>JBCEWE010002367.1:3005000-3625000 GCA_039877035.1 Silurus lanzhouensis
AAGCATTTCAAAAATACAAAATCTCAGTTCACAACTTTTGTATCCCAACCCAGATGGCATCTCCTCCCTCTGGTACTACTGGTACTACTGTAACATCTGGCTTTTCTTTGACCGAACAGCTCTTGAGGCACATTCATTAGCACATTACCATGGAGTCAGATTAGACTAAACCCATAAGGGGGAAATTGGAAAAGGCAAAAGCTATTAAAAAGAGACACATTCTCTCACTTCTTTTTTCCATCTTCCTTGCATAAAAGGAAGATGGAAAAAAGAGGACTCCAGACAGCTCCCTGACACCCCTTGGAATGCTGGATTTAGCACGTGCATACACGCAGATTGTTAAAAAAAAAAGAATTAGTCAAAGTCACCTGCACTGAAATTTAGGAGAGAAAGTCAAAGTAGAAGGGGAGGTGAATTAATAATTGAAGCAGGTTGTAAGAACTGAAATGCAAAGTGATTAGAGAAGATTAAGAAAGTGATGCTCATGTTTGTCAGAGGTCGTATATGCGACAATTTTGATGTAGAACAAGACTCATAACACAATTCCTTTTTTTGTAATTTGTAAAAAGTTATAAAATAGACTGTGTTTGCTTTTGGTTAGAGAGGGTTACATTTAGGGCTAGGATTTGGCCTGTGTGTGTTTTGGGGTGGGGTGGTGCCATTAGAAATCAATTAGTTGAGCCTCATCTCAACAGGATGTTCCTACATTTGATTGAGACTACTGCTTCCCATAACATATCTCAGCCTGCAACTCATATGTTTCATAAACTTATGTCATCAGAAAATTAACAAAGAACTGTATCTGGGATAGCATAATTATTACACTTTTTTCTATTTATATATTGACTTAGTTATGCTGGTTAATTTTCTCAATGCTTGAGATTATTTAAGATAAGGAACACATTTATGCTCAGCTGCCAACTGTGTCGAATCCCTGCACTCGGCATGTTCCACCACTATCAGCAACCCTGTCTCATCAACAGCGGGTCAAAGTGAAGCCCAACTCCATTAATCAGTATGTGTTGGATTACTTTCAAATCAACAAGCTAATTCCATTTACTGTCAGCCGGCCTATGAGTGTTCCAGCACGCTCTGTAATGGCAGCTGAGAAAAGCCATGTATCGCATACAATCAAATAAAGTGGGTTGGAATATTAGTGACTTTCTGCAAATTGTGCTGATTTTAGGTCTCGTGCTGTTGTGTGATTGGATGTGAATGACAAAAAGCCACATTTTTAACATAATTTCATGTTAGAGTTTCATCAAATTTAGTCTTGCATATATTACCTTATTTTAGCATGCTTATTTAACAGGTTCCCAGGCAGTAAACTTACAAGCACAATATAATGTCACTGTAATAATGCAGTGGTTATTTTTTATCTCCCTGGATGTTCAAGTCCTTTTGATTTATCTCAGTTCCCTTTTAGAAACTCGATTTGCCAACCTCCACATCCTGGGCTAAGCCATAATCGGACCGCCTCTTCTGTCCCATGTCTGCGTTGTACTCCAATGTTATGGGACTGAAAGAGCGTGGTTAATTGTTGGTGCCCCAGGTTGAAGAGGTGCTAGCTTGTTATCTCTTCCTGGGTGTTGCATCATCCCTTAAGACCCTGACCAAGCCTCTGCGTAAAATGTCAGTGCTGGTCGGTAAGGCCTATGCCTTAGCAGGTCAAGCCGCTGCGATCAGCACTGATTGGATCCAGTTAACTGCAGAGTTGGTTTAGTGCTGGTATTCCTTCAGGAACTGTTCGCTAAAGGGTTGGCTCCGCCCACCCTCAAAGTCTACGAGTCTGCCAATTCGACGTATCATGATCCTTTGGTGGGGCAATCTCTGGGCAAAGACCCGCTGGTGACGCGTTTTCTTTGCGACCTAGAATGCCTGTGTGAGACTTGGCCATTGTGTTGGAGGCTCTATCTGAGCCATTGGCCAATGCATTTTAGAGGTTTCTCACAGTGTTTCTCCTGGCCATTTTCTCTCTTAAAAGAGCACCCTAGAATGGGGTACTCTAAGGTGCCCTCGGTCGCCCCCCCGACCTGTCAGGCTCCAGGCATTCTTTTCTCCTTTTCAGACACCAGACTAGGTAAAGCTGAACCGGGTCTTCAGGATCAGAGCGTACTCAACCCGGAGTGTCTCGGCCTCTAAGGCTTGGTCCTCTGGAATTTCCATCCAAGACATCTGCAACGCTACATGCTGGTCCACCCCGCTGACCTTTGTCAGGTTTTATAACCTTTACCTCAGTGCCACTCCTGGTTCCCAAAGCGTTGTTGACGCAGCTCAAGTTCCTGAAAGGAAACGTCTCCAGTTTACGTATTTAACTCTGGCTCCCTAAGGGAGCGAGACGATGTGTCTAAATGCCGCACTGCCGGCATCCCTGCAGCACTTCCTTCTCATTACAGAAGCTGATGCCGGCTTCACTCCATGTGCTTCTATAGCTTCCTGGTCATGCTTTCCATTGGAAGGATTACACTTGTGATTCAGAGCGTGGACAACGTGGAAGCATTCCCAAAGCATTGACGCAGCGTTTTGTTCCCTCGGGAAACCAGGGTTACATACGTAACACGGAGATGTTGTCATGGTTCAGGTGACATTTAGTCTTCCAATTGCAGACATGGATTTCAAATTAGATCTAAGACATTGACAAACAATCTATAAGATCATTGTGGGTGAAGGTAATTTCCAAAAGTCTTTTTCCAAAGTCCGTTTTGTCTTTCTTAGGGTTTAAAATAAGAACACCTGGTGGGCCACAGTCCAGAACCTAGTAAAGCACTTCAGTGGACAAAAACAAAATACTTGCAAAAGAATATAGTGTTGCAGTACCAATACTGTACAATATATTGGAATTAGGTCCTTTATTGGAATAGTGCCTTATCCATTCTTTTAGGCAAATGATTGACCTAAAGGCAGCTCAATGGATTAAAGACTTGCAACCTGCTTAGAAATGTTTTGGTAGAGGCCAGAAGGAGGAAAGTTTTCATACATTTTTGTGGATTTTTAAACAATTTAATCATTTCTGTACTAATCAGAAAACTAACAGCAGAATGTCTAAAAAAAAAACAAAAAAAAACAAACAGCAAATCATTTGTGTTGTAATTTTCTTACTCAATAATTTTATCATGAGTTTTAACAACAAAGTATATCATCTTTTTTTTTTGTCTTTGAAAGCAGACATAATTCAGACAGCCATTGTGGTTTTATATTTCTAGGCACCTCCAGGCACAGTTTTCAGGATCTAAACTGACAGAGCCAGATGCCAGTCTTGCCACAAAAGGAGCCATACTGGCTGATCTTAATCTTTTTTACTTTCCTTCTGAACCATAATAGGTACCATATTTCACAACAGTTCCCAGCTCCTTGATGCACTTGACCTTTGTGCAAATGTAATGGATGAATGCAAGACATTTTCAGCACAATGGATTTGATTCAGGAAGATTATAAAACAAAATGTTTAAAGGTGAATGGACAAACAAAAATGCATTCATTCTGATCATTTCAAATTCAATCTCATCTCTCAGCACTTCGGAGAACTAGTCATATGTGGTAACATAGTGCAAAGTATAACCCTAAAACCAAATATAATGCTTTTTAATGGTTTAATTTAATGGTAGCTTGTTCCTATTTAGGCTTCTTAGCTTATAATAACATTTGTAAATATAAATGTCATGTGAATACAGCTCTGTGACGATTCCACAGAGTACAGCACCTACATTTCAAGACAGCAAAAACTAACTTGAATTTCCCATTGGGATAAACTAACTAACTAACTATCTATCTATCTATCTATCTATCTATCTATCTATCTATCTATCTATCTATCTATCTATCTATCTATCTATCTATCTATTTTATATAAAAAAAAATTCCCTTCAGTGCTAAACATTTCCTCAATTGTGACTGACAGGACAAGGTGAAAAGTGTCTGCAGTTAAATTGCTACCACTTAAAACTCTTGCCTCTCTGCCTGACTATTACCTTTCTCTCTCAGGTAACATTTAAACCCCTTTAGCAGTGCTTCAAGAAAGCATGATTTCACACAGCATGTCCAAGTCAGATTGAGTCATACCCTCTGTTGTTGGCTTGGACTAAAAATGTCTCCTTCATAAGTTTGTCTTTATAACAAGGGTAAAAAAAAACCCTGCTTTTAAAAACCCTGCAAAGGTCTCCTCAAAATCTTCTCAGCATTGCTCCCATCACTGTCAATCCATAATTGTGAACTAAGTTTGAAAGGGTGTCCCACTCAACAATAGTTGACAGAGGTAATCTCTCTTCTGCACTAGCATTTTCTGTATTCTGTGCAATCTGGAATATCTTTTATAGCAGCTGCCTGAACGACAGAGAACGGGTAAGTCATCCTCCAAGGTGCTGTTGGATGAGCACTAAATTAAGAAAATTTGTGGCACGTAATGTCTTTTGGGCTACCTTGGACTAGTACTATGATATATGTACCATTGTTCAATGGTATGTTTGTTTTTAATTATTTAAAAAATGGTGTAAAAAATGAACTCTGTCAGGTCAAAATGCTGTTTACAAATTAGTAATTAATGTCCTCTAGCAACCTACAGTGTCAGATTTTAGGAAGGTATGCACTTCAGTTTTTAGCAACTATCATGTCTTAAAAAATATGGCCACCATAGACTCTAACTCTTGTCACAGAACCACACTTTCTTTTCTTAGTTTACATACTACTGATTTAGCACAGGTGTTAAATCAGTACACACACACACACACACACACACACACACACACACACACATGAAGCATTATGCTCACTGTAACTCTTGTTCTTTGATGTTTACCAAGCTTTTGATACCTTAATTGCCCCTTTAAACAAAATAACAAATCTAAAATAAATAAAAAAAATCTGAAAACAAAATAACAAATGCAAAAACAAATTAACAAATCCAAAAACAAAATAACAAATCCGAAAACACAACAAATCGAGACACCTGTCATGCAAGATATACAGGAAATTTTTTATTTCGATTAGTGCACCTTTAAATTTAAGAAAATAACAGAAGTAAACATTGGCAAGCAATGAGAAACTGTTGTACTTCCTGTATATCTTGAATGACAGGTGTCTTGTCCAATTATCGGTAAGTGTTCCATTCACAAACTATACCTACCTTTTTTGGTTTGTCTGACTTGTGTTTTTAGATTTGTTAATGTGCTTTCGCATTTGTTATTTTGTTTTTGGATTTTTTATTTTGTTTTTGCATTTGTTATTTTGTTTTTGCATTTGTTAGTGTTTTCTAATTTGTTAATTTGTTTTCAGATTTTTCATGTGTTTTGCACTTCTCGGCCACCGTACATGCTCCCTGTTTTTTTACCACGTTTTGGATTATCATTTGTCCTTGTATTTCATACTGTAACATGAAATAATACAACAATTTTTTTTTAATTAATACCAATAACTACTTAGTTATTTAATGATTGTGGTGGGTTGATTTCATCAAATCAATGAAATGATTACTAAGCTCTTGTAGATTGGTGGTGCTCTAAGAGCTTTATGTGTTTTGTGTAGATGATTAAGATCCTTTGCTTTGAATATCATGTTTTTTTATGTGTTTCTATTAAACAAGTGGAACTAGTCATTAAGGGATTGGTAGACTATAGAAAAGACAAATCTAATGTCTAAAAAGGCATATGAGAAAGTTTCTCATTATTAGGTCATATTCAGACCATGTAGACACCTGGACTGTTAGGAATTATTCAAGCCACTATTAGAATCTCAAGCAGAAATACACAAATGACTCTAAAGGCATTTCCCCCAAATAATTAAAACATTATCTGAACACATCTCTGGTTGGTATGTAGTAGTAGTATGTAGTACCTGTTCTATATGAGGCTAAACACTTAAAAAAAAAAAAAAAAAACTGCGGCACTACCAGAGATAATAAAAATGTATTTCAAAGAACCATTAGTAGTTTAAAATGTTCAATAATTTACCCAGGAAGGTACAAGTGGTTGCTAGGTTAGTAAGCTAATGGTAATTCACCTAAATCAACAACACAAAAAAACTTTCTTGCCAGTCACATTCCTTTTAAAAATATTTAAATGGGACCAACACTGTGAATACAGAAAACACTTGATGTGACTGCCAAGCCACCTTTAGTAAACACACTTTTGAAAAAAAAAAAAAAATTTAATACAATGTACATGCCAGGAAAAATATAACAGCTTAACTGACCTTGAGGTGACAGCTGCAGCATAATTACATTTTTAACAAAATTTTCTGAAACATAATGAATCATTTCAATCAAGCTGGTGATAAATAACATAACATGTTTTCCTCTATCTTAATTTAACTACATAAACAAATGAAAATCATAGTATGAAGCATTTTTCTTTTACTTATTTTAAACATTTATTTTACACAATATGTAAACAATTCACACAATCATTTGTGACAAAAAGGTTTAAAAAAAAGAAAGAAATGTTTTAGTTTCAATAGTGTTTCTTATAGGTCAAGTGGGGTGAGTTTTTCTGCAAGATACTGTGTAACAGAAATCCTCCTTGACAGCCACATTTATGTTGCATTATATTTCAACTGGTCTGAAATGGATTCGGAAGTGTCAGTGCAGAGGGGTTCTGGTGGGACTCCAGAGAATGACTAATGCAACTTTAATGAAATGAGGCAAGGACAATCCACAGCTTACTCCCAGCGGCCATGCTGTCCAACAATATCCTAAAGCTCAGGGTAGATAACAGAAATGATGGCTAAGTGTTTATAGCCTTGTTATTACTTGCTATACCATTTTTTAAATTTGTACGGCTTTCATGCCTATACATATGTTATCTATAAACAAATTAAATGTAAAAACAGCCTAATATTATTAAAAAAATGTTATTCATAAGTCACATAGTGCAGTGGTCCCCAACCCCTGGGCCGCGGACTGGCACCGGTCCGTGGGTCAATTGGTACCGGGCCGCACAGAAAAAATACATAACCTAAATTTTTTACGTTTTATTTATTATCTAAATCTGAACTATGTTTTATTTTGGAAAACTACTGGATCCTCTCTGCCACATCTGTCTATGACTCACTCTTGATGCCTGTCAAGATGCTTGCCTCCGTAACATGTCTTACCTTCATCCGCTACCTTCTTAAAGGGGCTGCTCCAGCCGCTAACACATTACATTATCACACATTACTGCTAAATTAAACCACCAAGCAGGCAAAATGAACAAAAAAGAACACAGTGGATTCACGTTTATTATTATATTTATAAAATACCAGTTTTTATGCAAGTTGTATCATTTTATTTTGTTGTATTTATCCGCCACACCTCAAAGGCCGGCCCTTGAAAATATTGTCTCACATTAAACTGGCCCGTGGCGCAAAAAATGTTGTGGGCCGCTGATGTAGTGACTATTTTTGTGATGCTGTTTTTCTTGTTCAGGCTGTCCTTATATCTATGTCCAGTGTTGTGCTCGTTACTAAAAAATAGTAACTAGTTACAGTTACTCGTTACTTCATTCAAAAAGTAACTCCGTTACTTTGTTGATTACTTACACGTGTTACTGCCCAACACTGTCTATGTCTATTTGGCCAGGATTATGAGTACATTATCTCATGAATGAGTGGTGCTTGTAAGGAGCTTGTAGGATTTACTCAGCATTATCATTATAAGCTTATATAGTCTTCAGTAGTTTACTTCCTCTTTAAAATATGTATAAATAGTATTTCAGGCATACAAATAAACCAGTGCTGTTCACTTCTATAAGCTCTACCTGTTTTGTTTTATTTTGTTTACAACACAGTCACCAATATCCATAAATAATGCAAAAAATAGTGTAACATGTAACACATGTAGTTAAGTATTAGCCAATTCCTTTTTCATAACTCTAAATCCACATTTTTATTTTGGTGCCTTTAAAGGATGCTATATAAAATCCCTTTTAATTAAGTGTGGCGGTGCCAGGTTGATTATTTTAACTTATGTGTGACTGAGATTTAAACACTTAAAGCATCATTTTAAAATATTTAGGAAAGACATCATGAAAGACATCATGCACTCAGCATAAATAGTCAGTATGAAGAAACATTACTGCACAGTTCAACAACCAAAGACCACATTTTAGCACCAATAGATCACATTAAGAGTCCATAACAGTGGTATAATATTTAAATGCCATTAAAATGATCCACTTAAAAAAAACAAATCATGGAATAAATGATTGCTTGCCACAATTACAATTACACATGAGATCATCAAGGTCAATTAAAACATTGCAAAATCTGGAACCCAATTCTTAAAACACAGATTACAATTTGACATGAACTTGGATTTGCCTGCCCTTTGGATCTTAAATTGTAAGCTCAAACCCGGTCATGATTACACTTGGTTAACATAAACAAGATTACCGTATTTTTCCTACCATAAGCCGCTACTTTTTTCCCACGTTTTGAACCCTGCGGCTTAAACAACGAAGCGGCTAATTTATGGATTTTTCCTGGGTTTTTCCCGGTTTCACATACTTCAAGCCAAAAAACTGAACCCCATAACATTAGACCAATGAAATTTCCGAACGGAAACGAAAAAACGCACCTCACCTGTGTTCTGAGCTACACGGCATCGGGAGAAAAACTTCCACCGGTGGCACACGACGATGACAAAAGATAAACTCCCCAGAGAAATACAGTGGTGCCTTGACCTACGAGTTCAGTTCGTTCCGTGGACTATCTCAATTTGCTCGAACATCAAATCAGTTTTCCATATTGAAAATACTTAAAATGGCATTAATCCGTTCCAACCCTCAAAATGACACCCCGTTTTTATGTTTCATGGTTTTAAATGGGAAAATACATTTCTAAATAACAAATCTTGTATAAAAGCATAATAGAAAGATTATGTAAATATATAATAAGGTTTTATTCAGTGTATTTTCCTTGGAGATGAGACGACTTGAGCTAACAAAAACGCCGGAGGGGTGTGTGTGTGTGTGTGTGTGGAGGGGGGGAAGAGGCGATAAGCGGAGGCGAAGGGAAAACTCGTTTTTTACTATCACTCCTGCACACTACGTATCCCTAAACTTTAAAATTTTTACTTTTTTTTCTTTGCTTATCTTAATTTTTGTCACAATCTTCGCTTTCTGGCTTCACTTCGCCATCTAGCAGCGGCGTCTCGAGCTCGTACCTCAATTTTTTGCTCGTGTAACAAAGCAAAAAAATCGGCCGAGTGACCGCTCGTACCTCGGAAAACTCGTACATTAATGCACCCGTAGGTCAAGGTACCACTGTAGTTGTGAAAGGAAGGAGGAAGACAGTGAACAATGACTTACTTGGTCGGCTACTGTTTAGATACAAGCTGTTGTAACGCATTGAGTCTGGGTGAAGGGAGAGCTCACTAAAACTCCAGTTGCAACAGAAATCATATAAGCACAGACAGGTTTCCAAAACTCGTGTTTTATTTTTCTTGCCAACAGCGTTATGGGTTAGTCAAAGAAACTTAGAAATGAGCATCAGAAAATAAAAAAGGACAAAATCCTCGGTCTCCAGACACGCAGTAATACCGGAAGTATGCAGTGGCATGCTATTCCCAAAATACCGCTATGCTCCCAATAGAAGCGCAACATATTGCATTTAGTGTCTTTCGTTAAAGCCTGTGTAAAGTTCATTAGTTTCAGTGTAGACACCTGCAGCTTATAGACAGGTGCGGCTTATTTATGTTAAAAATAAAAATCTTTGTCAAATTCAGTGGGTGCGACTTATATAAGTGCGCTTTATAGTCCGGAAATTACGGTAGCTTGTTAATCATAAACAAAAGTGTTATCCCACCC
Source organism: Silurus lanzhouensis (assembly GCA_039877035.1). Classification (NCBI taxonomy): domain Eukaryota; kingdom Metazoa; phylum Chordata; class Actinopteri; order Siluriformes; family Siluridae; genus Silurus; species Silurus lanzhouensis. Next base: position 3,014,777 of record JBCEWE010002367.1, read on the forward strand.
AAATTCCTCTCAATCCCACCAAGGATTACCACAATCACCTAGAAGACACCTGTCGGCCAAATAAGTCTTCTTTGTTCCCACTACAAGGCCAATTTGCAAAAGTTTAAGAACGCTAAATTAATATGGCCTGCCACTGAAAAGGCTACACAGACAAGCTAAAACAATTCTTATGTCTTCTATCGCAATCAGGTTCAGCTCTGCAACCTCACACACTTCAAGTGTAAGCTAAAGCACATTATAAAAAAAATGCGGAGAAAATCACTGCCTGCCAGCTCTCGCCCTCACAGTCTTGTATTCATCTTGGGCAGAAGTATTGCACAGGCTGTCCCTGTCTGTAATGGGCAGGGTTTCAGACACCGACCTGCTGCCAATTAATATAATAAGTAAGAACAAATAAAATAATATTAAAATATGAGAATGCAGCATATAAAATCTAACAGTAATTTTTTGTCAAAGGGCTCCCCAATGTACTGAACACAAGCAAAATTATTTCAGATGTAGGCACAGACTAGCAAAAACCTGCAGAAAAATTGCAGGCAAGCCTAGCTGTTATTAAAAAAGAATGAAATAATGAATCATGGCAAGTTGCTATGTTTGTTATCGCACACAGCCAGTAAAAACTAATAATGCAATATGTCATGTTCTTTTCCCTTTACTTCTTTTAAAAATGTTTATGATAAGTATGTGTATGATTTACAAAAGATGTAATTGGTAAACACAGAAAGACAGACAGCTATCTTACTCCCATGAGTTTGAATCAGAATGAAAGACAGCTAAGCTGATGTATTATTGCTGCCCACTTGTTTAACGATTATTTAGTGTATTTAGCATAGTACAAGGATTTGCATGCTCAACACATACAGTGCCCTCCACAATTATTGGCACCCCTGTTTAAGATGTGGTCGTGGACTTCTAAAAATTCTCCTTTTTTTTTAAACAACATAGAACAACATAGATTTAAGTACATTACTTTGGTGGTAAAAAAATCACACATTTAGAAAAAAAAACAAACCTTGAAATCATGTGTGCCACAATTATTGGCACCCCTGATGTTAATACTTTGTACAACCTCCTTTTGCCAACAAGACAGCACTTAATCTCCTCCTATAACATTTCACAAGATTGGAGAACACAGAGAGAGGGATTTTTGACCATTCTTCTTTGCACAATCTTTCTAGATCATCCAGTGTCCTGGGTCCTCTCTTATGCACTCTTCTCTTTAGCTCGCCCCACAGGTTTTTGATTGGGTTGAGGTCTGGGGACTGAGATGGCCATGGGAGGACCTTGAGTTTGTGACTGCTGAACCACTTTTGTGTAGATTTTGCCACATGTTTTGGATCATTATCCTGCTGAAAGACCCAATGACGACCCATCTTCAGCTTTCTGGCAGATGCCATCAGGTTTTTATTTAAAATATCCTGGTACTTCAAAGCGTTCATAATGCCATGCACCCTAACAAGGTTCCCAGGGCCTTTGGAAGAGAAACAGGCCCACAGCATCACAGATCCTCCACCATACTTCACGGTGGGCATGAGGTGCTTTTCGGCATACTCATCTTTTGTTTTACGCCAGACCCACTTAGAGTGTTTGTTGCCAAAAAGCTCAATCTTAGTCTTATCTGACCAAACCACACGATCCCAGTTGAAGTCCCAGTACCGCTTAGCAAACTCCAGACGTTTACGTTTGTGAGTGTTAGTGAGAAAAGGCTTTTTCCTTGCATGCCTCCCAAACAGCTTGTTGGCATGTAGAGAGCGTCTGATGGTTGTTTTGGAGACTCTGTGACCCCAAGATGCCACTCTTTGATGCAATTCTGTGACAGTGAGTTTGGGAAAATTTTTTACTTCTTTTACCATCCTCCTCACTGTGCGTTGTGGCAAGATAAACTTGGGACCTCTTCCAGCCTTGTTTGTCACTGTTCCAGTTGTTTTAAACTTCTTAATGATTCCTCTGACTGTAGATACCGGCAAGTTAAGGCGAGTGGCTATTTTCTTGTAGCCATTGCCTGACTTATGAAGGTCGACACACATCTGCCTTACTTGAATGGTGTGTTCTCTTGTCTTTGCCATGTTGACAAATGGGTAAGAGAATTAGGCCTCTGTGTCACGTCATATTTATACCCCAGTGAAACAGGAAATCATGAATTACTAATTAAAAGTCCCTAGATACCCTGACCAACCTTAGCAACTACAGAAAAATATATATATAAAAAAAAAAACAATTAAATTTTTCACAGGAATTGTTAGGGGTGCCAATAATTGTGGGACACATGATTTAAATCTTTTTTTTTTTCTCTAAATGTATGATTTTTTTTTACCACCAAAGTTATGTACTTAAATGAAAGGTTGGATTTTTCTCTTTTTTTGCATTTGGGTTCTATGTTGTTTTAAAAAAAAGGAGAATTTTTAGAAGTCCACGACCACATCTTAAACAGGGGTGCCAATAATTGTGGAGGGCACTGTATGTCCACAACACAGAACTGTGGAGATATTCGGTGCAGCTGTTTGTCTGCTACAGTCCATATAATAAAATAGCTCCCTGCTAACAGGCAGACTCTCAGTAGGTGGATTAGGGGTTGCTATATCCTTCTCTTATGAGTCCTCTGATCTCCCTGCTCCCTTCAAGGTCAAGGCCCACTCCACTCGGAGATTGGCGGCCTCTACGGACTGGTCCGCTGGAGGCCCACTCCTGGAATTTTGCAACGCTGCGGGCTGGTCCACCCTGCTGACCTTTGTCAGGTTCTATAACCTCGACCTTAGAGCCACTCCCAGCTCCTCTGTCCTGCCCTCTGGCTGTGCTCTTACACACTAGGAAGGTACTGGTCAGTGTGGCGTGATTGGACTCTCGTTTCCAAAGTGTTGTGACACAGCTTGAGTTCCTGAAAGGCAACGTCTCTAGGTTCCCTGAGGGAACAAGACGCTGCGTCTCCAAGCCACACTCCCTGCATCACTGCCACGCTTCCTTCTCCTTTTAGAGGCTAGCGTTGGCTCCACTACATGCACGATTTATGCTTCCTGGTCGTGATGTCACCCCGCCGGTAATCCGTTGGCCGGATAACACAAGCGTTCCCAAATCGTTGCGACGCAGCGTCTTGTTCCCTCAGGGAACTAGGGGTTACACACTTGGAGATGTTTATAGGAGCTGTGAGACCTGCTTTGTTATATGGTTTAGAGATTGTGGCATTGACTAATAGACAGGAAGTGGAGCTGGAGGTAGCAGAGCTGAAAAGCTTGAGATTTTCAGTGGGAGTGACAAGGATGGACAGGATTACAAATACATTTATTAGAAGGACAGTGCATGTAGGACATTTTAAAGACAATGTGGGGAAGGCTAGATTGAGATGGTTTAGATATGTGCAGAGGAGGGACATGGGGTATATTAGTAGGAGAATGCTGAGGCCAAGAAGCAGGTTTATGGATGTGGTGAGGGAAGACATGCAGGTAGTTGTTTTGAAATAGGCAGATGTAGAGGACAGGTGGGTATTGAGATGGATGATCCACTGTGGCGACCCCTAATGGGAGAAGCCAAAAGAAGAAGAGGTTTATTATTGGGGCATACATGGGAGATGGCTAATGTTTTAACAGGAAGAGAGACTAAAATCTATGGGATGTCATCCATAATCTTTCCGTCAATGGTAAAACATTTATATTAATAATAAAACAGGTTTGGAAATTGTGGTCCAAAGCACACATTGACCATGATTTCATGCATTACTGCAATATACAGCATATGAAAAACAAAAAAGCTAATATTTTTCAGTTGACTGAGAATGTCAGTGGTGTTCATCCTTCCAGTACATTTCCAGAGATTTACAGAATCTATGCCAAAGCACACTGAAGCATTAAATTGTATTAAATTTACTTAAAACCTTGGAAATCTTATCTTCTCCTTGTGGCATAGTATCAACATTGGAGATTTTTAGTGTTTTGCATGCAGTGAAATGTGGTGGGTAGTAGGAAGCAAGCAAAAAAAAAAAAAAAAAAAAGAAGCTCTCGTGTAGAGAGGAGTAGATCAACAGGCAATCCAATCTCATACAAAATTCACAGGGTTTCTAACAAAAGAGATGGATTTCACATGGTTTAATATAAATGAAGAAACCAGAAAAGGTATGACTACTAAACCTAGCACAGCAGTGAAGCAGATGATTGCTCTCTCTGCTACTGTACTACGCCCCCACCCTGCAACCACATCACACACTGCTATTCATTATTATTCAGTTGAGAGAGAGAGAGAGTGAGAGAGAGAAAGAGAGAGAGAGAGAGAGAGAGAGAGAGAGAGAGAGAGAGAGAGAAAGAAAGAAAGAAAGAAAAAAAAGATGGAAAGAAAAAATAGTGTTCTGTTAAATATATAGAAGGACACAGGGAAAAGATGAATAAAGGACTTAAGCAGATCTCTGGGTGGAAGCATTTAAAAAAGAAGGACAAACTGGCATTAAGTAATTAATAAATCAGCTGCCTCCTCTCTCTCTTGTCTCTCAGAATCTCTTACCCCTTCCCTCTCTGCAAAATTCAATGCTGTTAAACTAAATATTATTCCCTACTTAAAGCTCTGGCACAATATAAAATTTAAAGCAGAGAAATCTTGCTTAATAATGATAAAAAATAATAACAACCTTTTTTCTCACTACACAAGATAGTCCACACTTTACTTTCCACATAACAGGCAAAGAGTTGTTCTTCTCATCTAAGCTAATTTAATGTCAGTGGTTATATTCCATAACCTTGTGGTTACAATTTATAGGCCCGTAGTCTACTTTTTAAATTATTGTGGGGTTTTTATTTTTTAAAAGAATGCACGGGAACCAAGAAAGATTTCTCAATTTGACTTTCTATAACTATACACTAGTCAACAGGGCTTCAGTGGGATGCCATTTCAGTCAGGGAGGTAAATGTTCAGCTGTGGTATAAAAGAGGCAGGCAGTGGTAGACAGTAATGCAGTAAATGTAAATTGTTACTGTACTTAAGTTCGTGTATCTGTACTTTACTAAAGTATTTTCTTTTGGGGGGACTTTTACTTTACAACAGTCAAACATCCTACTTTTTACTCAACAACATTTTGCGAAATCAGTCATTCCTTTTTATTTGTGAGAGGATAAAAACCTAACTGGTCAAGCAAGCAGCAAGCCACCAATCAGGGTGGCAAATTTGGTGGCATCTGCGTGTCCTTAACACAGTTCAGCAACAGTTGAGAAAGCAGTAAGCAGAACATTTAGAGAGTATAGAGGGATGGTTGAATGATTTAAATAGTAAACTCCTGACTCTAACTTGCCAGAACAACCGTGGCCTTATTTGCACGAATCTTTTTAAGTAATTGAAAAGAAGGTTTTGAATTAGTGTTTCATTCTATTAATAGATTGGTGTTAAGAGTATTTTCTCATAGCTAATTTAGTAACTAAATTAATTTATTTACTAACATAATTTAGTTACTTACATAGTTAACTTGTATAGTTTCTACAGTCTTATACAGTACTGTATAATCAAGTATACAGTAGGTTTACTGGTCGGCGCTATATTGGGTTTTCTGTCTTGTCTGGTGTCGTCTGTCTGCACTGTTTGCACTAGGTTGCACTCGATGCACTTTATGTAGCTTGTGTTGTAGCTATATGTTGTTTTGTTTGTTGTTGTTTAGTGTAGCACCAGGGTTCCGGAGGAACGTTGTCTCGTTTTTACTGTGTACTGTGTACCACTGTGTATGGTAGAAATGACAATAAAAGCCTCTTGACTTGACTTGAAGTGTCTTGTGACAAAAATGATAATAGGAACATTATAGCCATGATAAATCATAGTACTTTGGATACTTAAGTACATTTTTTTTCAAGTAAAAGTTTAACATTTTACCTAGTGCATCTCTACTTTAACTCCAGTACATGGTTTGTGTACTTCGTCCACCACTGCCTACAGGTAACGCCTGTCGCTTCCCACCTTTGTCACATTACATCCAGTCTACTTAATACTATGTTAGTGCTAGGAAGAAGAAAGTATAGTGGATCTTGTGAAACACATACTCACATACACACACAAACATAGCATGAATTTGAACTTGACAGCATGAAAGCTGCAAGTTCAAGAGTGCAAGTCTGCAGAGCTGTAAAGCTGAAAGTTTTTTTTTTAGTTTTTGAGTACTGAAAAATGTGGGCTCAATAAACATGAGCAAGGATTGCAGGAAACATTCTGTCCACCTTCCAAAATTTTCCTCTACACCATCACTCACTAGATTCTCTACATTGGTGCCATTAGAAAAAAACTATTGCTTTGTGCTGGTCTTGTTGGATTGTGCGAAATCTGAAAGCAATTAGTATGAGATAATGTTTTACAGTGAACAGCTTTAGGAAAGGGATGCACTTATTATCCCAATTTACTGAGGATTAAATTACATCAGTGTGTGCCATTCACACATAAATGGGCTAGTTAAATGCTTGATGATATGATTCACAACTTAGTTTACAATGATAAATTGAACTGGTCTAAATTGGGAATGTCGGCTGCAAGTCAGTTGGCTCCCCAGTCCGAGTCAAGCAGTGGGGGTATGCAACAAATGGGGTGTGGTCAAACATCAACAGTGGATGGAGAAAAAGAGTCTGTTCCTGTTGGTTTGGGTTTAGTTTTAAATAAACAAAAGAGCGGCACTTGGCTAATATTCCACCTGTCTCCAGACTCTTCTTCCACACCCTCACATACTGGGTTGTAGAGTACCCATCTGCCAACATGAAACTGATGAATGGGGTGGGGAATGCATTTTTTAACAAGCAACTGAATGATGAATAGCAGTACTTAATACAGGTGCCATGTGTCTAAACCAACAAAAGTAAGTAGAAAAAGTTACAGAGAATCTGCCAAAGAAAAGGATCCAAACAGTTTAATATTTGGTTAAGCTTGGGAAAGGCGCTATACAAATTAAACTTATTATTATTATTATTATTATTATTATTAAACATTGTATATGGCAATATTTTCTAAATCCTCCTTTTGTCCATCTCTTACTTTTCCCACTTGTCATTGTACAATACTCAAAACTAGGCTGTTATTGAAAAAGAAATACTGGGGAAGAGAAATTTGACAGTCACAACAAGCATGCTATGTTACTAATGCATGCTAAGTTCCAAGCTCACAATGTCAGCAGTGTTTCAAGGCCCCTTGTAGAATTTCACACTGTTTGCTTATTCAGAATCTGTTGTTTTTGACATTTTGCTTGCATCCCCGTTGACTGCTGCTGATTCACTCATCTAAATCTTTCATTATTTTTCTCGAAAACTTTATGTTGGTGTTTACAGGTAGTGAGTGCATTTGTGTGCTTATATGCAAAACAGATGGAGAAATGTATCAATTCTATAAATGAACTGTAGTTGGCCCACTGAAATCAGTGCACAGGATTTCTCCTGACCCTCCCAATTACCGCTTTGACACCGAGTCAATCACAATGTAAAGAGTGGATCGCCCTCACCATTCAGTGTGTGTGTGTGTGTGTGTGTGTGTGTGTGTGTGTGTGTGTGTGTGTGTGTGTGTGTGTATGTGTGTAGGAGTTTGCATATTTAGCACTGTGCAATGGGATTAAGAGTATTTTTTTTAGTTTGTGGTACAGACGTACAGGTTTTCTCATCACACATCATTTCAGAAGAACAATTCAGATCAGTTACTGTTTTATAAACAACAATACTTCATTCAAGATTATTGTCCTCATTGTTGGTGTTGTTTGGGTATTGTCATGTGCTCCTTTATAACTGCATAGAAAACAAGAGCATGCAAATATTATCACAAATCGTATTATAATGAATTTGCATAAAGTGATTAAGGTGTTTGTCAACAAGTTACCAGCTAGCAGTCAAACATTTAAAATAATTAATGCATTAGAAAAAAAGAATAAGTTTTAACCTGTTTAGAATGCTTGTTTTCTCATTTGTTTATTTTGCTGCTGCTCTGCCTCTCCTTCTATTTGTTCTATTCCTATGTCTGTCGTCCTATCCTCCTGACTTTGAGCTGTGTTCATATTACTGCCTGACTGGAAATATTAAGCATATTGGCCTATTAATTCCTATTGTTTAATGCATAAATTGTGTTGGGTTTTTTTCTGTTTTTTTAATGGGACAAAATACATTCATTTTTATACCCATGAAGACTGCGAAAATATATGTGTGAAAAACCCTCAAGTAGTACACAAGCAATCTTCACAAGTCACAAGAAAACCTCAGGCATTCAAATCATACAAAACAATATGGAATTTTATGACACAATACAATATGATATAACGCTAGAAATCTAATAATAATTGGATTTTTATTATGATGAGATAAAGAGAGGCTATTTTAGTTTTATAGGAACACGTTGCTTCATCACCCTACTAACTTATTAACACAAAGTATAAATACCTTATATGAATGTATTATTATTATTTTTTAAACCAATTATTATTATTTTTTTGTTCTTTTTGTCCAAGTTTAATATACTAAATTCTAACCAATAATAGTTAGTTTACCTTTTGTCCGTTTCAATTGTTCAATTGTTGATGCATTGAGCCAAATCACCTGATCATTAAACCCCAATTACCCACCCTAACGTTTGTGACACTATAAACTCTTTTAACAGCACTTTGACTTCAAGATCTCTCTGTGTGTGTGTGTGTGTGTGTGTGTGTGTGTGTGTGTGTGTGTGTGTGTAAAATTTGCAGAGCGCAGCCATAGAGACTATTTGCAATATATTGGCCACCTCAGTACAAACCAATCTAGAATCCTATATTTTTCCTATAATTCTAAGAATTCCTATAGTAAGGAATCTTTAAACCCTCCCATTTACTTAGCTGTACTGAATCAGTTGATGCATGCTGCTTCAAACTGCCTAAACACTAATAAAACAAGCTGAAAATTGAGTAATGTTATCCCTGTACCTTCGGTTCGAATGGTGAAGGGAGAGTCTCCAAGCCGTTTGGCTGAGAACTGGCCCCCCAGAGAGGTCATTAGGAAGCAGAGACTGAAGAAGCCGAGCCCTACTACGAAAATTCTGCAAAGAATGGAAGGGGAAAAAAAAGATATTAGTGCATCCATTATTGTGGCACAAGCTCAAAAGGAGAAATGGCAGTCAGAAAATGTAATAGTTTAATAGTAATATAGTTCTTTTATGGTTTGAATTATAATGCTTTGCAAGCTATTGTTTGCCCGCTCAGTATGTCTGCTTTTTGTATCAAAGCCAAATTGATTTTCTGTCACCCACACAAATTATTATTATACAATGTATGAACTTATGTGGATGCTGATTGTAGTTTGCAAACAGGCATTTATAATTAAGCCAATTGGGATAATAAGTGCATCCCATTCTGGTTTAAGCTTTTGACTGTAAAATAGTGTCTCATAATGTAGTGCACACAATTGGCTAAAATAACTTTTAAGAACAAGGTAACATAAACTGCTGATGCACAATTTATGCAGTTTTGGCACTCCTGGACAAATTACATATTTTATTGATTTTTGAAATGAAGTAAACACAATCTTTGCATCAACTATTTTAAATACATTTTGGCACAAATATGAATGCAGTTATTTTCTATATGACAGAAATAAGGGGAAATACATTTTAATTAGATTGTAACTGTTGCATGTGCAAAGTTTTGGACACTTTAATAAGACAGTACAGTAACAACCCCTTTGGGCAGATATCACAGCTTGCAAACACTTTTTCTAGTAAGCCAGGAATCTTTTTATTCTTGTTTATTTGATTTTCACCCACTGTTCATTGCAGAATTCCTCCAGTTGAGAGATATTCTTGGGCGATTTTGCAAGCACAAAATGTTTAAGACCTACCAAAATTTAAAAGTGATATTTAAGTCAGGGCATTGTGAGTTCCAGAAGTGTCAGTTTGCATTTCATAAACTAGTTTGTGATGGATTTCAAGGTTTGTTTTCACTGTCCTGTTTTCTCATCTTCTGTTTTTGATTGATTGTGCACATTGTGTCATGTGCTTTTAAAATGTATTTATATTGCTTGAAATTATTTAGCTGTACAATATTTTCTGTGCCACTGTCTGTCACACAACCCCCTAGGTTCAATAGATCCACTGTCCTGTTTAAGAGTTGGCAAAGTGATCTTTTCTTAAAATGCTTTGCCTTTTTTTTTTTACTCCAAAACATACATTCCTGTGTCAGCTAAACCTTCCTGTAGGTAATTCCTGTCATTTAGTGATTTTGTTTTACGTTTCTGCACAGCATGTAGGCACTTCTATCTGCCTTGGCGTCTTCAAATCCCCCTAACTGCCATTTCTTAATGACATTTTGCCCAGTTTAAATTGTGAGCTGAAAGCTCTCCGATAACCTCTTATAGCCCGCTTCTATTTTGCAGGCATTACCTAGTTTCATTTTTAGAACCTTAGTCAGCAGCTAAGCACATGATTTTTAAGTGTTAGCACAAGCTTTAAACTGTACAAGAAGTATTACACATTATACAGTTAACAGTTCTTCACTCTAGTAATGAGTCATTTGTGGCCTTACAAGTTTATTGTTTTATAAACACCTAATAGGCTGTTCAACATTTCGGACATATTAAACATTTAAAAAAATAATAATTTGCTGCAGTGACAATTCAGGTGCACACATGTGATTGTTGAAGACATTCTGTATGAGGGCATAGGTTTGCAGTACTATGCTGTTCTTGAGCATAATTATAATTATGTTTATTAATTAACTAGTGAAACCCTTCTTGGTCTATATTCTTGGGCTATATTCTTGGTCTTGGTATTAATAATGTGATGTTTTAATTGCCATTTTTTACAGCATCATTCTTCTACAAACCCAAACTATTTTCTCCAAACAAAGCTCATATAGGTGTGAAACTTATTCAGTGGATAGATCTTCCTCCTGTTGGACAAGAAAGCTCAGTCACATTAGCCTGATGGCCATTGGGTACAAAAGCAAGTCTCACCATGCAGCCCTCAATCAATCAACACAGAAACAAACAAACAAATACCTGTTTATAGGTTATTGAGATAGCTTGCATGAAATAAAATCAAACCCTGGGATACATGCCTGATCCTTATACACACCTCTTGAAATCCATGTACAGCTTCCATGAATAATTCTGAGAAATGTATTCAGGTATGTTTAGATACTGGCTGACTGTTTCTGTAAATTTCCTCACCATGTCTACTTGCTACTATATGCTGCTCCCTCATAGCCCGTAGATTAGGAACAATTCACTTCAGAACTGACATGATTGTGGAAAGAACAATATGCAAATGGAAAATATTTAGTTACAAAGACAAAGGTGGCATTTAGAAAATAGCAGACATGGAAAAGCTATCACACATAACCCAAACTAGAATATATGAAAAGTGCTTGTGCAATGAGCATTGTGCAATGAGCATTGTGCATAGTATAATCTAAATATCCACTAACAGGTGCCACTTTTAAAAGGAAAGGTAACCAAGAAAATAGCAAGCGATTCAAATCAGTGCCACGCAAACAATATTTATAACAATAGAACTGTTTCCTGAAATCCTGAAAGGTAGGTTAGTATTTTGTTTTGTAATGAAAACAGGAATCAAATGACTACAAACAATAGTTTACACTCAGTTTTTGCTCATTGACTATTAATTGTATGCACAAATAAATACACTCCTGGGCAAAATGAAAATAAACCATTAACAACAAATTATTGGTCAGGATATTAACAACAATTTTAGAAATGCACACGTGAGATCTCCTGTACCACCAATTTCCACATTCACCTCTTCTGTGAAAAGCTAAAATGGTGAAAATTCACTTAGTCTATATAGTCTTTTTCCACGCAAAACAAACAAACAAAAAAAAAAACATGATAATGATTCATATGTATGACATAAAAGCCAACACTTGCATATCTTCACCTTTGTTCCTGGGCTTTCCTTTCTGTACGTTTACCCACAAATTTTGCATCTATATTAAACTTAAACTATGACGCACACCTTTGGTTTTCGTGATATAGCATAAAACCTTGAATCCCATTTTATTTTATTTTTTACTCTAAGATTTTTCGAACATCAAGAGCTAAAAGCGCTTAATTTGCACGTTTGCTTATTGATCCTAAAAGCAGCCCTATATACTGTACAGTATAAATCACAAGTTCATTCTGTTGATGTTCAGCCTACATCATTTTTCGTGCTTCTAAAGCACATTCAGCACCAAAAAGTAAAGCTCAAATAACTCAAGTTATTAAATCAACTGATTTCCAAAAAAAGAACCCCCAGCTTTATTACAAGTGCTGCAAACTGAACACTGCTCACCTGAAGGGCTTGAACGTCAGGAGGCATCTTCTAACCACAGTCATGCCGTCGCTATTAAAAGCCATCATTTCAGAGCGGAGAGTAATAAACCGTGCGGTCCATCAGCTGCGCGTAAACATAGTTTCCCCCCCCCGAGCCAAGAGTCGTGCTGATGTGCGTTATGTGTCGCTGTGGTTCCAAAGACTTCTTGAATGCGTGAATAGTGGGCGCTGAACAAAAAAGAGCAACGCCGCTAAGTCCAACGAGTGACACACAGAAAGTGTTTACAGAGTCCTCCGGCTGTGAGGTTAATCGGTTAGAGCGGACGGTTGACTGAAGATCTCGAGGAGGAAAAGAGCAAAGTTCCATCTTCCAACCAGCAGCAAAGGAACCACGATACTCCCTGTAGGGAAAGCATCTATCATGCGCCCTACTGCGCAAAGCACGAGCGGCTCAGGTAAACTGTCGAGAGCACAGCGCCATCACTCGCCTGAACACTGCTCTCTCTCTCTCTCTCTCTCTCTCTCTCTCTCTCTCTCTCACTCACTCTCTCACTCTCACTCTATCTAAGCTCAAAATTATTTTGCAACACTGGACTTGAAAAGGCATGCATTTGAAAGAAAACGCATAAAATGCATTGCACTGCCTCTTTAATTTCAGTATTAACCCCTTCTCTCTCACACACTACTATATCACATTGTACTCCCTCCTATCTCACACACTACTATATCACACTGTACCCCCTTCTCTTTCTTACACTACTATTTCACACTGTACTGCTTCTCTTTCACTTTCTCTCTATCACATCACACTGTACTTCGATTTCACACACTATATATTACACTGTACTCCCTTCTATCTCACACACTACTATATCACACTGTACCTCCTCCTCTTTCTTACACTACTCTATCACACTGTACCCCTTCTCTTTCACTTTCTCACTATCACATCACACTATACTACTCTCTCACACTACTATATCACACTGTACCCCTTCCCTTTCTCTCTCTCACTATCACATCACACTGTACTTCTCTCACACACACTATTATCACACCGTACCCTCTCCTCTCTCACACATTACTATATCACACTGTACCCCTTCTCTTTCTTTCTCTCACTATGTCATCACACTGTACTTCTCTCTAACACACTACTATATTACACTGTACCCCCTTCTCTCTCTCACACTACTATATCACACTGTAACCCCCTCTATTTGTCACTATCACATCACACTGTTTCTCTTCTTCCTCTCACATTACTACAGCACATTGTCCCCCTTTTCTCTTACTCTATTACATCACACTGTACCCCTTTCTCTCTCACACATTACTATATCACACTGTACCACTTTTCTATCTCTCTTTCTCACTATCATCACACTGTACTTCTCTCTCACACACACTTCCTCTCACATTACTACAGCATATTGTTCCCCCTACTCTCTCTCACATTTACATCACACAGTACCCCTTTCTCTCTCAGTCACTATTACATCACACAGTACCCCCTTTTCTCACACTATCACATCACACTGTACCCCATTCTCTCTCTTTCTCATTATTACATCATGCAGTACCCCTTCTCACTCATACAATTCTACATCACACTGTACCCCCGTTCTCTCTCTCTCTCTCTCTCTCTCTCTCTCTCTCGCTCTCTCTCTCTCTCTCTCTCTCTCTCTTTCACTATTACATCACACTGTACCTCTTCCTCTTAACCTTTCATAACTACATCACACTGTGTAATATGTAACAGAAATAAAAAACAGAAATACAAACACAGTACTTCATTCTTTTTCACTAACTCTCAGGGAAATGCAAAAATACTCTTATTATTACTACTATATAAATGATATACAATGCTAGTGAGTGCTATACTGCCTTGATTTAGTAATTTAACACTGTAAAATAGAAAACTATTTACAGTCACTGGTTTAGGGGTTAGAAGAAGACATTGTTCATTTCGTTTTTATTGGGCTAGAATCCACAAGGGTTCAACTTTTGTGCCCTTAATATAGTATGTCTTTATATGCGGTAGCCCTGGATACAATACATCTTTACATGTCTGTTTCCAAATGGTCATCTATTTCTGTCACTATGGTGTGTGTGTGTGTGTGTGTGTGTGTGTGTGTGTGTGTGTGTGTGTGTGCGTGCGTGCGTGCGTGCGTGCGTGCGAGCGTGCGTGCGTGTATTTATTTATTTTATAAAAAAATAAAAACATCAAACATAGCGGAGAAGTGAAATACTGTGAATCTAGCACAATATTGCCTATACTGCATGGCTCAAGCTTCAATATGCTTTCGAATCAACCTGTCTGCTGTTGCTGCAGTGACATGAAACACAGTGCTCAGTTACCTGAGACTTCTGTTCTCCTCCTGTTAAATTTTCACCTTGTAATGCAGAAAGCTTATTTGATCTTATTCACTCACTCACTCTTACTCACTCACACACACACACACACACACACACACACACACACACACACACACACACCCATTAAATTAAGACAATATTGTTTTATAATGATAATTAGCAAAGCGTATGCTTGGACTATGACATATTGAATGTGTGTGTGTGTTTGGATGTGTCTTTGGGTGTGTGTGTGTTTGCAAGTCGTTAGGGTTAGGGTTAGGTGCAAGTTCCTAGAATGGAATCAAGTTCCCAGAATAATTTCATGTACCACATACTACTTGTAGCACAATCTGCCTGTGTTTATTGACCACTGAAGCATTTATATGTGTATTAAACATTTGCTCGGGACACATCATCAGCACTACTGTGAATCCATAAAGAGCCTTATAAGTAAAATACCAAAACCCAAAAGGTGCCATACAAACAAAATGTACTTTTTTTTTTTGTAATTATCATTTTAATGGCTTTGCTACATACCTGTTTAGAAATCCGGATAGTGTGAAAATTTTAAGCAGTTGGTAAAATGTGTTTTAGTAAATGTGAAAAATGTGGTGTTATTATGTGGTTAAATTTTTTTTTAACTGACACAGCCATAATACTGTCTAGTACACTACAGTAGGGGTCCCAAGTCAAGTCAAGTCAAGTTTATTTCTATAGCGGTTTTCACAACAGACATTGTCTCAAAGCAGCTTTACAGAAATCAACAGTCAAGGTGAATGGTGTGCATTTATGCCTGATGAGCAAGCCGTGGTGACTGTGGTAAGGAAAAACTCACTTAGATGTTATGAGGAAGAAACCTTGAGAGGAACCAGACTTAAAAGGGGAACCCATCCTCATTTGGGTAACATCAAGAGTTTAATCATAAATCATTCAACAATACAGAACACTGGAGAGTGAGAACTAACATGAGCACTGGAGTGTGTAATTATAAGTAATGTTCTTTCTACAGTCTTATACAGTCATTATGGTTATAAAACTAGGAGCTACTTAGCAACTTATAAAACAGTTTAACATTTGTGATCATCACAGATACAACACCAGCTTCTCCATGCCAGAGCCTTTAAACACTCCAGGAGGTCCAATGTCAAAACTCCACACATGTAGTGGGATCCAATTGGCACTGGTACATCTCTAGATGGTTCGGGACGTTTGCTTCTTTAAAGTCCCAGTCCTTGGCGTATTAATTTTGATACCACTGACTTACCTCTTCTAAATGATAAGTTAATAATTAAGTTCCTATTGAGTATGCCAGGTGTGTTAAAAATAGGAACTTTAGTTGGGAGTCATTTGCAGTCCAATAACCAGTCAACTTTCTTGCTGAGGAGGCAAGAACTGATGACAGCAGGTTCAACAGTAAACCCTCTATGTTCACAGGAAACTGGGGCTTTAAGGATGTATCTGGTAAGTGTTCTTGTATTAGTGAGACTACAGTTGCAGTCTTAACTAGCATTGTTGTGAGACACCAGCTCAGTAACAAGTACAGTATTAGTGAAAAATTATGATGAAAAGCCTGCTTTCTTAATTATGTACAATTAAACCAAGAAACTTTAGATTTATCCAACAAATGTTTCTTGGTTCTGGTACAATCAGGGATGTTAATTTAATATAATTATTTATACATAGCAACTTATAAGAAATAGAATTTAATTAAAGCTCTACAGTATAACAAATATTCTCCTAACTAACCAGATACAAGTGCTTAAATAATTTAGCAGTCTCTAAAGCTTTAAGTCAAACAATCTTTTAATGCAAGATTAAATAACTAAGATAAAGTTAATGATATTTGGTGACTGTGAACAATGAGGGTATTTTCTCAGGCTCTTAATGCTTTGATTGCTCTTTCAGGACCTGTCAGTGTGTGTATTAATATTTTAATAAAAAAAAAAAATTTGATTGGTGTGGCTGTCACGTAACGACAAAAACTATAGACCAGCTACAAATGTAATTCAATACATGAGAGAGATTTATTGAATTATTTTTGGCAGAAAAGCAAAGTACCACCACATTTAGTTTAAAACCTTCTCCTACCGAGACTTTATGGCAAAAAGGAGGCAGGGTTTGATGGTTTCATTTTTCCTGCTGATGCTGTGGAGGAAAGAAAATGTTAAATATTTGGACAGAATTACAGAAAAACAAAGATGCTCATATTTCTTTTATGATTTCATTGTTCTAAAAAAAAAAATGTGCAAACAAAACCAACAAATCATTCCTCACATTTGCATGGTTTTTTTTTTTTCATGTCTTTTTGTGCCCACGGATCATATGCTTCTTTCATACAGAATTTCTGAGGGAAGAATTTATTTAGTCTAGAAACTCTTTTGCATGGCTGATACATATAGATAAATGGTTCACAAAGATAAACAGCCCATGAACACATGTCCTAATTATGTCTTCCGTGCAAATATACAAGGGTCTTTTATAGGTATTTTCACACAATCACCCACACTCAATCCTCTACAGATTCTCACTCTCAGTTAAGTGCAGTTGCATCCAACATATCCTTCTCACACTTCCACAACCTCATTATAACAATGCTTTCTTCCTTTTCTCCTCTGAGAGGGCATACTGTTCCATAGTTAGTTATTTTGTGAATGAATTTGTAGTCTCAAGTTTCATAACAAATAAATTAAACAACTGTTTTCAGGCAAGTCAATTCTCAAGATTTGACAATTTTAAATTTGATTCCCCATGACAGTTATTTCCAGGTTTAGTAGGTGTGCTAGAACAGGGAAATAATCAGCACACAATCCTGAACCCCATAATCCTAAGACTGTAGTGTGTCAAACTAATTTGCAAAATAAAACAGACTCAGTATTACAAAGTAAAAATACAGGTGTATGTTTACGAATTATATTTTCCTATTTATTTTACAGGAACATAGGAAAATGCTTTACAGTGGGGGTGCAAAAATTTTAAGCAGTGCACATTTGGTTTAACAAGGTTCCTGGTAAAAACTGTTTCTCTTTTTTCTGATGTGATGGTTTTTATTTGCTCTTTCATTATTTACATTCATGTAAAAATAAAAGGACACACTCTTTGAGTTCTATGGTTTCACATAATAGGATATAATAAAAATCCTGGTTCTTATCAGGTCTTAGAATTAGGTAAATACAACCTCAGATTAACATGAGCAAATGGTATATACATGGTATTGTCAGGCTCTAAGAACGTACTGGAAGCCGAGTGAATTCAACGAAGGCCTTTTAATAAGAAAGCAAAAAGGGCAAGCCAGAAAGCACAACAAACAAAAGAGCACCCAACTAGGGTAAACAGAACTAATGGAATCACTGTGGCAGATTGAGCACAGATAGCACACAGAAGCTTGAAAGCTCAGCAAAAACCAAACGGAGTAGTTTGGGCAGTCCTGAATGTTCGCAAGCCTAAGCTGTAGAACGGACGATGAGCATGTGGATAAACGGGGTCTTTATAGTGTGGAGACTGATTTGGACCAGGTGTGGATGATTAGTAAGTGGGTGAGCTGCTTGGAGTGATTGGAGGGGTTGGCGAGGGTGTGGCTGGTGGATCCCTGACAGGTATACACTGTGTCACTATTTATTTCTACAAAAGTCAAGCCAAAAGGAAACCATGTTGAATAACAGCACATCCTATGATCCAATAGCTTGTACTGTAGAAACATCTTCAGCAGCGATAGCTTGAAGTAACTGTTTTTTGTAGAACTATATTAGTCTCTCACATAATTGTAAATTAATTTTTGACTCACTTTTCAATTCATTAAGATTTTTAGCACTTGTTTATTCACAGCTCTCTGAAGGCCCTGCTACATCATTTCAGCCAGGTTAAGATCTGGATTTTGACTAGGCTTTTGCCTCAACTTGATTATATCCTTTTACAGCCATTTTGTTGTAGATTTGCTAGTGTGTTTGGGATCATTGCCCTGTTGCAGGACCCAATTTCAGCCAAGCTTCAATTGTCAGACAGAATACCTCATATATGACTTTAGAAAACTTTGGTATAAAGTAGAGCTGATGGTCAGCTCAATGACTGCACCCCTCATCCACTGTGCTTGATAGTTGTTATGAGATGTTTGTGCTGATATCCTGTTTTTTCCCAAATGGGGCTATGCATTATGGCTGAAAATTCTCCACTAGTCTGTCTTATCTGTCTGTTTGTCCAAAGAAAATGGTTTCAGAAGTTTTGTTTAGATTGCAACTTTGCAAACCTAGGCCTTGTCCTTTTGTCTATTTTAAAGAGAAGAGGCTTATCTTATGGCAACCCTTCTAAACAAAAAACATTTGTTCAGTTTTTTCATAATTGTACCACCATGATATTTTAGTTATAACATGCTAACTGAGGCCTGTATCTTTATCTAAGTGTTCTGACCTTGTGGTGAATTTGCTGGGAGGTGCACTCCAGGGTAGAAAATTAAAATAACCTTATAACCCTTTATTAGATTTAGATTAATGTTCAGCAACAATTGCTGTTCTAAAAATAATTTCTAATTTCCTTCTTGGTGTTGTGTTACCAGACACCTGAATGCTCAGGGCCAGCAAACTACATAAACTTGGGCTTTTTATATAGAGGTGGTCACACATCCTGGTGATAATTAATCAATGTAATTTACTTAGCAGCACATGGCCACCGCAATAGTTTTTAATTCCTATGCAACTAGTAAAGGTGTGCATTTTTTCACATGGCTTTTCCATTTTGGCTTTATATTTCATTAAAAAAATAATAATAATAAATGCATGTTGTAATATGTAATGTGGTGTTCATCTGAGGTTCTAGCTTCCAAATTTTAATAGATGATAAGGTCTAGATGATTTTTATTTTATACTTATAAGAAAAAACCTAATATTTAAAGAGGATGTACTTTCTTTTTCACATGACTGTTTTTGATTTTAGATTTGCATAACTGACACACGACAAACAGAAATGGTGGTGGGTTAATGATTGGAAAAATATTAACATTTTGTAGTTGAATAAGACTGGGGAAAAGCCAGGTCATTTTCCCCTTATCCTAACTGTTTGGGTGAATCCGTGCATATAATAGTTTTAAATCCTTTTATGGCATGAATGGAACCCAATGTGTTTTTCTGTTGTTGTAGCCCAACGTCTCTAGGAACGCTTTGGGAACCTGACTGTGTTGTCCATGCTCTGAGTAATGAGTTTAATCATCCAAAATTGAAGACAGGCTGCCACTGGTGGGGTGATATCACGACCATGGAGTATAAAGTGCACCTGGAGAGAAAACTGCCTTAGCTTCTGTAACCGTGAAGGAAGTGCTGAAGGGCCGCTGGAGATGTGGCTAGAGACACAGCGTCTCGTTTCCTACATACGTAACCTAGAGACATTCCCTTTCAGGAACTCGAGCTGCATTGGATCACTTTGGAAACAAGAGTCCAATAACACCACACCGACCAGTCCCTGACTAGTGTGAATGGGTAGAGAGGTGCCAGGATTGGCACAGAGGTCATGGTTGTAAAACCTGGTAAAGGTGAGCGGGGTGGACCAGAGGTCTTGGAGGGACACTCCAGGAGACCAAGCCTTAGAGGCTGCCACACTCCGGGTTGAGTGAGCTCTAAACCCGACTGGAGCGGGGAGACCAGAGGACCCGTAAGAAGACGTGATAGCATCAATAAACCACCTGCTGAGCATCTGCTTATGAGTAGGAAGGCCTCTCCTCCGAGGGCCGTAGCAAATGAAAAGTTCTTCCGACTTTCTTCATGGACTCGTTTAGTGTACATTACAGTCCAGGCACAGACGGTTCAACCTCTCCTGGTCTGGGTTCAGGAATGGAAGAGGGTTGAATGCACGGAGCCTGACAGGTCGTGGGACGACCGAGGGCACCTTGGGGACGTAACTTGCTCTAGGGTGCAGGAAGGCACTGGTCATGCCTGGAGTAACTTTAATGGTGGACGAATGGAGGCGTAGACTTTAATGGTGGACGGATCCAACCCTTTAACAAACTGCTCCTGCAGAAACTCCAGCACTGAACCAAGCAGTGGACTGGATCCAATCGGTGCTGAGAGCACCATGTAGTCAACAGATGCCATTTCACAGCATAGGACCTCTTTATGGAGGGAGCTCTGTGGATTAGAGAAAGGTCTCTACAACATCGGTGGAGAGACCCCCGCAAGGCTACCAGGAGAAGACGGACTCTGCCCCAGCGAATTCTTTCCAAAACACCCGGAAGCAGCACAACAGGGAAAAGGTGTCAAGACGCAGACATTGTTGTCACAGCATCCAGTCCCAACGGGGCTGGTGGATATAGGGGGAACCCAAGGGATTGTCCAGATCCAGCTTCTCCAGCAGGTCGGCTTGGTATGCCTGCAGTACCTACATGGTGTGCAAACCTCCAGAGGCCTGACCTGCTAAGGCGTAAGCCTTACCCACCAGCACCAAGGTAGTGCACAGGGGCTTAGTGGGTAATGTCGGGGTTTAGGGAAGATGCCACACCCAGGGAGAGATAGCGTGTTAGCGTCTCTTCAACCTGTGGCATGACACTATAGCTATAATAACACGTTGGAATAAACCACGTTCTTGGGGCTGAAGGGGCAAAACAAGAAAGCCCGCACCCAGGACCTGGACACCACGTATGGCAAGCCAGACGTGTAGGCTCTGATGCCGTGGGCAAAAAACATTTATTGAACTTGCCCAAGGGGGGTCTTATGCTCACCGGTTGGCCAGAGCATATCGAGCTTCTGAACGGTGCATGTCACAACCTCCAGGAGCTCCTCACTATCGAGTGTGTAAGCGTGAGCCTTCATTCTTTTAACAAAACAAACAATCATAAAATTTCACACAGAGCGCTTCATGAACAAACAGAAGCTGAAACAGTCTTCTCTCCAGGTGCACTTTATACTCCCTGGTCGTGACGTCACCCCACCGGTGACAGCCTGTCTTAAATTTTGAATGATTAAACTTATCACTCAGAGCATGGACAACGCAGTCGCGTTCCCATAGCGTTCCGATGCAGCTCGAGTTCCTGAAAGGGAACTATCCTTTACAGTTGTAAAGAGTGCTTATTTGATTTGCTAGATGCTTCCTGACAGCTTATTGCAATGTGGCCATTTTCCTCTGACCTCTCCTATCAAAATGATGTTTCCACACACACAATTGTCCTTCACAGGGAGTTTTCTGCACTATTTTGTGTAAAGTCTAAACACCAGTGATTTTAAAAATTTTAGGAGATCAGCAGTGGCAATAAAAAAATC
This sequence comes from Silurus lanzhouensis, assembly GCA_039877035.1. NCBI lineage: Eukaryota > Metazoa > Chordata > Actinopteri > Siluriformes > Siluridae > Silurus > Silurus lanzhouensis. Next base: position 3,036,588 of record JBCEWE010002367.1, read on the forward strand.
ATGCAATAGTTAAAGTCAAAAAGTTCACACTTTTCCACTATGCTGATGTTTGATGTATCCGGTATGTACATATGTACATGTATTCAAGCATTCCTGTTCAAGTGAATAGTAAAATGCCTTTGTCATTTTTTCACTTATGTTAAAGATGCAAAAATGCTTTCAGTGTTAACATTAAATGACAGCTGTGCACAAGTATTAGGGGTGTAATGAGCCAGGGCATTTTTGTTACAGGAAAGGTTTGAATTTTCAACTGATTAAAACATTCAGCATTATAAAATGTACAATAATCAAAACTCAACAATGACAATTTTTCCATGATTCAATTATTTCATTCACTCAGCTGCATATGTTGAAACAAGTTATGAGTTTCACAACAGAACAAAGTTAAACAAGTTTAGCATTCAATGCTCTTACTCACATGTTGGCTATTGTGAAGCATAGAGCAATTCTTATCCTACTGTTAGCTTGTTGTGTTGTCAGTTACATTGCTCTCTGCAGCCCTAAGTGGGTTTTGGAATCCTGCGTTCTGCACTACCAGATATGAATTTTCTAAACCGCAAGCTTATTTCTTGAGCCCAGATTGAATCAGCCAGAAAAGGCTACCTGAATGCAGCAGAGAGTTTTCTGTGTGTGCTCACAAATGCCTAAAAAAATGTGTGTGAGGGCGGCATATTAGCTGAATTTATTGTAAACATATTTGGCAGATTTGGCACACAGTAATGATTCTGGAGGCCAAAATGTTCCCATACACCAGACCTGGAATTTTTTTCTAGTTCCTGCTTACTGCTGAGCTAAAGTGTACACTAGGGTACACTGTTTTTTCCAACAACTTTCTTTTATGAGAAAAGTTTTTATAACCTTATTTTTTGTAAAGTTTACTCTTCTTCTTCTTTCGGCTGCTTCTGTAAGGGGTTCGCCACAGCGGATAATCCTTCTGCATACTACTCTGTCCTCTGCATCAGCCTCTTTCAAAACAACTGCCTGCATGTCTTCCCTCACCATATCCATTAACCTCCTTCTTGGCCTTCCCTTTTTTCCTCCTTCCTGACGGCTCCATCCTCAGCATTCTCCTACCGATATACCCTATGTCCCTCCTCTGCAAATGTCCAAACCATCTCAGTTAGGCCTTCCTCACTTTGTCTCCTAAACGTCCTACATGCGCCGTCCTTCTAATAAACTTGTTTCTAATCCAGTCCATCCTCATCACTCTATTGAAAATCTCAGCATTTTCAACTCTGCCCCCTCCAGCTCCACCTCCTGTCTTTTAGTCAGTTGTAAAATGTACCAAAAGCCGATGATAATGAAAGCGAATACATTTTAATAGTAAGATTATTCTTCCAAATAATTACTTATATTTTGTACTATAAACATTCCAAATACTATTATTTCAGCATGTGCAAAATCTTTCATTTGAGGCTATGAAGATTTTAAGTGCTAATTTGAGATAAAAATTTAACTTTTTTTAAAGCAGAAGTGTGTACAGTACTTGTAATGGTTTATTTTATCTCATATCTTATAAGGGATGTTTTATGATAATTATTCTGCTTTGAATATACTCTTTAATATTCAGTTACACCAAATCATATAAAATGAATCATTATGCTGCAACAAACCTTATTATGACTGTTTACTTAATTAATTCTTCTATGTTCCTTGCCGTGGTTACAGTTGTCATGACTCTGGGTTTTAGCGTTAGCCTTTATTTTTTGTTTTTTGTTTCTTGTGTTTTGCTCTTTAGTTTATTTACGTTATAGGAGGCGGAGCTGAAGGTAGCAGAGCTGAAGATGTTGAGGTTTTCTTTATTAGAGGGACTGCGCATGTTGTATGTTTTTGGGTCAAAGTGAATGAGGCTCGATTGAGCAGAGGAGGGACATAGGGTATATTGGTAGGAGAATGCTGAGGATGGAGCCACCAAGAAGAAGGAAAAGAGGAAGGCCAAGGAGGAGGTTTATGGTGAAGACATGAGGATAGTTGGTGTAAAAGAAGCAGATGTAGAGGACAGAGTGGTATGGAGACGAATGATCCGCTGTGGTGACCCCTAATGGGAGCAGCAGTTATAAGAAGTTTATTTACGTTATTCAGTAATACAAGTCTTCAGAGTGTGTTGAGAAGGTGGATGGAGTATTTTGAGCAGCTGATGAATGAGGAAAACCAGAAAAAGAGAAGGTTGGATGATGTGGAGTTGGTAAAGCAGGATGTAGATAGGATTAGTAATAAGGAAGTGAGAGCAGCGATTAAGAGGATGAAGAGTGGAAAGTCGGTTGGACCAGATGACATACCTGTAGAAGCATGGAGATGTTTAGGAGAGATGGCAGTGGAGTTTTTAACCAGATTGTTTAACAAGATTCTGGAAGGTGGAAGGATGCCTGAGGAATGGAGAAGGAGTGTGCTGGTACCGATCTTTAAGCATAAGGGAGATGTGCAGACCTGCAGTAACTACAGGGGAATAAAGTTGATCAGTCACACCATGAAGTTATAGGAAAGAGTAGTGGAAGCCAGGCTGAGAGAAGAGGTGACCATCTGTGAGCAACAGTATGGTTTCATGCCGAGGAAGAGCACCACAGATGCAATATTTGCTTTGAGGATGTTGATGGAGAAGTATAGAGAAGGACAGAAGGGGTTGCATTGTGTATTTGTGTATTTAGAAAAAGCGTACGACAGGGTGCCAAGAGAGGAGCTGCGGTACTGTATGAGGAAGTCGGGTGTGTCAGAGAAGTATGTAAGGGTGGTGCAGGACATGTATGAGGACAGTGTGACAGCAGTGAAGTGTGCAGTAGGAACGACTGGTTCAGGGTGAGGGTTGGACTACATCAAGGATCGGCCTTGAGCCCTTTCCTGTTTGCAGTAGTGATGGACAGGTTGACGGACGAGGTCAGACAGGAGTCTCCCTGGACTATGATGTTTGCGGATGATATTGTGATTTGTGGTGAGAGTAGTGAGCAGGTTGAGAAGAGCCTGGAGAGGTGGAGATATGCGCTGGAGAGAAGAGGAATGAAAGTCAGTAGGAGTAAGACAGAGTACATGTGTGTGAATGAGAGGGAGGGCAGTGGAGTAGTGTGGTTGCAGGGAGAAGAGGTGGAGAAGGTGGAGGAGTTCAGGTACCTGGGGTCAAGAGTGCAAAGTAATGGAGAGTGTGTTAGAGAAGTAAAGAAAAGAGTGCAGGTAGGGTGGAGTGGGTGGAGAAGAGTGACAGGAGTGATTTGTGATAGTAGGGTATCTGCAAGAATGAAAGGGAAAGTTTATAGGACTGTGGTGAGACCTACGATGTTGTATGGATTAGAGACAGTGGCACTGAGTAGAAGACAGTAGATGGCGCTGGAGGTAGCAGAGCTAAAGATGTTAAGGTTTTTGTTGGGAGTGATGAGGATGGACAAGATTAGAAATGAGTTTATTAGAGGGACAGCGCATGTAGGATGTTTTGGTGACAAGGTGAGGGAGGTGAGATTGAGATGGTTTGGACATGTGCAGAGGAGGGACATAAATTATACTGGTAGAAGAATGCTGAGGATGGAGCCACCAGGTAGGAGAAAAAGAGGAAGGCCAAGGAGGAGGTTCATGGATGTGGTGAGGGAAGACATGCAGGTAGTTGGTGTGAAAGAGGCAGATGTAGAGGACAGGGTGTTATGGAGACGGATGATCCGCGGTGGCGACCCCTAATGGGAGCAGCCGAAAGAAGAAGAAGGAGGAGTAATACAAGTCTGCACTTGCATCCACCTTCACCATGTTATATGATACAGCCTCACCCCCAGGAATCCCATAATTACATAATTACTACCAAAGTGCAATTAAGAAGTTCAACATCAAATAAAAAATTCAAGCAACATTTACACTTTAAGACTAACACCCACTTAAATAAAACTGTAGAGTGACCAAAAGATGACTCAGTTTGACATATAAAAAACTATTTAATGGTGACATTTAAAAAAATAAAATAAATCCTTACTTCATGTGTAAAGAAATTATTAGAATATAGTGAACTGTATATATATTTTTTAAATATTCATTATCTTGCATATAAAATGCCTAATTTGCCATTTTATGTATTCAATTACGTTGTATTGCCTTTTTGCTCCTAAAGCCTTATATCCCTGGGGCATATGAGAGCTTTTGTAATGAACGTTAGTTTAGATGATAATTGTAATATGTATGGGGAGTCAGTGAGAGGAAAGTCATACCTATGCCATGCTTACTAAAAGTCATCTGTGGTAGAATAGTGTCTCTTCCTGAAGAAACTAAACATCTTTTCTTTCATTTTCAAACCTATTTCTTGCATGCAATCAATCCCCACTAAGAGCCAAACACCAGGATAATATAAAACTAAGCAGCACTTTTAAATAGTCTCTCTATATAATCCAGATGGCTGCTAGTTATGAAATGTTTGCTTGCAGACAGTAGGTGGTATGTTTTTATAGTCCAAGATGTGTTTGTTTATGAGAACCATGACTGCATTTGACTTCCTTACATGCTATAAATATGGAATAATTTGTCATTTAACATTGCTTTTATTATGTTCTGTTGGATCTTAGCTATTATTAACTAAATACTAGACATAAGTATTATATAATATAAATATTTTAATATAGAAACATATGAAATTTGTCAATTAGTATATAATGTATATGATATGACTTTTAAGAGAGGGAATTACTTTATCAGGAGAAAACTGTTGTTGGGATTATCACTACAGACAGATACAGTACAAATATAGAGGTATTTCTGTTTTAGGATTAATAATGCAAGTTACATTTACCTGTTAACCCCGTGTCTCCTTATGTACATCCTGTCAAAGCATGTCAAATAAATTGGTGGAATACACCCTGGATGGAACTCAGTTCATCATTTGCACAATCACACACATTTAGACACTTAGAGGCAATTTAAAGTAGCCCAGTGGGAGACTCAAGACAAAACCCAAGCTGTCACAGGGAGACGAAATGCACACAGCTTATTAACCTTGCCCAGAATGCTACCTGTTGCACAAAAATGTTGCCTGAGTGCAAAAATTGTAGTTTTGAATTTGTTAGATGGTCATACACTTTAAAAAAAATTCTGAGAATTCAACCATTTTATGTACATTTTTACTATTATCTATTATCATTCACTATAAGAAAACATGTAAAAGAATTTTCCAAATGCTATAGATATGGTTAACAAGGTAAAAAAACAACAACAAAAAAACAGTTATTTATTTGATTTCTGTCTTAAAGGTTATTTCTTGGCATGTTCTCCTTTCTACTATACCTTTTGCATTCTTCACCAAAACATTTCAGAGCAGCCTATCACTGCCTCCAAAGGACAATCCTGTGCTGTCACTACTCACTAGGATCTTTCTATTTAAAAAGATTTTGGAACCCAAACTGTCACTGTTATCAAGTCAACAATCACCCTCACACTCTAATGATTTGTCAACCACAGAATAGAGAGACAGGAAGAGAAAAATCACAAAGCTTCTTTTATTGATTTTCAGTCTGAGACACCTAAGGAAGCTTGCTCTTCCTCCTTAACTCACAAGCAGAGTGGAAAGAGTGATGCTGTGATTAAATGTATCTATGAGTTTAGAGAAGTATATGTTAAGCAATGCAACATAAGCATATAACCAATATAATTGTGCTTCTTACGACGGATGCACACTGTGTGATTTTTAATAGTCCTTAGTGATTGTTGCTTGTTATACTCTACAAACATGATCCAAATTCTATAGGGATCTCAGATTATGTAAGATCTCACTTGTCATATGTCAGACTGTACGACAGTCAAAAACTGACACAAGAAAAAGACTCGTCCGAAGTTTCAGCAATCAGTGACACAGTACGTTTAGACCCACATTCTCTCACTAATTGTAGCTAGCAGCAAACAAAACAGTCTGTAACGTTAATTTTGTTCATGACATGCCTTAATAAGAAAAACATCATACAAACACAAGGCACTCCTACTGGTTCTTGGTTACACGGTTTTCACACTGCGGGAAAGAATCTGAAATCTTCTGGCACTGCTAGAATTTCATGGGAGGATTGCAAAATGATTGCAACCGGTGTACATGTCAAACTAGCTTTCAAAGACTACAGATTTTAGCCTCAGATTATAGACATTCTTTAGGATTTACAAAATTGTCTCAGACGACTAAATCAGTGTAAAAATCTCCTGGCTTTAGTCACATGTTGATGAAATTTTAATACAGATATGCAGTATAGTGATTATTGCAGATTTTCTTCCAGGTAAACACTGAAAGATAGCATGGCAGCTCAGCTCAGCTCAGCTTGTGCTAGGGATACATTTGCATTTTTTGTGATTCATGCTAAGAATATAAAATAAATTAGTACACTTTAAATGCATTGTAAGTTAATGAAAATAGTATGTTATATGCTCCTTGTTGTAAGTCAGTTTAGCATATTTCATTTTGTACCAGATTTATTTCTTTTTCATATTTCATAATGATGACAATTAAATATGCATTCATAACTTACAAACAAAAGGAAAAATACAGATTTATTTTTACATTCTACTCCATTTTTTGGTTTCACAGATAATGTTTAATGTTGTTTAGTTATTTTTTGTTAGATTTCTTTATAATAGTATAATATAATGTTATTCCCCCTCCCATCTCTCTCTGTCTCTCTTCAACATAGAGTCACATTCTATGTTGATTGCATTTTTAGTTTGTCTGATTTTTTTTGCAGCTAAATTATGTATGTTGCGGAGTGCAGCAATTTATAGCGGTACTGTACATGGAAAAAAATGCACATAATATAGGACAAAAAAGTAGAGCAATATTTTGTACAGGCCATTAAGTTGCTTTATATAGATTACATACTGTACACGTAGCTATCAATTCTAGAGGGTATTTGCATGCATTCCCTCAGCTGCTTTGTGAGTATAGCTTTACAAAACAATTAGAAAATGTTAAATTGTCCCTAGAGCATATAAAAAGAACATGCATCTAACTATCCTTTGTACACATTGTGTTGGTACTGTTAAGTTGTAAGAAACAACAAATGATTAGAATGTTTTTTATTTTATAAATATCTCCAATAAAAATGGTAAATATATAAATTATGGAAATAGAAGCATTATCTACAATGTGATGTAGTTATATATTTATTTTAGCCTGCTCTTTTTTTAACAGCTTTTGCATCCTGTTCTACTTATGTGCCTTCCACCACTTCTAGAGTCAGATCTACATAATACAGTCTGTTTAGTCTTATTGTGTTATCAGCCATCCAATCCAGCCATTAAGGTTGCAAGCCACTGTGTGCACTCTTAGTGCCGGTCTCAAGGCCGGATAAATGTAGAGGGTTGCGTTAGGAAGGGCATCCAGCGTAAAACATGTGCCAAATCAAAGTTGCGGATCACAAGTATCACAAGCCACAGGTATTGCTAGCCAACAAAATACTGGGTGGAAATTGGACTGCTGTTGGCCAAAGGAGGAGAAGGAGTGGGAGAATACATCTACAGAGACAACAGGGAAAGGTGAAGTGTAGGAGAGTGGAGGTTAGGGTTGGTACTTTAAATGTTGGTACTATGACACACTGGTAAAAGGAAAGAGGTAGCTATTATGATGGAGCAAACAAAGGTAGATATGTTGTGTGTTCAGGAGACCAAGTGAAAAGGAATTAAGGCTTTAAACATTGGTGGTGGGTTTAAACTGTTCTATCACAGTGTAAATGGAAAAAGAAATGGTGTAGGGTTGAGTCTAAGGGAAAAGTACAATAAGAGTGTAGTGGAGAAGGAGGAAGATTACAATAAGTGTGTAGTGGAGGTGAAGAGAGTTTCTGATAGGGTAATCAACATGTAGCTGGAAGTTGAAGGGGTGTTGATAAATGTCATCAGTGCATATGCTCCACAAGTGGGTTGTGAGATGGAGGAGAATAACAAATTCTGAAGTGAGTTAAATGAATGGTGGAGAGTGTACCTAGGAAAGAAAGTTTGGTAAATCGAGCAGATTTCGAGAGGCATGTTGGTGAAAGGAACAGAGGTGATAAGGAGGTGATGGGTAGGTATGGCCTTAAGGAGAGAAATGTGAAAGGGCAGATGGTGGTAGATTTTGCTAAAAGGATGGAAATGGCACATATAAAAATACAATATTTTAAGAAGAAGGAGGAGCACAGGGTGACGTAAGAGTTGCAACTTGAAGGAGATTGGAGACTGTAAGGTGTTGGCAGGGAAAGGTGTAGCAAGACAGCATTGAATGGTGGTCTGTAGGATGGCTTTGGAGCTGAAGGAGAAGAGAAGGGGAGTGAGGACTGAAAGATGAATAAGATGGTGTACACTGAAGGAGGAAGACTGTAGTGTGAGGTTCAGGGAAGAGGTCAGACAGGGGCTCTGTGGTGGTGAAGAGGTGATGGATGATTGGGCAACTACTGCAGAAGTGAAAAGGGAAACTTCTAGGTAAGAACTTGTCTATACTTCTCCATCAACATTATCAAAGCATAGATTGAATCTGTAGTGTGGACGCATCAAACCATGCAACAGTATGGTTCTCTCAGTCTGGCTTCCACTACTCTTTCCCATAACTGCATAGTTTTACTGATCAACTTTATCCCTTTATTCCTCTTCACCTGCTGCCGCATCTCCTTGTATACCTGCATACTTTTTTTCAACTCTCTGCCAATCCCAATTTTGTTGGGATTGGCAGATGCCAATCCCAACAAAATTGCTTTCCTGTACTTCCTCATGCCAACACCACATCTCTTTGTCTTTCTTTCTCTTACAAGATGTCACACCAAGGTCAGAAGGAGTTGCATTGTGTGTTTGTGGATCTAGAGAAAGTGTATGACAGGGTGCCAAGAGAAAAGTTGTGGTATTGAATAAGGAAGTCAGAGGAAGCTTCAGAGAAGTACTAGTAACGCGTTACTGTAACCCAGTTACTTTTGACAGTAACTAATTCTGTAATGCATTACTTTGTAAATAAATTAACTCCGTTACCGTTACCGTATGGTGCGTTGGAAGTGTAGCCTACAGCCTAACCTGTTTACAGCAGCGACACATTGTAGGATTGGTGGATGCCAACTACTGTAAACACGAAGAAGACGCATCTTCAAGTATGTGTGGCAGTAATGGTGAGTCAAGGCGAGAGCAAGACGAATTTCTCAAAGTGGAAATATGCTCATTATTTCATTTTAGTTGAGCATAAAGACAAAAATGTTTTATTCAAATGTAGGCTGTGTCTTTCTGGTTCGAAGGTCGTATCTACTGCGATAAACAGCAATTCCTATCTATCGAAGCACCTCCAGAAACTACATGCCTCGACGAAGCTAGAAGCTAAGCCGGTGTTCTGTTTTACATTGTTGATAGTTTTCATACTTAAGCTGTAAAAGGAACATTTTTAAGGGCTCAACACAACAGCTTTTATGATGCATAAGCCACTTTTGTTTTTGATTCTGAATATATTATTCAGCTTGTTTTGTTATTTATTTCAGAAATCCTTATGATATATTCAGTTTTTTGAATTAAGTAACTGGTAACTGTAACTAGTTACTATTTCTTAGTAACTAGCACAACACTGCAGAGAAGTATGCAAGGGTGGTTCAGGACATGTATGAGGACAGTGTGACAGCAATGAAGTGTGCAGTAGGAATAACAGAATGGTTCAAGGTGGAGGTGGGACTGCATCGATAGCCCTTTCCTGTTTGCATGGTGATGGACAGGTTGACAGACGAGATCAGACAAAAGTCTTCATGGACTATGAAGTTTGCGGACGATATTGTGATTTGTAGTGAGAGTGAGCAGCAGATTGAGAAGAGGATTGGGTGGAGAAGGGGTGATTTGTAATAGAAGGGTATCTGCAAGAGTTAAAAGAAAGTTTTATAGGACTGTGATGAAACCTGCTATGTTGTATGGTTTAGAGACAGTGGCAGTGACGAAAAGACAGGAGGTGGAGCTGGAGGTAGCAGAGCTGAAGATGCTGAGATTTTTATTGGGAGTGACGACGATGGACAGGATCAGAAACAAGTTTATTAGAGGGGCAGCACATGTAGGACATTTAAGAGACAAGGTGAGGAAGGCCTGATTGTGATGGTTTGAGAAAATGAGAAGATGAAAAAGAGGAAGGACAAGGAGGTGGTTTAAGGATGTGGTAAGGGAGAACATGCAGGTAGTTGGTTTGAAAGAGGCAGATGTAGAGGACAGAGTAGTATGGAGATGTTTCACAAAGAACAAATCCAACAGATAAATATTCAAAGAACTCTGACAAAATCTTGCAGTGAGTTATTGTTGTAATAAAAAGCCTGGTGTTACACTGGGTAGCTTCTAAGATCTTCATTTCCCTCCAATGTCTTAAAAATGTTCTTGTCTTGGCTCCTGATAAAAGATAAACGTTGAAGAAATGTTAAAATGTTGAGTGAAGGGACAGACACTTCTTTGTGAATGTTCTCAATCTGAGAGAGTCTCAATCAGCCTAACTGCACTGCAGAATAAATGACGATGCACTTGATACATTTACATTTAGATGAAATAAACAAATAAGTTAAGCCCAGAGGACATATAAATCGTTTTTACAGCTAGAGTGCTCTTGCAGAATCAAATGAAGTAAGACTTGTAAGAGGTTGCTTTTTTCAGCATATCAACTAAAGCGAATGCTGTTTAATATTTATGTATTTATTAATATTAATAAACATGGCTGCATTTCAGATTTAACAACAATAATCATAGAAAAAAAAAACACTTCCATAATATTCCACTCTATATTTTGACTTGTGGCTTACAGCAAAAATGCTGCTGATTTAATGAATTTATTAGAGCATATAAAAGAACAGCATCAGTATGAAGGTAATGTAGTGTAATGTATAAAGCCATCAATTGTCATCCACAGCAAAACACACTATATGGACAAAAATTTGTGAACACCTAACTATAAGATTTGAATGTGATGTTTAAAATTCCATTTAAATATTGGTCCCCATTTTATATTTCAATAACCTCCACTTTATTTGGAAGATGATCCATTAGATTTCAAAGTATGCTTAAGGAGATGTGTGCTCATTCAGCTGCAAAGGTTTTTGTTCAGAATTTAGTAAATTTAATGAACAGTACTGTTTACAACAATTGTTCATTAGGAATACAAAGGTGTTTTTCATGACAATTATTATTGCATTTGATCACTATCTACATACAGTAAAATTGATATTTTTTTAGTTAGTTTAAAAGACTTTTGCCTCTGGTTTTTATATTTTACTATACCAGACTCAATAGCATGATAATAACATGTAGAGATTCAGCCAATATAAGAAAAAGAAACTGTGGCTGGGAAAAAAATACATGCTGCATAAGTCTTATCTTTATTTAAATAAACGGGCAAAATGCAAATGATATTTCTCAAAAAACTGAGGTTTACTTATTTTTTGGGGAAAAAAAAAATACACACAATTAAGTTGACAGAATGATAATCAGTGTACATTGTGGAGATCAGTGTTGGGCAGTAACGCGTTACTGTAACGAAGTTACTTTTGACAGTAACTAATACTGTAACGCGTGCCTTTTAAATAAAGTAACTCTGTTACATTACCATATGGTGCGTTACCCGTTACTTGTATAAATGAATGAATTTCGGCTGAAGTGTAGCCTACAGCCTAACCTGTTTACAGCAGAGACGCATTGTAGGATTGGTGGATGAACCACTGTAAACACGAAGAAGACGCACTGTGGGCATGTCTCCATTTATTCAGGTCTGTGCGGCAGTAATGGCGAGTCAAGGCGAGAGCAAGATGAGTTTCTCAAAGTGGAAATATGCTCATTATTTCACTTTAGTTGAGTACTTTTTAGTCAAATGTAAGCTGTGTCTTTCTGGTTCGAAGGTCATATCTACTGTGATAGCAGCAACTCCAGAAACTCCATGGCTTAAAGAAGCTAGAAGCTAACCCGTTGTTCTGTTCTACATTGTTGATAGTTTTCATACTTAAGCTGTGAAAGGAAAATTTTTAAGAGCTCAACACAACAGCTTTTATGATGCAGATATCACTTTAGTTTTTGATTGTGAATATATTATTCAGCTTGTTTTGTTATTTATTTCGGAAATCCTTGTGATATATTCAGTTTGTTCTGGTCTGACTTAAATAAAATAGTGTTTAAAAATTACTTTGTGTTTAAGTCAGTTTTGTGTTTGTATAGACCATAACGCATAAAAGGGCATTAATGGGAACATTAAAAAACGTTCTTTAAAAAAGTTAAACGTTCTTTAAAAAACTAAAAAGTTACTTTTAACAGTAACGCATTACTTTTTGGTGTAAGTAATCAACAAAGTAATGGAGTTACTTTTTGAATGAAGTAACGAGTAACTGTAACTAGTTACTATTTCTTAGTAACTAGCACAACACTGGTGGAGATGCATAACTAATCACAGTTGCGGTCACAGCCTCTACAGCCATACAAACTACTCTTAGGCCTTGGCATCCCCAAAACTGTTCAGTTTGCTGACACCAAACAGCAGAACTAAGAAGTTTACAGCAGAAAAGCAGAACATAATTATTTATCACTGACAAAATCAGTGATCAGTAGACACACTTGCTTTTTGCCCCTTTTGTTAATAACAAACTTGGAGCAAACAATTAAACCAAAGCTTTTTTTTTTTTTTGGCAAGAATTCACACTGATGTTAGCCCCGAATGTGTACTTGTCAGGAATCCACCTGCCACGGCCCCTTTGGTGGCCGTCATGCCTCCGCGCTCCCTGGAGCTCCCGGCTTAATCACGCACACCTGGGGCTCATTATCACACAGCCCCGCTCCTACATATGCCCCTCACTCACACTCACTCCTTTGTCCGTTATAGTATGTGTTTGTTATGCGCTGTTGTACGTATCCTTATGCGTTCCTTTCCTTCCAGACTCTACACTTTCTCCCCCAAGTGCACCCCGGATACCCCTATCTTCCTGTGCGTTCATTCTTGGACTGTGTGGACCTCGCCCTTCCAGGGCGTGCCACGGCTATCCCTCTTTGGACTCCTAAGGACTGCCATGTGTGTGTGTGTGTGTGTGTGTGTGTGTGTGTGTGTGTGTGTGTGTGTGTGTGTGTGTGTGTGTGTTTGTGTGTATCTCTCTCTCTCACTCTCGTGATTAAACCCGAGCGAGCTGTACTCCAGCTTCTGCCTCCCGTTCATTCGCTCTCTGACAGTACTCTTGTATAAAATGAATAAATCTCCTTCTTGTTTTTAGTTTTAAACTAATTGTATTGTCTAACAGTCCTGCTAACTGCAGTAAAATTATTTAAATCTTTGAAAACAGATACACTAAAAATTGTCTTGTACCATGCTGAGAGGCAAGTAAGTAGATTTCTTATAAATCTTGCCATGCTACACATTCTTCTAAAATGAGGATGCTGTAAGGTAGTTGTTGTTGCAAACAGAATGTGATTTTCCACCCCCTTAGGAGAGAATTACTATGCTTCATTACCTCCATTATCAGCTTCTGCTATATTTAGCCATACTACTTCTATCAAGAATTCAGTTGATTCACATGTTTGGCAGATTTATTATGTAGGCAGAAAAATAAGGATTGTAGCACAAAGTTAAAAATTGAATAATCTTATAATAATCTATTATATAATTAATATCTAATCAATGTAGCGATTACTTCATTAAAATTAGTTAATAACAATCAGTGTTGTCCCAACTGGAGGAATTATGGTCAAGAGTAAAAATAGAGACAGTAAAATACTGAGGCTGATATTGATATGTGCAATTTTGATACTGGAAGGGGTTTGAGAGTGGCTCAAGAATGTATTACAAACATAAAACATGGCATTTTATTTTGAATGGCACTCTGTATGTATGCCATATTATATTACCCCCTCTCAAAGCATAAACATTGTGTCTTATGTCAAAGGGCCCTTTACACAATAGCTTCCAAGAACTTCTCCCAGAACACAACACAGCATACAAATATGGCTGCCCGAGACTTTACTTTTTTTCACATCTGTTCCACTAATCACTGATATCCAGTTGTACCTATCCTCTGTGGAGTAATGCTCAGTGTTCTACACTACTACACTACTAAGCCGTTTCCACCTGTTTATTATTGATTTTCTGGATTTTGATTCTTGTTTGTATCCCTGTTTTTTTATATTTTGGATTTGCCTAGTCTATGTTATTTGCCCCTCGACTGAAGCCTGCATGTTTCTTGACTATAATTTAGAATTTTATCTAGGCTCTCTCTCCATCAATTCATTTTCAATAAAACCTATCCCTACATTTGCTGTCTTGACCCACTTGCTGTGACAGATGGAAAAACAAATATTTTGAAAGCATGTTCTTACCCTTAATATACTATGTATATATTGTGTATTGTAACTCTTGTGTACTGTACAGCCTTATTAGAGCCAAATAATTTTAGTCAACACATATGCGTGTTAATATGTGCTAATTTTTGCAATTAGACAATTGTATGAGTACATGAAAAAAAGCAGTTTGGATATGCCTGAAATGTGCATAAAATCATGTTCACTGAAATGATTCATTATGTTTTTTATAAACTTCTATAGAGCTATCCAAGTTAACATAGCCTCAAAATCCTAATCTAAAGATAAAAAATTTTAGAAAAGATTGTGTCTGCCCAGTTATGTTCCTACTTACAAGAGAACAATATCTTTAAAGAGTTTTAGTCAGGATTTAGGCTCCATCATAGCACAGAAACTCTACAGTAAAATCACTAATGACCTGTTTTTAGCTTCAGACCAATGCTACATCTCTCTGTTAGTTTTGCTAGATCTTAGTGCTGCATTTGAAACTATAGATCATCTTCTCCTGAATTGCTTACAAAATTACATTGGCCTTCAGGGACAGGCATTAAGTTGGTTTAAATCCTACCTGTCTGATCGTTACCATTTTATAGACTTAAATGGAGATCCAAAGACTGGTTTGTCACAGTAGACCTGAACGATACATATTTTATGTACCCATCCCTTCTTCTCACAGGAATCATCCGCATCTTAAACTATATCGATGATTGGTTGATTTGAGCTTAATCATAGCACTTAGCATTCCGGCATCGAGATGTCATTCTCGCTCACATGAAGAAACTGGGGTTACAGCTAAACGGCAAAAAGAGTGTGCTTTCTCTATTACAGAGAACCACTTACTTAGGCGTCATGTGGAATTCGACCCTTATGCGTGCGCAGCTGTCTCTTACCCACATCACGTCTATTCTTACTGCCGTTAGGAAGGGTCAGAAAAGAACAGTCACTCACTGTCAAGCAGTTACAGAGCCTGCTGGGGTTAAAACCTCTTAGCCTTCAGCACCCCCAACAGCGCGACCGATATCCCATTGTTCTCAGTTGTTTATGTTTAGCAATAGATTAAATAAAAAGGGACAAGAGTAACCATGACTAACTATACATCATTCTAAAGGTCTAAGCCTCAAGCAGCAATTTTAGATCACTGTTTTTCAATGAAAAACTATGGTGGCCAAGAAGTGCAAAACACATTAACAAATCTGAAAACAAAATCACAAATGCAAAAACAAAATAACAAATTCAAAAACAAAATAACAAATCCGAAAGCAAAATAACAAATCCGAAAACAAAATTACTAATGCAAAAACAAAATAATAAATCCTAAAACAAAATAACAGATCCAAAAACTCATTTACAAATCCGATAAAACACAACTACAATTCAGACAAACCGGAAACGTTAGGTATAGTTTGTGAATGAAACACTTACCGATCATTGGACGAGACACCTGTCATTCAAGATATACAGGAAGTATGAAATCCTATAACTTTGTTTCTTGTACATGTGTAAAGTTCTCTGTTTACTTTAAACTTTTTTTTTTTTTTTGATTAGTGCACCTTTAAATATAACAGAAGTAAACATTGGCAAGCAAGGAGAAAATGTAATTAACTCAAAGCTACTTTGAGGAAGGACATTCATATGCAGTGATGTTGGAGATGCTGGCAGTAGATCATGACATAAGGTTTAGTTTGCACACTTTTACACATACATTCTAACTTTCTCCTGCCACAGACTGTTGTACTTCAGACGCTTTATGGTCAAAGGTTCTCCATCTAAGAAATTTCACAGTAAAGGACTTTGAACTATCTTTGGACTTGTAATAAACTATAACAAAGACGCCTTACTTGTTAATAATATACTTCTAATGGGAAAATTTTATATACACAAATTAAAATACTTGAAAGTGAAACCAACGTTTTTTGCATTTTATAATGAGTTTATTTCTTGAACTCGGGCCGCAGCGTTGAGAGTGCTGCATCCTAACCACTAGACCACCGGGGATCACAAAAGCCCTTAAAGTGATTAAAAAGAAAAATGCAATGACGTTTTTTGTCCTTTATAGAAAAATATGATTTAAAGAATAAACCATAGCCTTGTTTATTTTCATCCTTTTTAATGTAATTTTTTTTATTATTATTATTATTATTTTTTTATTATTATTATTATTATTATTATTATTATTATTATTATTATTATTATTATTATTATTATTATTATTATTGTTATAAATGTTATTATTTTTTTCCCTCTTTCCCCTAAATATATGTGTATATATTTGTATTTTCATGCACCTGTTCTGTGTATTGTAATGTACATTGTACTTGTTTTTGCCACGTTGTTTGTAAATGGCTAATTGCCTAAAAAAAAAAAAAAAATAATAATAAAAATAATAAATAAATAAAAAATGACTTTTGTACTTCCTGTATATCTTGAATGACAGTTGTCTTGTCCAATGATCAGTAAGTGTTCCATTCACAAACTATACCTACCTTTTCCGGTTTGTCAGAATTTTCGTTGTGTTTTAGGATTTGTTAATTTGTTTTTGCATTTTTTATTTTGATTATCGCATTTGTTATTTTGCTTTCAGATTTGTTATTTTGTTTTTGCATTTGTTATTTTGTTTTTGGATTTGTTAGTGTTTTGTAATTTGTTCATTTGGGGGTTTTTTTATTTGTTAATGTGTTTTGCACTTCTCAGCCAACGTAAAAAAATTTAAAAAAAAAACGTATAAAGAATGTATCTGCTGAATGTGTGTAAGCAGTACAAACAAACAACATGCATAAAAAAATGCAGTACTTACCCATTTCTTATAATAACGAGTCACAAACACATCCACTGCTGCAAATCCTGGTTTATTTGGAAAGATATCGATCCACTAAACAACATGCTGTAAAGTATTTTTGCCCCAACCAAACAATAGTGTTGTAATTTAGATGGTTATTCTTTTGTTTACATCACAGTACACGGTTGGTGTATTGTTTGTGAATATTTCTGAATAACTTTTGCATAAAAAAACATCTTGGTGGTGAAAAAAAAATATGCCTTGTAAAATATAATGTTACAAAACAAATAAGACCACACACACAAAATATACAAATAAATAAAAAATACAGTAAAAGTGGTGGAATCTCGGGCTTTAATCTACACTCTATAAGCAGGTGTCGAAGTTTTTATAATGCACCTATCATATAAAACCTTTTATTTCCAGCCACTAGCATTATGGAAACCAAATGATTGATGAAAAATGTAGCCGATGAGTGCAGGGTTCTAATGATATATGGGAGGATTTTATTCCCCACGTGGATGAGTCTTAGTTTTATTACTCTTTACAAACTCTTAGTGGTCAAAGCAGCACAGGTGCACAGTGACTAAACAGGAAATGGATGTAGCTCTCGGTTCTGCTCAAACATCTATTTTTAGCTTGTTCTAACTGGGCTTTGTTAACAAAAAAAAAAAACTGTAGTTCATATATAACATTCTATAACTTATTATCTTTTTAAGCAATATCAACTTTGAATAATCTTAGAGAAGTGTCTACTTTTCAAAGATATTTAAATTGTGTATGTAGCCCACTTTAATCAGGAACTGTTAACATTTAAATTTAGGTAGGAAATTTATAGCTGTGGGTCCTAAAAGCTGTGCCGAAGGCTTACAGGTTAATGCTTGCAGCGTCCAACGTGGCTCCACCTGGCCTCCTGCACATGAGACCCCATCAGTGGTGGCTCGGGACCCCCGAATTCTCTCGAAGGGGCAATCCGCTTCGTACAAATCAAGGTCACGAGGCGAGCCCTATGTGCCTTAGATGTCTGGAGAGATCCCAGGTTCCTGTCGCAGGGCCCTGAGTTCCTGGTCATCGTGTAATGCCTCACAGGTTGGGTAGTGGTCATGAATGGCCACTCCGTCCAAAATCTTTGGGTGGGGGGCCCTATCTGCTGTGGCACATAAACTGCCTAGAGATGCTGGCCGTGCTTCTAGCTCTGAAGCATTTCCTGCTGGACCTCAGGGGTCATCATGTGTTGGTCTGTTTGGACAACACCTTGGGGGTCACTTATATCAACCACCAGGGGGTGGTCTGCACTCATGCCTCTTGTATAAGCTAGCATGTCGGATCCTCCTTTCAGCCCAGGGGAAGCTCCTCTCCTTGAAGGCTGTGTATATCCCGGGTAATCTCAACCTCTAGGGCTGGACCCCATGGCTCAGGCTTAACCTGGTTGCCCTTTTCGAACAATCTCCCTGGGGGATTCCTCTCACAATAGTTCACCCCCGCAGAGAGTTGTGGAGACTGTGGTGGTAGAGACCATTCTCCAATCCAGACCCCCCTCCACGAGGAGGTCGTATGTCGCTACATGGTGCCTGTTTAGTGTATGGTGCGAACAGAACCAATTGGATCCAGTTAACTTCCCGGTTGGTTTAGTGCCGGAAATTCCTTCAAGATGCTGAAGCAAGATGCAGTTGGCGGCGTTCCAGCGGTATCTCCCTCGTCGCTCCCAAATGGCTGCTCGCCAGGCGAAGCCCAAAGACAGAGCTTTGCCACCCGGGCCCCTCCGGAGGGGCTATTTCATCTTTATATGAGTCCTCTGGTCTCCCTGCTCCTTTTGGGGGTCAAGGCTCACTCCACTCGGAGTGTGGCGGCCTCTATGACCTGGTCCGCTGGAGTTCCACTCCAGGACAATTGCAACACTGCGGGCTGGTCCACTCCGCTGAACTTCGTCAGGTTCACCGACCTCGACCTTAGAGCCAGTCCCGGCTCCTCTGTCCTGCACTCTGGTTGTGCTCTCACACACTAGGCAAGGACTGATTAGTGTGGCATGATTTTACACTCATTCCCAAAGCATTGTGACGCAGCTCCAGTTTCCGAAGGGGAACATCTCTAGGTTACGTATGTAACCATATTTCCCTGAGGGAGACGCTGCTTCTCTGAGCCACACTCCCTGCAGCCCTGCCACGCTTCCCTTCTTATTTTCAGAAGCATTTTGTAGCTTCCTGGTCGTGACGTCACCCCGCCGTTGACATCGCGATTTGCCATTGGCCGGATTTCACACGTGATTCAGAGCGAGAGCAATGCTGAAGCGTCCCCGAAGCATCGTAACGCAGCGTCTTGTTCCCTCAGGGAACTAAGGTTACATACGTAACCTAGAGACAATCGTCAGGCTCTCTCTGTGGCCCCCCTTTTTTCTGGAGTTTACTTCAGGCATGGTCAGTGCATTTCCATACCCAAGAACATGGTACATCCCTAAGGTGCCCTCAGTCATCCCACGACCTGTTAGGCTCCAAGCATTCTATCCTTCACCTTTTCAGGCCCCAGACCAGGAAAAGCTAAACCGGCTGTGTCTGGTGCGAGCACCGGACATATATGTTCCCAGAAAGAGTCTGTGGAGGAAGTTGGAACAACTTTCATCTGCTATGGCCCTCTAGGAGAGGCCTTGCTGTGAACGAACAGACGCAGACGCTTAGCAGATGGATTGTGGATGCGATCGCATCCTCCTACAAGTCCTCTGGTCTCCCCGCTCTGTTCGGGGTCAGCGCGCACTTAACACTAAGTGTGGCAGTCTCTAAGGCTTGGTCCTCTGGAGTTCCCTCCATCACATCTGCAACGCTCATCCTATGGACGTAGGTGTTGGGTGCTCGCACTGGACACAGCTATTCAGCCTTTTTTTGGTCTGGGGCCTGGAACGGAGAAGGATAGATTGCCTTGAGCCTAACAGGTTGTGGGATGGCTGAGGGCACCTTGGGGACATAACCCACTCTAGGGTGCAAGAAGGCAATTGCCATGCCTGGAGTGAACTCCAGAAAAGACGGGGGCACAACAAGGGACTGTAGTCATGTCTACTTTCCTCAGAAAGCAGATAGCCAGCAGAAACCCAGTCATAACTGTGAGATGCCTCTATGAAGCCTTAGTCAGGGGCTCGATGGGGGGCTCAGATAGAGGTCCCACTAAGGCACTCTAGGTCGCAATGGAGGCCTCAGCCATCAGGTGCCATGGGAAGATCGCGTTTTTCCCAAATTTGCTTCACCACATGAGGGTGGAGCCGCCATTCCCCGGGTCTCAACGCCTGCCTCATTCAACCGGCCTGGGATATATATACTGCTCTTAAGGAGAGGAGCTTCTTGGGCCAACAGAAGTATCTGGCATGCCAGCCTGTACAGGGGGTTGTGAACGCATACCCCCCTGGTGGTTGATGTACGAGATCACAGAGGTGTTGTCCAAACAGATCAACAGATGGTGACCTCTGAGGTCCGGGAGGAAATGCTTCAGAGCAAGAAGCATGGCCAGCATCTCTAGGCAATTGATGTGCTATGGTAGATGGGGCCCTTCCCATTGACCTTGTGGGGAGCCACTTATGTCCGCTCCCCAACCCGTGCAAGACACGTCCATCATAATCATTACACGATGACTGGGAACTTCCAGCACGGGGCCTAGAGATAGAAACCCAGGATCTTTCCAAACACCTAGGGAACGTCAGTGTTCTTGATCATATAAAGGGGTCCTGAGCCAACACTGAAAAGGTCTTATGTGCAGAAGGCCAAGTGAAATCACATTGGCATCCTTTAGATCTACAATGACATAACAGTCCTCGGATCTAATCTGAGACATGACCTGAGGGTCAGCATTTTGAACCTGAGTCTCATTAGTGAGCAGTTCAGCTGATGTAGATCCAGCATAGGATTCAACCCACCGTCCTGTTTGGGAACTATGAAGTATTGGCTGTAGAACCTGGACTCTTTGTCGGGGACTTCTGACGGGTTGAGCCATAAATGCCTCTCAGTGAAGGCTGACTCTGAGAGCCAGGTCCGCCAAATGCCAGAGCTCTTGCACCTGACTGCCCGGGATGTCCTTCACACCCAGCTCTCACAGCAGGTCGGCATGGTATGCCGTAATACATACCATGCTGTAGTGGCTTGGTGGGTAATGTCAGGACCTTTGTGAGGACACGATGCCCTGGAGAGATAGCTGGCTAGCATCTCTTCTACCCGAGGCATCGCTCCCCAACCGTGATCATTCAGCCCCGTGACAACACATAAGCATTCCCAAAGCGTTGCGACGCAGCTCGAGATCCTGAAAGGGAACTGCCTTGAAAACATTTGATTTAACAGTGCAAACACCTGTAGTGTAAAGTACATTAATGTAATGTTATTAGGTACATTAGAATCAGATTTTGAGTTGGGGACACTGGGGCTATCTAGCAAGTGTTCAATAACATTTGCATTTTTACATCATTTGATTGGATGGTCAGAGAGTGCACTAGTCAGAGCTACTGTAGCAAAACACATTTGTATCAATGTGCACAAGCATAAATATATTTGTGTAGACTTAAAAATTTTTTTTTTTTCATTTCTCAATGGCTGATAATGAATAAGAAATTTGGTGGCAATTAAATAAAAAAGGCTATTTTCAAGACAGATGACATTCAAGAATTTTGTTCATAAATCTATAATCCGTGTCATTCATTCAATCATTCATTCATTCATTCATTCATTCATTCATTTATTCATTCATCTTTACTAACAGCTTCATCCTGCTCAGGGTCATGGTGGCTCCACAGCCTATCCTAGGAGCATGAGTCTGCTTCACTGTGCCACCCTACATTACAATCACTGGGTAAAAAATTATTCCTTGTTTTCTGTCGCAGTAGTATAACAAACATCAGAATAAATTAATTCATTTGTTTCACTAAATTCCATGAACTAAATAAAAAATATTCAAATAAAAAGTTAAAGTGTGACAAGGTGAATCACTGTATTTCAGAGTAAACATACCAATACAACACAACTAAACACCAGAAAGAATAATACATGCACTCTTGTACATATATGCATGTAAATGCACAACACAATTCAAATGAACTAACATAAAAAAAGTCATAACTGTATGTTAGAATAAGTGTAATAAAGTAACACTTCATATTTTAAATCTGCTTTTGATCTGCTTTTTTAGATAATATGTTCTGCATATAAGTTCTATAAAGAGTCTATATACCTGCAATGTTCACACCTAGTATTAATATTAACATAAGACAGAACAATAAAAGGGGGAAGGATTTTTTTATATACCGTAATTTCCGGACTATAAAGCGCACCTTTACATAAGCCGCACCCACTGAATTTGACAAAGATTTTTATATTTAACATAAACAAGCCGCACCTGTCTATAAGCTGCAGGTCTACACTGAAACTAATGAACTTTACACGAAAGGCTTTAACGAAAGACACTAAATGCAATATGTTGCGCTTCTATTAGGAGCATAGCGGTATTTTGGGAATAGCGTGCCACTGCATTCTTCCGGTATTACTGTGTGTGTGTGTAAGACTGAGGATTATGTCCTTTTTATTTTCTGATGCTCAAGTTTCTTTTACTAACCCATAATGCTGTTGCCAAGAAAAATAAAAAAGCACGAGTTTTGGAAACCTGTCTGTGCTTATATGATTTCTGTTGCAACTGGAGTTTTAGTGAGCTCTCCCTTGACCCAGACTCAACGCGTTACAACGGCTTGTATGTAAACAGTAGCCTACCAAGTAAATCATTGTTCACTGTCTTCCTCCTTCCTTTCACAACTACAGTGGTACCTTGACCTACGAGTGCATTAATGTACGAGTTTTCCAAGGTACGAGCGGTCACTCGGTCGATTTTTTTGCTTTGTTACATGAGCAAAAAATTGAGGTACGAGCTCGAGACGCCGCTGCTAGATGGCGAAGCCAGAAAGCGAAGACTGTGACGAAAATTAAGATAAGCAAAGAAGAAAAAGTAATAATTTTAAAGTTTAGGGATACTTAATGTACAGGAGTGATAGTAAAAAACGAGTTTTCCCTCCACCTCTGCCCTTCCTCCACACACACACAGACACACACACACACACACACACACACCCCACCGGCGTTTTCATTAGCTCAAGTTGTCTCCTCTCCAAGGAAAATACACTGAATAAAACCTTATTATATATTTAAATACTCTTTCTATCATGTTTTTATACGATGTTTGTTATTTAGAAATGTATTTTCCAATTTAATAACATAAAACATAAAAACGGGGTGTAATTTTGAGGGTTGGAACGGATTAATGCCATTTTAAGTATTTTCAATATATAAAACTGATTTGATGTGCGAGCAAATTGAGATACGAGCTAGTCCACGGAACGAATTAAACTCGTAGGCCAAGGTACCACTGTATTTCTCTGGGGAGTTTATCTTTTGTCATCGTCGTGCGCCACCAGTGGAAGTTTTTTCTCCCGATGCCGTGCAGCTCAGAACACAGGTGAAGTGCGTTTTTTCGTTTCCGTTCGTAAATTTCATTGGTCTTATGTTATGTCGCTCAGTTTTTTGGCTTGAAGTATGTGAAACCGGGAAAAACCCAGGAAAAAAACCATATATTAGCCGCTTGTTTAAGCCGCGTGGTTCAAAACGTGGGAAAAAAGTAGCGTCTTATAGTCTGAAAAACACGGTAAATGCACTCTGACAGTGTCACTTGAATTTAGCATCTTTGAGAATAAGGCTTTTATAAATACTTTTCTCAAGTTATTTGATGGCTCTTTTTAGAATTAAAACAAAAATAAACAATGATAAATGGTTTTGGTACAAAAATGTGTGTACACTAGAGTCTCACAAAACCTCCTTACAGTTGTAATAACAGTATTATCCCACCATTCTTTGTCACTTAAAAGACATTTAAATATGATTCCTCCTAGGTTTCTTTTTTTATTTCTTTTTTATCACCTTTGGTTTGCTTGTTAACACATATAAACTTAATGCCATGTTTGGCTTACCTTGTAAGAGGTAACAGGTTGGAGAGATTTTTGACACTGTCACATTCGACATATACAATGCCTGTCAAATGCTTTGGGAACACCCAGTCTTTCATTATTTTTGAGACACATGCATGTTCCTTTTGTGTACATCCAAACTATTTAAAAGGCAATGGAGCACTGGAAATGGATAGTGAATGACTGCAAGAATGTTCTGTGGACAGAGGAGTCCAAATTTGACTTTTTTGGCTCTAACAGATGAACTTATGTAAGATGGAGAACAGAAGGGAAGACGTTAGCAGACTGCTTCTGGACGTGAAGGCTTAATGTATTGGAGTTGTTTAGTACATACTTTAACGCCATGCAGTTTAATCTTGACTGCGGCTAATCGAAACTTTACCATACAAGACTTAAAGCATAAATCCAAGATCTGTAAGCGTTTTTTAGAGAGCATATAGTTGAGTGTTATCTATTGTGGAATAGCCAGCCAAGTCACCACACCTAAATCCTATTTAACTGCTCTGGGTCAACTGGATTGCAAGGTCAAAATGAAATATCCAACTAGCAAAGCACATCTCTGGCAGATTTTACCATTACAGCTTTTAAGATTTTAAAGCTCTTAATCATGCTTAGGGAGGATTTTTCATTTTTCATATTTTTGTATTTTTATATATTTGTTTGTTCAGGTATGTTCATGCCATTAAATTACATAGTTTGTTGTTTCCAAACTTTGGACAGGCAATGTATAGTGGAAAAATGAACTATTTTCAAGTCAAATGTGATTCTTCCCCAAACGGTTACCTGTTAAGTATACAATGTTTATGGTGAGTGATATCACCTATTACTTTATACAGTATAAAGCATGAAGTGCTTTTTTCTTTTATTTTGCTGCTATGTGCATTTAGTGAAAGTATTTGTTTAAATTCTTTGTGTAAAGAATATTATAAAATTTTCCAAATATACTCAAGTATCAAAGTAACATGTTTTAACAAACTAGATGCTATACCAAACCGCTTGATTGATATATTGTACAGTCATTTGCTAGATGACAAAAAAAAAGATATTTGAGATTTGCAGTATGAACTATTTAAACATGCTCCTGAGGCTCCAGTGACCACTGTTCCTGCCCCTCTCCCCTCCGTGGATCTTCACACTTCTGTGCAGCTTGGGACAGTCTCTCATCAACACCTTGGGTGGTTCCATGTAATTCCGGAGTAGAACTGGTGCTTTGAGGATGGATTGGACTGTAGTTAATGTCAACAGTCTGCTACACTGACTCAGGAATACAGTTCGCTTCTGATCATCATCACTGTACGCCGCAACATTGTATATCTGCTTCAAATGGACATTTGGTGCAACCCAGATGAGGATGGGTTCCCTCTTGAGTCTGGTTCCTCTCAAGGTTTCTTCCTTATGCCATCTCGGGGAGTTTTTCCTTGCCACAGTTGCTCATCAGGGACAAACATACTTACAAAGAACATATTTACGTTTAATCACCACATTATCTGTGTAAAGCTGCTTTGAGACAATGTTCATTGTTAAAAGCGCTATACAAATAAAAATGAATTGAATTGAACCTGAGAAGATCTAAATAAAATAATTAAGAAGTAATTCTTGGAAATTATTGGATATATACTTAGGTAAGTATGAATATTACATGTCACTGTTACTTAAGTAAAGTATAAATATGCTAGAATAATAGATAAGTATAGAATTTTCCTCCCCATGGTTATATTATTGTATATAATTTAAGTGTAATTACATAGGAGCATGCATCTTGTGCCCACTGTGACTAGCTGCTGCTTGACAATTCTCTTTCTCCTGCAAAAACAGTACTTTTCAGTTGCTTTGTGCTCATTAGTGTGTGAAGTGGTACCAGTTTGAACTGTTATTAAAAAAGTAAAAAAAAATATTCAGAATTTACTAATTCAGTGTAGGACTGATTGGTGAATAGCACTTTAGATGCTGAGATACCATTGAGATGTGACAAAAAAGTGACAAAAAAAGACAAAAAATTCACCAAAGATTTGGTATCTTTGAATCAGTAACAGAAAAATGTTAAACAGTGTTAAACATTTTTGACATTTGAGAAATTTCAAATTCCATTTGTTTTATTATGTATTTTCAACATTTTTAATTGTCTTACAAATAAGAACGTGGAATCAATATTAATTCAATAAGTTAATAGAAAATACTTTGAACAAAAAGTCTTAAATTACTGGTAATTCAAAAAAAATTTAGTTCTTAAATGAATAATTGTGCCTATAAGCATCAAAATCAAGTGTCACTCTCACCACAAACCCAATAAATCAATAATAAGGCAAATTACACAAATATTAATCTTAAAAGTGTGACCCAAGGTTTTTAGTTTGTCTTAAAACTTTACATTTTACATCTTGTCATAGCCAGAATGACCAAATGGCCTTAACATGTAGAGCATTACACACTATTAACAAAGCATTTACTCCATTTTTTTTTGTTCTCTAAGTACTGATTTATAATTTATAATGGCACTTCAGTTTTGATATTTGAAAAATGTATATTCACCATGTAACCCAATTAAAAATTTTTTTTTTTTAAATATATAGATATTAAGAATAACTTGTATGTCTTGCAAATAAGAAAGAGAAAATATATGATATATCATCTATATTATCTATTATCTATTATATATATCGAGGGATTTTTATTATATATGTGCTAGTAAAATAAAACCAAAACTCAACATTATTTAATAATTGTTGCACAGACATGAGAAATATTTTTATAGACATCTTAAAGTGTAATTTCTACATTAAATAATTTACATTTTAATGTTTTTAATGTTTTTTTTCTGTCTCGGTTCATTAATGCCTATTAGCATCTAAATCAAGTATTAATGCATTCAAAAATAACATTTATGTATTAAATAGTATTGTTTGTATCGAAATCAAAGTCTCACAAAAAAAGAAAGTTTCAAGAAAATTGTAAAATCACAAGTGCTTTTAGCCTACTCAATAATAAATTAATTGACTGTAATTGTAACATAACCTCTATCGTAATGTATAATGACATTTAAGGTTTGTTTTCAGTGCATTGCTTCTGACATAGCAAGTCACATGACATGGCTCAGCTGACTTACACAACACCTGCAGTTCAGCTGAGAGGACTATACTCCTGACTGTAATCACTCTGTTGGTGTCTCAGTAGAGTTAACCAGTGGAGCAATGGTGCAGAAATATCAGTCACCTGTGCGGGTTTACAAATACCCCTTTGAACTTATAATGGCGGTAAGTGTGTTTTTTTACAGTTATCTATGTGTTTATATGTGTGCTGGAAAATGTCTCCCAGAGATATACCTCTAAATAAGTGTGTGTGTGTGTGTGTGTGTGTGTGTGTGTGTGTGTGTGTGTGTGTGTGTGTGTATAAATCATGTTGATCTTTTACAGTTTTTATTTTACTTACTCTTGGATAATACGTTCTTAATTAATGTTTGAACATTTGTTTCTGGAAAAAAATATATATATAATAACTATCCCAGTGGCTTTTTTTCTGTAGACATAAAGTTTGTTGCTTCTTTTATATGGCTTTTTATGGTCTTTTATTGACCAAGTAAACTGTATCCAGTTACTGGACCGGTTCCAATCGGAGTGAATATTTAACCTCAGCACCTCTAACATCTGCCATGTGTGGAGTGGATGAACTCTGCTCAGCAGAGATCCTGGTGAAAAGCATATGGAACCATTTTATTTATTTATTTATTTATTTATTTATTAAACTCAGTATTTATAGACCATTTAAAATACAGTGGCTTGGTAGGCCCTTGGCAGAAATTGAGAAATTGAATGACTAGGCATGTGCCTATAATGTAAAATTACTAAACATTCCATGTGAGAAAATAGATAATAAATGCAGGGTGATCATGTACAGTGCATGGTTTGGATAAAGTCAGCATTTTTTTTCTTTTTTTCCGACCTCAACCCTTTGTCAAGGGTTTGAAAAACCTTTGATGATTTATGCCCACTTTAATTAATTGACAAAATTATACTTACCATATTTTTCGGACTATAAGCCGATATTTTTTTCCCACGTTTTGAACCCTGCGGCTTAAACAACAAAGTGGCTTATTTATTTTCCTCGGTTTTTCCCGGTTTCACAAACTTCAAGCCAAAAATCTGAACCTCATAACATTAAACCAATAAAATTTCCGAACGGAAACGAAAAAACGCACCTCACCTGTGTTCTGAGCTGCACGGCTTCGGAAAAAAAAAAAGTTTTTTTAAATGCACGATGATGCCAAAAGATAAACTTCCGAGAGAAATAGTTGTGCAAGGAAGGAGGAAGACAGTGAACAATTACTTTCTTGGTAGGCTACTGTTTAGATACAAGCCATTGTAACACGTTGAGTCTGGGTCAAGGGAGAGCTCACTAACTCCAGTTGCAACAGAAATCATATAAGCACAGACAGGTTTCCAAAACTCATGCTTTTTAAATTTTTCTTGGCAACAGCGTTACGGGTTAGTCAAAGAAACGTAGAAATGAGCATCAGAAAATAATAAGGACATAATCCTCGTCTTGCACACACGCAGTAATACCGGAAAAAATGCAGTGCCAGGCTATTCCCAAAATACCGCTATGCTCCTAAAGGAATCGCAACATATTTCACCTGTTACACCATGTGTAATGTGTCTTTTGTTAAAGCCTGTGTAAAGTTCATTAGTTTCAGTGTAGACACCTGCGGCTTATAGACAGGTGTGGCTTATTTATGTTCAAAATAAAAATATTTGTCAAATTCAGTGCTTATATATGGGTGCACTTTATAGTCCGGAAATTACGGTAGTCCAGTGTAATAGAGTCAGATTAAAGAGTCAGTCTGAAGGCCAGAAAACTCGCCAACAACTTAAATGTTAGCACTTTTTACCTAAAAAGTACATTCTGCATGCACAAACAAATATATTTCTTTTCAGAAGCATTTTTTTTCCCCCCAAATTACACCAAATTACATATACCAGAGTGTGGTATTAATGCTGTTGCTGTTTCCTTAACAACCAGGTAGCACATTTAACAGCTGCATCACTGAAATCCCTATTATCATCTGCCTGTTGTTTCTTCATCTTCACCATTCAAAATTCATCAAATTCTTGCATTTTCCATCATGACGAGTCTGACAATGGGGCCAAATATACTTTCAGCACTGATGTGTGCTTTAAAAAAAGCAAATACAATAGTTTTCCTCTCATCTCTGTGTAGGAACTAGGATATTTTTCTTAGAAAACTCTCATCAAACATCAAATATCTAGCATGCAATTGAAGATTTAAAGATCACAATCACTTTTTGTCAGTTGCTAAATTTATAGCTATGAATTTATTGCTCTACTTTGCCCCCATCATAATAACTTTAATTATAGAATACATTTAGAATCTTTCCAATCAGTTATAAAGAAACATCATCTAAACACGCTCTAAATAAAAAAAAAATTATCTTTATTTGGCTAGTTCAAGCTTGTGGGCTGTATATTTGCCCTGTCTAGGTGCTTGTCAGTATATGGCTAACATTGGCTAGCATGAGACTAAACTGAAAGTGAACTAGCTATCGAAATATCAGCGATTGTGTACATCGCTCTGGATAAGGGCGTCTGTTATATGGGTTTGTGATATTGGATATTGGTGGTTGCTAAAATTAGGCGGGCTGCTGTATATAACATGCTCCATCTTTGGCTTTTTTTCAAAAGAAAATGTTTTGACATATAATATAGAATCAATAATTTAATGAGCACTTCAAAAACTGAGCTGATGTGAATAAATATTACATTAATTTTGACATTATTTGGCAGACTTATCAGAGGGACTTACATTTATTACATTAATGCAACTGAGCATTTGAGGGTTAAAGGTCTTTCTTAAGGGCCTAGCAGTTACAGCATATTTGTGCTGGGAGTTTACGTTTACATTTACTTTTACTGCATTCAGGATACACCCTTGTCCAGAGCGACGTACAAAACTGCTTTGAGTCTCTACGAATAAATAGATCTACAATATTATGCTAGATTACAAACTCAAGAGAAATCAGCCTACAAAATTTTTAAATAACAACCTTCTTTTCAGAAGCTCAACATCTTACTCACCAATCTAAGATTTCCCACTGTCGATCCCTATATGACACAGTTGCATAGAGCTAAATTATATAACATTAATTTACAATACAGTACAAATGAGCAGTTTCCGGGAAATATACTATATAGCAATACAAACAATAATCTACACTTTTCAGAAAGTCAGAGGATCTTTTGAACACCAGCTGGCTACACTGATAAGAACATGTCCATTTGATTGTTCTCTTCACACCACACTGCACAGCAGGCTGTTTCACATCATATCTCAAACAACTTTTTCAGTGTACTGTCTGTATTTACTGCCACTTAGTATAGTTATGAAATCAGCTTTGTTATTATATTTGCTATTATTTATCTATTTCATTCAAAATACGAACAATTATATATATTTTTTTAATTACGCAGACTGTTGTGACAGCATGGCAGTTTCAGGACAGTATATCTTTAAGAAACAGCTGTGTTTTGACAAGCAGTAGTGTTATGTATTGACAGCAGCTGAATTGATGACTATGCGTGTTAGGTGACCACTTAAAAATATGCTGCTGATGTTTTTTTGGCTGGATTGTATAAATATATATTGGCTGTTCAGATTTACAGAAGATGTTAAATTAGGGTAGCACACTGCACTGTCACTACACCTTACATCAAACACAGACCTAATGCTGAGTCCTTCTCTTAAGGGGGCACAGGTTTTCAAATCACTCCTTATAAATTATCTTCACAGAGTGCCTGAGTCTAAATGAGTCAGCTAAGTTCTGTGTCTAGGTAAATTTATATGTTTACAATGTTAAACTAATCCACACAATTCTTTTCTCATAGGGTAAGAATATCATCAGTCATCGATTTTGTTTCAAAATATATTTTATTATACAGGGATGTCCTGTATAAAATTGGTTTTACTTCTTGAGTAAAGAGCAGGAATTAAATAAATAATAAAAAAAACAGTTAACAATACATTTCTTTGATTTATCGAAAAACCTTTGTCTTTACCTGAACATTTCATAATATTGCTAGTTAATACACATAATATACTAATACAAATAAGCTATGGTTATGTGATTGTTTCAATATAGGCAGTTCTATAAGAGACATACATACAGGTGGGAAATATGGACTGGAATAGTTAACCAGTCATGAAAAATGTTTTAAAATATCTCATTGATGACCTGTAGTCTGATCAGCCATAGTGTTAGTCCAGTTTAGTCCTGGAAAAGTGTGCCCATTTGCTTGAGAATCTCATTAGCTGTAGTTCTGTGCTCAACTGCTGTCACCCTGGCCCTTTATTCTTGCAATGTGAACACAGAAACCCATTAGGATTAAATGAGAAAGAAAAAAAACAGTATTGTATAGGCCTAATATATCTGCAGGTTGCCTACAGTGGAGTGCTGTTTAATGTAAGACTTGGGATAAAAATTTTAAGAGAGAAAGCATGTGTAGTTGCCCCATTCATATAAGATGTAAAGTCAGCTATATAAAATAATACAATGTAGAATGGAGGCTGTTTATTAAAAGTTCAAGGATTTGTTACCCTCATTATATGAATTAATATGAAACAAATAAATAAGTGCATAATCAAAGATCTTGGTGTAAAGTTGGGCATTCTATGATTGGCTAGGCAATTTCATCTGCTTGGTATCTTCATATGAATTGTAATAACAAATCCATAGCACATGAAACCAGGTTATGGGCAATATTTCATTATCTTCATGTCTTGTGCTTGCATGCTTTTTAACAGGCCTATGAGAGACGATTCCCAACTTGCCCCCTCATCCCCATTTTTGTACACAGTAACATCATCAGTGAAAGCCAGAGTGAGGATGGTGCAACTCACGTAATCGAGCGTAGGTGTGCTCTTGATGTGGAGGCCCCTCGATTGTTGAAAAGGGTAATTCCCACTAATTACAGCACAATAAGCTGTGTATGAAGTTAATGTATTTACTTGAGGCAGACTTACATTGTAGATTTTTAATTAGAACTTATTTGTACAATAAAATAACACTTAATGTACCTTATTTCCAACCCTGAAATTTCCCATTTCACTGATTTTAAGAAATAAAATACATTTTAAACAATGATTTACACAAAAATGTTCCATTCTGTACTAATTTTGTAATTTACTCTTTTTTTTTCCTGTATCATTTTGTCTGTTTTTGTACTTTATTACTGACTTACACACAGAGCTGTGCTAAATTAAAATTAAATCAGCACAGTTACCTGTCTATAAAGAACCTTAATACTTTCAATCTTTAATACCTACAGATAGCTGGGGTGGACTACCTGTACTTTGTGCAGAAAAACACACTTGACCGGCGCCAGAGGACCCTGCATATTGAGACTTTCAATGAGTCCTTTTCCACCAGGGTGATCGTCAAAGAGCACTGCAGCTACAGGGTCAGGAATGTAAACTACACTTGTTAAATAACTATACATCAATTCTTAGGCCTAGAAACAGTTAAAGGACATTTTGATAATTCGAAATTGACCTTTATTTATTCACATATGACTCAGATAGGCTAGTTGTGATAACTTATCTCAGGTTTCAGAGTATGTATTAACCTAAATGATCTTCCTGTGGGTGCTTTGTAATAGTCAGCTTTAGTTTGCTTACTTTGGACACATGATATGTCACTGCACTGTACAAATCACATTCAGATCTGCAGAGACCGGTCCTGTACTCTTAAGAGCAACCCAGCACCATGAAAAATATTATTTAGCAAAATGTGTGGTTGAGGGTAAAGTTTATATAAACTGTGCATGCCCAATAATCTCTCCATAGGTGCACCCAGAAAATGAAGACTGGACATATTTTGAGCAGTCAGCCAGCATGGATATAAAGTCTTTCTTTGGATTTGAGAGTACAGCAGAGAAGATTGCAATGAGGCAGTATGCTTCCAGTATTAAAAAGGTGTGTGTGTGTGTGTGTGTGTGTGTGTGTGTGTGTGTGTGTGTGTGTGTGTGTAGGCATAGTATTGATTAACCACATAAATAGTATTTTAATTGCATGTCCACACAAGGATGAGCATAAAAATGTGTTTCTGTTATTAGGTGAGTTTTTTTGCATTCAGGTTTCTTTTTGCAGAAAAAAAAATGCTTGGAAATCCCTTTCGTATATCAACTCTTTCTGCAGGGAAAGGAGATTATTGAATATTACCTTAGACAGATGGAGACAGAGGGTATAACTCATGTACTTCGTTGGAGACCTCCTTCCACCATTACAGCATCACCTAAGCTAAAAGTCAACCCAACCACCATTCCCACATCCGACATATACAAAGAAGGCAGTGAAAGAGTCCACAGAAACCTTGCAGAGAGCTTGCCTGCTTTGGCTGAAGGTAACTATTTGTGCATTAAATATTTTAATTTGGACCCTGGATAAAGACCAGCATGTTTTTCTTTTCTTTCTTTAAATTTTTTACATTTTGTTTACTTTATTTTGAATGATGGGCATGACAATTATAAAAATACAAAATACAATAATAAAAGCCTTTTATCTAATTTCACATTTGGAAAATACAATAGTTGATAATATCTTCATAATAGATTTTTGGCTTTGCGTTGTGACTATTACAGATAAGTTAGATGCAGATTACATCAGAAACTATATAGGAGAGCTGAGCCCTCTAAATGAGAGTTGCTTCATCCGCCTACGGCAGTGGCTGCAGGACACACACAAGGGAAAGGTAGGGAAAGATGGCTTGTAAACTCACAAGTTTATGCTGAGTGCACACCGCACAATAAGACATGTGCAGAACTGATTCTTATTAATAAGAAATACCAAGAAAATTTTATATATTATAGATTTATCTGTCTAACCCAGCCATTATGGTTGCACAAGCCAGTGCACTCTTAGTGCTGGTCCCAAGCCCAGATAAATGAGGAGGGTTGCATTAGGAAGGAAATAAAGCATATAACATGGGCCGAATCAAATATGCGGATCACAAACCAGAATCACATACTGTATCGGTTGAGGCCCAGGTTACCAATGACCATCACAGGTATTGTTAGCCAACAGATTACAATTGGAAATTGGCAAAAGGATTAGAAGGAGAAGAGAAGACGTCTACAGAGACATCAGGAAAAAGAAGAAGTGTGGGAGAGTGGAGTTTAGGGGGGGCACTTTAAATGTTTTTTAATGTGGCACTGGTAAATAATTATTTTAGAAAGAAGGAGAAACATAGGGTGACATAAGATTGGAGCAAGGTTCACACAGGTGGACTATATGCTATGCAGGAGATACAACCTGAAAGAGACTGGAAACTGTAAGGTGATGGCAGGGCCAGTGTAGCTAGAAAGCACTGGATGGTGGTCTGTAGCATGGCATTGGAGGTAATGAATGGAAAATGTGTGTTTAGATAAAAGAAAAATGAAAGAGAGAAGGTTGATGTGGAGATGGTGAAGCAGAAAGTGGATAGGATTAGTAAGGATGAAAAGAGCAGTTATTAGGAGGATGAAAACTGGAAAGTTGGACCAGATGACATACCAGTAGAAGCATGGAGATGTTAGAGAGATGGCAGTGAAGTTTTTAACAAGATTGTTTAAAAGACTTTTGGAAGGTAAGAGGATGCCTGAGGAATGGAGAGGGAGTGTGCTGGTACTGATTGTTAAGAAAAAGGGAGATGTGCAGACTTGCAGTAACTACAGGGAAAAAAAATGTATAAGCCACACCCTGAAGTTATGGGAAAAAGTAGTGGATGCCAGGCTGAGAAAAGAGGTGACCATCTGTGAGCAACAGTATGGCTTCATGCCGAGGAATGCACAGATGCAATATTTGCTTTGAGAATGTTGATGGAGAAGTATAAAGAAGGGCATAAGGAGTTGCATTGTGTATTTGTGGATCTAAAGAAAGCAAATGACAGGGTGCCGAGAGAGGAGGTGTGGTATTGTACAAGAAAGTCCAGTGTGGCAGAGAAGTATGTGAGGTTGGTGCAGGACATGTATGAGGACAATGTTACAGCAGTGAATTGTGCAGTAGGAACGACAGACTGGTTCAAGGTGGAGCTGGGACTGCATCAAGGATCGGCTCTGAGCCCTTTCCTGTTTGCAGTAGTGATGGACAGGTTGATGGACAAGGTCAGACAGGAGTCTTCATGGACAATGATGTTTGCGATGATATTGTGATTTGTGGTGAGAGCAGGAAGCAGGTGGAGAGAACCTGGAGTGAAGGAGGTATGTGCTGGAGAGAGGGGGAATGAAATTCAGAAGGAGTAAGACAGAGTAAATGTGTGTGAATAGAACTGTGGTGAGACCTGCTATGTTGTATGGTTTAGAGAAAGGAGGTGGAGCTGGAGGTAGCAACATTAAATGCTGAGATTTTCATTGAAAGTAATGAGGATGGACAGGACTAGAAACGAGTTCATGTGCAGAGGAGGGAGAAGAATGCTGGGCACCAGGGAGGAGGAAAAGAGGAAGGCAAAGGAGGAGGTTCATAAATGTAGAAGGGAAGACATGCAGGTAGTTTATTTGAAAGACGCAAATGTAGGAGACAGATGATTCGCTGTGGTAACCCCTAATGAGAGCAGCTGAAAGTAGAAGACTAAAGATTTATATATCTACTTGTACAAATAATGTACTGTACTGTACTGTACTGTATAGCTAGCTAGCTAGCTAGCTAGCTAGATAGATAGATAGATAGATAGATAGATAGATAGATAGATAGATAGATAGATAGATAGATAGATAGATAGATAGATCATTTGAATATGAGAGAAGAGTAAAAGAAGAAGGATTAATAAGCAAGTTGATTGTTGAAGAGAGAATGCATTTGTAATGTAGGTGTGAGAATTAGGATGAATAGGAAAAAGGATCAGAATAAACGGGTAGGATATTGGAAATAGTGAGCCAAGGAATGTGTAAGGGGGCTGCTGAAATGAACAGGGGTGCAGACTAGTGTGAATGGCTCGGGAATACAATTGGTGAAAGTAATAAATAGGCAAGGAAATAGGATGGGTGTAGGGAATAAGAGCTGTGAGGGTTACGTTTAGATGGTCTGGGAAAATTAAGGGAGGAATTGGGTGAATAGGCAAGCAGATGAATGGACAGATTATTAAAAAGAGAAGTGTGATAGAATAAGTGGGCGAGTAGAGAGAAGCTGACTAGGAAAAATGGTGTACTGGGACGCATTGAGAAGAAGGAGATGTCGAGAGGAGGAAGAGGAGGAGGGATCACTTTATCTACCCAATAATAGTCTCTTCTACTCATCTCAAGCTCTCCATCACACACCGAATACCTCTTCATTTATTTTAATCCTCTCCAATTATTCATCCTTAATGAATGATTGTGATGAATAAGAGAGGGGGTTGGTTAAATGAGGGAAAGGGATAGGGATCAATAGTTTAGTAGGGACTGAGTGGGATGAGTATGGAAGTGATTGGGATGAAAGGAATGGAGACTGTAAAAAAGGTATGATGGCTGCATATGTTAGAAAACAAAAGATTAAAATTTTATAGACCTATCCGTGAGAGGCTCCTGAATGTATTCCTTCAAAGCAGGAGCCTCTCTGCTAGACTATGTATAAGCCAGAGAAGAGTAGTTGCAGATGGAAGCAGGTCAGTAGTGCAATTGCTATTGAGTTTTTTCAATATGTTTTCTTTATAGTGAAAATCTGTTTTCTAATCATGAGTTAACTGTTGTATTAAATGTGGATTTAACATTATACAAAATTTACCCATATCCATCTGTCACAGCTTCCCAAAGACCAGCATGTGCTGAGGTTTCTGCGCTCACGGGACTTCAACGTAGAAAAAGCTCGAGAGGCATTGTGCCATACACTCACCTGGAGAAAACAACACCAAGTGGACTTGCTGTTGGACTCATGGATATGTCCACAGTTGTTGCATGAATACTATACAGGGGGATGGCACTATCATGACAAAGGCAAGAAGAATCAAGACATTTTGTATGACATATTATATCATATATTTTCTAAATTACTTGTGAACATTATTTATTAAACTTAAAGCAAATTTAATAAAGAAAAATTGTTTCTGAAGATATACATAATAATCAAACAAATAGATTGTGCAAAACAAACAGTAACAAGTGATTCTGGTTCTACATTATGTAGATGGCCTCCCTCTCTACATCTTACGGCTAGGACAAATGGACACGAAGGGTCTTGTGCGGGCTTTAGGGGAAGAATCTCTTCTTCGACATGTAAGCAGTAAATATACATACATATTTTGTAGATAAATAAATTGCAGCCAAATTAACATATCTGCTTCTCTCCTTATTTCTTTATCAGGTGTTATCCATCAATGAGGAAGGTCTCAAGCGCTGCGAGGAAAGCACAATCATCTTTGGTAAACCAATTAGGTAGGAATAACACATGACTCTAAGCAATATATCCATATAAATACACTATGCCCTAAATGCACTGACATTTATTTGTAGTTGCTGGACCTGTCTGGTGGATCTTGAAGGGTTGAATATGAGGCATCTGTGGAGGCCAGGAATTAAAGCTTTACTGAGGATTATAGAAGTGGTGGAAGCCAACTACCCTGAGACACTAGGACGGTTGCTCATAGTGAGAGCTCCCCGAGTTTTTCCTGTGCTCTGGACACTGGTAAAAACAGACATGCATGCTGTATACATAGGCCAGAAGTTATTTATGAAATTGCAGCCAACTGAAACATTTTTACTGAAATACACTGCATAAACTATGTAATAGGGTTTCAAAAGTCTAACTCTGCAAATCTTATATCAAGGTCTTACATTTTAAATACAACCATTGTGAATCATGTTTAGTTAAAAAACTAGTATCTCCAAGAGTATTATTTCACAAATGAGTATATGTTATATATGAAATAAATTACTGATTAAAGTATTGATCTAATACAGTAGTAATGCAAGTACTGTAGCAGTGCTGCTTCAGAGCTCTATCAATTCCACTGTGGATTTCCTCTGGGTTCTCTGGTTTCCTCTAACAGAATGCTTATAAGGAAATATGATCCAATTATGGGTAATTTCCCCCACTTCTCACCCACTGTTCTTGGGAAATGTAGAATAAACTAGAATAAAGTAATTACTGAAGATGAATGAGTGAAAGAAACTCAAAAGGTGATTCTAAATGGTTTAAAAGAACCATGTAAGAAAAAAGAATTACATAAATAATGTGTGTGTGTGTGTGTGTGTGTGTGTGTGTGTGTGTGTGTGTGTGTGTGTGTGTGTGTGTGTGTGTAAACTAGTTTACTTGGCAACATATATTTTGCATTGTTATATTATTTTTTTATTATTCACAGCTTTAGCCACTGTTAGTATATGACAAGTCCATCAACAAAAGATTTACTCACATGTATCCAAAACAAAGGCAGCTAGATTACTAGATCTCGTTTTGCCATTTGTGTCCTACACGATCTGTATCGGAAAAACTTTTTGTACTGTGCATGTCCGCAAATGCGGACTGCAAATATGTAGTCAGGTAAGATCAGGTAGTGCCAGAGCAGTATTACCGGAACTGCGAAATGATTCACTTGAAATAATTTTGTTAGTAGACACATTTGCACATGTGTGCAGTACAAATAGTGTTTCCAGTAAGGATTGATTATCCAAAATGTGAATAACTATGCAAAGGTTTGTTGTGGCACATTTTAATTTGGCTTAACAAAATCCTACTTATGCCTAGCAGGGACAAATGCAAGCAAGTTTACAAAAAGCATGCTTGCTCTTTTGGATGTGCAGATGGCATGGGTCAACCATATTAGCCTTTCCCCCTAATAAACTTAGCCTTAAAATAACCATGTTT
Organism: Silurus lanzhouensis; assembly: GCA_039877035.1. Lineage (NCBI taxonomy): Eukaryota > Metazoa > Chordata > Actinopteri > Siluriformes > Siluridae > Silurus > Silurus lanzhouensis. The sequence continues at coordinate 3,075,374 of JBCEWE010002367.1, forward strand.
TCAAATGGTTGACATACTGTCTACGTATAGACATTTCTTTTTCTTGTTTTTACCATCAGTAAATGTCATCACAAATTGATCCACCAGCAGTAAAATGTCATGAGTTAATTCAGGTTTGTAAGGTGTTATTGCAATCTCTGCAGCCATGGCTAATTAAATGTCATGTTTGTGCTCTTTTTTATTGACCTCATACTCCATCCTCTAGATTAGCCCATTCATTGATGAGAACACTCGCAAGAAATTCCTCATCTACGCTGGGAATGACTATCAGGATTCAGGAGGCTTGGTGGATTACATAGACAGAGAGTTCATACCTGACTTTCTCGGAGGAAATTGTCCCGTAAGTAAAATGGCCAAGCACTGGTTGAAATGATGGTGGTGGCAGTAATTCAATTATTATGGAAGTATTACCATTTTATCTGCAATGAGGAAATCACAAATAAATGTTTTACCTTAAATGTGATCTTTATATCCAATATCCAATGTACATGCAGTACTTCTGTGATGAGTGAATAATGAGATACAGTATCAATACATTATAAATGAGATACAATATAATCTTATGGTTATAAATTATTTGAGCCCCTCATTAAGCATGACCAATTTCAACCTTGGCAACATACATTTTTATAAATTGTATATCATTATAAGTATGTGTTCTGAATGGAAATGCACAAAAAGACTAACTGAAGCACTAGGAAACTGGATTTTTAGTAATGAAAGAACCAGGGGAGCTTATTTGTCCTTGTTTTTTGTCTTTGATTCATGTGTAGTGTGACGTTCCAGATGGAGGCGTGGTTCCCAAATCTTTGTACCGCACAGCAGAGGAGCTGGAGAATGAGGAGATCAAACTCTGGACCGAAACAATCTACAAAACTGCAAGTGTGTTCAAAGGAGCTCCACATGAGGTATTTTAGAGCTCTTGATGCATTTCATCTAAGATTCAGATAGCGCCACAAAGTATTTAAAATGTTTTGGGTGATGGTGCCCTCTGCTGGTGCTTAGAAATGAAACTATAGCAACAACCTTAAATAAGTGAGTGGAAGTTTTCTAAACTGGTTTGAGATTGCTAGACAGAAAAGGGATTTTTTTTTTATATATATATATATCCACTCCTTATTTTTTTCTGTTGTCAGGTGCTGATTGAAATCACAGAGGCATCCTCAGTGATCACATGGGACTTTGATGTGTGTAAAGGTGATGCTACCTTTAACATCTATCACTCCAAAAAAGCCCCACAGACTCAGAAACGAGATACTCTGGGTAATCTGAATGTCCCTGGAGCCAACAATGTGCAAGTGATTGAGAAGTCCTGGGTGCTAGGGAAGGACTACAGTTTGGTGGAAACTGCTCTAACTTGTAGAGAGGGCGAGAGCATACAAGTAACCACAGATGTTGTGTCATATACTCTAAAAATTTTAACAATTTCAATTTAACAATTGAAATAACTATTAATAATATGCTAAGTTAATATCCCTGTTCTGTTTCTCTCTTCTTGTAGGGCTCTCATATAACACGTTGGCCTGGCTTCTACATACTGCAATGGTGCTACCACAGCTCAGCATCTAGCTTATCCTCCCTTCAAGTCTCCACACAGAAGTGTAGGGTGATGTACTACACCGAAGTACTGCATTCTCATGACTTCAGGTTTGCTACACATTTCCACAGATTTAACACATGCAGTTCATATATGAATAGTTCAGTGCCTGTCAAAAGTTTGGAAAGACCTCAAATGTAATTATTCTAAAACATGTGCATGTTTCGTTTGTTTCTATACAACAAAGTAGGTAAAATACCAAAATTAGACAGTAATTGACTGAATGTCAAGTCAAGTCAAGTTTATTTCTATAGCACTTTTCACAACAGACTTATCTCAAAGCAGCTTTACAGAAATTAACACTAAGGTGAATGGTGTGCATTTATCCCTGATGAGCAAGCCATGGCGACTGTGGCAAAGAAAAACCTTTGCAATCATCACAGATCCAACACCAGCTTCTCCATGCCATAGCCTTTAAACACTCAAGGAGGTCCAATGTCAAAATTCCACATGAAGTGGGATCCAATTGGCACTGGTACGTCTCTAGATGGTTTGGGATGTTTGCAGGGTCGGCATTTACTATTTTAAAGGTCCACAATCTTCATAAGGTGGGATGTGACTGGGGCTAGAGCAACCTCAGGATGCCTTGGGATGGGTAGAGAAAGATAAGAAGTGGAGAGGAATTAGCATAGCTGCTGTTCATGATATTAACAGCACAAATTGATAATGTGCATGTGATCTGGAGCACAAGGATATGATGTGGTTTGTTATGTGTAGGCTTTGCTAAAAAGACAAGTTTTTAATCTGCTTAGCAATATTTCTAAGGTGGAAGAAGGCTGTTTTTGTGACATGGTTGATATGATTTTTAAAAGACAAGTTGCTGTCTAAAATAACGCCCAGGTCTTTTATCGTTGAACAAGTAGTTACAGAACATCCGTCCAAATGCAGGTTGAAATGCTGGAGCTTCTGTGTACTGTTTTTTGGGCCGATGAGCAAAATCTCTTTCTTATCAGAATTTAATAATAGAAAGATATGAGTCATCCAATCTTTTAACTCTTTGACACACTCAGTTATCTGAGCCAATTGAGCTGTATCGTCTGGTTGTGATGAGATATATAGCTGGGTATCATCAGCATAACAGTGGAAGCTAATTCCATGCCTTCTAATAATATTTCCTAAGGGAAGCATGTATATTGTGAAAAGCAGGGGTCCTAGAACTGATCCTTGTGGCACGCCATAATTTACTTGCATTAACCTGGATAGCTCTCCATTTAAGTCTACAGTACAAAATGTTAATAATCAGACAGGTAGGATTTAAACCAGCTTAATGCCTGTCCCTGAATGCCGATGTAATTTTGTAAGCGATCTAGGAGAAGATCATGATCTATAGTTTTGAATGCAGCACTAAGATTTAGTAAAACTAACAGAGAGGTATAGCAATGGTCTGAAGCTAAAACAGGTCATTAGTGATTTTAACTAGAGCAGTTTCTGTGCTATGATGGGGCCTGAAACCTGACTGAAACTCTTCAAAGATACTGTTCTCTTGTAAGTAGGAACATAACTGGGCAGTGACAATCTTTTCTAAAATCTTAGACATAAATGGGAGATTTCAAATGGGTCTGTAATTTTAAAGGGTGTTTAGATCCAAATAAGGTTTCTTAATGAGGGGCTTAATAACTGCTAACTTGAGAGGTTTAGGGACATGACCTAAAGATAGTGAGGAGTTAATAATATTCAGAAGAGGCTCACTAGCTGTATGTAACACTTCCTTCAGTAGTTTAGTTGGAATGGGATCTAACTGACATGTTGTTGATTTAGCTTTGGTAATAACACCATGCAGCTCTTTCCTGTCCTATACATGTAAAGCAGTGTAGTTGTGGAGTTTTAGGTGAGATTGGGTCAGAAGATGCTGTCAGAGGTTGGACCGCCACAATTGTTTTTCTAATACTATACATTTTTTTCAGTAAACTAATTCATAAGGTCCTCAGTACTAAACTGGGGTGGAATATATTTTTCAGATACCTGATTTGTTGTTAATTTTGCTACAGTACTGAAAAGGAACCTGGGATTGTTTTGGTTGTTTGCTATGAGTTTGCTCAGGTGTTCAGCTCTAGCAGCTTTTAGCGCCTGTCTGTAGCTAAACATACTTTATACGCAATTCTAAATACCTCCTAGTTTTCCTCCATTTTCTCTCCAGATTACAGACCGTTCTCTCGAGGGCATGCGTATGACTATTATACCAAGGTGCAGGTGTTTTTTTCTCTAAACTTTTTTAACTGGATGGGGGCAAAAGTGTCTAATGTGCTAGTGAGGATAGTGTCTATGTTGTTAGTCATTTCATCAAGATTATTAGCATTTATGGGTTTAGTGAAAAATTTAGATAAATCAGGCAGGTTATTTATGAATCTGTCCTTAGTGGTCGGAACAATAGTCCTACCAAGTCGATAACGTGGTGAAACACGGCTAATATTCTCTACCGGTAGTGTGTACAATATGAGGTAATGGTCCGTGATATCATTTTAAGGTAAAATATCTATATCAGTGACGTCTGCTCCATGGGATATTATTAAGTCTAGTGTGTGGTAAGTTGGTCTGGTGATGTTTTGTTTAACCACAAAAGAGTTTAATAAATCCACAAATGATAGTCCCAGGGCATCGTTTGTATCATCTACATGAATATTAAAATCTCCTACAAGCAGCACTTTATCAAAATTGATCAAGAGGTCTAAAAGAAAACAAGCAAACTCTTGAAGAAAATCAGCATAGGGCCCTGGAGGTCTGTACACGGTGGAAAGAGCGAGAGACAGTAGGGGTTTCCTATGTATGTCTAAAAGTACAACTTTAAGAATGAGCACTTCAAATTATCTAAACCTGAATGTCATTCATATGCCATAAAATTATGTGTGGACTGTGACTAATTGGAACAAACTTCATCGTACAACAAGACAATGACCTGAAGCATCGATCTATAAGCCTTATTTAGTGAGAAAACAGTCAGCTGGAGTGTAATATATCAAGGAATAACATGCCCAGTCACTGTACCTAAATCCAATTTAGCTGCTCTAGGATGAACTGAATGGCAAGGTCCCGAAAATACATATTCAAGTAGCAAAGAACACCTTTTGGCAAGTTTTACAAGGGGCATAGTAAAGTATTACAGCTAAATCTTTGGAGAAACTAACTGTCAAATGTCAAGAAACTAACTGTTGAAGATGTTATTCATAGGGAGGGTTTTATCAATGAAAATAAAGTTTCACATCTGCACATTTATACTGTATATTTGTTTGGTCTAATAAAATTGATATAACCATTAAACTTAACTACATTACACTAGTTTGTTGCATATGAACAAAGGGACCATTCATGTGTCCCTGAAAAATTATAAAAGACTATGTGTTTCCGAACTTTTGAAGGCATTGTAGCTTAATGTTGAGGACTGGGAACTACCAGGGGTCCCTGAAGTGGTGAAGCCTTTTTGAAAAATTTGATAATCTTTACTTTAAAGTACTTTTAATTAAATACGTTTGTTTCATTTCATTTAAAATAATATTTATGCTGTTTTATATCATGGTCTGTTTAAATACTTGATTTTTATTGGATGTAAGACATTAATTCACACCGATCATTTTTTTATATTTTGTATATTTTTTTTGTTATCATATTTTAGGGGTTCTATGACAAGTTTGGAGTCCAGTCATAGTGGTTTCTCTCAGCTGAGCACCAACACCATATCATCTGGCCAGTCACATTCCAGCTCAGTTGGTTCACGCTAAGAACATAAGCAGCATAAGCACTGCAATTGTTTCAAAACAAATACTGTTTAAAATGTTGCACAGACATTTGTGATGTTACTGAAGTTGATGATGAGAATCTGTTCTCATGTCATATTATATAATAAAAATAATTTTCAAAAAATGACGTTCTTACTAAGACAGTAATTAAGTATTTGTTAAAAGACACTCCATACATTTATTTACTAAATACAGTATTTACAAAATAAATAAAAACATTTATATAGGAAGGGTAATGTTTTTTACTTAGCTTAAACTGACTTAGCTTAAATATGTAATGTAATTTTATATAGGTTTTCTTATAAGTATATACTTACACACTTATTCTAATAATAATTTAGAGAATTTGGCCTTTTGGTTATAAAATATTTGTACCCCAGTGAGACAGGCTTAAATGACTATATCGGTTGTGCATGAGACATCAGGAAGTGTGATTCTTCTTAGCTTCCACAAGATGGCAATGTGATAAGCCTTGGAATAAATGTGTACTTGAGAATGGCTTCGATCGAAATGATGTGCAACGTTTCCATAATGGCAAACCTGCAGAGATGGCAAATGTACACACATCCTTCACTCAGGTAGAAGTACAGATACTTACAGTATGTTTTAAAAGACTTTGGTAAAAGCTGAAGTACTGAATACACTATTTTATTCAAGAAGTGGGCTCTGACATGTACATAATTAAAAAGTAGCAATTACTACTACCTGTTTTAGTGTCACGCTGGTAACTGGATCTCACATCATAATTATATAATAAGTCAAGTCAAGTCAAGTCAGGTTTATTTGTATAGCGCTTTTCACAACAGACATTGTCTCAAAGCAGCTTTACACAAATCAACAGTTAAGGTGAATGGTGTGAATTTGTCCCTGATGAGCAATCCGTGGCGACTGTGGCAAGGAAAAACTCCCTTAGATGTTATGAGGAAGAAACCTTGAGGGGAACCAGACTCAAAAGGGAAACCCATCCTCATTTGGGTGACATCAAGAGTTTGATCATAAATCTTTCAACAATACAGAACACTGAAGAGTGAGAACTAACATGATTACTGGAGTATAAGATTATAAGTGATGTTCTTTCTGCAGTCTTATACAGTCTATATGGTTAGTAGCTCCTAGTTTTATGAGCTCAGCATTTGTGATCATCACAGATCCAGCATCAGCTTCTCCATGCCAGAGCCTTTAAACACTCCAGGAGGTCCAATGTCAAACTCCACACATGTAGCGGGATCCAAATGGCACTGGTACGTCTCTAGATGGTTCGGGATGTTTGCGAGTTCGGCATCTACTTCTTCAAAGGTCCGTAATCATCAAGATGGTGGGAGGTGACTGGAGCTGGCCAAACCTCAGGGTGTCTCGGGATGGGGAGAGAAAGAGAAGCAGTGGAGAGGAATTAGCGTAGCTGCTGTTCATGATATTAACAGCACAAGTTGATAATGTGCATGTGATCAGATGTTCTGGAGCACAAGGTTATGATATGTGATGTGTGTTATGTGTAGGCTTTGCTAAAAAGATATGTTTTTAATCTACACTTAAACTGGGTGAGTGTGTCTGAGCCCCGAACACTGTCAGGAAGACTATTCCAGAGTTTAGGAGCTAAATGTGAAAATGCTCTACCACCTTTAGTGGACTTTGCTATTCTAGGAACTACTAGAAGCTCAGAGTTTTGAGATCTTAGGGAGCGTGGCGGATTGTAGCGAGTTAAAAGACTGGATAGATACATGGGAGCCAAACCATTTAGTGCTTTATAAGTGAGAAGTAATAGTTTGAAGTCTATTCGAAACTTAACAGGAAGCCAATGTAGGGACGATAAGATCGGGGTTATGAGATCATATTTTCTTGACCTTGTAAGAACTCTGGCTGCTGCATTCTGGACTAACTGAAGCTTGTTTATTAATGACACAGGACATCCACCTAGTAACGCATTACAGTAGTCTATTCTGGAGGTCATAAACGCATGGACGAGCTTCTCTGCATCGGATATAGACAACATGTTTCTTAACTTAGAAATATTTCTAAGGTGAAAGAAGGCTGTTTTTGTAACTTGGTTGATATGATATTTGAAAGACAAGTTGCTGTCTAAAATAACTCCCAGGTCTTTTACCGTTGAATTAGTGGTTACAGAACATTCGTCTAAATGCAGGTTGAGATGCTGGAGCTTCTGTATACTAGTTTTTGGGCCGATAAGCAAAATCTCAGTCTTATCGGAATTTAAAAGTAGAAAATTATGGGTCATCCAATCTCTTATTTCCTTAACACACTCAGTTATCTGAGTTAATTGAGCTATATTGCCTGGTTTAGATGAGATATATAGCTGAGTATCATCAGCATAACAATGGAAGCTAATTCCATGCCTTCTAATAATATTTCCTAACGGAAGCATGTATATTGTGAAGAGCAGGGGTCCTAGAACTGAACCTTGCGGCACACCATAATTTACTTGCATTAGCCTGGATAGCTCTCCATTTAAATCTACGAAATGGTAACGATCGGACAGGTAGGATTTAAACCAGCTTAATGCCTGTCCCTGAATGCCGATGTAATTTTGTAACCGATCTAGGAGGAGATCATGATCTATAGTGTCGAACGCAGCACTAAGATCTAGTAGAACCAACAGCGAGATGAAGCCTTGGTCTGAAGCTAAAAACAGGTCATTAGTGATTTTAACTAGAGCAGTTTCTGTGCTATGATGGGGCCTAAAACCTGACTGAAACTCTTCAAAGATATTGTTCTCTTGCAGGTAGGAACATAACTGGGCAGCGACAATCTTTTCTAAAATTTTAGACATAAATGGGAGATTTGAAATTGGTCTGTAATTCGATAGAGTGTTTGGGTCCAGATTAGGTTTTTTAATGAGGGGCTTAATAACTGCTAACTTGAGGGATTTAGGGACATGTCCTAACGATAGTGAAGAGTTAATAATATTCAGAAGAGGTATATATTATATATATTATATATATTCACCTGTTGTATATAACACTTCCTTCAGTAAATTAGTAGGAATTGGATCTAACTGACATGTTGTCGATTTAGCTTTGGCAATAACATTATACAGCTCTTCCTGTCCTATACATGTAAAACAGTGGAATTGTGGAGTTGAAGGTAACACTGTCTCAGGAGATGGTGTCAGAGGTTGGACCGCCACAATTGTTTTTCTAATGTTATCTATTTTTTCAGTGAAGAAATTCATAAAGTCCTCACTACTAAACTGTGATGGAACACAATTTTCAGAGCCCTGATTTGTAGTTAGTTTAGCTACTGTACTAAAAAGGAACCTGGGATTGTGTTTGTTATTTTCTATGAGTTTGCTCAGGTGTTCAGCTCTAGCAACTTTTAGCGCCTGTCTGTAGCTGAGAATACTGTCTTTACACGCAATTCTAAATACCTCCAATTTAGTTTTCCTCCATTTTCTCTCCAGATTACGGGCTGTTCTCTTGAAGGCATGCGTATGACTATTATACCAAGGTGCAGGTACTTGTTCTCTAACCTTTTTTGATCGGATGGGGGCAACGGTGTCTAATGTGCTAGTGAGGATAAGGTCTATGTTGTTAGTTATTTCATCAGGATTATTATCAGTTATGGGTTTAGTGAGAAATTGAGATAAATCAGGCAGGTTATTTATGAATCTGTCCTTAGTGGTCGGAACAATAGTCCTACCAAGTCGATAACGTGGTGCAACACGGCTAATCTGCTCTACCGGTAGTGTGTACAGTATGAGATAATGGTCTGTGATGTCATCACTCTGAGGTAAGATATCTATATCAGTGACGTCTGCTCCGTGGGATATTATTAAGTCTAGCGTGTGGTTAAAGCGATGAGTTGGTCTGGTGACGTTTTGTTTAACCCCAAAAGAGTTTAATAAGTCAACAAATGATAATCCTAGAGCATCGTTTACATCATCTACATGAATATTAAAATCTTCTACAAGCAGCACTTTATCAAAATTGATCAAGAGATCTGATAGAAAACAAGCAAACTCTTGGAGAAAATCAGCGTAGGGCCCTGGGGGTCTGTACACGGTGACCAGAGCGAGTTTTCTATGTATGTCTGAAAGTAAAATTTTAAGGACGTGCACTTCAAATGATTTAAAGCTGAATCCTAATATCTGACTAACATTAAGAGAGGCACTATAAATGGTTGCTACAAACCCCACCCACGACCAGTCTGACGGGGCTCATGCTTATAAACATATCCTGGCGGTGTCGACTCGTTTAGACCCATATAATCACCTGGTTTAATCCAGGTCTCAGTGAGACAGAGTGCATCGAGATTATTATCCGTGATCATCTCATTTATAATCAGCACTTTGGGTGCAAGTGATCTAATGTTTAAAAGACCAAACTTTAGAACTTTTTGGTGATTGTTTATCTGGCATTTTTCAGGTTTAACTGTAATAAGATTATTTCTGGATCTTGTGTATTTAATTCTTGGTTTTACTACACGAGGAATAGATACGGTTTCTATAAACTGGGCTGTGTGTGAACTTGTAACTATTTGGTCTGTAGTATGCGTGTTCTTATAGTTGAAGATTTCCTGATGTCTTACCAGTCAGATGGTGTGAAGTATCCTAGAGATGTTATCTGATAGCACTGCTGCTCCAACTCTGCTGGGGTGCAGGCCATCAGGGCGGAAGAACCTAGGATGCTCCCAGAAACAGTTCCAGTTATTAACAAAGAGAAGTTTATGTTCTCGACACCCTGACTGTAACCATTCATTTAGAGCTAAAAGTCTACTAAAATTCTCAGCCCCTCGCTGGTAAGTGGGAAGAGGTCCTGACACTATGATCCTCGTTGTGGGCGATGTGCTGCGTACCGTCTCCACCAGGATCCTGAAGTCCCTCTTTAAGATCTCTGTTTGCCTCAGCCTGGTGTCCTTTGTTCCGGCATGAAGAACAACCGCTCCGAAGTTCTCCTCCAGGATCGCGGGTACCTGCGCAGCGACATCGAGAACACGAGCACCAGGAAAACAGCGAGTGTGCACCTTACCTGTAGCTCCGGTAGCACAGACATGCCGGACGATGGAATCTCCGAGAATCACAGTGTCGCGTTCCGTCTCACGGGGAGGGGCGAAGCGGTTCTCGGTCGAGATCTCGAAGGCCCGTAGTGGTGGCGGGGGAGACGTCTTCGACTGGGGCTTGGCATGTCTCTTCCGCCGCTGCCGCATCCTGGGTCTGTGTTGCACCTTTGCCGGAGTTGTAGGTGCGCTGGGTCTGGGCAGAAAAACGCGCGGAGTTGAGGTGCTGGGAGCGTTAGGTTCAACCCGGGAATTTACCTGGGACGAGTGTGCGTCCGCCCGGGATGTTTCCAGCTCCGCTTTCCGCTCTCGCAGCCGGGCATGCTTTACATGCAGCTCGCGAATCTGTTTCTCCAAAGCCTCCATCTCCAACGCCACCGTTTGCAAATCGAACGAGTCCTCACCTGTGCTCAAAGTCAGACACACAGCCGGCATAGTGCTTATAATCACGAACAGATTTAAGATACACAAATATGATAAAGTGAGAGACAATGAATATAGTGGTAGTCGAGTTTAACTGACTACAGGCACAAGTCAGGAAGACAAAAACAATTTAGGATTATTAAAAGAGAAAAACACAAACAAACAAATACAAACACGGAACTCGCGGCAAACAAGTCAAGCACAGGAAGCTGCGTCACCGGAAGTCACGTCCACAAAATAATAAAATAAAAAATAATAAAAAAAAAATTGTTTTCCAATGTATGTATCCAGGCTGAACAACCACTATATAGAACAAAAGCAGAGAAAATATAAGGATCATGTTTACATCGCCGTTTACATAGCAATACTTTTTGTTGCCTTCTGCCTTGTTTGTTGTTAACTTCGTAGGCTAGCCTACATCTGTGGTGCACAAAGAGAAGAAAAAATATTGATCATGTCACCAAATAGATTAAAACTAAAGTAACTAGTCTAGTTTAAAAATGTAAGAAGTAAAGAGTACATATATTTGTGTAAAAAATTTAATGAGTAAAAGTCCAAAATTAAATAGTGAAGTCAAGTACTGATATCAGAGAAATCTTAAGTATAGTAACAAAGTATTTGTGCTTTGTTACTACTCACTTTTGCAAACCTGAAGAGCACCTGAACAGTAAGCAATCTTCCAATAGCATTTTGTGGATTGTGCACTTTTTCCTGTAAACTGCCGTGTATGTTAAATGAGAATTGATCCTCAAGTTCCACAGGGAACACTTATTCAATATGTTAGAATATTTTAAAATGTCTTGAATATTAAGCCTAAGCTTGATTACATAGCTTTGACTACCCTTACGTTTCAAAGATTATAGCAATTTATTTAATTTTTTTCAATTTAAAACATAAATCAAGCCAAAATAATTGAGTAAACTGATTAGATCTAAAGTAGTTAGTCAATTAGTGTACTCTTACAAAAATCTTAATATGAGAGCTGACCTAAAATCACTAAGGAATGTTAATCTTTTGCCTTGGTATTCTTTTGCCTTGTTAGATTTTTTTTGGTAAGCAACTGCAGTTTGATTAATCTCAGTGTTCATGGAGATGTTTCTGAACTTGAAGGAATAATATAATCATTTTGCTATATATATTCCTCTACTGTCCTATATTATTTATAAGTATTCTCCAAAGTTATTGTTTGATCTTCGTTATGAGGGTCCAGTATTCTCAGAAATCTCAGTCCAGCATACACAAAAAAGAAACCATCCAAAATTTTCACACTTAACTTTGCACACTCAGCACTAGATTCCAGCTTCCCTTTCAGAAACTTAAACTGCATCAAACAATGCATTGTCCATTCTCTGAATTACGTGTGTAATCAGTATGATCGAAAGCGCCATGTCAACCAGGAAGCTATAAAAAGCACATGGAGTGAAGCCGGTGCTAGCTTCTGTTTGTTCATGAAGATGTCTATGTGTGTATGTCTTATGGTAATGATAAGTGGTAATGTCTGAAAAAATATAGGAAATGAAATCAAGCAGAAAGACTAAGCACACCTACCACTATAATACGGGGGCAGAGAGGGCCACACACAGCCTGTGTGTGGCTAGCTTGGGAGCAGAGCATGCTAGGTTGGTTCTTAAGGGAACCGACTGAGCAGATTGTGCTCACATGTTGATGCGAACGCTACGCTCCCAGTGGGCACTCTTTAAAGAGGGTTCTCGAGTTTCTGGCCCTGCTCTTGCTGAGGTGGAGCAGCGTGCCAGTTCCTGGGGGTTGCAGATAGACCTGGCAGTGGGTCTGGATGTCGGCTTGTCCCTTTCTCCTTCCTCACCTGCCTGGTCCAGCAATCATTGGCAAGCTTTGAAAGCACGCCTCTAGGTGGTTTCTTCCACTTGCGATGATGGTTTCAGCTCCGCTTCTCTTCCTTCGAAGAGGGGGGGCTACGCTCTTCAAGCCCGTTTGCTACGAGGAGCTATTGAAGGTTGTGACCCGTCACGTGGCTAGGCTGGATATAGATTGGCTGGCGGATGAGCAGAAGGTTCGCCTGTCAAGCAAACTTGATGAGATTGATTTTGGCTCAGTCAGAGCACCTAGAGGTCCGGCATCGAGATGTCATTCTCGCTCACATTAAGGAATTGTGGTAACGGCTGAACGGCAAAAAAAATGTGCTTTCTCCACTACAGAGAACCACTTATTTAGGCGTTCGACCCTTATTCGACCCTTATGCGTGCGCAGTTGTTTCCTGCCCGCATTGCATCCATCCTTACGTCTGTCAAAATGGTCAAAGAAGGCCAGTCACTCACTATCATTCGGGTCCAGAGACTGCAGGGGCTAATAGAAGCAGCATCCAATGTGGTTCCACTTGGCCTCCTGCACATAAGACCCCTTCAGTGGTGGCTCAGGACCCAAGAGTTCTCTCGGAGGGGCAATCCACTTCATACAATCAAGGTCACGCGGTGAGCAATACGTGCCTTAAATGTGTGAAAAGATCCTGGGTTCCTGTCTCATGGCTGCAAGCTGGGAGTTCCTGGTCATCAGGTAATGTACTGACTGCCATGGCACAGGCATGGCTGAGGCTGCGTTTGTTCACCTGCCCCCCTGTCGTGCTGCTCCTGGGAGTTCTGTGGAGAGTTAGTCACGTAATCCGTCTCCTCCTGGTGGTCACATGGTGGCCGGCTAGACCATGGTTCACGGACCTTCTCGAACAGCTTAACTGGGAGATCTTAGGAGCGAGAGGAAAAGGGGGCAAGGCTCCTAGCCTCCAGTCTCTCCACTGAGGTGGTAGAGACCATTCTCCAATCCAGAGCTCTCTTCACGAAGAGGTCATACACCATGAAATGGAGCCTGTTCACAGCATAGTGTGTTCTGCACCAATTGGATCCTGCCTGATTGGCAGTTTGCCAAAGGGTTAGCTCCCTCCACCCTAAAAGTCTACGTGTTCACCATTGCAGTGTATAATGCCCTCCTTGCAGGGCAGTCGCTAGGTAGAAACCTATTGGTGATGCATTTTCCCTGACACGACCTAGAGTGCCTGTGTGGGACTGCTGTTTTTGGAGGCCCTATTTGAGCCTCTCTTCGAGCTGTTGGCCGAGGTCCCTTGAACGCTCCTCACAGTCAAGACTGTGTTCCCCCTAGCCATTTCTTCTCTAAAGAGATTGGTGGAACTTCAGGCCCTCTTGGTGTAACCTCCTGGACTTTACTTCAGGCATGGCCAGTCCTCACTTTTACCTCAGAACGAGATATTTTCCCAAGGTACTCTCGGTCGTCCCACGACCGGGTATGCTCCAGGTATTCTTTACTCCTCCTTTTCAGGCCCCAGACCAGGAAAAGCTGAACTGACTTTCCCTGGTGTGAGCACTGGACATATACATCCACAGAACGAGTGTGTGGAAAAAGTGGGAGCGACTGTTAGTCTGCTATAGCTGTCCTAAGAGAGGTCTCCTTGCAAACAAGTAGATGCTGAGCAGATGGATTGTGGGTGCTGTTTTATCCTCCTTTGAGTCCTTTGGTCACCCCGTTCCTTTTGGGGTCAGAGCGCACTTGACCCGGAGTGTGGCAGCCTCTAAGGCTTGGTCCTCTACAGTTTCTCTCCAAGACATTCGGCGCGTCCAGCACGCTGACCTTTGGTTTTATAACACTGCTGGCATCCCTGCAGCGCTTTTTTCTCTTTTCAGAAGCTAGCCCCCACTTCACTGCATGTGGTTTTTATAGCTTCCTGGTCATGATGTCAACACGCTGATGATGCTGTGCTTTTCATTGCACTTATTATACATGTGATTCAGAGTGTGGACAACACGGAAGCATTCCCAAAGCGTTGTTGACGCAGCGTCTCATTCCCTCAGGGAAACATGGTTACAGACATAACCTGCAGACGATCCTTTTCATTAGCTTCACTACATGTGTACCTAGTGAATTGGTTCTGGGGCAACAATCTCTCTCTTGGTATGTCAACAAAGCAAAGAAGACAATTGTCAATCTTTGGAATTTTAGATTCTTGTGTATTCCTTTCTCTTAGGATCTCACCTGGTCTGAAATCAATAAACGACTGGAAAGGAAATCATGTCAGCGGGTGCACTTCTGAGAAACTCTGGCATGCCAAGCCGAATCCTCAGAAGGATTCAAAAGGACTAAAAAAACAGTTTAAACCCACAATGACACCCATTCACTCCCTCTCCCCATCACTGCAGACATAACCCTCTGACCTACATATACACACACAATGCAAATATAAAAATTTTCTACAGCAGGGGTCACCAACATGGGGCCTTTTCCAAAAATCACCATAGATGCAGCTCACTGGTAAGTGGTGCTATTTTTTTTTTCTTTTTTCTCTCTTTTTTTTCCGGCGTAAGGTTAAACACCTTGCCTTTATTTAGTCTAAACATATACAAGGCTTGAGAAGTATGAACCGGAGAGCGGGTAGAATCCGTAATGTGGGTAGAATCCGTAATGCGGGTAGTCCAGGGATGATCGCCAATGTAAACCATTAAAGGCAAACCTATCTTGAGCGCTTCCTCCGAGGCGGAGCATAGAGCTACGGGGAATACTAGTGGTAGGAAGTCTGGTAGATCTCCCATGGCAACGAGGAGAGCCGAACGTGAGTGAGGTGGAATCGGGACCTTATAAAGGGGAAAGGTAATGGGGAACAGATTTAGGTGATTAGAGCAGGGAGAGGCTGAGTGAGAGTTAGAGCCTTGGAGGGAGGCATGGCTGGTGGTTCCCTGACAAAATCACACTTGCATTGGTGTGAATTAAAAAATGACAATAATAAAATATAGATGACTAGATATAGATGAATATCATTAATTATTTATAATAACATATAAATAAAGGTAAATTGAGCAAATTTGTTATTTCAGAAGTGTGTATCGAACTGGTAGCCGTTCACATTAATTGTTACCCAAAAAGTAGCTCTTAGTTTCAAAATGGTTGGTGACCACTGCTCTACAGACTACCCATGCATATTTTGCACTCACTGAACAGCTCAGTGCCCTGAAACACCGAGGGTGGCAGGGTTAACAAAATAGTCTCCTGAGGGCACTGAGGAGAGGCGGGCACCATATACTCAGGTATACCAATGCCTGCCGCCCCCCAGCGGGACCCCTCAGTGGTCCTGATTGGTCAGGACTTTTTCGTCAAAGCCCCTCATTGAAAATGATAGTTCTCAGATCTGCCACTTCCCTGGGCTTCAACTTGAATCACTGACTAAAAATATGTGCTCGTATTTAGAGTGGACAGGGAGGAAATGCTGGAAAGCCACCAACTGCGTCTTTGCCTCCTGGAATCTGTCGACAACAGCATTCACAGCATCGCCGAACAGGCCAGTTGTTAAGACATAAGCATCCAGGAGGAAGGTCCTGTCTCTATCACTGAGATCCGAATGAGTGAGCCACGAGTACTACTCTGTAGCCACCAGGGCTGCCATAGACAGGCAAATAGCCCTAGCGGTCTCCTTGGTGGCCCAAAGAGACAGGTCTGTGTCAGTCCAGTTTGAGCAACTTCTGAAGGTAGTTACTCGAGCAGTTTTAAAGCTAAACATTGCTTGGCCAGCTAAACAGCAGGAAGTGCATCCTCAGAATAAATTAGATAAGCGCTTCTTGCGACCTAGGTTACTGCATCTATTCTGGTGCCTGCCTTTCTTTCCTGATCTGCACACAAAGGTGTCCAGGTTATGGAATAATCCTTATTCAGCCCACCTTCTTAGCCCCAATGTTATCCTCTACTCCAACATAGTGGTACTGAAGATTATGGGACAATTCCCTGTGTTGAAAGAGACACTTGCAAGCTATCTCTCCCCTGGTGCTGCTACGCACAAACTATGCGTATATCCCCCATGATAAAGTGGGGGCAAGGAAAGACACACAGCCTCAAAGATTGTTTGCATTCCATTTCCTCGTTTTACTTTCTTACCAGCACTTACCTGTCCGAAGGAAAACACAGACACACAGAGAGTGCTTCCTAAACATCAGAAGCTAGTGCCGTCTCCACTTCATGTAAGTTTATAGCTTCCTGGTCATGATGTCACCCTGCCGGTGACGTCATGCCCTTCCATTAGACAGATTGCACATGTGGTTCAGAGCGTGGTCATGCACAGGCATTCCCAAAGTGTTGTTGATGCAGCTCGAGATCTCTCAGGGAACCAGTTCAATGAACCTACTCAGATTTCCAAGTTCACCTGGAGGCATATCAGAATCCAGTTTTCTTATTGTTGCTTTGTGCATGTGTAGGTGGTGTAGGTGTCTTTTATTCTGTGTTGTTCCACTACTTATTTATATTCAGGAGCCACAGGGAGGCTTTGCAGATTGATTTACATACTGTGTATACAAGTGTAATTACCATAAATTCATCAACTGCCTGCAGCTAAAACTGGATGCATGAACTGTCCATCTTGGTATCATAATTTATCCTGAATTCTCAGGGTCTACTTGGAATGCTGTATGAGAGAACCTTACAGACATATTGTTGTGCCTTCTGAGTGTTCCGTAAAAGGTCTTGCTTGTCACTACATGCTTCCTGTCACCAAAAATTTCAGACAGCCTACTGTAAATTTAACAGCAAGATCCACTCAGGGTCAACATTAGCCAGAAATAACAGTATCTGTCAGGTATAACTAAATGATATCCCTGTATAAAAGAGTTGCATAATTAATAATGCTTAGTTATACAGTACCTTAGAGGAACAAGGAAGAAAGGCATGGAACTTGAGGAAGATTGGCCGGATTAGTGCCCTGGACCTAAGACAAGGTGTTTGGAGCCATTCCTATTGATTACTGCATGGATTATAAAACTGTGCTGAAAGGGCAATGATGTCTAATCAGGATTCTGTCTGCATCACTTGTACTCTGTGGCATACTGTAAAGCACTCTCATTGCCATAGTACAATACTTTTACACAGGGATAGACAATGTACTAAAGATAAAGCATGGTTAGAATCAAAGCCATACCCAATTAAAAGAGGAAGTCTCCAACCAGAAGGTCAAGTAAAATGTAAATGCTTTTTTCCTTAGCTATTTTTTATTTGAAAACCTAGTACAATCTCTATAAGTTTCCAAGTCGCTTTATTTTCAAATTAGATTCAAGATGCATATAGCATTTCAGTTAAATGTTTTAAACCGATGTTTATTTGAAGCCATTTACTACTACTACTACTACTACTAATAATAATAATAATAATAATAATAATAATAATAATAATAATAATGATCATCATCATCATTATTACCTTTTGGCAACAGTGGAAAATAAATAAATAAATAAATAAATAAATAAATAAATAAAGTATGATAAGTGTAAATCTTAATTGCATAGATTCTGAAACCACAGGAAAGAGTACAACCTTTTGATACAGTTTTAATGAGGTCACATTTTGTTTCATGGGCCCACTTGGGACAAAAGGAGAATTATGAATAAAATATTATGTAATGTCAGTGTGTGTACAAACAAATATATAGATGACCCTACAGGGATTGGCAGTTTATTGTGGACAGTTCAATCCTCCAAAATCTATACTGGGCTGAATGACAGGGTAATATGGTTCCTCAGAAATTCCTCAGCCATTATCTTCTCTAAATCTTTAGATTTTGCAGCAATTAGGGTGATTTACTGGCTGTGAATTTGCTACTAGCCATCTGCTGACTACTCAAATCCTACTTTTTTCAAAACTTTTTTTTTGAGAATCAGTGCCAATATAATATCACTGTTGTTTTCCAGTCTGGCTGCCTTTAGTTGGCAACGATCCGGCTTTTTTTTTTTAACAGACTGTAGGATAACCAGCCAGGAACATCACCTTGCTTTAAATGTTGAAAGTGCAACCCATTTATCTTCCTGTCTTACACAATGTCAAACCAGTTTTAATGAGAGCAACTATAAATTATACCATTACCAGTAAGGTGCAGCTATACCTTGTTTCTGGGTCATTTAAAATATCAGAATGCTGTCCTATGTCATTCATTTTCATCTATTGTACATAGGGCAAAAATCTTAATTACCCTTCGAGATCCATCTCTGCCAGCACAGGGCTGCAGAATAATAGAGAAGGTGGAGTTCAGAACATCCATCTTATTTTAGTTTACTTTCCAACTCTGTCTAACTAAGCCCAGATCTTTTTTTTTTTAATTGTCATACACTACCACAAATGTGGAAAAAAAAACACACACAACATAAGTTAAGAAAAAAGGGTTCAGAGCTTTTAGTCTTCAAGGGATCCTGTGGGACTGGTTGTCTGCCCACAGGTTGCTTTTGTAATTCATAGTGTTTAGAGGTGGAAGAAAGGAAGTAAATATGGCTAAAGTTTGTTGAAAGATGAGTCTATGACCTCTCCTACAGCTGAATCTTACAGTTTTTTTTCCTGCTTATTGTCTGAAATACCTGCATCTACCAGTATCACTTGTAATGTCCAGTAGTTATTATGTATATCTAAATAATATATAGTCTTACTTTATAATTATATAATTATATATAATTAATTCAATAGAAGTAGTTAGAGATTCTTGTTGTTTCTTTGCATCTTGTACTTCATCTTTGTCTTGCATCTTTTAAAATTTTTTAAATTTGTTGATGTCAAGTTACAAAATTCCAGCAAAGGTTTCATATGGGATTGCAATGTTTGTGCTTCTGGGAAATATTGTCTACTAAATTTATTATTTGTTTATTGGAAAGAACCTGGGAGCTTTCATTTTTAAGGTTGTGAGGTCATGCAAACCAAACCACATAATATGAACACAAAATTCAATCATTATGTAGTACATGGTTAATGGTTAATACCATTAAAACACCAAGGCAAACACTATTAGTGAAACTGATAATTGTTATTTAATTAATCTTCCACTTATTTGCTGATTAACCAAATTTTACTTAATTAAATGACAATTCCAATTGAAATTATCTTTTATCTTTATCTTTATGGTGTTTATACTTGGTACAACTTGTGATTAATTAGAAAATCATTTTGAGAACTAGAGGATTGTTGATCCTTTGCTCAAGATGGGACACCATAGAAGGTTGGAAGAAACCAGTGATCCTGAAGGACATGCACATGGACACTAGGAGAAGATATGCTGATGTTGTATTTTTTATGCTAAGGATTAAGTATAGCTTAATCTACATGTATTGTGTATTAATTTAAACATTATAATATTTATAAAGAAATGAAAAAATACAGCTGCTCTGTTGTGCTGTGTGAGGCAGTTTGTTGGCATGATTTGGAGCCAGTTGTCCCTTTGCAGGCAAGGGTCATTGCAAATCAATGCAAAGTTCTTCTGATTGATTACTTTTATCCTATGATGGAACATTTCTCTCCTGAATGAGGGCCATTGTGATCTTCCTGAATGAAAATGTCCCCACACACAGAATATGTGGTCCCACTGAACGGTTTGATGAGTATAGAATTAAATTATGTAAATCATATTCCATGGAGTTTACACTCCCCATATTTCACTCCAATTAACCACCTATGGGAGATTACAAACCAATCTGTACTATACCATTAATTAAGGGAATAGTTTTTAGAGGAATAAAATCTAGTACAGTTCCAGAAATTTTTGTTAGATTTTACAGACACCTGGCAATGATCAAATCTGACCTCAGGCTGTAGTTTTTTATGGCTAAGGTATGTGGACAACTGACAATCACACCCATATATGCTTTTTGAACACCCAGCATTCGTCCTTCTTTTGCTTTAATATTAAATTGTACTTTTAGAAGGTTTTTTCCTGGGGCATGGCAAAAGGAATGGAATCATTCAGCCACAGCATCTTAAGTGAGGTCCAGAAGTG
This sequence comes from Silurus lanzhouensis, assembly GCA_039877035.1. Lineage (NCBI taxonomy): Eukaryota > Metazoa > Chordata > Actinopteri > Siluriformes > Siluridae > Silurus > Silurus lanzhouensis. The sequence goes on from JBCEWE010002367.1 coordinate 3,095,898, forward strand.
ATTCTGGGTGAGAAGGCCTGGTGCATGATCAGCACACCAATTCATTCCCAAAATCACAATATTAAAGCATACAAAGACATGCTATGCAATTGTGTGTTTGCACATTTATGGCAAGAGCCACATACAGTATGTGTGTGATGGCTAGGTGTCCACATACCTTTAGTCATTAAGTATAAGTTCTGAGAAAAACCTTCTTCAATCAAACATTCATCTAGATCCAGCATTGGTTGTACTTGGCAAAATGGTCAGTGACTGTTGATAAAAAAAAGGGAACATAATTGGCAACTCTGTAGAGTATTCTGGTTTTGTTTTGGGAAATCATGTTGTTTTTCAGCAAATTCACTTTTTTTTTATACCTAACAGAGCTGAACGACTAATGGCACATGATTTGCCCATCAGAGGAGAGACTCTGCATGATATTGATGACTGACTTATAGATAAACAGCAATCTGGCTTGTATTGATGGTTTCTACAAGACACATTCTATTGTGATTACTGCAATGATAAATATTAATCACATATTTGGGCAGGTCAACATTTCCCAAAATTAATTGTCAACTTTCTTGGGTGCTGGGGTTTTATTTTCTATAAACAAGTTGTTAATGTACAGAAGAAGGGAAAATAACATTTAAATTGAGGTCAATGATAACTGCTTGGAAATGTCCAACAAAAAACATTTCCACTGAAATTGCCAGTGATTGAAAAAATCTTGAGCAAAAGTGCTGCATCTATAGTTATAATTAACCTGAGTAAAAGTAGTATTAGTAAAATATCTCAAGTACAATGAGTCATCTGACACAACTAATCTCAAAATATTCTATGCTCTTCTGACTATTTATGCTATCTATTATCAACAGAATTTAAATTCATTTTTTGCTTAGCTAACCTGTGTTTTTAGTAGTCTGCCAGGTTTGTTACCTGTTTTTTTTTTAATCATATAAACCTGATGTTACTATTAACTGTGTGCATCTGTCTCCAATATCAGGCATTGCTGCTAAACATTTAATTCTGTTTTATTTTTTTAAATGGATATTTAAAAATAAACGTTTTAATGCATTAAATCAAATGTAAAGTACAATAAAAAAATAAATGTAACATAAAAACGACCTTGATACTATAATTAAAATAATACGCAACAGTAAACCATGCACCCAAGTACATAAATGAGAGTACATGTAGTTCTTTACTTTTAAAACAATACAGAGCTAAGCAAGAAAAAGCTTTACTACCAGGCCATCTTAGCAGCCAATGCTTGGAAAAACAGGGACCACTTAAATGTTGCCAATGTTAGCAGTGACAGTAAAGGATGGTGCTTGTTACTGGAGGTGAGGCGAATGAGTTGAGAGGTGCTAAAATGAGGGTTGAGAAAGGTGTTAAAATGAGCTTGATTCTGCTCACTATTCTCTCCAGGTTACTATTGATGGCGATGAACAGGGGATGCTGCTGACAGTCAATCCAGTGCTTGTTCTTATTCAAGGAGTCTGTTGCACACAGCTGTTTTTCCAGTGTGGCAAACCTAACTTGATTTGAAGGAAGGGGAAGTCAAATGTCCTCATTACACCAGGTTTGCTATTGCCTTACTCTCTCAACAGTTTCATCAGCTGTTGCTGTCTTTCACTTTTAAAATCTTTCTCTATATAAATGCCAGACCTTATTCTGCATACCCAGATTGCACACAGGCACTGCTGTGATGCATGAAATGATCGCACAGACAATCTGCACAACACCATTTTATCATGCAGTTCTTACAGCCATACTTAAGTATATAATTTATTAAATCATAATTGAAAATACATTATTTAAATCAATTAGATATTTGTTCACCATCTTGGTGGTAACTGCAGAGAATTCTGGCAATTACTAAAGGTATAGAAAATGTCAAATGTTTGCACATTTTCTACAATAATAACTAAGTAAAGGTATACAGATCTACACTGCTGACACGGATGAAACTAAAACCATCCAAGTATTATGTTGCACGGATGTTCTGAAAGTGCCTGAGCCTAGAAAAGTATTCCATTCATATGTCTAATACTCTAAGGCAAAATTTTGCATCATTATTAATGGGGTTTGATAACTGTCCTACAACCTTGCCTGATTTTGGACATGCACCCAAACACCCAAACTGCACCTGGTTGAAAGCTAAGAGGCCAGAAATATAGGTAGATGTTAAGCGATTAATCAGCATATCCTCCTATTTACATTCCATTTAATACAATATAACACATTTATGACCTTGTAATATTTAGTGTATATTGATGGAGGGCGTTGTGCTCACTACCATGAAAATAACTCAATTTGTAATAGGATATTTAAAAGAAACAAAAATTGTAACTCATTTAAACAAACTCTTACTTAACACAAGATATACAGGTACTTAATTAGGGTGGCATATTGGTGCTGTCAGTGACAATATGCTCCATAGTCACTGGTTCTGGCCTGGGCTTGGTTAAGTTTGTGTTTCCAAAAACATACAGGTACTGGCTATGCTAAATTGCCCCAAGGTGTGAATGTGTGTTAATGTACTGTATCTGTGCATGATGCTCTGTGAGTTCTCTCATTTGAATCCAGGTTTTAGATCCACTATGATCCTGACCAGGACAAAAGAATGAAATTCTTAAATGGCAAGAGATAACTGCAATAGCAATTTCTCCTATTTTTCTTGTCATTCAATTAAAATTCAATCTAACCACTCTTAATGGAAGCCCTGGGATTTTTCTAGGCTGTCCTATTTGGCCTAGGGAAAACTCAAGTACTCTCTGAGTTCATTAATCTTTAATGGCTTTTTTTACACAATGTTTGGTGTTTAAATTAGATTTTTTATGCCAGTCACTTTGCTAGGAAGACCTCTGCTAATAGCTTAGGGCCCAAGAGAAGCACAACAAGCAGAAGCATATTTGTATTGACAAAGGACCAGCAAATAAAGAGGATTACAAACGCAGTGTTTTCTACTTAGTCATATGAAAGTGGTGGGGGTGGTGAAATGACACATTTTTACATGATGGAACCTAAAGAGTGCATTCATGCAATGAATAGACAGATCCTGGAGCACATGTAATAACCTCATGCATGAAGTAACATTAATTAATATTGTACATATGGTTAGCGTAGGTGGCTTTAGACAATCTAGCTGAACTGGAACAGATATATCAGGAGCAGTTGCCATCAGTGTTATTACATTTTGGGCTTTGCAGTATACATTGCCTCATCTGTAACAATCCAATTATCAGGCATGCGAAACAAAGTTCTTGTTAAGTTCTTGTTGTTGCCTTTCAAACCAGACTATTAACTAGAGCTGGATTATGAATCTTGATGCTTACTGTAGCTTTAAAAAATGGGTAGCTTTAAACATGGATGCAAAAGGAAGTATTTAGAATAAAACATGTCTAACACTGTGTATGTACAAAATACTGTTTTAGACACATCCAGAGCATGGTCGATAAAATAAGAACACTGCACTTGCAATCCAATCCTATGAGCAATGCATAAGTGTGCATATGTGTAATAATCCATTACTTGCTATTTATCATAAGTGCCATATTTGCCTTAGGTGAAGTGTTTGTATCTGTTGTGAATGTGCGGAATTTATTTGTCTTGTATGTTGTTCTTTTGTTGTTGTATTCTGTTTTGTCTGTATTTAATGTCTATTTCTTACTGAACTATTTTTTGCATGTGTTTTGTAAGGGAGGGGAATTTTTTTTTTCAGAATTGTGCTTAAGCAGGAAACTATCTGACCTATTTCAAATATAGAAATACTATTTATTTTTAGACTATTTCAGCATTTTTATAGGACAAACTGTGAAAAAATATAAACTTGTTTGTCATTATCTTATATTGTCAAACTTTGGTATTCTAATTGAAACATCATGTCATTAGTACATTGGTACATCATTTCAATTAAAATTAGTACATCATGTCTTCATATAAGTTAAAACATCTCTTAAGATGGTCAGATCTCTTCATCATCTTTTTCAGACCCAGAGAACTGCCATGCAACAAAACAATACATTTTCTAATCTGAGCAGAGGATCTCCTTAATCTGAGAGAAAGCCATTTGTTTAGCTGCCCTCTCACCCATCCTTGAGCATCCCTCTTTCCATCCTGGGGATGTGGGCAGGTCATGGAAAGATGACTTAAATGTTCCTGGAATTCAAACTACTATACTTTCATACTTTAATAATTACATTTTAGGAATGTATAAATTTTACCTTTACATGTTTGATATAATTTTAAAGGTCTCAGTGCGATTGGAAATAGGATCTTAGACCCATATCTATAGAACAGACCAAAAATAAAGATCTCAGATATTTAGGCAAAATTCTGTTCTACTGTTGTGAGAGTTGTCCTGGAGAAGATCTTTATCAGATGTTAGTTTTTACCCTAGGTATTTGGTTTTAACGAAGGGTTTGCAAAGCTTTTATTACTTTAAATTTACAAATGTTTATGATGTTTGGGGTATTTAAGGAGATTTGGGGAAACACATTTTGGAAAGCATTCTGTAGTCAGAACTTCCCATACAGTCTCTGTGTGTCTCTATTGCAAGGTACAGTGACTCTTTAAAAATTCTTTTGTAAACTGCATTGCTATACTATTAGGTTTCATGCTGATCATGTTGTGCAATTTTCTTCTTCTTCATAATTTGTTATAGATTTGACATTTATTTATTGATTATTGCCTGGCAAATAAATTTAAAATTCTCAATTTCCTGAAATAATTGAATGTATATCTAGTTGATTATGTAGTCTGGTGTTACCACACATTTATTAACAGGATAGTATATACAAAAGGCTCATGAATGGATGGAGCATAGAGCAAAATGTCTGAGACCTTTTAATTTCTGACTACCACTGACTTAGCAAGTGGTTAAATTAATTATTCTTTATGCATGAGCAAGCAGTGAGCAGCCTACTCAAAGAATATTAGTTTATGGTTATATCCACTGACTACAGTGCCCTCCACAATTATTGGCACCCCTGTTTAAGATGTGGTCGTGGACTTCTAAAAATTCTCCTTTTTTTTAAAACAACATAGAACCCAAATGCAAAAAAAGAGAAAAATCAAACCTTTTATTTAAGTACATTAATTTGGTGGTAAAAAAATCACACATTTAGAAAAAAAAAAAAAAAACTTGAAATCATGTGTGCCACAATTATTGGCACCCCTGATGTTAATACTTTGTACAACCTCCTTTTGCCAACAAGACAGCACTTAATCTCCTCCTATAACATTTCACAAGATTGGAGAACACAGAGAGAGGGATTTTTTACCATTCTTCTTTGCACAATCTTTCTAGATCATCCAGTGTCCTGGGTCCTCTCTTATGCACTCTTCTCTTTAGCTCGCCCCACAGGTTTTCGATTGGGTTGAGGTCTGGGGACTGAGATGGCCATGGGAGGACCTTGAGTTTGTGACTGTTGAACCACTTTTGTGTAGATTTTGCCACATGTTTTGGATCATTATCCTGCTGAAAGACCCAATGACGACCCATCTTCAGCTTTCTGGCAGAGGCCATCAGGTTTTTTTTTAAATATCCTGGTACTTCAAAGCGTTCATAATGCCATGCACCCTAACAAGGTTCCCAGGGCCTTTGGAAGAGAAACAGGCCCACAGCATCACAGATCCTCCACCATACTTCACGGTGGGCATGAGGTGCTTTTCGGCATACTCATCTTTTGTTTTACGCCAGACCCACTTAGAGTGTTTGTTGCCAAAAAGCTCAATCTTAGTCTCATCTGACCAAAGCACACGATCCCAGTTGAAGTCCCAGTACCGCTTAGCAAACTCCAGACGTTTACGTTTGTGAGTGTTAGTGAGAAAAGGCTTTTTCCTTGCATGCCTCCCAAACAGCTTGTTGGCATGTAGAGAGCGTCTGATGGTTGTTTTGGAGACTCTGTGACCCCAAGATGCCACTCTTTGATGCAATTCTGTGACGGTGAGCTTGGGAAATTTTTTTACTTCTCTTACCATCCTCCTCACTGTGCGTTGTGGCAAGATAAACTTGGGACCTCTTCCAGCCTTGTTTGTCACTGTTCCAGTTGTTTTAAACTTTTTAATAATTCCTCTGACTGTAGATACCGGCAAGTTAAGGCGAGTGGCTATTTTCTTGTAGCCATTGCCTGACTTATGAAGGTCGACACACATCTGCCTTACTTGAATGGTGTGTTCTCTTGTCTTTGCCATGTTGACAAATGGGTAAGAGAATTAGGCCTCTGTGTCACGTCATATTTATACCCCAGGGAAACAGGAAATCATGAATTACTAATTAAAAGTCCCTAGATACCCTGATCAACCTTAGCAACTACAGAAAAATATATACAAAAAAAAAAAACAATTAAATTTTTCAGAGGAATTGTTAGGGGTGCCAATAATTGTGGGACACATGATTTCAAGGTTTTTTTTTTTTCTAAATGTATGATTTTTTTTACCACCAAAGTTATGTACTTAAATGAAAGGTTGGATTTTTCTCTTTTTTTGCATTTGGGTTCTATGTTGTTTTAAAAAAAAGGAGAATTTTTAGAAGTCCACGATCTTAAACAGGGGTGCCAATAATTGTGGAGGGCACTGTAGATTCGGGCTGGCCAATTTGCCTCAGCAGGAATAGTTAGCCAAGCACAAGGCTCTAAGTGACTCCGGGTCCATAATGAATGATTAATTGAAATGATGGATTGCTTAGAAAAATCTATTTAAATAAAAGAAGAAATACATCAGCTTGAATGAAATATATGCAAGATAAAATGTTATTTATTTATATTGGATTTAGGTTAGAGGTTAAAAAGTTAGATTAATGTAACAAATTGCTATTCATTTTAGTAAACTTGTACAGCAGTGGGAGAAAGACTAACACACAGCATACCTTCACCCATGCCAGTGGATTCCGTCGTTGGGTTATTGGGTGGGTTACCCTACACATCATTCAGTTGACTGAGAGAGCTTCTGATTTCTTACATTGATTGTAATCTGGTTATCTGAGCTGATTTTTAAGACTTCTATGAATAACAAAACAACCCCAATTTTAAAAAGGTTGGGACACTGAAAGGTATACACAGGTTTTAGAGCAACATATACATTCATCAAGATGACAGCTTTTTTAGGCAAGGCTTTTCATATTTCAGCAAGACAATGCTAAACCAAATACTGCATCAATGACAAGAGCATTGCTTTTTAGTAGAAGAATCTGGGTGCTGGTCTGTTTGCAAACCAAACCTTTCAACAATTGAAAATATTTGGCGCATTATGAATTGAAAAATAAGACAAAAAAATCACCAGTACTATTGAGCAGCAAGAATCCTGTATCAGAGACAAATTGAACAACATTCCTCTCTTAAAACTCCAGCAACTATTTAAATATCTGTAAATATCTGTATCTGTGGCTTTCTCTCTTTCTTTATTAACTATCCATTATGTTGATTTTAATGTCATCATCATTTTTTCTTTCAACTTTAAAAACATTGATTGGCTAAAAGAGTTATTTAAAGTCTTCTTAATTGACTCCTCAAAGGCATGGACTCTCTTTTGCATATTTGAAAGACTACAAGATATCATAAACTCAATACCTTTGTTTAGGCATGGTTTGTTACTGTTTATACAGATTATTAACTAAAATACAAATTTGTAATTATTTTCTATTGCCAACAATGTTCTATACTGGCTTTAAACATCTGACATTGTGTTTTTAATTAACATAAACAACACTGCTTGAATGTAAAGTGGTTGTTGTATTCATTTAGACCACAGCAATTTAATTTCCAATTTGATTATCCTCTATAACAACACCAAATGTAACTATAAATAGATAAATTATATGATGTGTCATTCCTAAATGAATAAAAATATGAATCAATGAAATATTGTTGCGATATACTGGAGGAAACAGTATACTGGGGGAAGATGCTGTTATTGGAAAACAATCAGTGGATGTGCTGCACAAGCAGACGTTTATTACCACTCCTAAGTTGAATAAAAAGGAACAATGAACATAAAAAAATAAATACATAACAAAAGCAAAAGAAAAAAACTACAAATTGTTTTTTTTCCTTAGGCACCAGACTTCTTGCCCACTTCTTACACTTGTTAGACAAACTTTTAGATATTAAACTGAGTCTGACTGTAATGGATTTAGGCATTACTGATATTGAGGATTTTCTCTCAGTTTCCTACCCTGAATAAATAATAAAGAATAATTCCCCTTGCCTTGTTAAACAGGACTTTTTCTTGAAATGTGGTTACATTGCTTCCTTCTTGATTTCCCAATGCATTCCAATGCAAAACTCAAGACAGGTATATTTAAAACAAAGTCTAATGTGTCTTTTATCTTACATGTGTGCCTAAACCTTCGTCCATGCTTCTGACAGGTTGGACTGATTTAATGAATGTCTCAAAGCCTGAAAGCAATATTTTGATCAAACACCAGGGAAATCTATATTTCAGATTGCTCATGGGTCAGTAGCAGCTCCACTGCACAAGAAAAAAGGAATCCAAGGCCTAGAGCCATTACCATTACTGGGTATTTGCTTTCTTTTATCTAATTATGGCCCAGCAAGTCTTTGGATTTGGCATAATAATGTAAGTTGATACTCACTGTTTTTTCCCTACACTGTGTGAAGCATCTGTGTAGCCTGTATATAAAATCTGCTATGCATTAAGACTGCACATTGTTACATGCAAGAGAGTAGCCCCAATTACATTGTAAAATACACTACTGTTATAAAATGTAATCTGAGCTATACCACATTCGATAGGAATGTTATAGTATATTTGGGATGAAGACATTTACACCTTGCCACACAATATAAAACTGTGAGGGATTGTATTTGGGATTTATATAATGTCTTACTAAAAAAAAAAACTGTTCAGTAATAGGAGAGCAGAAAAGAAACTACTTTCTCAGCCAGCAGCACCTGCAGAAAGAAATTATCCATTAAGCCAGTGCATAAATGGATTCCAGCTTCTGCCATAATCGGTGCTGTTTGTCTGGACCGAACAAAGAAACTTCATTATACTTTTGGTTGTTGGTACTTGAAATATGTTGGATTTCTTAATAATGTCCTTATAGGCTGTACAGCACAGTGCAAATGCAATTCCATAATAAATGCTTTTGGAGCCTTATGAATTCTTAGCTCATTCAGTAGATCAGGAGCTGAATCCCTTTTCCAGCACAAGCTTTTATTATCACCTAAATGATTCAGTAAAAACATGTTTGTACACCAGAGCAAACTATTATGCTTACTTAGGCTTAAGTCTTTGTAAAGTTAAATAAAAAAAAATATATAAATATAAATTGTGTAAAATGTACTTATAATACAAGAAAATAACCAATTAAATGTACTTACATTTAATCCAATTGTGAGATTAATTTATGTACTTACATTCTGCATATACGTATATACCAAATTTATTTCACACCAATTTGTGTTTGTTTATGTACTGTATGTGTGTGTTCTCTTAATTGCAGAATTTTAACTGAAATATTACTTGAGGTACAGCTTTAACATAACTATTTTTTCTACTTTCATAAAAAGCACAATTTTTTTTGAGACTTAATACCATAGCTATTTGTTCAAAATCAAACATTATTTATTGGCTAGCAACACAGTTGATCCACGTATTATGCTTGTGATTCATGTTAACAAGGTGATGGGGTTAAAAAATTATCTTAGGATGGTCTCTAATTTTGTTCAAGTTACCCTGATTTCCTCTCAGCTCCCAGAAACCCTTTGCTGGTTGACATGGCTACTCTACATTAGTAAATGGGATAATGCAGCAAAATTGTGTGAAATTGAAGGCATTTACAGTATTATTTTCCTACAAATATAAGGAATGTTATAAGTGGAGTGCATAAAGACAATATGGAGTATTGTCTTCTGGAGTAAACAGACTCTGATCCCTGTTCAGTACTATTAATAACTGTCCAATCTGTGTGAGTTCATGTGGCAGGCAGTGTAAATGTAATGGAACAAACCCAAATTCTAGAAAAATATTGACCACACACAACAGCTGGGCTAAGATTAAAAAAATGGCATCAATGAGGCCACCTGTAACCATCCAATGGCATGACAACCTTTGCCAAATTGCTGCTAATTTACACTGATTGATGACTGTTTCATTCAGTTTAAATGTTGCCTAAATATTCTTTTAATATTAACGTGTGCACCTAACACATTGTCAGGGATCCACCTGCCACGCCCCCTTTGGTGGCTCTCTATGCCTCCACTCTCCATAGAGCTGCAGGTTTAACCACGCACACCTGGAGCTCCTCATCACTCATGCCTCCACTCTCTCTGAAGCTCCAGGTTTAACGAGGCACACCTGAAGCTCATCACTCCACTCCTACATAAACCCCTCACTCACATTCACTCCCCGTTCGTTATTGGTTATGTTTCACTTTCTGTACTACATGTTTTGGCGTTCCAGTTTTCATGCAGGACTTCTCTCATCCGTTTTATTCGGACTCCAGAATCCCGTACCGGCTGCGCTTCCCCTCCCTGTGCATCTCGGGTCAGCTACGCTTCTCCCAATGCGCTACTCGGACTATCTTTCTCAAGCGTAGGACTGCCGTGTGCTTGTGTGTGTGTGCGCGTATGCGCGTCTGTGTGTGTGTGTGTGTGTGTGTGTGCTCGTGTCTCTCTCTCTCCCTCATACGTGCATTAAAGCCCAAGCGAGCTGTACTCTGGCTTCCGCCTTCTGTTTCGCTCGCACCCTGACAGAATAACAAACCTCCTGAAAGGGATTGAAAAAAAAAAAAAAAAAAGAAAATGATCGGGTTGCTGCCGTGGTCCCAGCGCGATCCAAACCTCGGATGGAGGATTCGCTGTGCCACGATGAAGCGACGGTCAAGCTCCGCCTCTGGAAACACCCGGAAGCACGCAGCCGATTCATCCTCGCCGGCTCGGGAACGTGCAAGCACGGCCGCGCCACGCCCCCCTGCGAGTCTTATGGAATTCCCGGCTCGCTTTTCCGGCGATATGGCGGAGTGGAGCGTTTTTGTTTGGAGCGTGGATAAATATATGTGCTTCTATCCCTCCTCTTACACCACCGAAACAGCTAAAATCAGGCTCCATATCTCCCTCTTGTCTGGAGACTCTCTCTCTTTTGCCAGTAAGCTGTGGAGCGCGTTCGGCGGGGATTTCCGTTCGTGTACTCATTTCATTGAGCTTCTCACGGGGATGTTCGGGATGAATCCGGCGTATCTGTGGTGCAACCCTCTCGATTCTGAGCAGGTTCCACCCCAGGGTTTTCAGGAGGACTTTTTCCCGCTCCAGAGTCCTGAAGAGAGCTCCGTTCCGCTCCAGAGTCCTAAAGAGAGCTCCGTTCTGCTCCAGAGTCCTGAAGAGAGCTCCGTTCCGCTCCAGAGTCCTGAAGAAAGCTTGGCTTCGTCCCAGGACCTCCAGGAGAGCTCGGCTTCGTCCCAGGACCTCCACGAGAGCTTGGCTTCGTCCCAGGACCTCCACGAGAGCTTGGCTTCGTCCCAGGACCTCCACGAGAGCGTAGCTCCGCCCCAGGACCTCCAGGAGAGCGTAGCTCCGCCCCAGGACCACCACGAGAACTCAGCTTCGCCCAAGGACCTCCAGGAGACCCCAGTCCCGCTCCAGGTCATCCTGAAGAGCTCAGCTCCGTTCCAGGACCTCCACGAGAGCTCAGTTCCGTTCCAGGACCTCCAGGAGAGCACAACTCCGCTCCAGTGCGTCCCTGAGAGCACCTTTCCGCTCGAGAGTTTCCGGGACAGCTCCTTTCTGCTCCAGGATCCTGAAGAGAGCTCGGCTCCACTCCAGGATCTCCAGGCGAGCTCCTCTCCGCTCCAGGACCTTCAGGAGAGCTCCTCTCAGCTTCAGCATGCCTCCGAGAGCTCCTCTCAGCTCCAGCATGCCTCAGAGCTCCTCTCAGCTCCAGCATGCCTCCGAGAGCTTCTCTCTGCTCCAGCATGCCTCCGAGAGCTCCTCTCCGCTCCATAGAGCCTCCGAGAGCTCCTCTCCGCTCCAAGGTCTCCAGGCAAACTCAGTTCCGCCCCGGAGCTTCCCAGTGCACTCAACTCAGACTCAAGGCCATGAAAAGGACGTCGTACCGCCGCCTGGACGCGAAAGGGACGTCGTACCGCCGCCCCACGGTCTCCCCGAAGGCGACGGCTCGCCTCACGGTCTCCCCGATGGCGACGTCTCGCCTCCGGGCTCCTCCGATGGCGACGTTTCGCCTCCGGGCTCCTCCGACGGCGACGTTTCGCCTCCGGGCTCCTCCGACGGCGACGTCTCGCCTCCGGGCTCCTTCGACGGCGACGTTTCGCCTCCGGGCTCCTCCGACGGCGACGTCTCGCCTCCGGGCTCCTTCGACGGCGACGTCTCGCCTTCGGGCTCCTCCGACGGCGACATCTCGCCTCCGGGCTCCTCCGACGGCGACATCCCGCCTCTGAACTCCACCGTGGACGTCACTCGGCCTCTGGACACCATCGGGGTCGTTTTTCGGATTCCGGGCTCCACCGGGTGCGTCACTCGTACTCCGATCTCCGCTACGGACGTAGCTCCGATCCAGACCTCCCCATTGGGCGTCTATCCGGCCCTGATCGCCGCCGAGGGCATCACTCGGTCTCGGGTCTCTGCTGTGGAGGTCGCTCAACCTCGGGACTCCGCTGCGGGCGCAGCTTGGTCCCTATCCGACGCTGGGTCTGTCTCTCTAGATCCGGCCTTCGTCCTGGCTCCGATCTTCGCTGGTGGTTTTGCTCCGATTCTGGCCTCCGCGATGAGCTACGCACCGTTTCGGACCTCCGCTGGGAGCATGGTTTCATCCTATGCCTTCGGGTTGAGCATAGTCCGGTTCCTGCGCTTCACCTGGGCTGTCGCCCCGCCTCAGGTCCTTTCTGGCCTTCTCCGGTTCTGCGGCGGTTCTGACCAGGTCCCGTTCGACCCTGGACGGACACCGGGATCCTCCTCCGAGTGCCCTGGCCCTCCAAGCGTCTGTGGGTTTGGGGCGTCAGGTGCCGCCCCTCAGGGGGGGGGTAATGTCAGGGATCCACCTGCCACGCCCCCTTTGGTGGCTCTCTATGCCTCCACTCTTCATAGAGCTGCAGGTTTAACCACGCACACCTGGAGCTCCTCATCACTCATGTCTCCACTCTCTCTGAAGTTCCAGGTTTAACGAGGCACACCTGAAGCTCATCACTCCACTCCTACATAAACCCCTCACTTACATTCACTCCCCGTTCGTTATTGGTTATGTTTCACTTTCTGTACTACATGTTTTGGCGTTCCAGTTTTCATGCAGGACTTCTCTCATCCGTTTTATCCGGACTCCAGAATCCCGTACCGGCTGCGCTTCCCCTCCCTGTGCATCTCGGGTCAGCTACGCTTCTCCCAATGCGCTACTCGGACTATCTTTCTCAACCGTAGGACTGCCGTGTGCTTGTGCTTGTGTGTGTGTGCGCGTATGCGCGTCTGTGTGTGTGTGTGTGTGTGTGCTCGTATCTCTCTCTCTCTCCCTCATACGTGCATTAAAGCCCAAGCGAGCTGTACTCTGGCTTCCGCCTTCTGTTTTGCTCGCACCCTGACACACATATTTGTAATTCCAAAACTTGGATGTTGCCTACTGGTATATTTAAACAGAAATAATCAATGATATTAAATGTGTCTTGCATTTGTGTACACTTTTTATTTAAATAGGGCAGCTCAGTGGTTAAGTCAAGTCTAGAAGCTTTTATTGTCATTTCAACCATATATAGCTGACGCAGTACACAGTGAAATGAAAGAGCTGGTGCTACATTTAACAACATAAAGCTAAGACACAGAGCTAAAGACTCTTAAGTGTCCTTGCCACATAAAGTGTATCCTGTGCAACCTGGTGCAAACAGTGCAAGACAGACAGTGCAAAGACAACACAAGACAGTGTAGGACAAATACATACTACTGTATATTACACAGTGTGGTGTGTAAAAGAAAACTGAGTACAGGAGTTTAGGGTTAAGAGTAGTGTTATCTATTTAATTTAAGTGTTTAGTCATTTTTTCTATTTTAGATATTATTAAAGTTTTAGATATTTGAAAACTGCATAATTAGTAATGTTGATTTTCCAAAATAAATGACTAAAAGATAATATTAAATGGATAACAAAAAGTTGTTTAGCCTGTAACACGTCAACAAGCTGTGGACAGTTATCCATGTTTATTACATACTGAAACAGAATATCTGACTGACAAGTCTACTGAGCAAACACGTTTCATTTACAGAATTAGTTCTAGTTGTTTACATTCTAATTATTCACACTTGCATACATACTCAATCTTTTGTAGTGGTGTAGTGGCATAGTGGTGTAGATGGCAGCAGTAGCTCAACAATTAGCCGCAGCACCGCCAAATTGCCACAGTTGGCCCATTCAGTAGAGCCCTTAGCCCTCTCCGCTCCAGGGGTGTTATATCATGGATGGCCCTGCACTCTGACTCTAGCTTTGCATGACTGCACATTACACCACCATCGTATGGTAATTTCTTTTTCTAAGGCATTCCTCATCTTCAATAATTATTGGTATATATTATTGGGAATATTTACTATATTTGATATTTTTCTCAATATGCATATACTTCAGTGATTAAAAAAAAACTATTTAGAGGTAAAGAAGTAAATTGGTTGAATAAATGTTTGTTCTGTAAATAGTACATGCATTGCATATGTAAAAACTACAAAACCCTGTTTGGTTTGTGTAAAAATGGAAAAAGACAAATCATCCCAGCTCTTTTTCAGTGTGATAAAGCAAACAAAGTGAAAAACAAATAAAAGCCTTTCCCTCCATCCTAATATCTTTTGTAGCTCATGCAGAAGAAAAGAGCAATTACTTAAAGAAACATAAACACAGTTTGAAAACAACAAAAAAGACTAAATGACAGATAAAAAATGTAATGTAAAACTGTAAATGTGATACTTATCAATCTAAACATTAAAACTTTTTTTAAACTTTTAAAACTTTGTTTAATTTTTTTAACTAAACATTACATGTAAATAACTAAACCTAATATCTGATCAAGTGAATGGAAAAAGAAGAACTTCATTATGCCATCATTGTCAGGTTTAATCACTCTGATTAAACCTATGTGTTTAATAATGTGTATTAAACACATAAGAACAGATACTACATTTAGTTCTACCACAGAAACTTTTTATCACATCACAGAGGCAATATTTATTGTTGGCTAGTAAAGAATTTAGGTTTCTGTTTCTAGTAGAGAAATTCTGAACATCATCACAATTCCTAGAGTGATGGGTGGGGCTAGAAAATACTTAGTGATTAACACTAGAATTACTGACTTTTTATTTTCTGGTGCACGTCGTGAGGTGTGATTAACCCCCACGGAGATTTTCACAGTTCTTCAGCTCGATTCTCCCCCTCCTTTTGTTGTGCAAACCACCCCACACCTGTGAGGCCTGGCGCATTTGCATTTGTTTACTGAGACAGAGAGCCTAGTGAGTTCAGGAGACCCACTAGAGCTTGTAATGTCCTAGGCAGCTTGTCTTTGCTTGGTAAACTGTGTGTCTGCCTCTAGGCCTGGAGATACAGCCAGTTTTGATCTGTTCTCCCTCGAAATTCAAGCTCTGAAATTCAAGCGTGGGTCTCCTGAACTCATTAGACTCTGAGGGAGATGGTGAACTACAGTGTGAACTACCAGTGGCATTCTACATCGTGCAACCTGTCACTCAGCACTGACCATTCAGCAGTGGTCACTCAGCAGTGGCCTTTCAGCATGCATTCTGCATCACGCAAACTACTGAACAGCAGCTAAGACAGCAAGAATCACCTCATATACGCTCAGTTCTATACCCAGTAAAGTTGAGTGTTTTGACTGACACGCTGGGGCGAGTACAATCCCCTGATCAGCGCTCACCAGATAGTGAAAATCCTAACATTTTGTCCTTTTTTTTGTTGAGCTGAATAGGAAATCTTCCTAACAATTGGTCGTGATTCTGTCCATTGCGACTGTGTATGTAAGGGAGTTGCATTGCATGACTACAGCACAGTGCTGTGCATAAAAGCAGACAGACCCAGGTGGGACAATCATTTCTTCTTCGCATTTTTGAGAACGCACATCAGGATGGCCTCCGTATCACTGCCACGCAGGAAGAACCTCTCCACGCAACAGGCTTTGGCCTGGCTTCAGGAAATGGACAAAGCAGACTCTAAATGGAGGAGAGATTTCATTTGTCCATCAGGTCACTAAAACCTCCTCAGAAGAATCCTAAAAGAAAACGGAACAAGAACAAACAAGGCAAAAGACGGCACTGTGTGGGTAGAGGAGGACATTGGAATGCCCAGTGCAGTAGCAAATGACTCGTGCTTCACTGCACAAGCTGGACCCACAGAGTCTGCTAAGGTTTGTCATTGCCATAGTACATATGATATTTATATAAACCCATTTAGAGTGAGGTTCATGTAAATTTACCATTCTCTATTTGTTTATCTTCTGACAGCGTAAAATTACAAGCATGTTTCAAAGCTTCCTTTGCCTGTTAGACGTGGGAATGCTGCAGACCATCAGGGAGTGCACGGTCCATCATGCCCGCAGAACAGAGTCGGACTGGAATTTGGCAATTCATGAACTGATGGCATTCATTTCAATTCTGTTTGTAAGAGCAATCATGTGTCCTGTTGGTGCCAGTGTGGTTTGCTGGTCAGAAAGCTTTCTGGTGCCAGTAATCAAAGAGACAATGCCCCGAGATAAATTCATTTTAGTTATGCAACACCTTCGATTGATGACAAGGACACGCGGGCAGAACGGGTGAAAACAGACAAATTTGCTGCAATCTCCTATATCTGGACACGCTTCAACAAGAACTGTGCTGAGAGTTTCACTCCAGGAGAACACATGACCATAGATCAGACCTGGGCAAATCCGGCCCAGGTGAGGCCAATCATAAATTATAAGGATGCACCAAAAAATCGGCCACAGGAAGTTTTCTGGAGAAATACCTAAATCACTGAAACAACACGGCAGAAACACAATTGTAATCACATAATAAAATTGCCATTCTAAATATAAGAAGAATGCGGCACAGAAAAGAAGTCAATCCGAGCATGCGCACTCCGTCTGCAGCGGACATTTTTGAAAAGGCAAGAAAGTTTTCCAGTGATGTGCCAAGGAAAAAGGCATAACAAAAAAAATATGGAATTTATTGCCTTAGATCGCGTGGTCATCTTTGAAACATTCCCTGTAGATAATAATTATTATAATTTAATAATACGTTCCATTCACTTGAATGGGCTTCCAAACGTTCGGCCGGCAATTATTTAGTATAACAGACCGTTGCTAATAATAATTGACCGCTGTCTGTCTGTCAATACTATGAATGGTAACAAATTAATAATAATAATTTATAATAATAAATAAAAAACTTTTGTAATTTAATTTATTCTTCGAATTGCAATTCATTGATTTTAGTGAGGTTAGGATAACAATAATTTTTTGTTTTCTTATTTGACCTATACTCCACAATTTCACAGATATTTACAGAATAGTTTTATTCTTCCGATGATCAGTACCAGCTATTCAAAATATATAATTTAGTGCATTTTAATGTGTTTCTTTCATGTTTTACAATGAAAGAAAGTTGAGCAGAATGAAGTTCAAGTTATTGTTGTAAAAATCGATTGCCCACCCCTGGAATAGATGAACAGCTGTTCCCTACCAAAGTTCGTTGTCCATTCACACAGTATATCGCAAACAAGCCAGACAAATTTGGGATCAAGTTCTGGATGGCCACGGATTTGGAGACCAAATATGTCTGCAATGCATATCTCCCTCTCTCTCTCTCTCTCTCTCTCTCTCTCTGCTTTTACAGTGTTGTGTACACGTGTTTACCCAAATGGCACGGATGTATTCCGTAAGAGCAGCAACATGCAGGTGGCCAGTAGTGGTTTTTTTTACAATATGCTGGACCTGGTGGCGGTGGATGCCTACATTTAGCACAAGGCATGCACAGGGTGGACAGGCAAAAGAAGATTGTTTCTGAGTTTTCTTTTGGCCTCTGAGCTACTCTGAGTAAAGAAATGCAAATGTGCCAGGCCTCACAGGTAATGGGTGTGTTTGCACAACAAAAGCAGGAGAACAATGGAGCTGCAGGCCTGTGAAAATCTCAACAGGGGTGCTACTAGGTGTTAGGGCCAGGGAATTTACGCAAATTTGCGCAGGTTTAGTAAAGCTAGTGTTAAACCTCACACCACACACAACTTAAAAAAAAAAACCATACAAATGGCTTAATAACAAAAAAAGAAAGGAATTACAGATATAATTTTTTTGCACTACAAAGTAATAAAGAAGGGAATATACTAGGTTGTAATACAAACTATAGCCCATATATAATCCTAAACAAACTTTACATGGAACTGAACAAAAGCACTTTCAGCTCTAATACAACACTTAATCTTTTCTGGGTAAGAGTCTACCAACTTGATTTGCTTAAAGTGCTGGAGAAACAAAAAACATTCCACTTAAGTACTAGAGTTTTAACAATAATAATTTTGAAATGTTGCAACAATAAGCGATACTCCAAAAACCAATGAACACAGTCAAAACAGGTTAGGCATGTAACCCTGGTTTGCTGAGGGAACGAGACTTTGTGTCAACAATGCGTTGGGACTGCTTCCGCATTGTCCACACTCTGAGTCACATATGTAATCTCTCTAATGGAAGCACAGCCTCACCACCGGGTTGACGTCACGACCAGGAAGCGTTAAAACGCGCATTGAGTGAAGCTGGCGCTAGCATATGTAAGGAAAAGGAAGCGCTGCAGGGATGCCGGCATTGAGACGCAGCGTCTCATTCTCTCAGGGAACCCGGGTTGCATACGTAACCTGGAGATGTTCCCTTTCAGGAACTCGAGCTGTGTTAACAACGCTTTGAGAACGAGAGTCCAATACCACCTGAATGACCAGTAGTGGCACTGAGGTCAAAGTTATAAAACCTGATGAAGTCAGCGGGGAGGACCAAGCCTTAGAGGCTGCCACACTCCGGGTTAAATGCGCTCTGACCCCGAAGGGATCAGGATGAACAGAGGACCTGTAGGAGGATGCAATGGCATTGATAATCCACCTGCTAAGCGTCTGCTTGTTCGCAGTCACAAGGGGCACCTTAGGAAGGTAACCTGTTCTAAGGTACAGAAAGGCACTGGCCATGCCTGGAGTAAACTGCAAAATAGCAGGGGCCACAGAAAGGGCCTGAAGATCCCCTACTCTCTTAAGAGAGAAAATGGCCAGGAGGAACACAGTCTTAACTGTGAGGAACCACCAGGATGCTTTGGCCAATGGCTTGAAGGGTTGCTCAGATAGACCCTCCAATATGATGGCCACGTCTCACACAGGCACTCTAGATCGCTCCGGGGCCTTAGCTTCTGGGTGCTGCAGAGAAAACGTTTCAAGAGTGTGTCTCTGCCGAATGATATCCCCACCAAGGGGGCATGATATGCCGAAATGGCAGATATGTAGACTTTAAGGGTGGATGCAGCCAACCTCACAACCACAGCCTCTGCAACTCGGGGTGGGGTGAGTTATTGCTTCCCCTGCCTGAGATGGAGGGATGGTGTTCGAGAGGGGCTACCAGGTCCACAAACCTTGGTCTGCCTGGCCACCATGGGGCCACCAGGAGGAGATGGACTCCAGCCTGGTGAACTCTATTCAGAACTTCTAGAAGCAGCATGATGGGGGGAAAGGCATACAGGTGTAGACTTGGCCATGCCTGAGCCAAGGCATCCAGCCCTAGGGGAGCTGGAAGTGTAAGGGAGAACCAGAAGGGGCAGTGCAACATCTCTTGAGCAAGTCTACTTGAGCCCAGCCAAATCTCTCCCACCAATTGAGGGTGAAGCTGCAGTTCCCTGGGCCTCGGCCCTTAGCTTGAAAGGGCATCTGCTGCTTCATTCAGACAGCCCAGGATATATGCAGCTCTAAAGAAGAGCAGTTTCCCAGAATTTGGCATGCCGGTTTGTATAGGAGGCGTGAACGCAGACCCCCCTGGTTGTTGATGTAAGAGAGCCAAATCTAGCTTGTCAATGGCAAAAGTCACAACCTCCATAAGCTTCTGTAGCGCCGCACTCACGGAATGGGAGGAACAAAAACACCAGAGAGAAGAATTGCAGGAATCATGCTGTGGTTTATTTACAGTGTACAGGAGTGCTGGGGAAAAAGGAGAAGTGAAGTTGTGAATGTTGCTTAGTCCGTAGTTCAGCGTTAGTCGTAGCGGTCCGGTTCCATGTTGCTCGAAACCACAGCCAGGCCGAGGAGAGCTGAGACCCGGTCCTGTCTGTATGGGTGGGTGCTTGGTGTCCTCGGCACGTAGGGACCTTTAGATAGTCGTTGAAGTAGGATACGCGTCGGCATGGTCGCTGCTACCACTCATGCTGCTCTCGCCGCTGTCGCTGCTTCCTGTAAGAAAAGGGAGAGACGAGCCGTGCATTAGTCGGGAGCCAGACATTCTCCAACCTGTGTTCCTTCCTTTTATACTCTTCAGTCTCCTTGATGAGGGTGAAGAGTTGGCGTTCTCTTTTATTCGGTTCCAGCCGTGCCTTGTTATGTCGCTCCGCCAACCTGCCATGTGCGCCGCAGCTTTCCGCCTGGCTGTCGTGTTCGAAACGCTTGCCTGTTGGTGTGTGTGGGACGTTATGCCGACGTCACAGCTTCTCTACTTCCGGCTCGAAGCAAAAATTTTTAGAAATTATTCAACATAATCTGCTTCTCTAGTACTAAAGCTAGTCAACTTATATTTTTGATTTATGTTTGGGTAAAAACATCTTTTTTCATATTACATTTTTCTTTTAGAATTATGAACAAAATGTTTTATGGCATCATCAGACCATAACACATTTAGTCACATTGTTTTGGAAAAATCAGCCTGAAAATGCTAAGAATGTAAGGGATTATTTTTATGTGCAGGGAGAAGCCAGTGCTTTGTTAAGGTTCTTTAAGTTTGTTCATTCTTTCTTGACAACCTCCCTAAAAAGATTTTATTC
The DNA here is from genome assembly GCA_039877035.1 of Silurus lanzhouensis. Classification (NCBI taxonomy): domain Eukaryota; kingdom Metazoa; phylum Chordata; class Actinopteri; order Siluriformes; family Siluridae; genus Silurus; species Silurus lanzhouensis. Next base: position 3,116,861 of record JBCEWE010002367.1, read on the forward strand.
TGTTTATTAATTAGATTAAAAATGCATATTTATTATGTCAAAAAATGTGTAGAAGTGAGAAAAGTGGCACTATAGATGTGTTTAGACGGCTGAAGGTGGAAGAAATGACATCAAAACTTTATCCAAGTCTCACAGTGCAACCTACAAATAGGACATAATTATTAATGTTAGAAAATCCATAAAAAAAAGAATGGAATTTACAAAATTTGAGTAGAGTTTTTCAGTGCTTAAAAGTCTTGCAATTCAATTTACTCAAGACAAAAACTTCCCTCTGCCTGTTACATCTGGTATAGACATGTCAGATTTTAGCTTATTTTGGTTACATTCATGTGAATAATTGATAGCTGTCTCCTAACGAACTACAAAATTTCATTAGATTAGTGGCTCCCAGAGACACAAAACATGTTTGTGTGACAGAGTGTAGTTAATCCAGAATGCATTATCTGCATTACAGCAGGCCAGAGCACTTTATCATTAGGACAGTTGAACTTTTCTTTTTAATGTCAACTACACACCAAATGATAAGTTTACACAGTACAACTTCTCAGTGAGGATAAAAACATGGACATTGCGATCAAACACATTCTTTGTTTAAGCAACAATATTCTCTGCCCTAAAACAAAAAATTACTTTTTGTCCATATAAGACTCAAAATAGTCTCATGGTGTTCCACAACAATGTGATTACTTGCGTTCAGGCTTCAGGTTTCATTAGATTTTATTTGAAAGAACAAATGTTCAATTGTGCTCATTTATAACTTTTATTATAAGTTGCTGAATCCCATACAAAAACATTCCAAAAGTGTTGTTGTAAAACCGTGATGCTGTTTGGAATAATCTTTTGGCAGTTTGTTTTTCCCCACAACCTGTGTTTTTTCACTGCACATGAAATCCCTTTTGAAACTTTTTACCTTTTCCACAAATATAGTGTTAATTTCTATCACCCCATGATGTGTAAAAAAAAAGATAAAAAAAAAAAGACCTGTAGTTTTGTAAAAAAATAATACTGTAGGTTTTTTTTCTTGCTGAGTATATTGTATGTCCAAAGCTAAATAGTTTTTTTTATATAATGGAATCAGGAAGTAATTGAAAGATTTGAGCTTCAGAAATCTGGGAAAAAAAAAATGATTCAAAAACAACACAGTTTTGAAAGCTCTCTTTAAACATAATGAGGCTCACTGCATTTAATTAAAAACAGATGGAGGTTTGTCATGTATCCAGTGCTTAATGCTTATTTTACTGTTAGCTTATAGCTCTTTTTTTGAATACATGCTGTTGACTTCCTGTTTAGCTTTACCTTACCTTGTTCATTGTTTGCATTTATGCTACAAGAGCATCATACACTTTATAAAAGTGTAAAACACTATTGTTTAGCAAAACGTAAAAAAAAAATAAAAATAAAAGCTAGGGTTATTAATAATAATAGTATATAAATAAAATGGTACATGCAAGTAAAAATTTGAGCTGAAGATAAGGAGACAGTGATATAATAATACTTGCATGTATTATTTGATTATTATGTATACATTTCAATTAAATGAATTTTTATTTGTATAGTGCTTTTAATAATTAACACAGATAATGTGGTGATAAAAATGAATAAGATGTTCTTTATAAGCATAAGTTTGTCCCTGATGAGCAAGGCGGTGGCGACTGTGCCAATGAAAAACTCCCCGAGATGGCATAAGGAAGAAAGCTTGAGAGGAACCTCAAGAGGGAACCCATCCTCATCTGGGTTGCTCCGAATGTCCATTTATTGCAGATATACCATGTTGCGGGGTACAGTGATGGTGATCATAGCAGACTTTTGACGTTAACTACAAATCCATCCTCAAAGCTCCCGTTCTTACTCCAAAATTATACTACTCACCGGTATGCGGTACGTTCCCGCTTGATCGGGGGCAGCCTGTGGCGCCTCGGGGACCCGGACCGACACCCCCACATCCATGACAGGACACTGGTGCTGGAAATGTCCCGGCTCCACGCAGCGCCAACAGACCGCTCCGCCCCTGCACGAGTTGCCTCACCCACCTGTGGAGATAGATACGCCGCCAGGTGGTCCTCTGCCAGCTGCACCGCCTTCTCCACGGTTTCTGGTCACTGGCACTGAAACCACTGCGGCGGAAGACGCACGAGGAACTGCTCCAAGACCACGCGATCCATGACCTCGTCCGTGCTCCGGTCCTCGTCCAGCAGCCACCTTCTGCATGCGTCCCGAAGCTGGTGAGCGAATGCGAACGGCCGGTCGGCCGACCTCGTGTAGCGTCAACGCACGAAAACGCTGTCGGTGCTGCTTCGGCATCCGCCTAACTCGCTGGAGGATAGCTCGCTTTAGATCGCCGTACTCCAGCATACAGTCAGCCAGCAGCTGCTGGGCCGCGAGCTGGGCTTCTCCGGAAAGCAGCGGCAGCAGGCGGAGAGCTCTCTCCAGGCGGAGAGTCCACTCTCCAGCGGCCGCCACACGCTCGAACAGCTCCAGAAAATCCTCGACGTCATCCTGCCCGCCCATCTTGGTCAGCGGAATGCATGGGGGAGGACGGGAGGGGGGGCTGGCCAGGGCCTCTCTTGCTCCCAGAGCCTCACAGAACCCCACTCGGTCCTCCGCCTGGGCTCGGACCACCGCCTCAAAGCGCTGCTCCTGCTCAGCACGCACCTGAAGGAGCGCCTGGTGCTGCGTCTGCTGGAGCTCAGCGATCGCCTTCACTAGGTCCGCCAACGGTGACGGTTCCATGTCCGCCCGACCTGCGATCCTTTTCCCGGGTTTTGGCACCACTGTGGGAGAGCGAGTGGGAGAGAGGAAAAAGGACAGCCACAACAGGTCGGTTCACAGGCGTCACCGCCGTTTTTATTCAAGGATTTCTTTTTCTTTTGTCTCACTGGTGTCTGGTCGCACAGCGCTCAAGCAGCACTTCTGACACGCACACACACACACCCACGCCTCCGCTCACTTCTGCTTTTATGCGCCTCCTGATCACTGAAAAAGAGAGCACAGACATCAGGTCTTATTAGCTGCAGGTGATTCAAATCCCCACTTACCTGCGTCCTACCCCGCCCCCCATTCACAAACCGACGATCGACCACGCCCCCGCTGCCACAACAGTCATTTAAGGTTATAGATCAAGGAGCTACTGAGCACCTCATAAAGTAGCTCAACATTTGCGATCATTATAGATCCAACACAAGCTTTTCCATGCCATAGCCTTTTAACACTCAAAGAGATTCAATGTCCAAACTCCACATAAAGTGTGATCCAAATGGCGCTGGTACATCTCTAGATGGTTTGGGATGTTTGCAAGGTCGGCATCTACTTCTTTACAGGTCTATTATCTTCATGAGGTGGGACGTGACTGGAGCTGGCGCAACCTCAGGATGCCTCGGGATGGGTAGAGAAAGAGAAGCAGTGGAGAGAAATTAGCATAGCTGCTGTTTATGATATTAACATGCACAAGTTGATTAACATGCACAAGTTGAAATGTGCATTTGATCAGATGTACTGGAGCATGTGATATGTGATATGTGTTATGTGTAGGCCTTGCTAAAAAGATACGTGTTTAATCTGCACTTAAACTGGGGGAGTGTGCGTCAGGGAACCAGACAGAATGGAGCCGATTCCTCCCGTGGGCTGAGTATGCACAGAATTCCTTGCGCCAGGACACTACCGGTCTCACCCCGTGCCGGAAGCTGAGTCCCCGGTTTATCGGGCCTTTCAAAATCACGAGTCGGGTCAACAAGGTGACCCACCGGCTGTACTTACCCTCATGGTATCGCATACACCCTGCATTCCATGTTTCACTTCTAAAACTATTTGTGCCTTCTGCCTCTCGTCTCCAAGGTGAAGCTGGGGATCCCTCTCCACCTAAAGTGCTGAACCAGCCCTTGGTGTACTCGGTACAGGAGATACTGGACTCGCTGACGGGGTAGCACATTGGAATACCTGGTCGATTGGGAGGGTTACGGACCTGAGGAACGTTCCTGGGTGCCCCGGCAGGAGTGCTGAACCCGGCACTCTTGGAGGAGTTCCATGCTGCTCATCCTCTTTGTCCAGCACCCTGGGGTCGGTGTAGGCCCAGGTGTAGGGTCTGAACATCAAGAGCTGCTCCGGGGGAGGGGGTGATGTCAGGGACCTACCAGCCTCGCCTTTCCTCAGCACCCCGCCCACACAAAGTGAATCACCCTTTTACTAACGTGCCGGCACCTGGCGCTCATCAGCACCAGGCCTACTTATAGCTCTCTCTTCCTCAGACCCTTTGTTCATTCTCACAGGTTATGCTGGAAGAACACCATAGAACTCTCTTCGTGAATCTACCTGTTCTATTGGACTGTGTGAACTTTGCCATCCCCTGGCGTTCTACGGATTTGCTATACTTACCTTTCTTTAAGGACTTCACGGATTCTATAGACTTTCCCTGTACTGCCGCTGCTTTTCTCTGCTCTTCTCTATACAAACTTTTTAAACATCGTATAGTGCCTGTTTTTGTCCGGCCTGACAGTGTGTCTCAGCCCCACAAACTACACTTTCCTCTGCCAACACCTTACAGTCTCCAATCTCTTTCAGTTTGCATCTCCTGCATAGAATATAATCCACCTGTGTGCACCTTCCTCCTCGTCACCCTATGCTCCTCCTTCTTCTTAAAATAACTATTTACCATTGCCATTTCCATTCTTTTTGCAAAATCTACCACATTCCTCTCCTTAAGGCCATACCTATCCACTGCCTGCTCATCGCCTCCTCATTACCTCTGTTCTCTTCACTAATATATGGCGATTAAAATCTGCCCCAGTCACAAATCCTTCATTCCTAGGTACACTCTCCACCACTTCATCTAGTTCACTTCAGAATTTTTTCTTCTCCTCCATCTCACAGCCCACTTGTGGAGTATAGGCACTGATAACATTTTACATAACCCCTTCCAGTTTCACGTTTATCACCCTATCAGGGACTCTATTACACTCTTCACCTCCACTACACTCTTACTGTACTCTTCCTTCAGTATCACCCCTACACCATTGCTCTTTCCTTCCACACCATGGTAGAAGAGTTTTAACCCAACACCAATGTTCCTGGCCTTACTACTTTTCCACTTGGACTCCTGAACACACAACATATCTACCTATCTACCATCATATCAGCTACCTCTCTTCCTTTACCAGTCATAGTACCAACATTTAAAGTACCAATCCTAACCTCTACTCTCCTACACTTCTCTTTTCCCTGCTGTATCTGTAGACATCTTCTCCCTCTCCTTCTCCTCCTTTGGCCTTCAGTAGCCCAATTTCCACCGGTACCCTGTTGGCTAACAATACCTGTGGTATTCGTTGGTAACCTGGGCCCAACTTATCAATTATGGAATTCTGGTTTGTAAGCTGCATATTAAATTTGGCATGTTTTACGCTGGATGCCCTTCCTAACACAAACCCTCCTCATTTATCCGGGTTTGGGAGCAACACTAAGAGTGCACTGGTTTTTGCAATTATAATGGCTGGGATAGATGTAGTGCTAGATTAAGCTTCCTAATTATGTAAAACTTTGTCACATCACAGTACTAGGCCAAAACGAGTAAGACAATTAATAATGTAAGATGATGAATTCTACCAAGACAGCTAGCTCAAATAATTAGCATTATGTTGTCCAAAAAACAACTCAGGCTTGAAGAAGGATTTTGAAAAGTATGACAATCCAAAATAAACTCCTGCATGCTAAAGCTATGGGGCCACAGTGGGGGTTCCTGGCCTAATTAAGCAATATTGCAAAAGTGCAGTTCAGCTGTGATTTAGCACAGCAGGGCTATTTTTATCTGTGTAAGCACAGTCATGCACAATATTGCTTTAACAAAATGTCTGTTAAGTAAAAAATAATGAGTTGGTGATGTTTTAAGTTTCTGTTTATTTTTTTCAGACTCATGTTATAGCACATTGCCAAGCATGCTAGCTAGCTCACAATTTAAAAGTTTCTATTTAAGGTGCTGCCTAAGAAATTGCTGATCCTTTTTCTTTTTTCATCTGATAACCCTTTTGATTTTCAGTAAAAAAAATTATATTAATTAAGAAAGTATTGTTTGCTCTGTCTGCTATATGTCAAGAAAAAGAGCAGATTGGTAACAAATAAAGAGTATAACTTTAAATAAAAACTGTTGTATAGTGTTTTACATTACCCTTTGCATGTTTTAAGGGAACTATATTTAGATTTTTGACATTTCATTGGACTGCAAGCAGTTACCTGGTTTTTGTAACACGTTGAGTCAGGGTCAAGGGATAGCTCGCCTAACTCCAGTTGCAACAGTAATCAACCCAAGCACAGACAGGTTGCGGTCCACAACTCGTGCTTTATTTTCTTGGCAACAGCGTTACGGGTTAATCAAAAGAAAATGTACAAATGAGCAACAGAAATAATAAATACATATTCCTCGGTCTTGCACACATGCAGTAAAACTGAAAAAATACGGCTGCAGGCTATTCCCAAAATCCTGTAAACAACTCTAATAGTAACAACTCTGAACATAGCAACAATTTTAAGTTTATACATTGATCAAGCTGGTATATACAGGGAGTGCAGAATTATTAGGCAAATGAGTATTTTGACCACATCATCCTCGTTATGCATGTTGTCTTACTCCAAGCTGTATAGGCTGGAAAGCCTACTACCAATTAAGCATATTAGGTGATGTGCATCTCTGTAATGAGAAGGGGTGTGGTCTAATGACATCAACACCCTATATCAGGTGTGCATAATTATTAGGCAACTTCCTTTCCTTTGGCAAAATGGGTCAAAAGAAGGACTTGACAGGCTCAGAAAAGTCAAAAATAGTGAGATATATTGCAGAGGGATGCAGCAGTCTTAAAATAGCCAAGCTTCTGAAGCGTGATCATCGAACAATCAAGCGTTTCATTCAAAATAGTCAACAGGGTCGCAAGAAGCGTGTGGAAAAACCAAGGCGCAAAATAACTGCCCGTGAACTGAGAAAAGTCAAGCGTGCAGCTGCCAAGATGCCACTTGCCACCAGTTTGGCCATATTTCAGAGCTGCAACATCACTGGAGTGCCCAAAAGCACAAGGTGTGCAATACTCAGAGACATGGCCAAGGTAAGAAAGGCAGAAAGTCGACCACCACTGAACAAGACACACAAGCTGAAACGTCAAGACTGGGCCAAGAAATATCTCAAGACTGATTTTTCTAAGGTTTTATGGACTGATGAAATGAGAGTGAGTCTTGATGGGCCAGATGGATGGGCCCGTGGCTGGATTGGTAAAGGGCAGAGAGCTCCAGTCCGACTCAGACGCCAGCAAGGTGGAGGTGGAGTACTGGTCTGGTATCATCAAAGATGAGCTTGTGGGGCCTTTTCGGGTTGAGGATGGAGTCAAGCTGAACTCCCAGTCCTACTGCCAGTTTCTGGAAGACACCTTCTTCAAGCAGTGGTACAGGAAGAAGTCTGCATCCTTCAAGAAAAACATGATTTTCATGCAGGACAATGCTCCATCACACACGTCCAAGTACTCCACAGCGTGGCTGGCAAGAAAGGGTATAAAAGAAGAAAATCGAATGATATGGCCTCCTTGTTCACCTGATCTGAACCCCATTGAGAACCTGTGGTCCATCATCAAATGTGCGATTTACAAGGAGGGAAAACAGTACACCTCTCTGAACAGTGTCTGGGAGGCTGTGGTTGCTGCTGCACGCAATGTTGATGGTGAACAGATCAAAACACTGACAGAATCCATGGATGGCAGGCTTTTGAGTGTCCTTGCAAAGAAAGGTGGCTATATTGGTCACTGATTTGTTTTTGTTTGGTTTTTGAATGTCAGAAATGTATATTTGTGAATGTTGAGATGTTATATTGGTTTCACTGGTAAAAATAAATAATTGAAATGGGTATAAATTTGTTTTTTGTTAAGTTGCCTAATAATTATGCACAGTAATAGTCACCTGCACACACAGATATCCCCCTAAAATAGCTAAAACTAAAAACTACTTCCAGAAATATTCAGCTTTGATATTAATGAGTTTTTTGTGTTCATTGAGAACATGGTTGTTGTTCAAATTAAATCCTCAAATGAAATTAATCCTCAAAAATACAACTTGCCTAATAATTCTGCACTCCCTGTATATTAGACTGCCACTCAAAGAGTTTTAATGCTAAAGGTCTCTGACTATTCCAATCACATCAGAACACCAAAACCACAAAAACACAATGGATCATTAACAATATATTTTTTTGATGCTATGATTAAGCATTAAACTTAAGTCTTGATCATACATTCTTTGTGAGATGCAGCTCAAGTTACTTTAAAGCTTGTGTTATTTTCTCTGATAGCATATATATATATATATATATATATATATATATATATATATATATATATATATATATATATATATATTTATTATATATATCTTTGGAAGCTCCGGCGGACACAGCATTAAAGACTAATTCACAGTCCAATACAAAATTGCACTTCTCCTTTTCGCCCGGCCCTCCTGTAAACGACAAATAAAGACACAACATGATTTTCCTCACATTCGGCTCTCTGGTGCGTGTGTGTTTGTCCCGTCGCTCGAGCGAGGGGCTACATTGGTGGAGAACGCGGGTCTTTGAACACTGAAACGGGAAATCCCCGCCCTGTCAAACAGCATGGATCATGTTTTGAAACACCTGTTGGAATCAAATTTCCAGCAACAGACAGGACAGTGCCGGAGTTAACAAAAGGAGTCCATACAGCTACTCAAGAACTCCTGGAAATTTGGAAAAAGCATGCAGAGGACAGAAATCCAGTCCTCAGCCCGGCTCAGGAGGCAGAATGCCTACTTGCAAAAAATGACTGCAAAAGACGACCCGCAAACTTTTCTACATACTTTTGAGTGCATCGCAGTACACGAGGATTGAACGAAACGTGGGTGGGCATGGCTCGTAGCTCCCTACCTCACAGGGGATGCCCAAATGGCTTACTACAGCCTCCCGATAGAGACGGCGGATAACTATGATTTGCTAAAGGAAGAAATTCTGGGCCGTTACGGACTGTCACCGAGAAGTGCTGCGGCAGACTTCCTGAAGTAGGGGTACAAACCCAACATTGCTCCGAGAAGCATTAGAGTGTGCACTGTCCACACTGAGCCTGGAAGGAAATACGGGCCGTTACCAGCCACGCCAAGTACATGTGCGCCGAGACTGGAACAGCGACCGGCAGGAACGGAGGGCCAGCAGGGATGACGCCGGAGTGTTTCCTCCAAGGAAAGAACCCATGCCCTCCGATCCTGGTGTGGGGCCGGCGCCCAAGTTCAGAAAACCATGGCTGGCCGGCTGACCCATGCATGCGGCTACACAGCCCCGGTCACCGACCCTCAGTGTGAAACTGGATGGTAAAATTACAGAGGCACTACTAGACTCTGGCAGTAACGTCACACTGGCAAGGCCCTCAGTCATAGCCAGGGGGACCAAATGAATGGGAATTATACTTGTTGCGTGTGTGCACGGAGACGTGCATGAGGTGCCCACCGTCAAGGTCAGTGTGGCGAACAGTGAGGATGAGTGGCTGCTTGTAATTGGGTTAGTTTTTAATCTACCTGTGCCCCTCCTCTTGGGCAGGGACTGGCTAGGGTTCCAGAGGCAGCAGGTGATTGCTCGCAGGACGACAAGACGTGGTGGGGACCGGAAACCGCTGCGTCGGTCGGGGAAACAGACCCATGCGGCATTGATGGCTCGCTCGCGAGAAGCGCAGGACACTGGTGCAGAGGGTGAGTCTGACTTCGGGCAGGAACAGAAGGAAGAGGACCGCCTTTAATATTGCTGGAGCCAAGTAGTACAGATGGAGGGTAGAAACGGCCAGCCGCTACCCCACTCGTACTTCAGCCCTCTGCATATCCCCACAGATCCGCTAGAGTGTGCCTTGGTCAGCAGGGGGAAGGAGCTAATGCCAGCGCAACAACAGGACCTGACGGAACTTGCAGGCCATTTTGTGGACGTGTTCTCTGCGACTCCAGGTATGACCCACCTGGTGCAGCACGAAATTAAAACACCACCAGGGGTGATAATTCGTCAACGTCCCTACAGGGTCCCAGAGGCCCGCCGCCGTGCTATTGAAGAGAAGGTAGAAAAGATGCTGCAAGATGGAATAATCGAGCACTCGGCCAGCCCATGGTCTAGCCCTATAGTGGTGGTGGCAAAGCCGGATGGGAGCTTAAGGCTCCTCAATGACTTCCGTAAGCTCAACCAATTCTCTGAGTTTGACAGCTACCCGCTACCCAGAGTGGACGATCTCGTTGAACGGCTGTTAAGGGCCAGATTTGTTTCCACCTTGGACCTGACGAAGGGGTACTGGTGGTTAGCGCTGGCCCTGGAGGCCAGGGCTAAAATGGCTTTCAGCACGGCTAACGGTCACTGGCAGTACCGGGTCCTCCCATTCGGCCTCCATGGAGCACCAGCCACCTTCCAGAGGCTCATGGATATAGTCCTGCGGCCGCACCAGCACTTCGCAGCTGCCTACATGGACGACGTGGTCATACATACTAGAACATGGGCAGACCACCTTCACCATCTACGCGAAGTGCTCGGAGAACTCAGGAAGGCTGGACTGACGGCAAACCCACGGAAATGCCACTTGGGGCTGACCGAAGCACAGTATCTGGGATACCATATTGGCAGGGGCCTTTTGAAGCCACAAGAAAAAAAGATAGAGGTGGTGAAGGCATATTCTTGTCTCACATTGAAGAAACAGGTACATCATTTTCAGGGTTGGCGAGCTATTATAGAAAGTTCATGCCTTACTTCTCCTCCATAGCATCCCCCCTCTTAGATCTTACGAAGAAGGGACAGCCTGAGCGGGTCCAGTGGTTGGAGAGGGCGGAGCAGGTGTTTCAGGCGCTGAAGAAGGCATTAACCAGTGAGCCAGTGCTGCAAAACCCCGACTTCAGTTTGCCATTCGTGGCCCACACAGACGTGTCGGAGACCGGTCTGGGAGCTGTCCTCTCATAAAGCTTCGATGGGGAGGAACACCCGGTGCTGTACGTCAGCAGGAAACTAATGCCAGCGGAACAAAGGTATGCTATGGTGGAGCGAGAAGCCCTGGCTATCAAGTGGGCGGTTGAAGAACTGCGCTACTACCTAGAGGGCTGACAATTCACCCTGGTGATGGAACATGCTCCTTTGCAATGGATGGTGTGATGGTGAGAGCTAAAAATTAACCCGCTGGTTTTTGTCGATACAGGAATTCTCGTTCCAGGTACGGCACCGGGCTGGAAGCATGAATGGCAATGCAGACACTCTCTCACGAAGGCACGGTTTCTGGGCTCAATCTTTGCTGGCAGTAGGTTCGGAGGTCAGGGGGTACTGTGACGTCAGCATCACGTCCCTTTCACAAAACCAGTCAAGCGCTCCGACACAACAGTCAGGTGGGTGCTGAATGGACAGCACCATATCAGCACCCGTGTTGTGGAAAGCTGCAGAACACATGGCAGCGGGGCGGAGTGGCATAACGAGGCGCGGCTGGAAGCTCATAAGGAGAACGTCAACTTTCCATGCTCATCAAGGAGAAGGAGGAATATAAAAGGAGCCACGAAGGAGCACAGGAGGGGGAATGTTTGGCTCCCAACTAATGAATGGTTTGTTTCTCTTTTTCTTAACCTGAAGCAGCGACAGCAGCAAGAGCAGCGCGGCGGCCGGCAGACGCGGCGTTAAGGACTAATTCACAGTGCAATACAAAATTGCACTTCTCCTTTTCCCCTGTCACTTCTGTAAACGACAAATAAAGACACAACGTGATTTTCCTGACATTCGGCTCTCTGGTGCGTGTGTGTTCGTCCTGTCGCGCGAGCGAGGTGCTACTATATATATATATATATATATATATATATATATATATATATATATATATATATATATATATATATATATATATATATATATATGAGAGAGAGAGAGAGAGAGAGAGAGAGAGAGAGAGAGAGAGAAAGAGAGATGATTCATGCACCGTAAGTACTGAAAAACTTACAGCTTATATGAACTCTGTTTATTATGGGTTTGAGCTAGGCTCATTAATCATGATTTGACTCCTTTCCAACAGCTAATGATGAAAGCAATATTAAATGTGTGTACAGTGGGGGAAAAGGCCTCTAGTTTCCCAAAAACATAATAATTTAAAGCTTATTAGGTTGTATTATACATGATACTTCCTCTGACTTCTTGGTGGTGAGATGTATTTAGAAAAGATGACTCACCAGGACTAATCTTCTCTCACAATCAGTAAATGTGTGAATCGTGGCTGCTGATCTTTTCAAACTGAAGTGCCTTATTAGTGTAAATCTGTTTTGGAAAAAAGCAGACAACATTGCCTTGCTTATTTTACTCCTCAGTAACTGTTTGCCTTTTATGCCAACTTAGCAAGAAAAACTATTGAGTTTCTAACACCCTTAGTGTTAGGACCTGCAGCAACATCTTTTTTTTTTGCTTAAATTGCTTGTAAAAAAAAACAACACTTTTTTCATGCTTAATATAATAGTGCAGTGTTTATGGAAACATGTATATATGTGTGTTTGTACTACTGTATAGTATTTATATAATAGAATAGCCTTTATTTGCCACATATACATTACAGCACAGTAAAATTCATTCTTTGCATATCCCCGTTTGCTCAGAAGCTGGGGTCAGAGCGCAGGGTCAGCCATGATATGGCAGCACAGAATGTTAAGGGCATTGCTCAATACCAGGGATTGAACCCCTGACATTCAGATCAGTAACCCAGTGCCTTAACCACTGAGCTACCACTCCTACGCTAGTATTATTAAATTATATTAAGGAGAAAATTATATTAGAAAGGAAAGGAGACATGTTATTACTTTGTGCTTTTAGTAACTCTTATAAAACAAGAGAGAAAAGGAGCATAGTTGGCAGAGCATGCATCACACACTTGAATCTTGAATTTGAATAGGCCGCAACTTGCAAGCAAGTGAGCTCTCCTGTCAATCTGTTCAAATTATTTTGATTCAGTTTTAAAATTCTGATTGCCTCCTGAATCTTCCTCCAAACTCATAGACACCTGGTTCTACAATATTATATCAAGTTGGGTTAGAAAACTTTTTCGCTTTGTATGTTGGCAGAAATAGGGAAGTGGTGAAACACTGCAAGTGTAAATCTTGCCACTGCTAATGTGCCATCATTGAGCAAGACTCTAGAATTTAACATGGTTCAAATAACCCTCGAACACCTAAAATTTGAAATACTATTTCAGGTACATTCTAAAAGGATCAGTGTATGGTCAAATTAGCATTTTCCAACCACAAAACATTTTCTGATAGACACTTCTAACTTCTAAAGAAGTTTTTTGCTTAAAAAAAACCTCCTTTATTTTAAATATAAATTATGTGAAATTAATTTGTATGAAACTTTGTTTGAAAGTTTTATGATAAAAGCATGCACAAAGCACAACAAAGCTAATAATTAAAAAAAAATTTTTTTGTACCCAGTTTTTTCATGTTATTGATGATAATCTGTTGTTGGATAAATAACATATATTACAAAATAGTACCAACAAGCATTTTTTCACATATTCGTTCACTTTACATTTTTTTATATTTTTATTTATTAGTGTTTTTAGTATGTTCCACTGCATATATAAAATGTTGAACACAGAGTCTCCCAGCAAACAAAGGTTATAATCAGTGATTTCTGGAGGTCTTTCTGAGCCCATGTAATGATTTATTTTGCAGAATTATTCCTATTCCCTTTCAAGAACTCGAGCTGCGTCAACAATGCTTTGGGAACGATTCTGCTTTTCCACGCTCTGAATCTGCCAAATGGAAAGCGCTGTGTCACCGGCGGGGTGATGTCATGACCAGGAAGCAATAAAACCACATGAAGTGAAGCCGGCACCAGCTTCTGTTTGTTCATGAAGCACTCTATGTGTGTGTTTCTTACAGGTTTTTGGTAATTGGTAAATGTCAGAAAAAAGAATAAGCAAGCAATCTTTCTGACTGTGCAACAGCCGAGCGTCACTTGCTTGGGAGCGGAGCACGTTAGGTTGCTTCTGAGGGAGCTGGCTGTGCACATTCTCCGCACGTTCTGTGCATAATCTGCGCATACTGCCCATGTTTATGCAAATACTCTGCTCCTGGAGAGCACTCCTCGAGGGGGGTTCTCTCTCCTCTTGGTTCTGGCCCTGCTCTTGCTGAGGTGGAGCGGCGCTGGTTCCTGGGGCTTGCAGATTGACATGGCAGAGAGATTCAAAATGGGCTTGTCCCTTTTTTTCTTTCTTACCTGCCTGTTCCAGCACTCGCTCGCAAATTGGAAGCACGCCTTTTGGAAGTTTCTTCTGCTTGTGACGAGAGCATTCAGCTCTGCCTCCCTTTCTCTGAGAAGAGGGGGGGCCTGCTCTGCGAGCTAGGTTTTGAGGAGCTATTGGAGATTGTGACCCGTGCCATAGCCAAACTTGATAGTTTGGCAGGCCGATGAGCAGAAAGCTGCCCATCCAGTAAGTTTGATGAGAGCTTCCTTCGACCTATGTCACAATTTCGGGGTCTGCCTTTCTTTCTGGACCTGCACACCGAAGTGTCCAGGGTCCTGGGCTAGACCGTATTCAGCCCGCTTTTTTCAGTTCCAATCCTCGTTGTACTCCAACATAGTGGGACTCTCTCTCCTCGATTTCTGCTCGGCATTGTACCAGACCTGCAGAATTCGTGGTCTCCTTTGAGGATCCTAGAGCTGCACCAGGGCATAGCCCCAGCTCTAGGCATGCCAGACATCAATCTCGACAGACTGATACCACTAAGAGACTACTTGGCAGCCTGGGAAGCTCTGCCAAAAGTGTCTCAGTGGGTCCTGTGCACTGTAGACAGAGGCTACAAGATTAATTTTGGATCTTGTCCGCCCTGGTTCGACGGGGTGTGTCCCACCCTGGTGGCACCCGAGCAGGCTCTGGTCATGGAAGCAGAAGTTGACACTCTCCTGAGAAAGGAGGCCATCGAGGTGGTCCCTAAATCAGACAGAGAGTCTAGGTCGTTGGGAGTTCCCGAGCGTCGCCTAATGCTTACAACGGATGCATGCCTCACGGGGTGGGAAGCAGTCCACCCTAGGTCTATGGTAAGGGCCCCATCTGTTGTGGCTCAGCTGTTGTGATGGCTGTGCTGCTAGCTTTGAAGCATTTTCTTCCGGACCTCAGAGGTCACCACGTGTGTATACGTTCGAGCAAAACCTTGGTGGTCTTGTACATCAACCACCAGAGGGGTCTGCGCTCATGTCTCCTGTATAGGCTGGCATGCCAGATCCTCCTGTGGGCCAAAGGGAAGTTGCTGTCCTTGAGAGCAGCATACATACCATACATACCAGTGTGTGGTGCGAGCAGCACCGATTGAATACAGTTATCTGCCCGGTTGGTTCAGTTTTGAAATTCCTTTAAGAACAGTTTGCCAATGGTTTGGCTCCGTTCATGTCTACACATCCGCCGTTTTGGCGTATCATGCCCCCTTGATGGGGCAATCACTGGGCAGAGACCTGCACATGACACGTTTTTATCACGGCACCCAGAGGCTAAGGCCTCTCTTAAGAGAGCAGAGGATCTACAGGCCTTCTCAGTGGACCCCCTCTTTTCTGGAGATTATTCCAAGCATGGCCAGTGCCTTTCTTTACCACAGAATGGGATATGTTCCCAAGGTACCCTTAGCCGTCCCACGATCGGACTCCAGGACATCTGCAACACTGGGGGCTGGTCCACCCTGCTGACCTTCATCAGGTTCTATAACCTTGACCTCTCCTGGCCCCTCTGCCCATTTGACCTAGCTGTGTCCACACACACTAGGCAGTGACTGGTCAGTCTCTGTATTAGACACTCGTTCCCAAAGCGTTGTTGACGCAGCACAAGTTCCTGAAAGGGAATGTCTCTAGGTTATGGGTTATATGTAACCCTAGTTCCCTGAGGGAACAAGACGCTGCACCTCCCCAATGTCATGCTTTCTTAATGAAAAAAATTAGCAATTTGCAATTCCAAAAAGTTGGGACACTGTTCAAAGTAAAAAATGGTTTGTTTTAAACCTAGCCTTGACTCCTGTTCACTTTTCGTGTGTCTGCTTCATGACGCACTGCTTTCACTGACCCTTTCTCCTAGTGCTGCCCACAGACAGTGGTGGACAAAGTACACAAACCATGAACTTGAGGGCAAATATACAGTAAAATATTACAGTAAATGTAAACATCATACTCCTATAAACTTTCACTTGAGTAAAGGTACAAAAGTATTTGCTTTTAAATGTACTTAAGCAGAGGTGGCAAAAGTACACACATCCTTTACTTAAGTAGAAGTACAGATACTTATGTTTTAAAATACTCAGGTAAAAGTATACTTTTTTCTCAAGAAAATGTAAAGACGTTTGGGCTCTGACATGTACTTAAGTAAAAAGTAGTTATTACTACTACCCATTCTAGTGTCACACTGGTAACTGGACCTTACATAATATTAATATTGGGCTGTCAATCGATTAAAATATTGAATCGCAACTTAATCACGTATTTCAATCTGTTCAAAAAGTACCATATATTAATATTTCATGTTTTTATTACTTTAAGTACGATGGACATGAAGAAATTTATGTAGCTGCCCAATGGTATCCATAAACGAGACTGTCAGGGATTTCCCTGCCACGCCCCCCTCAGTAGCTGTCAGAGATGCACCCTGCCAAGCCCCACTCAGTAGCTGTCATGGTTCCTCGTTATCCCGTGCCTGCCTAAACGACCGACAGCTGTGGCTCGTTACGGATCAGACTATATAAACTCACGTTCTCGAGTCACAGGCTGTCGGTTCTTGAATGTCATGCTGGTGATTCCCGTGGCTGCTCGACCGCCAGCATTCCCCGCTGGTTCTGTCTCCGAACTCCGTACTGTGTGGATTATCCTTTGCCATTGGAGTTGTACTTTAGTTTCCGGTATCTACTTTCGTTTCGGATTACTCGTCTCGAGCGGATATCTTTGTTTGTTTCTCTCCTCAGCGTGTGTGAGTGTTTTGGGTTATATTGTGTAAATAAACTATGATTTACTTACTTCCGCTTCCGCGTCATGGTCGTCAGCCTGACAGAAGAACCGACCTAAACCGAAAGCGGAATCGCCCTCCCGCGATTTCGGCCGCGATGGATCGACAATCCTGGAAGTTCCATGCCGCTCCTCGCGGCTCAAAGCCACATACGCCGGATCATGAGAGCGCGAGGGGATTTCCGGCTCGCTTCTCCGGGAAAGGAGAAGAATTGGGCGGGTTTCTGAGGAACATCGGAAATTTTTCCCAGTTTCCCTCCGAACGAGCTAAGATCGCCTTCTGCATTTCTCTCCTGTCTGGTGATGCTCTCTCAAAAACCAGCAGATTATGAAGCGCCAAAGGGGGCAATTTTGGCTCACTCGCCGAATTTTGCGAGCTTCTTCTGGGGATGTGTGGGATGGAGGTGGCGGATCTCCACGACAGTCCCCTTGAGGACGAAGAAGCTTCATTTTGTGGTTCTTCAGAGCGCGCGGCTCCGTTCCAGGATTCTCCAAGGTGCTCGGCTTCATTCCAAGGTGCTTCAGAGCACGCAGCTCCGTTCCAGGATTCTCACTGGTGCTCGGTTCCATCCCTGGGCATCCAAGAATGCGAGGCTCTGTTCCAGGGCTTCTACGGACACACGGCTCTGCCCCTGGGTCAGTACAAGCGCGCTGCTCTTTTCCAGGGTTCTCGTGGACGCTCTGCACCATCTCCGAGCGTCTGCGAGCGCGCCCTGGCATCCCAGCATTCCCATGAGCTGTCCGTGCCGCCACAGAACATCTACAAGTGTGCTGCCCTGTTTCGAGGTTCCCGTGGGCATGCCTCTCCGCCACAGTGTCTCCAGGAGCGCACCTCTTCGCCACAGTGTCTTCACGAGCGCGCCTCTCCGCCACAGACCCGGCACGAGCGCGCCTCTCTGCCACATTGTCTCCAGGAGCGCGCCTCTTCGCCACAGTGTCTCCAGGAGCGCGCCTCTTCGCCACAGTGTCTCCAGGAGCGCGCCTCTTTGCCACAGTGGCTCCAGGAGCGCGCCTCTCCGCCACAGACCCGTCACGAGAGCGCCTCTCCGCCACAGACCCGTCACGAGAGCGCCTCTCCGCCACAGACCCGTCACGAGAGCGCCTCTCCGCCACAAACCCGTCACGAGAGCGCCTCTCCGCCTCAGAGTCGTCACGAGAGCGCCTCTCCGCCACAGAGTCGTCACGAGAGCGCCTCTCCGCCACAGAGTCGTCACGAGAGCGCCGGGCCGCCACAGAGTCGTCACGAGAGCGCCGGGCCGCCACAGAGTCGTCACGAGAGCGCCGGGCCGCCACAGAGTTGTCACGAGAGCGCCGCTCAGCCACAGATTTCCGCCGAGGGCGCCGCTCAGCCACAGAGTTCCGCCGAGGGCGCCGCTCAGCCACAGAATCCCCAAGAGAGCTCAGCCCCGTTCAAAGGCCGCAAGGAGGTCGTCGTACCGCCGCCTGGCCGCGTAGAGATCGTCGTACCGCCGCCTGGCCGCGAAGAGATCGTCGTACCGCCGCCTGGCCGCGAAGAAGGAGACGGCTTGCCCCCGGGCTTCACAGAAGGCGACGGCTCGCCCCCAAGTCCTCCTCAGGGCAAACGCTCACCCCCAAGTCCTCCTCAGGGCAAAGGCTCGCCCCCAAGTCCTCCTCAGGGCGAAGGCTCGCCCCCAGGTCCTCCTCAGGGCGAAGGCTCGCCCCCAGGTCCTCCTCAGGGCGAAGGCTCGCCCCCAAGTCCTCCTCAGGTCGAAGGCTCGCCCCCAAGTCCTGGGGACGTTGCTCGGACGTCGACGCTTGGACGTCGCTCGGACGTCGCTCGGCCTCCGGTCTCCGCCGTGGACGTCGCTCGGCCTCCGGCCTTTATTGTGGACAGTGGACAGCGTACGGTTCTGGTTCGACGCCGTGGAGATCGCCCGGCCTCCGGCCTTTGTTGTGACCCGTTCCTGATCCCGACGGGGGACGCCGCTTTGCCTTGGGCCCCTTCCGATCCTCCCCTATTCTGCTGCGATGCTCACGGGGCCTCCTTTGTCCCGGGTCGGTTAGAGAGGCCTTCCTCAGAGTGCCCCGGCCCGCCTGGCATTGGTGGGTTTTGGGGCGTCAGGTGCCGCCCCTGAAGGGGGGGGTACTGTCAGGGATTCCCCTGCCACGCCCCCCTCAGTAGCTGTCATGGTTCCTCGTTATCCCGTGCCTGCCTAAACGATCGACAGCTGTGGCTCTTTACGGATCAGACTATATAAACTCACGTTCTCGAGTCACAGGCTGTCGGTTCTTGAATGTCATGCTGGTGATTCCCGTGGCTGCTCGACCGCCAGCATTCCCCGCTGGTTCTGTCTCCGAACTCCGTACTGTGTGGATTATCCTTTGCCATTGGAGTTGTACTTTAGTTTCCGGTATCTACTTTCGTTTTGGATTACACGTCTCGAGCGGATATCTTTGTTTGTTTCTCTCCTCAGCGTGTGTGAGTGTTTTGGGTTATATTGTGTAAATAAACTATGATTGACTTACTTCCGCTTCCGCGTCATGGTCGTCAGCCTGACAGAGACACAGAGAGTTTCCGACAGGTGCTTTTTATTTATTTCGCTCATGAAGAGCGCCATTAAACTTAAGTTTGTGTAGCACCCTAAAACTACACAAAGAAACAACATAACAAATAAATACGACTTGTATACAAAAAAATACTATTAATAAAGTTCACATTTACAGAGAAACGTATAAAATATAAATGATAAAGTGCATGAAGACAATATGAAACGATTAATTAACTAGCAGAGCTCAATGATTAACATGTACATGCTAACAGGCTCATAGGACTTTGAAATAAACTACAACATGTAACATATGTCGACATCACATACCTCGCTCCGCTTTACCAAAGGGATCTAAGTTAAAATTAAGCAGAATTTAGCCTCTGTTCACTGGAAAACACATATATGTATATTGACTGTATAGGAACATGAATCTTTGCTCTTCTCTTTGCTGATCTAATTACCTTTGCATTATTCCCCCTACTGCATAACCTAACATGCTCAAGAAACATGATGAAACATGTAACATCTTCAAGAAAAATTTAAAGTGACACAACCATATACGGTCATTTACAATGTGGATGCTTTATGCAAATGTATTAGTGAAATCAAGCTCAACATAGAGCATGAAGACAAAAAAAAGTCTTGCAAATATTTTAAAGTAATTATGGTGGTTTAAATTACGTAAATCATCAGGACACCAAATGGAACCTTTGCTATGTTTCCACACGGAAACTCTTCAAGTCAAGTCAAGAAGCTTTTAGCTTAATCATACCGATTTATGATATAAATCATACTGATTTATGTAACCATACCAATTACACAATCCAAAAATATTTTTATTCTATGTGAATGTGGTTTAAGTAAAAGACATTTTTGAGTTTTCTATACATATATTTATTGTTTGTGAGGCAAATAATCACTTATATTCAGGTTGTTTTATTTATGTGTTTGTGAATGGATATGGCAGGGAGCCACATTGCTTGTTCACTTTAGTTTACAAAAGCACAGAGTTCTGTTGTTATTATATTGTATACAAATAAAAGTAGACATTTTACTGATTCGAATGATGTATTGTTCTTATCTGTATGATTAAAAAATACTGTAATTTAACCTGTCAGCCTTTGCCACAGATTTTGGGACTCACAGCTAAAAATGTCCTACTTTAATTTAAATGTCAACAGTTCCTGATAAAAGTGGGCTACATACACAATTTAAATATCTTCAAAAATAAGTTAGCACGAGCTAAAAACAGCTGTTTGAGCAGAACTGAAAGCTGCAACTACTTCTGGGTTTGTGTGCATGTGTGCCGCTTCGACCAGTATGAGTTTGTAAAGAGTAATAAAACTAAGACTCACCCACGTCGTGAATAAAATCCTCCCATATATCATTAGAATTCTGCACTCATTGGCTACATTTTCCATTAATCATTTTGTTTCCATAATGCTACTGGCTGGAAATAAAAGGTTTGAAATGATAGGTGGTGATAATAAACGTTACCTGGACACCTGCCAATAGTGTAGAATCAAGCCTGAGATTTCGGCTCTTTTACTTTTTTTTTGTGTGTGGTCTCAGTTGTTTTGTAACATTATATTCTACCAGCCATATTGCACTGGTAGAATATAATGAATATAAACAGCTGCACTGTAGACAGCAGTCTCGTCTGCCCCGGTTTCATGGGGTGTGCCCCACCCAGGTGAGCCTGAGCAGGCTCTGGTCATGGGACCTCCTGAGGTTTGCTTTCAGGGTCAAAGATTACCAATACCGGCTCAATCAGGGCAGCTGGCAGTCCGGCATTGAGATGTCATTCTTGCCCACATGAAGGAGCTGGGATTAGGGCTGAATGCCAAAAAGAGTTTGCTTTTTCCATTTCTGAGAACCACCTATCTAGTCATAGTATAGGATTCAACAGTTATCCAGGCACAGTTGTCCACCAGTCGTGTTGAATCCATCCTTACGGCCGTCCAGAGAGTGAGGGAGGGACAGTCATTCACTGTGAAGCGGTTTCAAAGACTGCTGGGTTTGATGGCGGCAGCGTATAATGTGTTTTCACTTGGCCACCTGCACATGATACCCCCAGTGTTGGCTCAGAGCCCAAGGGTTCTCTTGGAGAGGCAATCCACTACATACAATCAAGGTCATGCGACAAGCCCTACGTGCCTTAGATGTGTGGAGAGATCCTGGGTTCCTGTCTCAGGGCACCGTACTCGAAGTTCCTGGTCATTGTGTAATGCTTATGACAGATGCTTAACAGTCTAAAGGTGGTGCCTGTTCATGGTTTGGTGCGAACACCACCACTTGAATTTAGTTAACTGCTTGGTCGGCTTAGGATTGGAATTCCTTTAAGAACAGTTCGCCAAGGGGTTGGCTCCTTCCACCTTGAAGGTTTACGTGTCCAGCTGAGGCCTCTGTTACAATCTAGCATGCTTGCATAGGACTTGTAGGCCCTGTCTGAGCCTCCCTTTGAGTCATTGAAATAGTTGCCTTTAAGGTTCCTTATAGACAAGACTGTGCCATAGACATATTCAATACTGTGTTCTACTTGGCCATCTCCTCTCTCAAGAAAACAGGAGAAATTCAAATTCTCTGAGAAATTCTCTGGAGTTCACTCCAGGCATGGCTAGTGCCTTCCTCTACCCTAGACCAGGATATGTTCACATGGTTGTCCCATGACCTGTTATGCTTTAGGCATTATTTTCTTCTCCCTTTCAGGCCCCAGACCAGGAGAAGCAAACCGACTGTGCGAGCACTGGTCCACAGAACGGAACTGTGGAGGAAGTCGGAGCAGCTGTTTGTCCTGCTATAGCCTTCCCAGGAGAGGTCTCCCTGCGAACAAGCAGATGCTCAGCAGGTGGATTTTGGATGCTGTTTAATTTTCCTGTCAGTTCTCTGGTCACCCTGCTCTTTTACGGGTCAGAGCTCACTCTACTCAGAGTGTGGCAGCCTCTAATGCTTTGTCCACTGGAGTTTCTCTCCAAGACAGGGACTGATCTGCCTGCAGTGCCCAAGGGCCACTTTGCCTGCACCCCTTCAACGCTTCTATCCATTTTTAGAACTAGTGCTGGTTTCACTCCTGCGGCATCATTGGCGCGGGAGTGTAACCGGCACTAGATTCTACAGCGGAACTTGAGGCAGCCCGCCACCAGGTAGAACACCTTGAAAGTCGGGAAAGGCCAGATGAAGCGTGGAGTGGGCCTTCTGGTGGCTGCCCCTAGAAAACATCCCTGGGGGCAGCCACCTAAGTTCCAGATTGAAAATACCATCAGCAAACACCAGCACTATTGGAGATATAATTATAAAAATGTGCTAATTGAAGTATTTCCAGAAAAGGTAGCTCTTTAGACATCATTTGAACAGATAAGAGATATTGAGACCAGATAATCATATTGAGCATGGTGGTGTGCAAGAAAATCTTTGAGGTATGTGGGTGTTGGTCCATTTTTGCAAGCATTATTGGCCAGTGTTTTAAATCAAATGCAGGCAGCTCTAGCTAAGGCACCTTCCTTTGTGACCACTCCAGCCAGCCCACAAAAACAGCATCCACAAATGTTTTGGAGCCCTTCTTGGAACTTTTTGAACATGTGAAAGATGCATGGAAAAGACAGGTGGGTTTAAGGCTTCATCCACTTGCTGCTCATTGCACAGCTACTAGTGCCACAGATGTAGCTGGAGGACCAGTTTATGAAGCAGGCAAAGCTGAAACAGACCCGCTGTTTCCAGTGCAACTGTGATAGTTCTGGCACTTAGAAATGAGTGCAGCAGCTTAAGGACTCCTGTCTGAATTTAATGGTAACTGAGGTGTTGGTTACAAAAGGAGTTCTCTAAATGGTGCTGCTGCAGCAGTTCTTCAAACAGATCCTCACATTTGTTGCAGGAGAAGCATAGCGGTTCCAATGTCACCAACAAGCATCACTGCATGGCTCTACTTTCTTTATTTTCTTCTTGTCCCCAATTTCTCCCTAAATTTGGTTTTCATCTTGCATCTCCTCCCATCTTCCTGTTTTCTCTCTAGTGAAGCATGGTTCTGTGCAAATTGTGGTAAAATCTATAAGGTATTGGTTAATTTTTTGGTAAACATCAGTGTTTTAAATCTGATGCTGGCAGCTACAAGATGTTGTGAAGAAATGGATTCGGGCATGTTAGAAATGCAAAATTTGAGAAAAAATGACAGTTTATTCTCCATAGGTACCCCAAGGCACTGTGAAGTGACTAAAGGTGAGATCTAAGAGTCCAGGGAGATCATAAGATCCTGGTGTGGGGATGAATCACCAGGGATAAACAGGAGTTTAGTTTTGCTGGGATTAGGTTTCATCTGATAAGATGCCATCCATGATTAGATGTCTGCCAGACCTGCTAAAATGTAAGCAGAAACATGAATGTCAGTGGGGGGAAAGAGAGGATGAGTTGACTGTCATTCGCATGCCAATGGTATTAAAATCCCATTGAGGATTGTCTATAATCTTTCCACTTTAACATACAGTGCCCTCCACAATTATTGGCACCCCTGTTTAAGATGTGGTCGTGGACTTCTCAAAATTCTCCTTTTTTTTAAAACAACATAGAACCCAAATGCAAAAAAAGAGAAAAATCCAACCTTTCATTTAAGTACATAACTTTGGTGGTAAAAAAAAATCACACATTTAGAAAAAAAAAAAAAAACTTGAAATCATGTGTCCCACAATTATTGGCACCCCTAACAATTCCTCTGAAAAATTTAATTTTTTTTTTTTTTTTATATATATATTTTTCTGTAGTTGCTAAGGTTGGTCAGGGTATCTAGGGACTTTTAATTAGTAATTCATGATTTCCTGTTTCCCTGGGGTATAAATATGACGTGACACAGAGGCCTAATTCTCTTACCCATTTGTCAACATGGCAAAGACAAGAGAACACACCATTCAAGTAAGGCAGATGTGTGTCGACCTTCATAAGTCAGGCAATGGCTACAAGAAAATAGCCACTCGCCTTAACTTGCCGATATCTACAGTCAAAAGAATCATTAAGAAGTTTAAAACAACTGGAACAGTGACAAACAAGGCTGGAAGAGGTCCCAAGTTTATCTTGCCACAACGCACAGTGAGGAGGATGGTAAGAGAAGTAAAAAAATTTCCCAAGCTCACCGTCACAGAATTGCATCAAAGAGTGGCATCTTGGGGTCACAGAGTCTCCAAAACAACCATCAGACGCTCTCTACATGCCAACAAGCTGTTTGGGAGGCATGCAAGGAAAAAGCCTTTTCTCACTAACACTCACAAACGTAAACGTCTGGAGTTTGCTAAGCGGTACTGGGACTTCAACTGGGATCGTGTGCTTTGGTCAGATGAGACTAAGATTGAGCTTTTTGGCAACAAACACTCTAAGTGGGTCTGGCGTAAAACAAAAGATGAGTATGCCGAAAAGCACCTCATGCCCACCGTGAAGTATGGTGGAGGATCTGTGATGCTGTGGGCCTGTTTCTCTTCCAAAGGCCCTGGGAACCTTGTTAGGGTGCATGGCATTATGAACGCTTTGAAGTACCAGGATATTTTAAATAAAAACCTGATGGCCTCTGCCAGAAAGCTGAAGATGGGTCGTCATTGGGTCTTTCAGCAGGATAATGATCCAAAACATGTGGCAAAATCTACACAAAAGTGGTTCAGCAGTCACAAACTCAAGGTCCTCCCATGGCCATCTCAGTCCCCAGACCTCAACCCAATCGAAAACCTGTGGGGCGAGCTAAAGAGAAGAGTGCATAAGAGAGGACCCAGGACACTGGATGATCTAGAAAGATTGTGCAAAGAAGAATGGTCAAAAATCCCTCTCTCTGTGTTCTCCAATCTTGTGAAATGTTATAGGAGGAGATTAAGTGCTGTCTTGTTGGCAAAAGGAGGTTGTACAAAGTATTAACATCAGGGGTGCCAATAATTGTGGCACACATGATTTCAAGTTTTTTTTTTTTTTCTAAATGTGTGATTTTTTTGACCACCAAAGTAATGTACTTAAATAAAAGGTTGGATTTTTCTCTTTTTTTGCATTTGGGTTCTATGTTGTTTAAAAAAAAAAGGAGAATTTTTTGAAGTCCACGACCACATCTTAAACAGGGGTGCCAATAATTGTGGAGGGCACTGTATATAGAAAGGATAAGTTTATTAATTTATACTTGAATTTGTTCCTGTGTCATTAATACCACTCTATTAATATCAATGTTATATTACCTTACTGACAGAATAATGTTCTTGGCTCTAGAGTGAGTCATGATTATGAGTTTCTCCACTCACAGTAACCCTAGTCACTGCCTGTTCTGGATTCTGGAACATGACCAGCCTCCAGCTGCAGCACCTCCCTTTGTGGCCCTCCTGCCAGACTGGCTCACAATGACAGCCTCTACAGATGTTCTGGAGGCCTTCTTGGAAATCGTTGACTATGCAACATATGCATAGGCAAAACCCACATACAAGTGGGCTTAAGTCATCCTTCCCTTTGCTGTCATGGGGGAGGCCCAGCTCATTGCACAGCTGCTGGTGCCACAGGCATAGCTGAAGTACCAGATTTAGAGGAAGGCAATGCAGCAACATACCAGCTGTTCCCAGTGTAAGTGTTACTTCTGCCACTTAGAAATGTGTGCAACAGCTCAAGGACTCCTGTCTGCAGTGAATGCAAGCTAAGGAGCAAAGTACCAAAGGAATTCTTGAAAAGGTGGTTCTGCAACAATTCTTCACACAGTTTCTCTTGCTTTTGGCAGGAACAACATATACTGAACAATATTATAATTGCAATAATTTCGTTTTTGCCCCTATTTTTCATGAGCTGAACTCAAAGATCTAAGACTTTTTCTATGTACAAACCCAATTCCCAAAAAAGTTGGGACACTGTACAAATTGTGAATAAAAATGGAATGCAATATTTTACAAATCTCAAAAACATACATTTTATTCACAATAGAATAGAGATAACATATCAAATGTTGAAAGTGAGCCATTTTGAAATGTCATGCCAAATATTGGCTCATTTTGGATTTCATGAAAGCTACACATTCCAAAAAAGTTGGGACAGGTAGCAATTAGAGGCTGGAAAAGTTAAATTTACATAGAAGGAACAGTTGGAGGACCAATTTGCAACTTATTAGGTTCATTGGCATCATAATTGGGTATAAAAAGAGGCAGTGTCTCACAGAAGTCAAGATGGGCAGAGGATCACCAATTCCCCCAATGCTGTGGCGAAAAATAGTGGAGCAATATCAGAAAGGAGTTTCTCAGAGAAAAAATTGCAAAGAGATTGAACTTATCATCATCTACAGTGCATAATATCATCCAAAGATTCAGAGAATCTGGAACAATCTCTGTGCGTAAGGGTCAAGGCCAGAAAACCATACTGGATGCCCATGATCTTTGGGCTCTTAGACGGCACTGCATCACATACAGAAATGCTACTGTAATGGAAATCACAACATGGGCTCAGGAATACTTCCAGAAAACATTGTCAGTGAACACAATCCACCGTGCCATTCGCCATTGCCAGCTAAAAACTCTATAGGTCAAAAATGTCCAAATATGATCCAGAAGCACAGGCATTTTCTCTGGGCCAAGGCTCATTTAATATGGACTGTGGCAAAGTGGAAACTGTTCTGTGGTCAGACGAATCAAAATTTAAAGTTCTTTTTGGAAAACTGGGACGCCATGTCATCCGGACTAAAAGTTGTTATCAGCACTCAGTTCAGAAGCCTGCATCTCTGATGGTATGGGGTTGCATGAGTGCGTGTGGCATGGGCAGCTTGCACATCTGGAAAGGCACCATCAATGCTGAAAGGTATATCTAAGTTCTAGAACAACATAGGCTCCCATCCAGACATCGTTTCTTTCAGGGAAGACCTTGCATTTTCCAACATGACAATGCCAGACCACATACTACATCAATTACAACATCATGGCTGCATAGAATAAGGATCCGGGTACTGAAATGGCTAGCCTGCAGTCCAAATCTTTTACCCATAGAAAACATTTGGCGCATCATAAAGAGGAAGATGCGACAAAGAAGACCTAAGACAGTTGAGCAGCCTGTATTAGACAAGAATGGGACACCATCCCAATTCCTAAACTTGAGCAACTTGTCTCCTCAGTCCCCAGATGTTTGCAGACTGTTATAAAAAGAAGAGGGGATGCCACACTGTCAGGGATCCACCAAACCCACCTATCACTCCAAGTAGCTCTCCATCCTACTAACCACCTGCACCTGGCACTCATTAACCTCCACCCTATATAACCTCAGTTCCCCAGCTAGCTCACGTTCTACAGTTTAGGCTGGAGAACCACGTCGGACTACCCAAGCCACTGATATCCTGCCCTGTGTAGGCTTACTTTCGTTTGCTGGATTTTACAAGTTCTACAAACTCTCTGCTCTTTGTATTCACTAGGTTTAGTCGAACCTGTAGTTTCCGTTTGGTTCACCATTTTTTCTCCTTGCCTTTTGCATTTCATTGAAACCTTCATTTTGTTGCACTTCGGTTTCCGGCACGTTCTTCTGCCTAACACACACAGTGGTAAACGCAGCCTTGTCCCAACTTTTTTGAGATCATCATTGCATTCTGTTTTTATTCACAATTTGTACAGTGTTCTAACTTTTTTGAAATGTGGTTTGTACACAAAAGGCCTATTTCTCTCAAATATTGTTCACAAATCTGTCTAAATCTGTGTTAGTGAGCACTTCTCCTTTGCCGAGATAATCCATCCGCTTTACAGGTGTGGCATATCAAAATGCACAGGTGCGCCTCAGGCCACAATAAAAGGCCACTCTAAAATGTGCTGTTTTATCACATAGCACAATGCCACAGAAGCTGCAAGTTTTGAGGGAGAGTGCAATTGGCATGCTGACTGCAGAAATGTCCACCAGAGCTGCTGCCCATGAATTGAATGTTCATTTTCTACCATAAGCCGTCTCCAAAGGCGTTTCAGAGAATTTGGTAGTACATCTAACCGGCCTCACAACCGCAGACCTCATGAAAACACACCAGCCCAGGACCTCCACCTCCATCCAGCATCTACACCTCCAAGATTGCCTGAAAGCAGCCACCCGGACAGCTGCTGCAACAATTGATTTGCATAACCAAAGAATTTCTGCTCAAACTGTCAGAAACCGTCCCAGGGAAGCTCATCTGCATGCTTGTCGTCCTCATCGGGGTCTTGACCTGACTGCGGTTTGTTGTCGTGAAACGAGTTGAGTGAGCAAATCCTCACATTCGATGCCATTTAGCACTTTAGAGAGATGTTTTCTTCATAGAATAATCCCGGTTTTCAAAATTTGTGAGGCAAATGTTGGTCACACCAGTTACTGACTGGTTTTCAGACCCCCCCAGACGCTCTAATACAGTAAAACTACACATTCTAGAGTGGCCGTATATTGTGGTCAGCCTAAGGCACACCTGTGCAATAATCATGCTGTCTAATAAGCATCTTGATATTCCATACCTGTGAGGTGGTCTTTTGTGTACATAGAAAAAGTCTTAGATCTTTGAGTTCAGCTCATGAAAAATAGGGGCAAAATCAAAAGTGTTGCGTTTATCATTTTTTTCAGTATAGTTGGTCCATTGTCAACAGCATGCATTCCTTCATGGCTCCCTCCATCTCTCTTTTTTTTTATGTACAGCTCACAGGCACACTGTAGAATCTCAAATCTGGTTTTTACCCTGCTTCATGGGAAAATAGAAATGCTTAAGATTATCTGATCTTGCCAGTTATACCAGAAACTGTCTGGTATTTATGTAAGAAATCTTTGTTGCAGTAGCAAAGATTAGTATGAAATTTGTGCAGCCCTGGCTTGGGAGTCTGTTGATGTTTTCTCCTTATCAGTGGCCATTGAGGGTGCAGAAAGCCTTTTAGAGACCCACACTGAGACTTCTCACCATTTGCAAATGAAAAAGGGGTTTGGCATAAATTGTGGCCTAAGTGGATGTAATTGAGGAGTCTAACAGTGATTGGATCACCCTGTTTTTGATGCCTGAGGTTCCAATGGGTAGGCCAGTTTTAATGTTGACTGAAAATTAAACATAGTGTTAAATGAATTAAATAATAGCACACAACACCAAACACCAATCAAAAATAAAAGAAGAATCTACTTCTTCTTTCGGCTTCCCCCTTCAGGGGTCGCCACAGCGGATCATCCTTCTCCATACCCCCCTGTTCTGTACATCTGCCTCTTACACCCTAACCACCTGCATGTCTTCTCTCACCACATACCTACCGATATACCCCATGTCCCTCCTCTGCAGAGAATATGTCCAAACCATCTCAATCGAGCCTGCCTCACCTTGTCTCCAAAACTTCCTACACGCTCTGTTCCTCTAATAAACTCTTTTCTAATCCTGTCTATCCTCGTCACTCCCAAGGAAAACCTTAACATCTTTAGCTTATCTACATCCAGCTCCTCCTCTTGTCTAACACAGAGAATGTGTTAGAGAATTGAAAAAATCTGCGAGAGCGAAAGGTAAAGTTTATAGGACTGTGGTGAAACCTGCGATTGTGTATGGTTTAGAGACAGTGGCACTGAGTAAAAACTCAGTGCCACTGTCTCTAAACCATACACAATCGCAGGTTTCACCACAGTCCTATAAACTTTACCTTTCGCTCTCGCAGATTTTTTCAATTCTCTAACACATTCTCTGTTACTTTGCACTGTTGATATTGGTACCTGAACTCCTCCACCTTCTCCACCTCTTCTCCCTGCAACCGCACCACTCCAATGCCCTCCCTCTCATTCACACACATGTACTCTGTTTTACTTCTACTGAATTTCATACCCCTTCTCTCCAGCGCATATCTCCACCTCTTCAGGCTCTTCTCAACCTGCTCCCTACTCTCTCCACAAATAACAATATTATCTGCAAACATCATGGATAATCCATAAAGACTCCTGTCTGACCTCGTCTGGCCATCACCACTGCAAGCAGAAAAGGGCTCAGAGCCGATCCTTGATGCAATCCAACCTCCACCTTAAACCAGTCTGTCGTTCCTACTGCACACTTCACTGCTGTCACACTGTCCTCATACATGTCCTGCACCACCCTCACATACTTTTTTGACACACTTGACTTCCTCATATAATACCACAACTCCTCTCTCGGCACCCTGTCGTAAGCTTTCTCTAAATCCAAAAACACACAATGTAACTCCTTCTGACCTTTTCTATACTTCTCCAATTCAACATTCTCAAAGCAAATAATGCATCCGTGGTGCTCATCCTCGGCATGAAACCATACTGTTGCTCACAGATGGTCACCTCTACCCTCAGCCTGGCTTCCACTACTCTTTCCATTACTCTTTCCATTAACTTCATGGTGTGACTGATCAACTTTATTCCCCTGTAGTTACTGCAGGTCTGCACATCTCCCTTTTTCTTAAGATTGGTACTAGCACACTCCTTCTCTATTCCTCAGGCATCCTCTCACCTTCCAAAATCTTTTTAAACAATCTTGTTATAAACTCCACTGCCATCTCTCCTAAACATCTCCATGCTTCTACCGATGTGTCATCGGGTCCTACCAACTTTCCATTCTTGATCCTCTTAATCGCTGCTCCCACTTCCTCCTTACTAATCCTATCCACTTCCTGCTTCACAATCTCCACAGCGTTTAACCTTCTCTTTCTCTCATTCATCCCCTCCATCTACTCAACACACTCTCCTCACTAGTCAACATGTTTCCGTCTCTATCCTTTAATGCTCTAACTTGCAGCACATCCCTCCCAGCTCGGCCCCTCTGCCTGGCCAATCAGTACAAATCCTTTTCTCCTTTCTTAGTGTCCAACTTCTCACACAGCTCCTCATATGCCTTTTCCTTGGCTTTTGCCATATCGCTCTTTACCTGCTGGTGCATCTCCTTGTACTCCTGCCTACTTTTCTCATCACTCCGTTGATCCCAATTCTGTTTTGCCAATCTCTTTCTCCTTATGCTCTCCTGCACTTCCTTATTCCACCAACATGTCTCTTTGTCTTCCTTTCTATTTCCAGATGTCACACCAAGTACCTTTCTAGCTGTCTTCCTTATCACTTCTGCAGTAGTTGCCCAATCATCCAGCACCTCTTTACCACCACCCAGCCCCTGTCTGACCTCTTCCCTGAATTTTATACTACAGTCTTCCTTCTTTAGTTTCCACCATCTTATTCTTTTTTTAGTCCTTACTCTCCTCCTCTTTTTCTTCACCTCCAAAACCATCCTATAGACCACCATCCAATTCTGTCTAGCTACACTGTCCCCTGCCAACACCTTATAGTCTCCAATCTCTTTCAGGTTGCATCTCCTGCATAGAACATAGTCCACCTGTGTGCCTAAATAAATGTGAAAAACTTTTCATTGGTTGAAGCTTTGCTGGTTCACAGATTTTCTTCTGGCAGCATTTCAATGCAAATTTACTTCTCTAGATGTCAAAGTCACATAAGGATGGAAGCTTCATCTTTGAAGGTGACATTGAGTGATAAATGGCTAAGGAAGAGATTTAGGTAAATCCAGCGACTGCCACGTGCTTCCTGTGATTACCAATGGATCTATATTTGGACAACCTCAGTACCACAGCATGCAATTTTCAACCAGGAATGTAGAATTTATACCCAGCAAATATGGATTTAAAAGAATGCATCATACTTGGCAATAGATTCTGCAATAAGAGCAAGATCATTTCAAACTCAGCATTTGATTAGGTCTGTCATGACAGGACTGTTAGAACAAGGTACAAATATATAAACTCTGTTTAGTATTTTATGAACTTAATCAAAACCATGATTTGAGTTCTAGGTTAAAAAAGATTATAAGAGATTCAGCATTCAAGTGATAAAAAAAGAATGAGACTGCAAGGTGGATTAATTTTGCTACTCAATGATGGTAATTAAGACACTATCATATCTACCTTCATGT
The DNA here is from genome assembly GCA_039877035.1 of Silurus lanzhouensis. Classification (NCBI taxonomy): domain Eukaryota; kingdom Metazoa; phylum Chordata; class Actinopteri; order Siluriformes; family Siluridae; genus Silurus; species Silurus lanzhouensis. The sequence continues at coordinate 3,149,244 of JBCEWE010002367.1, forward strand.
CGCTATACAGTCTCAACCTCTTTAATATTTTGTAGGAAAACCTAGTCTGTTGAAATGTGTTTTATTGTCAGGCTGACGGACAGGACGCGGAAGCGGAAGCAAGTCAATCATTGTTTATTAAGTCAAACCAAAACAGTTCAACAAACAAAACGCTCACTGCTGCCGAGGCGAGAAAACAAACAAAGAATATCCGAAATGAAACCTTGAGTCCGAAATGAAAGTAAACGGCAGCGGCTAAGAGTAATCCATAGGGAACGGAACCAGCGGGGAATGCTGGCGGTCGGGCAGCCACGGGTATCACCAGCATGACAATACAAGGACCGACAGCCTGTGACTCGAGAACGTGTGTTTATATAGTCAGAACCATAACGAGTCACGGCTGTCGGTGATTAGGCAGGCACAGGATAATGAGGCACCATGAACGCTACCGAGGGGGGCGTGGCAGGGTGCATCTCTGACGGCGGCCAAAGGGGGCATGGCAGGGGAATCTCGGACAGCTACTGAGGGGGGCGTGGCAGGGGAATCCCTGACATTTATGAACCTCTAATTTTAGCCCGAGCTGGGTACGAGCTGGTGTTATAAGCATAACATTTAAGTTTAGTCTTTTTAGCTCATATGGTTTTGACACAAACATTCTTCTTGGCCTTGTAGTGGTGTATTTCCATCTGTCATAAAGAAATCCCATAATTAATCATATACTGGAATATAAAAAACAGATTTAATCAGTGAAACTCCAGGCTTTGAAGTCTTTCTGTTAGTAAATGTTAAAATTTTCATGCCAGTTATGACACTGAATATGCATAACAGCCTGTTCTTTGCTTTCATAGTTGGCTCTAACAAAGCAGATAAATAATTAGTGATGACATTGCCTAATCGTGCCACTGCATTCAATAAATTAGGCTTTCAAGATTTAACAGACAGTGATGCAAGATCATCGTCCAGACAATCTTTTTTCTCAATTGCCACATTGGCTTTTCTCGTCTAATTTTGTGGGAATAATTGGCAAGCACACTAGAGTGAACAAGGGACTTGGCACAGTGTCAAGTTCACCCAGGGTGTGGTGATAATCTTGCTTTATTACCGATGCCAACTACATGTTCCAACTTGCCCAGCATCAGTGCCTGACCTCACTAATGCTCTTGTGGCTGAATAGGCAAATCCCCATATCCATTATGTAAAATCAAGTGAAACACTTTGATTTTTATAAAGCGAAAAGGGGATGTTCAGCACACTACCTATGGGTGCAATGGACAGGATGCAATGTCGATTTATAGTCCGGGGGGTTCTCAAAGGAGAATTCTCTTCGAGGAGGGTGCCCTTGCCCCTGGCGGTTCTGGCCCCGCTTTTGCTTAGGCGCGCTAGTTCCTGGGGCTCACAAATGGACATTGCAAAGGGTTTTGAGGCGGGTTTGTTCCTTTCTCAGACCTCACCTGCCTGGTCCAGCACTTAGTCACGGGCTTTGGAAACATGACTTTCGGCGGTTTCTTCCACCTGTGACGAGAGCATTCAGCTCTGACTCTCTTCCTCTCATATTGCGAGTTTAATGTTAAGGAGCTCCTTGTGGTTGTCAAGTTTATTTCTATCACAACCTCCTCATCGGATTCTTCTGTTCTTTCCGGACCTGCACACTGAGGTGTCCAGGTCCTAGGCGAAGCCTTTTCCATCCCACCCATTTAGCCCCAAAGTGGTGTTGTAATCCAACGTCATGGGGTTGAAAAAATATGGTTATGAAGTGGTGCCCCGGGTTGAAGAGCTGGCTTTCTTGCTGGTTGTCACATCGTCTCTTAAGACCCCGACATTGCCCATCAAGCCACCTGCGTACTATGTCGGTGATGGTGGGTAAGGCATATGCGTCAGCAGGTCAGGCCGCTAAATGCTTGCACATCATAGCAGTGTTGCAGGCGTATTAGGCCGACCTGTTACAACAGCTGGATTTGGGGGGCATCTCGGGCGGCTAGGAGCTGCAAGAGCCCCTCCATGTGGCAGTTTGGCTCTCAGAGCCACTAAAGGGACCAGTAAGGCCATCAGCTGGTCTATGGACACCTTAGCCTCCACAGAGAGGCACCTATAGCTTACGTCCAATTTTGACTGATTACACACATCATTTCAGAGTGTGGACAACGGGGTCCTCTTCCCAAACTTTTGTGATGCAGCGTCTCGTTCCCTCAGGGAGCTAGGTTTACATGCGTAACCTAGAGATGTAATCTGACATATATGAACTGTTATACGGGGGATGCAACACAGAGTTACAGCCATCAAATTTAAAATTACCTTTAACATTTGATCTGTGTTTTATTGTGAAGAAAATATGGCTTAATGGGATTTTTAAATCATTGGATTTTCAATTCTGCATTCTGCAATTCTGCAGTATTTTTTAGTCACTAAAATCTTAATATAATAAATAAAAGACCAGGGCTGGAAAATACTTGAGAAATTGTACTTAAATGCTGTCCATTTCCTTGATTTTATTCCTCTTACTTGCACTCCTGTGTCAATTTATGTTTTCCATATGGGTTATTAATAAAGGTAATAAAGGTCCTATGACCTGATCTTATGCAGTCTTACTTAAGTAATGAGATGGTAGAATTGATATTATGTTTTTGTGTTGTCAGTTTTTACATCCAACATTAGTGCTATATCTCAAGAATTAGTGTTATAATAATTATTCCAACAATCAACCAACAGCTGACTAATTGTGCAATTGAGCCAAATAGCAGACTCAGTTGTCTGAAATAGCTTCCTTCCTATTTTAAAGATAAATCTGGCAAACAATTAAAGAAAAAAAAAGGATTAGACAATTCAAGTTTCATTTTATTTCAGTATTTTATCAGAGCTATAGATTTATTCAGTAAGAAAGAAATATGTTAAGTTAGCTTTATTTTATTAAATTAGCTACATTTACCTTTGTCTTGGTTGGTTAAGGTTATTTGAAAATACAAGAACATGCCATTACTACTACCTGTTTTAGCATGATGCTGGTAACTGGACATAACTTTATATTAATAATTAATAATAGCATGCTTGTCATGAGTTAACTCAGCATGTCATGAGTTAACTCAACATTAAACAAAACTTACATACTTACATCGTACATTTTTTTTAACTGTTCTAAATGTACCTTAAATGAATAGATGAATGTTCCCCTAATGTAGTCATGCCCTTAATTGGGCATGGACAAATATGGAAGTAATTTCAGTTCGTTTAGGAAAAAAATGCCACAAAATTACCCCCAGAGGGTTTATTGTGTGCATCATGGATTTTGGTGATGATTTGAGACTAAAACAAATGTTACTAATTAAAAGTAAATTTTCAGAGAAGTTTTATTTGCACGGGTGGAGCTGTTTTCCCTAGTCGGCTGGTTTTCCCTAGACGGCTGGTTTTATTTATACATTTTTTATATTTTTTGCATGTTTTCTGTGTTCCATGTGGTGCAGCATATTTTATGTAATGTCATTTTGTGTTTGAGGTTAAATGGTGTATTCTATGGTTTTATTATTTTTATTTTGGATACAGCCAACATTTGTCTTTGTAATATGCAGTAGTTTATTGTTGTTTTTCAGTGAATTTGTAAACCATGACTTACTATTAAGCTACGGCCACACCCATATTTAGTTGAACCCTAATTTATGTATGTGTGTATGTATGCATATATAATGAATGAAGTAATGAAGCCAGTTCTATTTTCTATGTGAAAAGGCTGTTGCAGTGTTGGTTCTGCTGTTGGAAAAAAGAGACAATCAGGGGAGCACACCGACGAAGAGGGTTACATATGTATTTATATTTTTTTTCTAAAAAAAAATATAACTGAAATGTGTGCGTTAATAAAAATGAATGCCGTTAAAATTAATTTGCATTAACACATTATTTATGTGTTCATTTTGACAACACAAATTAATGTGTTACCTAATGAATTCAGGCTGAACATCCCCCATATAGAACACAAGCAGAGAAAAAGATGATGGTAATCAGGAATGTGTCTGCCCTTATTCATGTCTACATCATTGACTCCCTCTGTCTCATCCACGTTATCCCCAAACTTCTTGTTGACTTCTGCCTGCTCACAGTGAGCTTCATAAACTAGTCAAAGTTTGTTGTGTGTGAGAGACAGGAAATGGCAAGAAAAAGGTTGATGGTCTAAAAACAGCATGCAGTGAGAAGAAAAAATATTGACATTTCACCAAATAGATTAAATATACAGTAACAAGCCTGTTTTGAAAATGTAGAAAGTACAGATATTTGTGTAAAAATGTATTGAATAAAAAAAAAAAGGTGTCAGAAAAATAGTAAAGTACTGATACCAGAAAAATCTAAGTTACCATAAGTACAGTAACAATTTGTACGTCGTTACTTCCCACCTCTGTATACCAGCTTGTCAAAGTACATATCCTAAAGTCTGCATATGTCTCAAGTTTAACAGTACTCATAGCAATGCACAGTACCACTATTGGTCATAGTTATATAAGTTCATATTTATATAAGTACATCGAATGTATATACATAGATATAGTAGAATCACAGCATAGTAAAACACTACGTATCAATGACTTCATTCCAGTTTGGCCAAAGTTGTTTACATTCTAATTATTAGCAATTAATCAGCATCTAATTTGTTTTTGCATGACCCAAAAGAGAATAATTATGGGGAAAAAATGTCTGTCAAGAAAGTTAATATAACCTGCTAATTGTTAGCCATTTCGTTCATACATTAATCTTCTGATGCACCTTAATAGGAGGAAATTACTTTTGTAGTTCTTCTTCTTTCGGCTTCTCCAATTAGGGGTCGCCACTGCGGATCATCCGTCTCTATACCCCTCCATTACTTTGCATTACTCCTCCACCTATTCCACCTCTTCTTCCTGCAACTGCACCACTCTAATGCCCTCCCTCTCATTCACACACATGTGCTCTCTGGTGTGTTTAAAATAGTAAAATAATTTTTTTTTTTTATTATGTATTGGAGGAAAAAAGTATATGAAAATATTATTATATAGGTATTTGAATATGAATATTTGACATAATTTAAGTTTATACTTTTTTTTTTTTTTAGCTTAATCTTTAGGGCTTTTGTAAAATCAGCAGTAATCAGCACTATTATCTGACTCTAAAACTTTAATATAACCCTACTGCAAAGTTTTATGTGGAGAGACTGATGAGTAAGGCCAGGTCTCATTAGTAATATTACCTATACAGTAATGCCAGAAAAATTTTACTATTTTCATTATGGCTCTACAGTGATTTACAGCAGAGAGTGGACAAGAGTGCAACCTAGAACAGCCAGAATTATTATTGACTGGCTATGATTGTTTTAGAAAGTCAGGAAGCAATAGTTGGCCAATTAAAGACTTCTATTTTGACTCTGTGGCATTGGATAAACCAGAAGAGGTGAAAGGTGTATGTTTGTATGTTCATGGATCTTATTAGCCTGTTCACTGCCTGGGAAGAATGTCGCATTGCTCGTCTATGCATCGTTACCCTGTGGCAGTCTCACATTGTGACAGCCTGCTCTGCCTCTGTATGTGGCATTGTGAGAAGGCATTCTTTCTCTACTGCCACACCATAATGAGACGATGTGACATTTTTCGACATTTTTCCCTTGTTTGCATCATGGCTTCTGGAAAGGTGAATACTCCGTGGCAGTCAGTTGAATATTCTTGAAGAGCTGTATTCGCCAAAGAATATGTCATTATTATGTCATCGATATGCATTGGTCTGTAGCGAGATACTGAGTTTTATTAAATGTCACTCAAACATTGTTGATTCATATGGCAAGGAACCAGTCTACAAACCTGTTTTGCACTTAAAGTCGTATATGGAGGAGATGGGATTTCTCAGAGTATAAAAAAAAATATCAGGTTATGAACAATATGTAAAATAATGCAAACAAAAAATAATCTCAAAAAGGATGCCAGGTGGCAGAGATGAGTATTGTCCTACACAACTCAACTTCAGTTAGCTAAATAATATTAATGTTGTGCACACGTCTGCACCCCCTTTCTGATTTCCTTTTGCATTGGGTGGTGACAAAAGTAGAGAAAAAAGCAGCAGTCTCCTGTGAGTAGTTCTCTTACAGGAGGTTATAGTCTGATCACAGTTTCATGGCACTTTAAAAATACATACTGTATCACTATCATTTGGCATATATTTATCACATTTACATTTTTTAATAGTAAAAAAAATAAATAATAATAATAATAATAATAATAATAATAAATAACAGCCTTGCAGGACATTTCAAACTGCAAATAACAGAACAAAGAACTCAAGAAACTAATTTGAATTTCGAGCATCATAATGAATGAACTTAAAAAATAATATCTTTAATGTCTAATTAAACCATTTGAACTGTCCATCTGTTTCGCCGAAAGTGTATAACATAAAAGTAGTGCTTTGGTGAGTCAGAATCCCTATTAAATAATTGACTTAACAAGGTTGTAGAACCACTTATATGTGTTAATGTCAGGGTGCGGGCGAGACAGAAGGCGGAGGCCGGAGTACAGCTCGCTTGAGTTTTAATGCAAGGGTGAGGGAGCGAGAGACATACGAGCACACACACACAGATGCGCATACGCGCACACACACATACACAAGCACAAGCACACGGCAGTCCTACGGTTGAGAAAGTCCGAGGTGCGCTAGCTGACCCGAGATGCACGGGGAGGTGAAGCGCAGCCGGGATGGGATTGTGGAGTCCGGATGGAACGGACAAGTAGAGTTCAGTACAATAACCGGAACGGGATAACATGCAGAACGGAAAGTCTAACATAACCAGTACGTAGTGTCCAACACATTCAATAACGAACAGGGGTTGGGAGTGAATGAGGAGCTTATATAGAAGCAGGGTGGAGTGATGATGAACCCCAGGTGTGCCTCGTTAAACCTGGAGCTTCAGAGAGAGAGGAGGCATGAGTGATGATGAGCTCCAGGTGTGCGTGGTTAAACCTGGAGCTCTATGGAGAGTGGAGGCATAGAGAGCCACCAAAGGGGGCGTGGCAGGTGGTTCCCTGACAGTTAAGTTAAGATGATTATATATAATATGATTATGATTATATATATATAACTATATATAATTATATAAGCTATATATAATATATAACACCAAGACACAGGTACATGCATTATGTAGTCCACCAAAACTAACACAATACATTATAATTTTGTGTAGTCTATACTAAAGGCCCTATTTGGTCTATAATAATACTTGTAAAAAAAGGATCCTCTCTCAAAGTTAATGGGCACAATAGCACATTTGGGGTGGCAAAGTAATTCACCAGCTGAAATTCACAACATGAAATAACAATTCCTAATGACTATTTGGCACCAATAACTGGGTCATCTCTTTCTTGGTTTGAGTGTCCTGTGTCACGATATAACCTTATCTTTAATAAATGAAATGTATTATTGGTAGAGTGCATCACTAGACCTGGTTGGTTGACCATGAATTACTTTCACTTGGTTTTAGTTTCTTAAAACGCAACTGCTCCAAGAGGAAATCCCTGAGGCAATACCCCGCTTGGGGTAAAAGGGTGGATCCAACCCCACTCTCAAAAAATTACTGCTATGCAGAAATTGACCCCACTTCCCCACTATACCTGCTGTCTGCCCGCTTGAGCACTTCCGGCATTGCCGCCTCCACCACCGAGGAACCGCCGCCTTGCAACCATATTGTCTACAAGGCTTGCCATGAGTACACTCGAACGTTTTCCCTGATATATTTAACCCTCAGGTTCTGACCTGCTTCCGCCTATCTTGCATCCGGCCTTTTGACCATGCCTGTTTTCCTCCCCTCTGCGTAACGCATCTCGGCTTTGCTCTGCTCACGTTCGCATTCAACATCGATCCCCTCGGATGCACCCACCTCTCACTGCTGTGTCTCACCAACAAACGGCGCAGGAGCAGCAGATTCAAAACCTCTCTGCAGGCATGCAGGAAATCATGGGATTCCTGTGCACATGTTTTGGTGACAGAATCCCCACAGGTGCTCCCTTGCTGAATGCCACCCGGTCCTGCAGGCACCCACGGAACCAGCCCCCGCGGCACCGGCCCCCGCTCCATTTACCGGCACCTTGGCTATGCGTTATACACAGCTCGCGCCACCAGCCCGACTTTTGGGGCGACCCAGACTCCTGCCACTCTTTTATTATGCAGTCCCATCAGATTTTCAGTATGCAGCCGTCTTAATTTGTTGTGAGCGCTCCAAGGTGGCTTACATCATTTACCTGCTGTCAGATTCGAGCCCTAAGGTAGGCCACAGCAGAGTGGGAAAGCCAATTGGCGCATCGTTGGCCGCATTTTCTGCCGAACTCAGGTAAGTTTTCGGCTCATCTACACCATGCCGAGACGCCACCTACTCCCTGATTTCGGCCACACAGGGGCATCACTAGGTTGTGGCAGAGTTTGCGGCTGACTTCCGGACCCAGGCCATTGAAAGGGTATGGGATCACACGGCACTCTGACACTTTCCTCCAGGGCCTCTCCTCTGCCATTAAGGATGAATTTGGCTACATGCATTTATCAGCGCATAAGAGAGCACCACTGGGAGCATCGTTACCCCACTCAGGCTCTTGATCATTACCGTCCTTGATCTTTCCCAGATCCCTACCTCTTTCTACCTACCTATCTCTTTCTCTCCACTGCAGGCCATGGAGATAGGACCACCTGACCCCCACCAAGAAGGAGAGACGTTGTTCATAGGGTCTATGCCTCTACTGTGTAGGCAGAGGCATATGTCCGTATCCTGCCCAGGAAAAGGCATGGCTCATTGATGAAGGAGGGAGCACCCACGAGCCCCTCTTCCCCCTGCTCCCTCCAAACCCACCATCTTGGTCCACCTTCAGGCAGGCCCCGAAGGCACATAAATGGCTGCCATCGTTGACTCGGGGGCCAACGCCGAGTTAATTGACCTCGAGTTTGCCAAGCAGCTACAAGTCCCCATAGAACTACCCGAAACCCTGCTAATCAAAGCCCTGGACAGCAGCCTTTTAGATTGGGCCACTCATCGCACCAACGCTCTACTCATTTTAGTGGGGGAACGACACAAGGAGTGGCTTTCCCTCCTGGTCATCTCCTTACCCCAAGCCCCCATCATGCTCGGGTTACCTTGGCTGCGAAAACACAAACCATATGTGGACTGGATCAGAGGGTGTATACTGGATTGGGGTGTGCATTGCTTCAGCCACTGCCTCGCCTTCCCCCCAACCAAACCACTGCCGGTTGTCACTCCTAAGCTCTCAGATTTAGCATCGGTTCATAAAACCTATCATGACCTTACACTTCGACTAGACCATTTAACTGCTTTCTGGAACCAGTCCCACACAGGGCCGCCTGAATCAGTTATAAGCCCTAGAGTCCCTGGCAGCAGGTATCATCTGACCATCCTCCTCCCCAGCTGGGGCAGGGTTCATAGAGACAAAATCCCTATGCCCATGTATCGACTACCGTGGTCTTAATGCCATCACTGACCGGAACCGTTACCCCTAACCGTTGCCCACTAATCTGGATCTATGCAATGCATACCACTTGGTGCGTATCAGGGAGAGGGACAAATGGAAGACCACCTTCAATACCCCAGCCGGTCGTTATGAGTACCTCATGCTTTCAGCTGGTAACATGCAGACAGACCCTGCCAGGATCCAGGCCATCCCGGATTGGCCAGCCCCCACCTCCCGCTGCCAACTACAGAATTTCCTGGGCTTCGCCAATTTTTATCGCTGCCTTGTCAAGGGCTATAGTTCTGTGGCGGTGCCCCTTCATCACCTGACTTCCTCATTCCGCTCGTTTCTTTGGGGCCCCGAGGCTAAAGAGGTGTTTCTCAAGATTAAGCGGCGATTCACCGAGGCACCCATCCTCATCTTTCCTGACCCAGCCTGGCAATTTGTGGTCGAGCTTGACGCTTTCGAAGTAGGAGGAACTTGGAGGAATGGCACCAGTGGTTGGAGGGGGCAAAGGTCCCCTTTCTGGTCTGGACGGATCACCACAACCTTGAGTACCTGAGTAACGCCAAACCTGACGCACTATTAAGAGTTGATGCCCCGGAGGAGTCGTGCCCCGAGACCATCCTTCCCAAATTCATGTCGCTTTGCTCAGTCTTGACTTGGAGAAGCAGGTCAAGAACACAGAGGGCCTCCACTCTCAAAATCTCCAATAGTGTCAACTCCCAGTTCTTCTGTCACCCTGGTCAGCCTTGCAGCTTGTCTCTGGTCAAGACACGCTTTTGATGGCCCTTCTTGGTAAAGGACACCCAGGACTTTGTTTGCAGCCTGCCCTAACTGCGCTTGACACAAAAACCCCTTGCGGCCGCACCAGGGTCTCCTTTGGCCCACTCTTATCCCAAAACATCTGTGGTCACACCTACCAGGCTGCCCCCTTCCAATGGCAAAACAGTCGTCATGACCATCATTGATCAGTTTTCAAAGATGGGCCACTTTATCGACCCTACCCAAGCTCCCGTTCACCACGGAAACTGCTAAGCTGGCTCTACAGCACATATTTTGTCTCCATGGATTTTCCAGAGATAGAGTCTTGGACTACGGCCACTAATTCTCGGCTCAGTTTTCGAGAGAGTTCTGCCACCTTCTAGGCATCCCAACCAGCCTCTAATCTGGATTCCACAACCCAGACAGCTGCATGTGTGTGTGTGTTCTCCTTAGCACCTAAGTGTTACATTAGTGCCAAAACCCAGAATTGAGAAAGAACTGCCATAATCACTTACCCCTCACTATGATTGTCAAGACTCTCAGAGACGTGTGGAACCAAAGCAGCATTTTCAGATCTTGCTCAATGGTCAAGGAAATGGTTCAGGTCCTCGATTTACTGTAGGTTGCCCCTACAGTAAACTGGTCTGTGCCTCCTTTGCAGTCAGGAACCCGCCTCCTGGTTGGATAAACTAATATGGATCAAGTATGCATATAACACCCTTTCCACTGCTGCCACAAGGCAGCCACCCTTTTCTTCAAAACCACCCTTTTCTTCCAATGTTGCCATAGTGGCTGGAGAACTGCCCGAGCTGCCTGCTTAGAAATGGCATAAGACTTTGCCAGGGGGCCAACCGTAAGTGGTGCCTAGCCCCTTATTACCGTGTTGGACAGCAAGTAAGGCTCTCCATCTGGGACCTTCCCCGTAAGGCCACCTGTCAGACGCTGGCCCGGCACTTCATCGTCCCATTTCCTGTTGGGGTTTTAGGAGCTGCCCTGATACTATCAGCCTGCTTGAGCATTTCTGACATTGCGGCCTCCACCACCGTGGAATCGCCCCCTTGTTCAACGTGCTCCGGTTCTCAGCTCTGCTAGCGTTCAATGAGCTCCGGTTCTCGGCTCTGCTCTGCTTGCGCTTAACGCGCTTTGGTCCTCAGCTCGTTAGGCTTGCGCTCAAGGCGCTCTGACTTCCGGCTTGGCATCCTCACACTCCGTGTGCTTCGGCTCCCGACTCGGTTCACTGACTCGGCTCTCAAACTCGGTTCTTCATGCTCACAATTCTGGTACAGCTCTCCCTGCTCTTGGCACTGTTCTGGCATCCGCCTTGGATCCTAGACCTGAATAGCTGGCACCCACACTTGTTCCACACTGTACCTGGCTACTGCAGGACCACAATCAACAAATATTTCCCCCAATAAGGGCCCAAACATCAGATCATTTATTCCAAAAATGTGTCAATGGGGTAAAAAATCACTGTCACTTCCAATTTATGTTATTGGCTCCAGAAATAAAACACAACAGGCAGGAGTGTATATTCTTGAACATCCTCATGTGTACACCTCACCTTGACCTGATTTATAACCTAAATCTGCCAGTGCATGTTATGTAGTGCCTTAAATACTCAATGGCATACAGTACATCCCAGCCCAATTGGGGCAACCTACAGTAAATCGAGGACCTGAACCATTTCCTTGACTATTGAGCAAGATCTGAAAATGCTGCTTTGGTTCCACATGTCTCTGAGAGTCTTGACAATCATAGTGAGGGGTAAGTGATTATGGCAGTTCTTTCTCAATTCTGGGTTTTGGCACTAATGTAACACTTAGGTGCTAAGGAGAACACACACATGCAGCTTTTTGCTGCTTCATTCTCTCTCCTATGAAGCTCTTTTCTCTTCACTTTATTCGTCTACAACACAGATTACTCGTTAGCCAAAATGGCACACAGGTGTGGAATCCTTACCACTCACTGTCCCTGGCTCCACACTTCATTCACAAGCCAGCATTTAAACATGCTTCCACTTCCATAGATTACTAATAAAATGTATTATTTCTTGAATAGGTTTTTGTTTTTTCAGCATAATGAGTTGTCCGGCCTATTTTTGACACCTCTTTGGACCACCTATTAAGAGTTCTCTTTAAACAGCTACTAAACGTTAATTTAATATTTGAAATAAAGATCTTTCTTATAAAATTAAAAGGTAACTGGCCATACCTGGCCTGTCAAAAAATATTCAATTTACTTAATCAGTTTTAAATGTATAAAGGATGTTGGAGAATGGATTTACTAATATTTTGGTCCTTTGGTGCTTCTGATTAGGCAAAAGAGCATAGGTGATTGCAGGCTTACAAGGAAGACTGTGACTCTAAAATCATTGAGTCTCTATTGATTACTATCACCCTAAGCTAATTATCTAAACAGCAGGGAAATGTCATCCACTCAATGTCCATGCATGCAGACTAGGGATGTGCTTTCATCCTAACTGTATTATTATATTAATATTTAAAGGATGAAATTATATACTCATGTATATTAATTTATCATTTCTTTTGTCAGGGACAGATAGATATAGTTTTCTAGTTTTATCTCTGCCCATGCTCATGGGTCAAAAAGTTTTGATATGTGTAGGATATCTAGAAAATTGGATTAACATTTAAATTATTAGATATTATATTATAATAATTCTTTACATTATAAAATGGTGAAGGAAAATACAAATATTACTGCTTGATTAAAAAAAACTCCATTGAGTAATTGAAAGGTGCTATATGTATCAAATAATTAGCATTCGGACATCTGATCATTGAATTTTAACAGCATTGTACTGATGTATTGGAAATATATCATCCCGCTATTGTCTTGCTTTATACCTGGATTCACATTTCTTCCACACTAAAGTGAAAACTGCTGGATTTTATTTATAAGTCCTGAAGAATACCTCTAACAATAACCATGTTGCTCTCTGCTTTAAAATAGTGCCACATGCAGCTTTTCATTTTAATATCTGATTGCTGACTTTGTGACTACACAACATAGCTGATTGACAAAATGTGATTTCAATGATTTATGTGAAGTTTATTGAGTATTTGAATATCTATGCACAATCCTTGTTGTGTACTGTTCAGTTGTGAGTGGAAATAAACTGTGAATTTCTCTCTCTGTATAAGTGTACTATTGGTACCTATTTGTAACTTCCCCATGCATTATATAATTCTAAGAACAATAACATTCTATACATCATGACCATGTAAGAAAGCAAGACAGACTAATTACAGACCAGACTTAGCTTTCATGCTATGAGCATTCCTTTAAAGCCATCCTATCACTTCTTCTTGATGCTTAACAATAAAACCATCCCTCATTAGTATTAATATCGTAATACAATGGTCTCATTTATGTTTGACAAAATATTTAGATTTTATCAAGTGTTTTTTGTCAATGATTTGTCAATGATTTGTGCTTCCACTAATCAGACTGTGATTAGTTTGCATTACGTTTTGACCTAATACTATCCCCCTGCCAACTATTGCCCTGTATTAATGGTTTATTAAAAAATTACCTTCACAATGCTATTTCTTAATATTGTCCCATAACTCGATCACAAAGGTCAGGTCAATGCACTGCTTTCATTTTGAAATGGTGGAATGTATGGGTTTTACCTATTACTGTTCTGCAACTACAGAGATATATTCATACTTGCTTTGGAGTCCAAAAGCTGATTATAAATAATTCCAGAGCAGCACAACCAGTCTGCCTAATTTTTTTCTCAATACTTGACACTGAATGATGATTTGGATGTATGAGGCCCACATCAATATTACACACTGCTAGCCTGTTAGCCTTATGGCAATTATCTCTTACTGTGATTACTGTGAATAGTGCTAATCTTTAGCATATGGAGACCATACCTTGAAAAAAAGGGAAAAGGAAAACATTTGTTTTTGTGTACTCCTGCACATGAGACGAATTGAAAACATATCAGTTTTTACATGATATACTGGTCCTAGACAAGAAATTGTAAATTTATAAGGACAGTGCACATTGCAACACTCATTCATGCTACCCAATTTATTTCAGCAAGGGTTGTGGTGGTTCCATAGATGATATGATTAACACAAAGCACAAGGTGGGAGAATGCACCCTAGGTGGAAATATGGCAGAATAAGTGAAACTATGCACCAACATAGTCCGAGCTCAGAATTAAACTATTGCGCCATCACGGGGCTTATAGTATTATTGTATTAAGGCATTGTTCAATGGATATACTCCCCTGCATATTATACACTTGTATTCAAGAGCTGCTACTGTAATAGTATTATTTTTCCAGCATGCATCTTTGAATTGTTATTAAATATAAATTCTCAAGGTATCAGGATTATGGACAGGGTCTATGGTTCCCACAACCACTTCACTATCACATAACTTTTTACACCTGATTCACATTCACGGTCATAGCACCCTTTTGTCACTCGTTTGATTTTTTCATGTTTGCGTTAAATTTTGTTTTGCTCAGATTCCTTTTTTCCTATGTTTCTGGTTATTCCATGTATTGCTCTTTGTGCTTTTTTTTTGTAGTTACATTTACTGATTCTTTTTACCACATTATCCGAGTAAAGCTGCCTATTGGTAAAAGCGCTGTACAATAAAAAATGTATTGAATTGAATAAAATATCTGCACTTGCATCAACTTCCATCTTGTTACATGGAACAAGATTTCTTCAGGTTATTTTAGATAGTGTTTTCCTTGTGCTGCCAGGCAAAAATACACTATACAAAATAATCAGAAAACAAACCAAAAAAAGGTTTGCACTGCATGTTGCTTCTAGTCCTGGAGTCACAATAGTCCCCCTAACTGCATATAGATATAACTTAACTTGACTTTGCAGCAGTGCAAAGCATGTGGATTTCTTGAGGGGCATTTTTAGATATTCCAAAGATAGAATATGAACAAACTCTTCTTGTGACACTAAGACTGTTACTGAAGGTTGCTCATGCATTCAGTGTTAAGAGCTGACGGAACTGTTTGTCGTTGTGAAGGTGAAATTTCGAAATTTAGTAAGAAAGAGTCTGTGCCTTAAATTTTTAACAGACATCTGTTTAATGTGGTATTAGTAAATTTGCTTTGACTCTACAAAGTCCTCAGGACAAAAGATATCAAGAAATGCCAATAAGGCTTCCTGTTAGAGTAAACAATTAATAGGGATCTGTTAGTCTTGTCACATTTGTTGTTATCCAAATTAACCATGTGTAGGTTTTCTGTCTTGGGACCTGCAATTTTGGGGGGTGGGGTGGAGATTACTGTTGTGTGATTTTCTGGCAGGCCTCCTGTAATCAAAATTATCTTTTGTTATGAACAAAGTAATCTATTTTATGTGGTGCCAAAACATACTAAGGAAGAAATCTAGTAAGAGAAATGCAAATTAGGAAACTAGGGAAATTATACATTTAACTTGTCAAATGAACAGGTTTTAGTTGGATAGGTGAGGCCCATAATGTAATTTGTTTTGGCAGCCCACTTTTTACTGAAAGCAGCATTACTTGTTCTACAGAAGGATATACTGTAAGTGCACACAAAGCCATTTTTTTTTTTTTTTTTTTTTTATCCTATTATTTATGTAGAGTAATAAATTGCTTGGTGTAACCATCCAACAATAAAAGGTTATTAGGCAATAAAAAAATGCACAGAAACCTTTATGCTTACCCTCATTAAGAATTCTATACATTCTATGAATATGCATATTAGATAAGTGTCTGGCTGGCCGTTTCCTGTGGTACCTGCAATGCTGCATGTTGCATGGCCTAAATTTGTATACCAGAAAATAACAGTCTCTTATAGTAATTTATGGTGCAGTAGTACTTGCCTGGTATGCGTTTATTATTAACTAATTTTTCAATGTTTCTTTTATTAATGCAGTAAAATATCCACAGTGCCATTTCATTGCTGGAAATTAGATTCTTCTTCTTTACAAAACTGTAGAATACACTTGTCCTGCACTCCATTCCTCTCATCGTGATAGCCTTTGCCTTAAGCCCTAGAGTACATTTTTTTGTTTTGCTTTCATAGTCCAGGTAGCAGTAATAAGGTAGTAGTTGTAGTGGGTTTTTTCTATGTTGTATTGACTTTTCGAGCACACCTTAGAGCTATATGCATCGCAAGTAAATTTTAAGATGATTTATACAAAACATACTCCCATTATGCACATTAGTGCTCATCTGCACAATATTTGCATTCATAGAGCGAAGAGTAGAGGCAATATGTCACTAGTAACTATGTTTTGGGCTATAAATACAGTGAATATGAATATAATTTAACATCCATGACAAGGGTTTTCAGCCCCAAGGTGGCAGGGATCGGAAGAGAGAGCATCTAAAATAGAGACATTATTAAAGTGATGGCTTTTATATAGACAAGATCCAAGATGGCAGCATGGCAGTCTTTCAAACGTCTGCTCCCTGGACAATAAATTGGACTACATCCGACTCCAGTGGACCACGTGACGAGAGTTCAGAGACTGCTGTGTCTTTGTTTTCACAGAGACGTGGATCAGAGTTCCAGAAACCACCATCCAGCTAGACGGGCTAACAGTGTTTCATGCCGACAGAAATGCAGCTCTGTGCAGTAAGACTCGTGGTGGTGGCGTGTGTGTTTTCAACACAGAATGGTACAAGAACTCTGTGCTTGTCTCACGCTATTGCTCATTGCTAGTGGAGTTTGTGACTATAAGATGCAAGCCATTTTATTTACCACGGAAATTCACCACTGTTTTTATTGTCGAAGTGAACATTCCTCCCAGCACTAATGCTAAGGAGGCACTGTGTGAACTCTATGGTGCTATTAGCGACCTGCAGAATGCTCACCCGATCGATTGTTTATTATCACGGGAGATTTTAACCATGCAAATCTCAGGAATGTGCTTCCTAACTCCATCAGCATCTGGACTTTGCAACGAGAGGGGCGAACACAATAGATCTTGTTTACACAAACATCCCCAGCGCGTATCATGCAGAGCCCCGCCACCATCTCGGCTACTCAGACCACATTTCTGTTATGCTAATTCCAGTATACAGACCGCTCGTCAGCCACTCTAAACCGGTTCTGAAACAGGTGAAAACCTGGCCAGCAGGAGCCACCTCTGCTCTTCAGGACTGTTTCGACTGCACTGACTGTTTAGGAAGGCTGCAACCAATGGCGATTCCATCAACTAGGAGAAGTACACATCATCAGTGACCAGCTACATCAGCAAGTGTGTTGAAGAAGTGACCATCTCCAAGACATCACTACACGCTCAAACCAGAAGCCGTGGATGACCGCAAACGTGCAAGCGCTGCTGAAACAAAGAGACTCCACCTTCAGAGCTGGAGACAACCCGGCTTTAATATCAGCAAGGGCCAAACTCACAATCAGCAAGGACATTACTCACAATCATACATTCTATTACTCTTGGTAGTTCTCACTCTTTAGTGTTTTGTATTGTTTTAAAGATTTATAATCACACTCTTGATATCACCCAAATGAGGATGGGTTCCCCTTTTAAAACAGTTTTTTCTCAAGGTTTCTTCCTATTATCATCACCAAGAGTAACAGAATGTGTGATTGTGAGTAATGTCCATTCTACAGTCAGTTGACATTATAACACTGAAATAGGTCCAATGTCCAAACTCTAAATTAAGTGGAATCCAAATGTCACTGGAACGTCTTTAGATGGTTCAGGATGTTTACCGGTCGGCATCTACTTCTTTAAAGGTCCACAATCTTCAAGAAATTAGATGTGACTGGAGCTGGCGCAACCTTGGGATGACTTAGGATGAGTAGAAAAAGAGAAGCAATAAAGAGGAATTAGCATAGCTGCTGTTCAAAATAATAACAAGCACAAGTTGATAAAGTGCATGTGATCAGATGTACTAAAACACAATGTTATGATATGTGACGTGTGTTATGTGTAGGACTCGCTAAAAAGAGAAGTTTTTAATCTGCACTTAAACTGGGAGAGTGTGTCTGAGCCCTAAACACTGTCAAGAAGATTCCAAAGTTTAGGAGCTAAATATAAGAATGTTCTACATCCTTTAGTGGACTTTGCTATTCTAGGTACTACTAAAAGTCCAGAGTTTTGGGATCTCAAGGATTGTACAGTCTTCAAGTTAGAAGACTGGATAAATACATGGGAGCTAAAACATTTAAGACTTTGTAGGTAAGTAGCAATATTTTGTAGTCAGTTCAAAACTTAACAGGTAGCCAGGGTATGGATGATAAAATTGGGGTTATATGGTCATATTTTCTCAACCTTGTCAGGACTCTGGCTGCTGCATTCTGGACTAACTGTAGCTTGTTTATTAATGATGCAGGACAACCACCTAGTAATACATTACAATAGTCCAGTCTGGAGGTCATGGATACACGGACAAGCTTCTCTGCATCAGATATAAAAATGTTTCTTAGTTTAGCAATATGGGGGAAGGTGGAAGATGGCTTATTGTAATATGGTTGATATGATTTTCAAAAGTTGCTGTCTAAAATAACTCGCAGGTCTTTTACTGTTGATCTAGTAGTTACAGTACATCCTTCTAAATGCAGGTTGAAATGCTGGAGCTTTTGTGTACTGGTTTTTGGACTGATAAACAAAATCTCTGTCTCATCAGAATTTAATAATAAAACATTATGCGTCATCAAATATTTTAATTCTTCAACACACTCCGTTAACCTGGTCAATTGAGATGTTTCGTCTGGTATTGATGAGATGTGTAACTGGGTATCATCAGAATAACAGTGAAAGCTAATCCCATGCCGTCTAATAATATTTCCCAAGGGAAGCATTTACTGTATATTGTGAAAAGCAGAGGTCCCAGAACTGAATCTTGTGGTACACCATATTTCTTTCTTGAATTAACCTGGATAGTTCTCCATTTTAGTCAGTAATGATTAGACAGGTAGGATTAAAACCAGCCTAATGCCTGTCCCTGAATGGCAATGTAATTCTGTAAGTGATTCAGGAGAAAGTCATGATCTACAGTGTTGAATGCAGTGCTAAGATCAAGCAAAAATGACAGAGAGATGAAGCCTTGGGCTGAAGCTAAAAACAGGTCATTTGTTATTTTTAACTAGTGCAGTTTCTGTGCTATGATGGGTCCTGAAACCTGACTGAAACTCTTTAAAGATATTGTTCTCTTGTAAGAAGGAACATAACTGGGCAGACACAATCTTTTCTAAAATCTTAGACATAAACGGAAGATTTTAAATGGGTCTGTAATTTGACAGTTCAAATAAGTTGGGTATTTCATTTGGGTACAAAAATTAGGTTTCTTAATGAAGGGCTTAATAACTGCCAACTTGATGGGTTAGGGACGTGACTAAAGATAGTGAGGAGTTAATAATCTTGAGAAAAGGCTCACCAGCTGTATGTAACACTTCTTTTAGTAGTTTAGTTGGAATAGGATCTAACCGACATGTTGTTGATTTGGCTTTGGTGATAACATCATACAGCTCTTCCTGTCCTATACTTGTAAAACAGTGTAATTGTGGAGTTTTAGGTGAGATTGGATCAGGAGATGCTGTCAGGTTGGACCTTCACAATTTTGTTTTTAATACTTTCAGTTTTTTCAGTGAAAAATTTCACCTCAATTCCAAACTGTGATGAAACACATTTTTTTCAGATACTTGATTTGTTGTTAATTTAGCCACTGTACTGAAAAGGAACCTGGGAAGGATTGCTCAGGTGGTCAACTTCAGCATTTAGCGCCTGTCTGTAGCTGAGCATACTGTTTTTATACGCAATTCTAAAAACCTCCAATTTAGTTTTTCTCCATTTTCTTTCCAGATTATGGGCTGCTCTCTTGAGAGCATGAGTATGACTATTACACCATAGTGCAGGTGTTTTTTTCTCTTCTATCTTTTTTAACCTGATGGGGGCAACGGTTTCTAATGTGCTAGTGAGGATAGTGTCTATGTTGTTAGCCATTTAGTCAAGATCATTAGCATTTAGGGGTTTAGTGAGAAATTGGGATAAACCAAGGAGGTTGTTTGTGAATCTGTCCGTAGTGGTCAGAACAATAGTCCTACCAAGTCAATAATATATATATTTATTTATATTTATATTTATTTGTTTTTTCTTTTTCAACTTTTTTTTTCTCGCAATTGTAAATTTTATATCTCACAATTCTGACTTTACACGCACTCACAAATGTAGCCATCTCTCCAGTTTTCAAAATTACAGCAACTAAGTTTCTCACTGACTCACTCATTCTACCTAAAGTTTATATTTTTTTATTTTATTGGTCGAGGCCCGGGTTACCAATGACTGCCACAGGTATTGTTAGCCAACATGGTACGGTGTAATTTGGGCTACTGTTGGCTAAAGAAGGGGAGGAGGAAGACGTCTACAGAGACAGCAGGGAAAGGATAAGTGTAGGAAAATGGAGGTTAGGGTGTGCAATTTAAATGTTGGTACTATGATGGAGAGTTAGCTGATATGATGGAGAGGAGAAAGGTAGATATGTTGAGTGTTCAGGAGACCAAGTGGAAATGGCATAAGGCCAGGAACATTGAAGGTGGGTTTAAACTGTTTTATCATGGTGTGCATAGAAAGAGAAATGGTGTAGGGGTGATCCTGAAGGGAAGAGTACAGCAAGAGTGTAGTGGAGGTGAAGAGAGTTTTTGATAGAATGATGAACGTGAAGCTGGAAGTTGAAAGGTGATGATAAATGTCATCAGTGCTTTTGATCCACAAGTGGGTTGTGAGATGGAGGAGAAGGAAAAATTGTGAGTTAGATGTAGAGGACGGAGTGGTATGGAGACGAATGATCTGCTGTGGCGACCTCTAATAGGAGCACCCGAAAGAAGAAGATAAAAATCACTAGGTTTTGACTCTCTCCTTTTAATGGTGTCTTTTTCAAGGGGAATTGTACATGTACTGTACTGTAAACTCAACAAAGATTGTGAATTACTTGTCACAAATGTTTTATTTACTACTGAACATTTAAATTAATAATACAATAATAAAATAGTTTTTCAAACATTTGTATGTAGTTTTTCAAACATTTGTATGTAATTTATTAGTGTTTTGAAATGTTACTCCGGACTTTCAAGAGAGTCGCGGCTTCTCGCGAACTATTAGATTTTTCAGCTGTAAATATATATCATGGGATGCCGTTTAGGAAATCATCATGGATGGATGGATGGATGGATGGATGGATAGATAGATAGATAGATAGATAGATAGATAGATAGATAGATAGATAGATAGATAGATAGATAGATAGATAGATAGATAGATAGATAGATAACAAAGCAAAAAACAGATACACTGATCTGGGCTTTATTGCTGAAGGCTATACACATGAAAGATTGTTTATTTTTGTGTGTGCAGATTTTGAAAACATGAAAGTGGGCTTTCATGTGTTTTGCAATGAGGAGAGGCTTGCATCTGGCCACTCTGCCATAAAGCCCAGATCAGTGGAGAGTTACAATAATGGTTAATCTGCAGGTTTTTCCCATTTCCCCACATGATCTCTGAAGCTCAATCAGAGTGACCACTGGGTTCTTGTCACCTCTTGTACCAAGTTCCTTCTTATCCAATTGCTCAGTTTGCTCAGTTTTGAGAAGTCCCAGCTGCTCCAAATTTCTTTAATTTTTTAATTATTCAGGCCACCATGCTCTGGGGAACCTTGAGTGCAGTAGAAATTGTGCTGCTTTTCCCAGATCTGTACCTAGACACAAACTTGCCTCTGAACTCTATAGTCAGTTAATTTCACCGCATGGCTTATTTTTTTGTTTTGATATACACTTTCAGAAGATCTTTAAGAGACAAGTGTGTGGCTTTCAAAATCATATCCAATTAATTGAATGGACTTCAATCAAAGTGTAGAAACATCCCAGAGGTGATCCTAGATGTACCCGAGCTAAAAGTTTGCAAATCTGCAAAGTAATCGCAATTAGTCTATATTGTCCTTTTGGTGTATAGGGTGTAGAATGATGTGTAAAAGAAGAATTTTAGCATAAGGCTGCAACATAAAAGCTTTAGCATAAAATGTTAAAAAAACAAAAACAAAAAAACAAAATAATTATTGAATACCTACTGAATGCACTGTATATAATGATTATGCCTCAAAGCCTCGGATGTCTCAGTTAAATCCTTACCCAAGTTGTTGCCTTTTGGGTATCTGCATAGGTTTCCAGCAAATTGCAAACGGGTGTGAATGCATCAGCAAATGATTCATATTGCCCTTGAATGGACTGGCCTCATGTCAAATATTTACCTCATTTTTCACCTTGATAAAGCCACCACTGAAAATGAATGCATGAGTATTAGATTTTACTACTTATATTTAAATCTGAATTATTATAGTAATAATGATCATTTTATTTCCCAGAAATATGTAACAGAACATCTTCAGAAACAGAATGGTTCAAAATAAAGTATTGAAGAAATTGATTGATTAATAATCACAATTTAAAACATGAAAACATAGACTTTAATTAAATCAATAATCATTTTATGGCCATAACAGGTCATTTAAGACTATAATTTAAGACTATTTGTCAACAACAAGACAAAGAAAAATTTTAACAATATGTGCACCGATAATGTACAAACAAATGTACAAAATTCATTATCTGAAGTAGTTATTATCTGTAGTTGAAGTTGGAGAATATAGAAATGTTTAATACATGAAAATACTGGAGAGTACGTTTATTTTTAAAGAATGAAACATAAGCAAAAAGAACATAATTAATATTCTACTGTAACACAAGAAAACTTTTTGTTGTGTCAGGTCTCTGCTGAGCTGATCGATCTTTTATGTGATGTGGATGTAGTCGTGTGGATACTACACAAGCTATCACACATGAGGCTGAACCACTAGAGAGATCCTTAAGCAAGCTGCCCAAATCCCTCTATCTCATGAAAATATCAAAAGCTGTTTATTATATGACTTTGTCCAGATAAAATGTGAGCAATAGGTGGTGTTTTTTGTTTATTTACTCTTCAAATGGAGCTCTAAGGACAGTTAGGAATACTTGGTTATGAGATGGCTCTGAGGTATACCAATAATCATATTATAGTGGATGATGATGATGATGATGATGATGATGATGATGATAATAAAAAAAACATTGAATTAAATATAAAATATTAATTTTTAATCATCATAATAAATAAATTGTTAAATTGTCATGGACTAGTAACTAAAATCATTTCACTGCATGTTGTAGAGTGTATGGCTATCTACAGTAAATCTTACATCTGTTTATTACTTGTTTATTGTTTAAATAACAAAAGTGATAAGTGAGTAAACATGAGTGTACTTAGCCAGTCTAATGTTTGTGTTTAAAATTTAACCAACACTGTCTTGCTCCTATTTTCATATGGCAGAGGGATTGGATTGGATTGGATTGGACTGGACTGGAATGGAATGGATTGGATTGGGCAGTGCTTGCATGCGGGCACAGACTGAAGGTAGACTTTTTCCCCAGTGGAATGAAATCAGTTATTCATGCAAGTGGCACTAAGCTTTGAGAGCAAGTCTGATGTTCATGCAGAGGGGTTAGATGTGGACATGAAAGGGGACAGAAGAGGAAAAGAGGCCTGTGGGGTACATAGAACAATAAGGGTGACGTACAGTAGGTGTATTTATCACCGAAGAGGATGTGTGCATCAGAATATTTCTAAGTGTAAAAGCTGACAGAATTGATCTATCTAGCTTATCTATTATGATTTTATCTATTCGCTCTTGATAGTTGTCAGAGAAAATTTAGCCAACGACTTTCAGGTAGCTTAACTACTATGTTATCTTACCTGACATATATTGATCATAGCATAGTTTACAATGCAGTCCTTTACTTTGTTTTGAAACAAATAACAAAAGAAAAGATTTTTGATCTGGCACTATTCTACTGAATTTTTACAAATTATTTTATTTTCACAATTATTTAAAAGTTATGGAAGTAATAAAATTGACCCAGTTTGAGGCTGACATAACAGCAATTTCTTCTACCATATATGTATTAAAAGGTAGAAGACAAAGATGAGATGATCAAACAAGATTCCTGGTTAGAGTTTTGAGGGAATTTGTGCCATCCTCTGAACCTGCTATGTGCTCTGATGTCTTATATAAGACTATTAACGGTTACTGCAGTGCTGCCATTAGATAAGCCATGTGTGTGCTGGGATCTTTCTATTTTATACCAATGTAATATTTTTCTCATTCTGCATGATTTTGGTGAATGTATTTTTGGCCCTGATGGGTCATTCTAACTTATGGATAATTTTACTGCAAAACATGCATGCTTTCTTACACACACACACACACACACACGCGCGCGCTCTGCTTGGATAAGCCTGCTGTTTACCTATAACGTGCATGCATTTTTTATGGACCACCACAGAGACAGGAATATGTGCCACTGTGCTCATTAAGCAGTCTAAACATGTGGTTTGGTGACAGAAGGTGCAAGAGATTGTGGTCACAACCTTACTATGCACTCTTCAACATCTGGCTTCAACATCTTTTTCTTTTTTCAGATCAACCATAGGTTGTAGCATTATGTAGAGTGGCACAAATGTAAACGACTGGGTTCAAATTAAAATTATGTTAAGAATGAATGTTGAGATGTGTGATTTGCCATTTTACTGCACTACCCAATCAAAAATGTGCTTATCCTATTCCAAACCATGTGTGTGTAGTGGAGCAGTAATTTTTATTTTATGTACATACAGTATGTATAGGTATGTACAGGTCCAGTCAAATGTTAGGACATAATTCCTTCTTCTTTGGTTTCTATTTATTTGTATTATTTACAACATTGTACATTAATACCAAACATGTATGGAATTCTGTAGCAAACAAAATATCTTGCTTAAATATCTTAGAATATGTTTTATATTTTTTATTCTTCAAAGATGCTACCTTTCACTTTGTTGAAATCTTTGCACATTTTTTGCATTCTTTCAGTCTGCCTAATGAGGTAGACACCTGGAATCGTTTTCCTACAATCTTAAGAAGTTTCCAGAGGTGTTAAATGCTTGTTGACTGTTTTTCCTTCACGCTTCAGTCCAACTCATCCCAAACCTTCTCAACTGGATTTAGATTGGGTGATTTTGGAGGCCAGTTCATCTGATGCTGCACTCCATCACACATTCAGGAATCGTCTGTTTACACTCTGTAATTCTAACAAAGGCAGCAGTTAGAGCCATAAATCTCAAATTTAGATTTATCAGACCAAAGAACAATTTTCCACTAATCTAATGCCCATTCCGTGTGTTTCTTACCCCAAGCAGGTCTTTTTTGCTCTGTTTTTTTTTTTTTTTTAATAAAGGTATCTTTGCTCCAGTTCATCCATGAAGACCTGACGCACACAGTCTCCTCTGAACAGTGAATGTTGAAATATGTCTGCCACTTGAATTTTGAGGAGCATGTTTGTAAATTAAGGTTGTCTGAGGCTGGCAATTCTAAAATGTAAATACATTTAAAGTTCTAAAGATTTTTTTTTCCAGCTTACTTGTCAGTGCTCTTTGCCATAATATAAACTTGTACAAAAGTAGTAGTAGAAATAATAGGGCTATTGACCTTGTGAATCTGATGAGAATATTCCATGAGTTTGCCAAGCTGTTATCAAAGCTAAATGTAGCGACTTTGGACAATTTAAAATAGAAAAATGAAGATCATGAGGAAGAACAGTAAAGTGCATATGAAGTGCAGATTTGACTGAGAACTCATTTCTAAAAGCATTACTCATGCTGATTAAATAAATTGATGTTTAAGTAAATTGGTTAAATTAATAAAGTAATATAAATTTTTAATAGAGTGTATGTGGGTTTTTATCTATTTAGTTTATACATGTATAAAACAACACAGCAAGATGGATGGGTTCATGTCATTATGCATAATATACTTGATGTGTATTTAAATCCTAGTATAAAAACACAAGCTTTTGACAGACTAAGTGTCAGGGGACAGCCTGCCACGCCATTCCCCAGCTCCACACACACACACACGTAGTCTGTCCCCATCATACTAAGTATCGGCACCTGCGGCTCGTTATCATCAGCCCTACATAAACCCCTCTCCTGCTCTTACTCACCGTCAGTTCTACCACTTCACGTAGAAGACCCAATCCCTTGGTGTTCAGCATTTCTGTTGTTGTCTTTTTTTTGTTGCGCTCTTCCTTCAGTAAAAACCCTTCTTCACTACCCTGGAGTTTTTGCTTCCGTCACTTCGCAACCGTGACAGAAGAACTGACCTTACTAAACAGAAGGAGTATAAAGAACCACGCAGCCTTACCTATGGAATCTGATCCTCAGCCGGGTGCAAACGCGGAGCTTCTTCGAGAGCTCATCGGAGCGCTCCGGGCTGCGGTCGCCGCTAATCCGGTTCACCGGGCTCCACCTCCGGCACCTCCGCCACCCTCTAACAACCCGATGGCTCTCCCGAACTCCTTCTCCGGGGATGCGGCTGAATGCCGCGGCTTCCTACTCCAGGTAGAGCTATACATCGCCATGCAGCCGCACCGCTTCGTCGCCGACCGCGCGAAGATCGCCTTTCTGATCTCGCTGTTATCCGGAAGAGCTCTCGCGTGGGCCCGCGCGCTATGGAGCGCAAATAGCGTAGCTCTCGCCTCCTTCGCGGCGTTCACTACGCACGTAACGGAGGTTTTCTGCACGAGAACGGGAGCGCTAAACAACGTGGATGAACTCCTGCATCTCCACCAAGGAACAGACGGCGTGGCGGAATACAGCCTTCGCTTCCGCACTCTAGCGGCCTCCAGTGGTTGGAATGAGAATGCACTGTTAAGTGTATATCGGCAAGGTCTGAATCCGGCGATTCGAATGGCAATGGCCACCCATGTTGATGCGGTGGGACTAGGGACCTTTATACAACGTTCCATTTTGGTCTCACAACATCTATCTGCCTGTTCCATGCCGGATTCCACGCCTCCCACTGCATCGGCCGCTGCATCAAAGACTACCCCCGAACCCATGCAGTTGGGGTTTCAGCGTCTGTCTAGGAGAGAGAGAGAGAGAGACGCCGAACCACCGGGCCTGCCCGTACTGTGGTAATCCAGGTCACTCCCTTCCACAGTGCACCGTTCGACCCCAACGCGCTGAGGTGAGCAATATCGCCTTTCCCTCTGGAATTTCTCGGTTAACCACACTTTCTGTAACCCTTCTCGGTCCTAACACCCGCCTTTCCACCTCCGCTCTAGTCGACTCAGGTTCTGCCGGGAACTTCATCTCCCAGGCATGCCTAGACCAGCTCCAGCTACGCCGGGAGCGGGGACACCACGATCTGGCCGTCCAGACTATCCAAGGATGCCCGCTTGGACAAGGCTGGATTAAATACTGCGCTGCTGTCATCACCCTCCAGATCGGTCTGTTCCATCAAGAACGTATACAGTTCCTGGTCCTGGAAAACTCCACAGTGAACATCATCCTGGGGCGTCCATGGCTGATTAAACACTCACCTCGGTGTTCCTGGGGCCCTTGTGACATCCTCGAATGGAGTCCCTGGTGCCACAAACACTGTCTCCATGGTCTTCCCTCTCCACTCAACAGAAGGGTGACCATGGCCGCCACATGGGTCGAAAACTCCCCTACACCCTCTCAGACGGAGATCCCACCTGAATACTCCGAGTTCGAGGATGTGTTCAACGAACAAGCCGCAACCCGACTACCTCCTCACCGACCCTGGGATTGTGCCATCGATCTGACTACTGGAGCTAAACTCCCGAAGGGCCGAATCTACCCCCTGTCCGTTCCTGAATGCACATCCATGGAACAATACATCCAGCAGGCCCTCGACCAGGGCTTTATCACCCCGTCCTCCTCTCCCGCTGCCTCGAGCTTCTTCTTCGTAGCAAAGAAGGATGGGGGCCTCCGGCCTTGTATCGACTATCGGGGCCTCAATGCCCTCATCACTCCTCTCCCTTATCCGCTCCCGCTTGTCCCTGCCGCACTAGAGGACCTCCGTGAAGCACGCTACTTCACCAAGCTTGACCTCAGGAGTGCCTACAACCTCGTGCGGATTCGTAAAGGAGACGAGTGGAAGACCGCCTTTATCACTCCCGCTGGTCACTACGAGTACCGGGTCATGCCATACGGCCTTTCCATCTCACCGGCTGTGTTCCAGGGCTTCATGAATGAGGTGTTCAGGCCTACTCCCGGACACTTCAGGAACATCACAACCACGTGACCCAAGTGTTGGAGCTCCTGCGAAAACACCAGCTATACCTGAACCTCCCTAAGTGCGAGTTCCACCAAACCAGGGTCCAGTTCCTCGGCTATGTGATCAGCGCCAAGGGAATCCAAATGGACAAGAAGAAAGTGCAGGCGGTGCAGGAATGGCCGCCCCCCTGCTCTGTAAAGGAGTTACAGAGGTTCCTGGGGTTTGCGAACTTCTACCGGCGCTTCATACGGGGTTTTAGTCAGGTCACAGCCCCGCTCACCTCTCTCCTCAGGGGCAAACCCAAAGAGCTGCCCTGGACGTCCAAGGCCGAAGAGGCATTCCGGGAGTTTCGGGAGCGGTTCTACGCAGCTCCACTACTCAATCACCCGAACCCGGAACGCCCCTTTGTCGTGGAGGTGGACGCATCATCCACCGGGGTCGGGGCTACACTCTCCCAGCACTCCGGGTGCCCCGCTCGACTTCACCCCTGTGCCTACTTCTCGAAGAAACTGTCCCCCGCCGAACAGAACTACGATATAGGGAACCGGGAACTCCTCGCCGTTAAACTGGCATTCGAGAAGTGGAGACACTGGCTAGAGGGAGCAAAACATCCATTCATGGTGATCACGGACCACAAGAACCTGCAGTACCTTAGAGAGGCCAAGAGGCTAAACCCCCGGCAAGCCCGATGGGCCCTGTTCTTCACCCGGTTCAACTACACCCTGATCTACCGTCCGGGGTCCAAGAATGGCAAGGCCGACGCCCTTTCCCGCATCTACGGTCCGGATGAACCTATTGAACCAGAGCCAATCATTCCTCCCGAGTTGTTCGTATGCCCCATCGTGTGGAACCTGGAAGAGGAAATCCGCTCGGCCGCAAGCCAGGAGCCCGCACCCTCCGGGTGCCCGGAAGTTCGTCCCCACAGCCTGCCGTCCCGCATTGTTGAGCTCCATCCATGACACTCCCGGGACCGGCCACCCAGGACGCCAGGGGACCCTGCTACTCCTCCAAGCCCGGTTCTGGTGGCCCAACATGCACAGGGATATGGCACGTTATGTCCAGGGCTGCCTGACCTGTGCCATGTCCAAGGTCCCGCGCCACCTACCCGTGGGTAAGCTGGTCCCGCTGATGATCCCGGAACGACCCTGGTCCCACCTAGGCATCGACTTTGTTACGGACCTGCCACGGTCTGAAGGTCACACCTGCGTACTCGTGGCGGTGGATCGATTCTCCAAAGCCTGCCGCCTCATACCTCTCCCTGGTCTGCCCACCGCCCTGGAGACCGCCGAAGCTCTCTTCCAGCACGTGTTCCGGAACTTCGGCCTCCCGGAAGAGATAGTGTCAGACCGCGGACCGCAGTTCACGTCACGCGTCTGGAGGGCGTTCTTTCGCCTTCTCGGCGTGGCGGTCAACCTATCGTCCGGCTACCATCCTCAGTCCAATGGGCAGACCGAGAGGAAGATCCAGGAGTTGGGGCACTACCTACGGTCGTACTGCCATGAGGATCAGACGGAGTGGAGCCGATTCCTGCCTTGGACGGAGTACGCCCAGAACTCCCTACAACAGAGCACCACTGGCTTGACCCCGTTTCAATGCGTGCTGGGGTACCAGCCCACCTTGTTCCCGTGGTCGGACGAGCCGTCTAACGTCCCTGCCGTCGACTACTGGTTCCGGGAGAGCGTCCGGGTGTGGGAGTCGGCACACACCCAGCTCCGTCGAGCCCGTGATGACACGCAACGACATGCGGATGCGCGTCGGCTGGAGTCTCCCTCCTACCACGTAGGAGACAGGGTATGGCTTTCCACGAGGGACCTACGGCTCCGTCTCCCGTGCAGGAAACTGAGCCCCCGGTTCATTGGGCCCTTCCGGGTTATTCGCCAGGTCAACGAGGTCTCCTACCAACTCGACCTCCCTCCTCGGTACCGAATCCACCCCGTGTTTCACGTGTCCCTTCTGAAACCCTTTCGCGCGCCGACTACGCCACCTCCTGAGGTGGGCAGGGATCCTCCGCTGCCGGACATCCTAGGCCAGCCCTCGGTGTACGCAGTGCGCGAGGTGCTCGATTCGCGCCGGAGGGGCCGTGTGCTGGAATACCTGGTCGACTGGGAAGGGTTTGGACCGGAAGAACGCTCGTGGGTACCCAGGCAGGACATCCTGGACCCGGCTCTCTTGGTGGACTTTCACGCAGCTCATCCGCTCCGTCCAGGCCCCCGGGGTCGGGGTCGCCCCAGGCGCCGTTCCCGGGCGTCAGGTGCCGCCCCTGAGGGGGGGGGGGGGATGTCAGGGGACAGCCTGCCACGCCATTCCCCAGCTCCACACACACACGTAGTCTGTCCCCATCATACTAAGTATCGGCACCTGCGGCTCGTTATCATCAGCCCTACATAAACCCCTCTCCTGCTCTCACTCACCGTCAGTTCTACCACTTCACGTAGAAGACCCAATCCCTTAGTGTTCAGCATTTCTGTTGTTGTCTTTTTTTTGTTGCGCTCTTCCTTCAGTAAAAACCCTTCTTCACTACCCTGGAGTTTTTGCTTCCGTCACTTTGCAACCGTGACACTAAGTAAGACTAAGTTTTTAGTAGCCATAGGCAAGTTCTTATTTGTTACAGATATAAGTCTGCAATTTTACTTTAGTATTAGGCTGATGGAGACTATTTGCATTGAAGTGGGTTAACTTACAGTATATAATGAAAAAATATACTTTTGTCAGAAAAACATCTTTTAATCACTGCATATGAATCTGAGTTGGAATGTCATTCTATCTTTTCAGTCTAAGACCAGCACAAATGCAAATGCAAAACAAAAACAACCAACATTGTAACACAGTGTTAACAATTTCGCAAAGGTGCAAAAATATTGCCCCTGGTGTCTCCCTCACACACAATTGTAGTTCCTGAGTATTTTATTTATCACAAGCCTGAGTATGCAGACGAACCTGCTGGAGGATTGTGTATGTCTGCTTCTAAAAACAGCTGCTCTGTTTTGAGCAGCCAGGGCTTGTTAGTTGAATGACCGCAGTATATGCAGGACTGGATGCTTTACATAACACTGTTGCACTCAGTGGAGGGTGTTTCTGGGCTTTTGAATGTGCTCTGAATTCCTAATACACAAGGTTTATACTCTCTGGCTTTGTTATGCAAGCAACATGCCTCAAGCCATCATTCAGGACATACTCATTATACGCTATCAGCCAGAATGTTTTATTTTTGCTTATTTCTTCTCTGGAGAGACAGAGAGAAAAAGCAAGTGAACCAGGCAGAGAAGTGAACTAAAGATAAAAAAAAAGAAGCAAAAGGCTACAGGTAGGAATCAAGAGAAGAAAAGATAAGTATGAGACAACAGGAGTCACAGTCATTTGAAATTGGGAGTAACCTTTATTAGTGGTGTAACACTAAAAAGTAAAACTTCTAACCACTTATAAAGATTGAGACATAGTTTGTTGAAATATGAGGGAAAATATGTCACAGGGCATAAAATGTATTTATTGAAGATGGCATTGATGGCATGAAAAATACCAGTAAGTAAATTGTTTACAATAAATTACAATTACACTTAGGCAGGAAATCCAGGGTGTGTTTCTGTCTTACACACAGTATTCCAAAGATAGGCTTTTTTTATAGATAGAAGGATTTTACATCACTTTGACCTGGATAAGTGTGTGAGTGAATGAATAAATGGATGAATGAATAATCATTCAGACAGCAGAAGAATGCCAAAGGAGTTGAGTTTTAACAGTTTGAAAAATACAAAGAGTAAAAAGAAAAAAATGCAGAATTTTGAAAAAATATTACTTAGCAGTCAAAGGCAAAGATGTATAGTTTATGATTCTCTAGCCAACTCTTCATAGTGTGGGGATATGTGAAAGATCTCAAAGCTGAATTGTTGAGATGTCTGCCAAAAACCACTAGAAAAATGAGCTACAATTCTATTATTATTGATTACAAAATGGATTCCAGATATGTTTTACAGTCAGTTTTAGAAGGAATCTGAGAAAAAATATGTAGCCCAAATGACTAAATGTTTTTATCCCCTCATAAATGTTTCTTGCTAGAAACATGAATTATGTAGAGTTACTCAGTTTTATTTTAGAAAACCTGCTCATTAGTTGTGCTTTGCTGCAAGATTTAAGTGTAATGAGGTTTGAATCTGAGTTTATTTGGGCTGTCATGCTCTTTTCTATGCCACAGTTCCTTTGAATATTGCTGCATGTTTATAAATCAAACTTGTTTGATGAGTAAATTTCAATGAATTAGTTCATGCTTTTCACGTTAATGCAAGTTAAAAAAAGGTTCATAATCTATTCTTTCAATTACATATTTAGTTTCCTATTGGTACATTTCTATAGTATTAGTAATAAACT
This sequence comes from Silurus lanzhouensis, assembly GCA_039877035.1. NCBI lineage: Eukaryota > Metazoa > Chordata > Actinopteri > Siluriformes > Siluridae > Silurus > Silurus lanzhouensis. The sequence goes on from JBCEWE010002367.1 coordinate 3,181,949, forward strand.
ACAATGTAAGTCTTTTTAGTTTGTTAGTGTGTTATCTAGCTAAACTGCAGCTGGTTTCAAAGGATGTCGTTTCAAAGTATTAAAGCTAAAATAAAAATCTGGATTCTAGAATGCTATTTTTCTATGGTGGCATCAGGTAGTGATGCACCTTAAAGCTTTAGGTTCAGTAGTTTGATTCTGAGCTAATAAGGATACTGTTTGTATTGCTTTCTGTGCATGTTCTGCCCAGGTCAATTATTTTAGGATTTATTACACTTCCTGGAAATGTATGAATGAATGTATAAAATTGTGGGTTCAGGATGCTGTGTGAAGGACTGGCACTGTATTTAAGATATGTATTGTTCCTCAAATAGGCTTCAGTCCCTGAACAAGATAAAGAAAATATTCCAGGTGTTTTGCACCTAGGCCACCCCATACCCCCACAATAAATGTTGAGACCATTAATGTACTGTTACGTGCACTGACTGATCTTCTTATTAATTTAAACATATCTATCTATTATTAAATATTGCATTAATATCTAATCAGCGAAATGCATGAAATCGTGTAGACATGGACTGAAAGCTTCACTTTATGTTTGCAGTATAAAGAATTTATAAGGGGATGTGATCCAAGTTACTTATTACTGTGGCTTGGCTGAAACTGCTGATCTCCTGGGATTTTATGCACAACATTTTCTACTTTACACAGAAAGGTGTGAAAAGCAAAGAAAAACATCCAGGCAGCTCTGTGAGTGGAGACACCTTGTTGATAATAGGGGTCATAGATGAATGGACAGACTGTAGAGAGCTGTAGAATGGCTACAGTAACTTAAAAAACATCTCTTGTGAGCAGAATAGTAGTAGCTACAATAGTAAATGAAATCCTGTAGTTTTGGGCAAGATCATTGTTTTAAATGTGAAATATTCAGACTGTCACTTGTGACAAAACTTAAAATATCCATCTATACAATGACAATCTAACTTAGCTATAAAAAAAAAGCTTATGCAGCCAGATGCTAGATAGTGATATTTAGATTAGTGCACCCTAATTTATATTTACATTTTGCAGATGCCCTTTATCCATTGTGGCTTACTCTATACAACTGGTGCTATATACAGTATTTGTGACATGTACTTAATAGCATAGTAAAATTCTTTCTTTACATATCCCTGCAATATTAGGAAGCTGGAATCAGAGTGCAGGGTCAGCCATGTTACAGCACCCCTGGAGCACTGAGGGTTAAGGACCATGCTCATGGGCCCCAAGAGTGTCAGGTTGGCAATGCCAGGGCTTGAACCCCCGACCTTCAAATCCGTAACCTATCGCCTTTACCTCTGAGCTAAGTGGCAGCTTGATGGTGTGGGAATGTGAACACAGTAATACTTTCAGACTGACCTGCACATGAAGATACTTAAAAATAAATAATTCTGTTTTGTATTTGCATCTAGGGTTTTTTTGCTCTTTTACTCTCTGGTACATCAGGCCACTTCCTGTACATTCTCTAGTGTGCTTATTTTGATCTTTTTCACCTTGTTTTGTTTTTCACAAGTCAGACAGAGAGGTACATATTTACTAATCACATTTGATTATATAGACTGTTGCAAAAGACGCTGGGCCAAAGGGACTACTTTTTAATTTCTGGCCTTAACAATCTGGGCCTAATTATCTTATAGCTTACACATTTAGCATGCAAGTGGGTTTATAAAGATCACATAATAAATTATGATTTGTACTTTCATTGTAATCAGAGGTGGTGCATAATGTTTTTAATTCTGAAGAATACCCCACTGAATGCTCTGGCTACAGTATTGCTCAGGGAAGGAAAGGTCTCACTAGGAAATGGGGAAACCCAGTCTCATATGAATCTTGTTTTAAATCCTATAACGGACGTAGAATGTATAGAAATTGACTGATGGATAGTATTGATATAAGAGTCCAGATAACAATGGTTGAAATTAGGTGCCAGGTCTGTTGATGCCACTAATGATTAAATGAATATTATTGAATTGTAAACTGATTTACTGTGTGTTTTTCTTTTGTGTAAGTACTTTCAGGGAGAATCTGTGAAATGGGATACAGTATGGTTATGGATGTGGTACAATAAGTAAAGGAATAATGCGGTTAGATCAGGATTGCTTCACCTTAGGTCTGTTCTGACATATTCTTCTGCAGGTTCACCACACTCATTATGTTAGTAGATAAACTAGGGGCTATATACACAGCTACACAATTGTCCATGTCCAGTTGTTGAAGTTGTTTACCTTGGCTTTGATAGGCTGCATGGTCAGTTAGAGATGTTCGTAGGACTTTTGTAAATTCCACTCCCATGCACTTTAGAAGGAGTTCTGCCACCAAGTTACAAACCAAGTTACAAAAACAGCCTTCTTTCACCTTAGAAATATTTCTAAGTTAAGAAACATGTTGTCTATATCCGATGCAGAGAAGCTCGTCCATGCGTTTATGACCTCCAGAATAGACAACTGTAATGCGTTACTAGGTGGATGTCCTGCGTCATTAATAAACAAGCTTCAGTTAGTCCAGAATGCAGCAGCCAGAGTTCTTACAAGGTCAAGAAAATATGATCACATAACCCCGATCTTATCGTCCCTACATTGGCTTCCTGTTAAGTTTCGAATAGACTACAAACTACTACTACTCACCTATAAAGCACTAAATGGTTTGGCTCCCATGTATCTATCCAGTCTTTTAACTCACTACAATCCGCCACGCTCCCTAAGATCTCAAAACTCTGGGCTTCTAGTAGTTCCTAGAATAGCAAAGTCCACTAAAGGTGGTAGAGCTTTTTCACATTTAGCTCCTAAACTTTGGAATAGTCTTCCTGACAGTGTTTGGGGCTCAGACACACTCACCCAGTTTAAGTGTAGATTAAAAACATATCTTTTTAGCAAAGCCTACACATAACACACATCACATATCATAACCTTGTGCTCCAGAACATCTGATCACACCACATTATCAACTTGTGCTGTTAATATCATGAACAGCAGCTACGCTAATTCCTCTCCACTGCTTCTCTTTCTCTCCCCATCCCGAGACACCCTGAGGTTTGGCCAGCTTCAGTCACCTCCCACCATCTTGATGATTACGGACCTTTGAAGAAGTAGAATGCGAACTCACAAACATCCCGAACCATCTAAAAACGTACCAGTGCCATTTGGATCCCGCTACATGTGTGGAGTTTGACATTGGACCTCCTAGAGTGTTTAAAGGCTCTGGCATGGAGAAGCTGATCTCAAATGTTGAGCTCATAAAACTAGGAGCTACTAACCATATAGACTGTATAAGACTGTAGAAAGAACATCACTTATAATCTTATACTCCAGTAATCATGTTAGTTCTCACTCTCCAGTGTTCTGTATTGTTGAAAGATTTATGATCAAACTCTTGATGTCACCCAAAATGAGGATGGGTTCCCCTTTTGAGTCTGGTTCCTCTCAAGGTTTCTTCCTCATAACATCTAAGGGAGTTTTTCCTTGCCACAGTCGCCACGGCTTGCTCATCAGGGACAAATTCACACCATTCACCTTAACTGTTGATTTGTGTAAAGCTGCTTTGAGACAATGTCTGTTGTGAAAAGCGCTATACAAATAAACCTGACTTGACTTGACTTGACTGCCCAAACCTGTTCATCCCTGTATACAATCTTAACCAATGCTGCCTGCATGACAATAAAAAATCACCTGCAACTCTTTAGCCCACAAGAGTCCTAATCCCTGAGTACATATCTACCTTGAGTTACTGGCTAAAACAAATCTGGGGTTAGGGTTAGTGTGGTTGGTGTGTGTGTGTGTGTGTGTGTGTGTGTGTGTGTGTGTGTGTGTGTGTGTGTGTGTGTGTGTGTGTGTGTGTGTGTGTGTCCACAATTGTGGTTAATTTATATGCAGCACTTGAACATATAAGAATATTTTACTTTCACTTTCTGCACTGATCATACACAATTATGAGGTCAGGCACAACTATGAGAAATGAATAGATATATCTGATAAATATATATAAAAGGTAGATATATCTGATAAATATTCAGACTGACTATCTATTGTTCAGATATATCGAATAATAGAATAGAATAATAGAATAAATATTCCGATTAAAAAGAACTAAGAACTAAGGTTGTTTCAGGTTGTTAAGGTTGTCACATTTTTATATTTGAAAAAATTGGGATTTTATATATATATATATATATATATATATATATATATATATATATATATATATATATATATATATATATATACAGGGAGTGCAGAATTATTAGGCAAATGAGTATTTTGACCACATCATCCTCGTTATGCATGTTGTCTTACTCCAAGCTGTATAGGCTGGAAAGCCTACTACCAATTAAGCATATTAGGTGATGTGCATCTCTGTAATGAGAAGGGGTGTGGTCTAATGACATCAACACCCTATATTAGGTGTGCATAATTATTAGGCAACTTCCTTTCCTTTGGCAAAATGGGTCAAAAGAAGGACTTGACAGGCTCAGAAAAGTCAAAAATAGTGAGATATATTGCAGAGGGATGCAGCAGTCTTAAAATAGCCAAGCTTCTGAAGCGTGATCATCGAACAATCAAGCGTTTCATTCAAAATAGTCAACAGGGTCGCAAGAAGCGTGTGGAAAAACCAAGGCGCAAAATAACTGCCCGTGAACTGAGAAAAGTCAAGCGTGCAGCTGCCAAGATGCCACTTGCCACCAGTTTGGCCATATTTCAGAGCTGCAACATCACTGGAGTGCCCAAAAGCACAAGGTGTGCAATACTCAGAGACATGGCCAAGGTAAGAAAGGCAGAAAGTCGACCACCACTGAACAAGACACACAAGCTGAAACGTCAAGACTGGGCCAAGAAATATCTCAAGACTGATTTTTCAAAGGTTTTATGGACTGATGAAATGAGAGTGAGTCTTGATGGGCCAGATGGATGGGCCCGTGGCTGGATTGGGAGGCTGTGGTTGCTGCTGCACGCAATGTTGATGGTGAACAGATCAAAACACTGACAGAATCCATGGATGGCAGGCTTTTGAGTGTCCTTGCAAAGAAAGGTGGCTATATTGGTCACTGATTTGTTTTTGTTTGGTTTTTGAATGTCAGAAATGTATATTTGTGAATGTTGAGATGTTATATTGGTTTCACTGGTAAAAATAAATAATTGAAATGGGTATAAATTTGTTTTTTGTTAAGTTGCCTAATAATTATGCACAGTAATAGTCACCTGCACACACAGATATTCCCCTAAAATAGCTAAAACTAAAAACTACTTCCAGAAATATTCAGCTTTGATATTAATGAGTTTTTTGTGTTCATTGAGAACATGGTTGTTGTTCAAATTAAATCCTCAAATGAAATTAATCCTCAAAAATACAACTTGCCTAATAATTCTGCACTCCCTGTATATATATCTTTGTGAAGCCAGTGGTGTGCATAATTCTTAAAGGATGCTAGGAACTATAAAATTATTCCATAATATTTCCTGCAGACCAAATAAGATACCTGCAACCTGTCCCATGGCCTGAGTATTATTTTTTAAACCCCTTAAAATAATACAAACAATATAATCTCCATTAGTTCAGTTTGGTAATGCAAGCTTAATGCAAACCTGAACATCGTGTCCAACCTAAACATAGTGTTGTGGACAACTTGTGCCTTTAAACCTTTTAAACTTTTTTCTCTTTCATTCTTAAGCTTGTTGTAACAAAGAGGACTCTGAAAAATAGTGGGGATCCAAACGCAAGAGATTATTAATAGAAACAATTCAGATTTCAAACAGCAACTCCCTGATTCAAGTGGCCTGGGATATACGCTGCCCTCAAGGAGAGTAGCTTCCCCTGTGCCCACAGGAGGATCTGACGTGCCGGCTTGTAAAGAAGGCAAGATTGCAGACCCTCCTGGGTCTCCAGGCAATTGATATGCCACATCCGTTGGAGCCTTTCCCTGAGACCACCCATGACCACCCAAGCAGCCCCACGAGAGTGACATGGGAGATAGCGATAGAATACCGCAGACTGCTTTTTGGCCTCCTGGAACCTAACAACATTTACGTTTACATTTACATTTGCGGCATTTAGCAGACGCCCTTATCCAGAGCGACGTACAAAAGTGCTTTGAGTCTCTAGCAATGAATAAATCTACACTGGTACGCAAGATTACAAACTTGAAATAAATATAACTCTTGAATTCTACAAAGCAAACTTAAAAAGTGCTAATTTAAGTATTTCCGACGACCGCATTGACAACGTCACAGAAGAGGCCAGTGGGCACCAGATGGGCATCCAGGAGCACAGCCCTATTCTTCTCTGAAAGATCTGACTGGGTGAGCGATAGATGCCTCTCAGTAGACACCAGGGTGGCTGCGGACCAGCCAATGGCCCTAGCGGTCTCCTTAGTTGCCCTGAGAGCTAGGTCTGAAGCACAGCAAAGCTCCCGGATTTCTTGACCACCTGAGGTCTCTCCCACGTCCAGCGTCCACAGCAGGTCTGCTTGCCTGCAGCACAGCCATGGTCTGCAAACAGCCTGCACAGACTTCGAGACTGAAAAGGTAAGCTAAGTAAGGCTTAACCCAGGACTTGGACACTTCGGTGTGCAGGTCCAGGATGAAAGGCAGACCCTGGTGTGGAGACAGGTCTAAGAGAGCCGAACGTTCACATTGACATGCAAGTGTAATCTGCGTCGTCAGCTCCCTCGAGAAGTGACCTAGCATGCCTTGCTTCCAAACAAATGACACATAGGCTGTCCCCCATGTATCCCCCCATAATATAGCGGGGGCAAGGAGGAACACATTGCCAAAATGAGTGCTTCGCTTTCTTTTTTGTTGCTTAAATTTTTTGTACTTTTTTTTTTTCTCAAAGGACATACACACACACACACACACACACACACACACACACACACACATAGAGCGCTTCCTGAATAAACAGGAGCTAGCACCGGTTCCAATCCATGTTCTTTTATAGCTTACTGGTCATAACGTCACCCCTCCAATGACTCCGCACTTTCCATTGGACTGATTGCACACGTGATTCAGAGCATGGATAACACGGAAGCATACCCAATGCTTTGTTGACGAAGTTCAAATTCCTGAATGGAAAACATGCAATTTTCATTTAAATAAACTAGTCTTTTTTTTTTTATAGTTTTTTTATTAACCTGTTGAACATGCTGAATATCCAAATTCTCTGAAATCAACACATGAATTAATATTTTAATTAATATTGAAATGTTTTAGTTAATATTTTTTTTCCAAAACTTTCTCAGAACTTAATCAGAAAAAACGAAATGAGCATTAAAGAAGCCATTTAGCATTCAGAGATATTCATAATGACCAAAAGTATTGAATATGCATTTAACATTTAATTTGTTAAAAAGATTGCTCCTCTCACATGTTCACAGGCATGAAGTGATAAAAGGCAGTTAATATCAGTACTTGACCATGACAGCACTGCATCCCTAATAATATAGTGGTTGAGTATAGTTTCTTGGGTGTGAATGACCTGAAAAAAATCAATTGTAAAAACCTTTGTGCAGTTTGGGAAGGTTGGTATGTCTGTCTTTGCTAAATAAATTGCATTTGTCAGTTTTGTTCAGTCCAGATTTGTTCAGTGACTGCTGACTACAAGCTGTGATCTCAGTTTCATTCCATAGGTCTGTTTGGTTATTGGTGTCACACTTGGGATTCTGGGGCAACTTTTTTTAAGGAAGAAAATTGTGCATTGGGTGATTTTTTTCCCTGTGCATGGCATTGCCAGCGGCTCCTGATTCAATGAGTTTGATATAAAATAGTTAAACTTATGAGCATTAGGACAGTTTATTGGTTGCAGGATTTTTTGAGGCTTTTGGGCCAGTATGAGATTATTGGTATGGACAGCAAATTCAAGGAACTGGAGACATTGTCATGAAATGCCACCTCATATGACTAAAAGTAGCAGTGGCCAATTTTATCGCTTTTTTTTTAGGAATCTTATCAACTTCCCTATGTAAAGTAGCGGGTCCACTAGCAAACTTAATGGCCCATTGCATGAACAAAGGCCAGTTTAAGATGATTTGTGCGTTTTGGTGTCTTCTCATGCTGGAATTAACCATTACAACATAGGTTAATTGTGGACATAAAGAGCTAGCAACATGGTCAGCAACAATACTCAGATAATCTGTGGTATTGAAACTACTTGGCTGACATTAAAAAGCCCTGTGTAAGCCAAATAATCTTTCCCCACACCATTTAGCTACCATTTAAGCAGCCTTTCCTTGACATTTTGACACAAGGGAAGGATAGGTTCATAGATTCAGGTGGCTAATTAAATATTCATAAATTACAGATTGTACACATCACAGCAGAAATGGTTTAATCAGATAAGTCGATGTAATTCCAATATTAATTCATGTATTTCCAAATTTAGGTGTATCAGTGCTCCTGTTTACAGTGGCGGCTCAGATTTTGGTTCTTGGCTGACAGATGTGTGGCATTCTGATGTTGAAGTCCATCCGCTGCAAGGTTGGATGTGTTGTGCATTCTAAGATTATTTTACAAGAGATTGTAAAGAATGGCTATTTGATTTGTTTATTTTTATATACTTGCTATCTGATTTGCTATAGCGTTTCTCAAACCAGTCTGGCCATTCGCCATGACCTTTCCCTTCATACCCTAGAACTGCCAGTCACTGGGAGTTTTTTGTTTATTTGGTTTAAACTAGAAACTAGATCTAGAAAAGGAATCCATATATCATTTTCAAAACCTCAAACTTTTTTTTTACAAAAAATATACCATGGTCAAATGTCATGACATAATATCAGAGAACATTTTTGCCAGACTTTTACGTGTTTTATGCGAAAATTAACTGATGCACTTGATCTGTATATGTATGCTTTTTTGCATTCTATGTGACTGGTTGATGAATAAGAAATTGTGCAGGCAATCAGTGACTGTATTTTCATCATTTACTGTGGGCTTTTCAAATTTATAAAGACCACTGACTAGTATATTACAAAGCACACAAAGGAGACATAAACTCTAATTTTGCGGATTTAGGTATCACAATTTTATTACAAACATTAGATCTTTTTTCATATTTAAGTGCTGCCATGCTTTTAGCATAGAACAATACAGTATAAAATCTAAACCCAAAAGAGAATAGGAAAAGCAGATTTGATTGTTGATGCTGCTGTAGTAGTTAAGACTATCATGCTATTTTCCTGTAAAGAACATTCCTTACAAAATAGAAACACCTGTCAAACACGCTATGGGTCATGTGCTTTTAGACAAATGTGCAATGACTGCCAAATATACTGTTATGATAATAATCAATACTGTTTTCATAATCTGTAATTACACAAGGAAATAAACACACATGTTACAGGTACTTGCAAATATTAAATAATGAACTTAAAATTTTTTCAAGAGCCCAAAGGCACACAGGTTTGTAAAATGTTGGCAACTCCAAAGCTTTTCACGCACATGCGCGCGCACACACACACACACACACACACACACACACACACACACACACACACACACACACACCACACACACATGACATGAAAAGAAAAGTTACAAGGGAAAGAAAATGTGATTTCACTTTTTGTTCTTGAATTTACATTCTTTTTTTATTATTATTACCCTACTGTTCACAGTGAAAATGGCAGTTCTATTCTTTTATGGAAAACTAGATAAGATGTGACATCATAAATTTAATGTAAATATACCTGCCGTTGTGCACTATTGATAAATCATATGATAAGAATCAGACACCTTTGCTGTTGTGTGTCAAGTAGGCTAACTGTTCAGTAAGGCATCATTTGCCCAGTAGAAGATCAGAAAAGTTGGGGGTAACAATGCAAAATACAAACCCTTTCAGGCTTCTCTTCGGGTTCAAAATCCAAAATAGACGTGGATAGGTATTTCTTTTCACAAACAAAAAAACATTTCTCAAGTGTTCTAAGAATTCTCAATTACTAACAAAAAAATCCAGATGATATTTGTTTTCTAGCAATGTTCTCTCCATAGCTTATAAATGATGTGATGATGACTTCTTGGTTGCTTTATAATTCCCTTAAGTTCAGTTCAGTTGGCGGCAAGCTTCAAAGGTCCATTTGGATACTCCACCATAGATCTCAATGCTGGTCTCCAGCCAGGAGAAGACATTACCCACTTGTGCTTTGCTGCTGCATGTTGCCAGATTATAAATCTCTCCTACAGTCAGTTTTCGATCCCAGATATTAAAATTTGCCATGTCGCCCACAAATGCCTGAGTAGCATCAAACCCTCCACCAAGAGTGTCCTGTAACAAAAGAAATGATGTGCATGGAGTGATTACAAACATTATTCCTAAAAGTAGTAAGGAATATTTGTCATTCCTATTTCTGTAACAGATCCTTTGTTATAAAAACAGATCATCACTCCAGAGATTAGTTACATGGCAAGAGACATCACATCAGAAAGAGATTTCTTTTAAACCTTTTCTTACATTTTTTATGTTCAAGTTGTTTTCCTTCTTTGACATAAATATTCAACTAATGACATGGTTTCTTTTTTTTAATTGACGACAAATAAACTTTTTTGTAAATAAACTTTACAAATACATTTTTTATACTTGACCAGTGAATAAATCAAATGTGTTGCAGTATTGCAAATTTAAAAGCAAAAGATATTTATATCTGTAAAATTTTATGTGGCTACTACAAACACTCACCATCTCACATCTTTCCATAATGCCAAAAAAAAGGGTTTAGGAACATTCTCGTACCTGTTCTTGTCCTAAAATGAGCATGCCTTGAGGTTTAATTGGATGATATGGTGCCAGATTCTCCCCACTTCCTCTCAGCACGCCATCTTGAAAGGCATCCCACACTCCATCACGTGTCGTCCACGTAACACAGATGTGATGCCATTTTCCATCATTAATGAGAAAAGGTAGCTTTGCAACCTAAACAGAAGAAATGTATTTAGTTATTTGTACTATACATTTAATTAAAATATAGAGTACATTAATAATGAAAGAGTAAGAATGTATACCTCATGATGTCTTAGAAATACTAAATGCCAAATCAGGGACATAATTCATGAACAGTATTTTTTATATAATAATAGTAATAATAATAATAATAATAATAATAATAATAATAATAATAATAATAATAAATGACTACTACAACACTAGCAAGTGTAGTTCTTATGTATACTAAATATATACTAAATCAGGTTTTGAAAACAAACTGTATTTAATCATAATAGGAACAACCACCAAAAATATTGTACACAAATCACAAAGAGATCAATATAAAAAAAATCCGCATTTAATTTTAGATAAAGTTTAGGTTGACATGAAAGACATGCTTAATACTGGAATGCCAAATAAATCATATTACAATACCCATGAACTGCGTACCTTGTCATTAACAAGAATCTCCATTGGGTTGTTTCCCCACTCAATAAGAACTAACTCGTTGGCCTGACCAGGTACAGCATATGAGAATGGCGTTCCCACTCCAGGCGACGCATTCGATTTAATCCACATGCACACGGTGAAGGCGTACATTTCTGGCAGACTCTTTTTCACTTTCGCATACATGTAATTGGTTCTCAGGGGGAACGTCAACTGGAATTTGTCCAGCGGTCTGGCTTCCTTTTGACCTGTGAGTTTAAAAAAAATACCAAAAAAATCTTTATTAAACATTTATCATCCCTTGTAGGGATATATACTGACATGAAACAGAAAATCTGATTGCTATATCAGTGAACCTTCTGTTGAAGTATAAAGGACTCAGATATGCAAAGCAATGCAGCTTCTCATCACACACACCCCTCCTCTTTCTCATTCTCCCTCTCTCCCTCCTCTACCTCATCACTGACATCTCCTGCGACATTCCCGACGTACTCCTGGTTTCTTATAACAGAGTATCGTTTGCTTATGATGTAGCCATAAGTGGGGGAGCATCGATCCTATAAACATAAAATCTGGTTTAAGTGATTCCAGTAAACAGAAATGCGCGTTCACCTTTCTCCAGGTCGCTGAGGCGCTGGTGCAGAGATGTAAGCGTAGCTTCTACTTGCCCGCGTTGCGCGCTCTCGTTGCGCGCAGCCGGTCTGCCCTCCTCCTCCACAGCGTTAACGCGGGCGAGCACCTGGCGCTCCAGGTCGTCGATTTTGCTCTGCAGCAGATCCTTTAGGCTGTTGGCTGGAACCGAGCCGTTACTTCGGCTGAATTGCTACGGAGGACAAAACGCGTCAGAGAAAAAAAAATCAATTACTATACTCAATCCGACTCGTGTTTTATCTGGGAGAGAACTGGCAAAGCAGGATTAACTTCTTTAAAAGCTTTTATTTTTTATTTTTGCAGACAGAGTCGTGTGCGGGTTTTTTTTGGCCAGATGGCAAATTTTACCATTAGACCTTTGTGTGCATTGATTGGTGCACACAAAAGTTTACCATTATCATGCTTTTGAATTCAATAAAGTTATCGGGATGTATGGCACTGGTTAAAAGAGCCAGGTGCATAATAATCTGAATACTGCACTACACTAGAACTGAGGAAGTAATAAATAAGTCATAAAATATTCAAAGCAAGTCCTATTCCCATTCTTTAGTTCCAATAATGCACTATATATGATACCAATTAGAAAAATAAATCCGCATTATATCTAACTAAGTACACTGCAGTGAATAAAAATCGCGCAAAGTGTCTTCTCATACCTCTAGGTTTTCTAATCTTTGCTTCAGATTTTGCAAAGTCTGAGAAAGTTGCGCGAGTGTCGCACTTGGACCCCTTGACACGTCCCCCATGGTGTTTTTGGAGCCCGAATCCTTCCGCCTTCCTCCTCCCCCTCCCCCTCCTCCTCCTCCAGCCTCAGGGGCGCTTTGGCTCTCGCAGCGTGCCAGTTTAGCCGTGAGCTCTTTGATGGTCTCCTTCTGGTTTACGATGGTTTCCTTCTGCTGGAGCACCGTCTCCCTGAGCTGCATGACCGTGGCTCTAAGCTCCTCCCCAGGAACACTGTTCTGCAGCGTGGCCGTGCAGATGTCCACGTCTTTGGGCACGGACGTGCAGATAAACTGCGTCGGTCCGAAATCTTGGGCAAAGGCATAAGCTAGCAGGCAATAAAGTGCAAAAAGTGTCCAGTGGATTCCTTTAGCTCTTGACCTCATGTTATGTGTGTGTGTGTGTGTGTGTGTGTGTGTGTGTGTGTGTATCAGGTTCTAGTGTGCTGGCTGGTTTCAGCACCGTGGAGCTGTTCACTGTGTGTAATCCGATTTGGGGCGCGCGCCCGGTTTATATAGCGCATGGTCTGCGGCGGACAGGTTCGGTTGCGTCATGAACGAGGAGGAATCCTTCGACGAATCAACGTCGAGCTCGTTCACCCGCCTTCAGGCGGAAGGCGTGTCTTTGCAGTAGGGGAAAACCGGCATTAACGCAAAGTCCACTGTTGTACGGTTTTATATCAATGCATGCATACAAATAGTAAAAAAATAAAAATAAAAAAAAGAACCAAAAACTGTACTTTTCTTCATTTGGGCGTTTGTATGAAACCATACCTTAGTTAAAAACAATTATTTTTAAAATGTACAATATAAAATACAATATAAAATAATATTAATAAACATAAAAATAATAATAAAATATTCATTTACAGTAGCCTACAAAAATAAGCAATAATTTATTATAAGAAGCCTATTATTTTAAGAAGCCATAAAGCATTAAAAAAAATATTTCCAGTTTCCAACACCTTGATTGTTCATTTATATCTTTATAACTTTTAATATTTTTGGAAATGGCGGCTTAACGGTTACGATGCTGGGTTACGACGCAAGCCCCAGCACCACCAAGCTGCCATTGCTGGGTCCTTGTGTAAGGCCCTTATCCCTCTCTGCTCCAGGGGCGCTATGTTATGACTGACCCTGTGTTCTGACCCCACCAGCTAGGATTGGTGAACTCTTTTTTTTTTGTAAGTTTAAGATAAAAATTTCTAAAAACGTACATTTAAATGAGACCATGAAAAGAAAATTGTATTTAATGAAAATGTTAATGAAATATTAACCAAATTCAATTGCAGTTAGCATCTAACATGTGGCAACACAAATTTTGCTGAAATTTCCCTTAAGGGCAGTGTTTAATTTTAATGTAATATTCAAATTAGGTTCTGCTATTCCCTTCATTTGTTAGAAAGTGCCACAGTGGTGTATTTGCTGCCATTTGAAATCACATTATTTTCCTTGACAATAGTCCTAGAAAATGTCAGCCGAAGAAGCAAATTTTTTTGTCTTAGAGCTGTTAGTGGTTAGAGTGGTTAGTGAGCTCAGGTTACAGTCTGTGTGTAATTTACTCTGGGAAACATGTCTGATGGGGGCTGGGCCAGTCTAAATTGCTGCTCAATGTGATTTAATGTGTGAAAATGTATGAATTTTGTCCCATCCAATGTGTCCTACTTAATGTTCCCCAGGATAGTATCTCGCTCTACTGTTATATTTACCAGGATAAAGATTAATTACTTCATTTAAACTAATTTAAATTAATTAATTTGGTTATAGTTCCATTTAAGAAGTTTCAATAAAAAGTCTTGCTGCCAGTGCCCTTTATTATAAGTTCTAAGATTAAGTTTAAGATCATGCTGGCAACTGCTATTTTAGTACTTTAAGCCTTTTTTGTCTCTGACCAAAACTTTAATAACTTGAATAATCTAAACTATGAAATGAATAACATGAACTGGCAAAGAACCCATAAATACAATATCAAATTTGTTATTGATTCCAAACAGTTGGCAATAGAACTGTTAGCATATGGTCAGGTTGATTGTTCAGCCTGCAGAGGACTAAAGCTAACCCTTATCATATTTTATTGGTTTAAATAAGAACTATAGCCTTCAGACACATGGTGCCATATGTATACACACACACACACACACACACACACACACACACACACACACACACACACACACACACACACACACAGAGTGAACTTTCCATCTGCTATTTCTTTCTTCAGTGCTCTAGAATCTCAGCACATACAAGAGACCCCTTAAGATTAAAAAAACAGATGCAATACATAATATGAATTTGAGAAGTTTATTTATGCATAATAAAGATCTCTTGGGGTTTTGCAATTGCAACAATTATTTTATTTACTAATGTATGACCACAAAAACATGATTTATTTTGACAGTGTACTTATGTTTAATAAAGATCAACTACATATTGTCTGTGCTCTTTAGTATTAGACTGAGACAGATGAGAGGGCAGACTAGGCATTAAATTAATAATTAGGATTAGATTAGGTCTGGTTTTTTTTATACTTTTGTGTTAAGAAAAACACTGAATACATACAACATTGCATATTTTGAAGTTATAACATACTGCAATGTATGATTAAAATGAACTATAATGGCTGTTTTTTACTTTGTAGTCAGTAACTAAAACTAACCCAGCCATTAGGGAGGCACAAGCCAGTGCATTCTTAGTGCCGGTCCCAAGCCCGGGTAAATGGGGAGGGTTGCGTTAGGAAGGGCATCCAGCGTAAAACATGTGCCAAATCAAATATGCGGATCACAAATGAGAATTTCATACCGGATCGGTCGAGGCCCGGGTTAACAACGACCACCACAGGTATCGTTAGCCGACAGGGTACCGGTGGAAATTGGGCTACTGTTGGCCGAAGGAGGAAAAGGAGAGGAGGAAGACGTCTACAGAGACGGCAGGGAAAGGAGCAGTGTAGGAGTGTGGAGGTTAGGGTTGGTACTTTAAATGTTGGTACTATGACGGGTAAAGGAAGAGAAGTAGCTGATATGATGGAGAGGAGAAAGGTAGATATGTTGTGTGTTCAGGAGACCAAGTGGAAAGGGAGTAAGGCCAGGAACATTGGAGGTGGATTTAAACTGTTTTATCATGGTGTGGATGGAAAGAGAAATGGTGTAGGGGTGATTCTGAAGGAAGAGTACAGTAAGAGTGTAGTGGAGGTGAAGAGAGTTTCTGATAGGGTGATGATCGTGAAGGTGGAAGTTGAAGGGATGATGATAGATGTCATCAGTGCCTATGCTCCACAAGTTGGTTGTGAGATGGAGGAGAAGGAAAGATTCTGGAGTGAATTAGATGAAATGGTAGATGGTGTACCTAGGAAAGAACGGTTGGTGATTGGGGCGGACTTTAATGGGCATGTAGGTGAAGGGAACAGAGGTGACGAGGAGGTGATGGGTAGGTATGGTTTTAAGGAGAGGAATGTGGAAGGGCAGATGGTGGTAGATTTTGCTAAAAGGATGGAAATGGCAGTGGTGAACACTTATTTTAAGAAGAAGGAGGATCATAGGGTGACGTATAAGAGTGGAGGAAGGTGCACACAGGTGGACTATGTGCAATGCAGGAGATGCAAACTGACGGAGATTGGCGACTGTAAGGTGTTGGCAGGGGACAGTGTAGCTAGACAGCATAGGATGGTGGTCTGTAGGATGGTTTTGGAGGCGAAGAAGAAGAGGAGGAGAGTGAGGACTGAAAGAAGAATAAGATGGTGGAAACTGAAGGAGGAAGAGTGTAGTGTGAGGTTCAGGGAAGAGGTCAGAGAGAGGCTCAGTGGTGTTAAGGAGGTGTTGGATGATTGGGCAACTACTGCAGGAGTGATGAGGGAGGCAGCTAGAAAAGTACTTGGTGTGACATCTGGAAATAAAAAGGAAGACAAGGAGACGTGGTGGTGGAATGAGGAAGTGCAGGAGAGCATAAGGAAAGCCAAGGAAAAGGCATATGAGGAGCTGTATGAGAGGTTGGACACTAAGGAAGGAGAAAAGGATTTGTACCGATTGGCCAGGCAGAGGGACCGAGCTGGAAAGGATGTACTGCAAGTTAGAGCAGTAAAGGATGGAGAGGGAAATGTGTTGACTAGTGAGGAGAGTGTGTTGAGACGGTGGAGGGAGTATTTTGAGCAGCTGATGAATGAGGAAAATCAGAGAGAGAGAAGGTTGGATGATGTGGAGTTGGTGAAGCAGGATGTAGATAGGATTAGTAAGGAGGAAGTGAGAGCAGCGATTAAGAGGATGAAGAGTGGAAAGTCGGTTGGACCAGATGACATACCGGTAGAAGCGTGGAGATGTTTAGGAGAGATGGCAGTGGAGTTTTTGACCAGATTGTTTAACAGGATTTTGGAAGGTGAGAAGATGCCTGAGGAATGGAGAAGAAGTGTGCTGGTACCGATCTTTAAGCATAAAGGAGATGTGCAGACCTGCAGTAACTACAGGGGTATTAAGTTGATCAGTCACACCATGAAGTTATGTGAAAGAGTAGTGGAAGCCAGGCTGAGAGAAGAGGTGAACATCTGTGAGCAACAGTATGGTTTCATGCTGAGGAAGAGCACCACAGATGCCTTATTTGCTTTGAGAATGTTGATGGAGAAGTATAGAGAAGGACAGAAGGAGTTGCATTGTGTATTTGTGAATTTAGAGAAGGCGTACGACAGGGTGCCAAGAGAGGAGTTGTGGTATTGTATGAGGAAGTCAGGTGTGTCAGAGAAGTATGTGAGGGTGGTGCAGGACATGTATGAGGACAGTGTGACAGCAGTGAAGTGTGCAGTAGGTACGACAGACTGGTTTAGAGTGAAGGTTGAACTGCATCAAGGATCGGCCCTGAGCCCTTTTCTGTTTGCAGTGGTGATGGACAGGTTGACGGACGAGGTCAGACAGGAGTCTCCCTGGACTATGATGTTTGCGGATGATATTGTGATTTGTGGTGAGAGTAGGGAGCAGGTTGAGAAGAGCCTGGAGAGGTGGAGATATGCGCTGGAGAGAAGGGGAATGAAACTCAGTAGGAGTAAGACAGAATACATGTGTGTGAATGAGAGGGAGGGCAGTGGAGTGGTGCGGTTGCAGGGAGAAGAGCTTCAGAAGGTGAAGGAATTCAGGTACCTGGGGTCAACAGTGCAAAGTAATGGAGAGTGTGTTAGAGAAGTGAAGAAAAGAGTGCAGGCAGGGTGGAGTGGGTGGAGAAGAGTGACAGGAGTGATTTGTGATAGTAGGGTATCTGCAAAATTGAAAGGGAAAGTTTATAGGACTGTGGTGAGACCTGCGATGTTGTATGGATTAGAGACAGTGGCATTGAGTAAAAGACAGGAGGTGGAGCTGGAGGTAGCAGAGCTGAAGATGTTGAGGTTTTCGTTGGGAGTGACGAGGATGGATAAGATTAGAAATGAGTTTATTAGAGGGACAGCGCATGTAGGATGTTTTGGTGACAAGGTGAGGGAGGCGAGATTGAGATGGTTTGGACATGTGCAGAGGAGAGACATGAATTATATTGGTAGAAGAATGCTGAGGATGGAGCCACTAGGTAGGAGGAAAAGAGGAAGGCCAAGAAGGAGGTTCATGGATGTGGTGAGGGAAGACATGCAGGTAGTTGGTGTAAAAGAGGCAGATGTAGAGGACAGGGTGGTATGGAGACGGATGATCCGCTGTGGCGACCCCTAATGGGAGCAGCCGAAAGAAGAAGAAGAAGAAGAAGAAGAAGAAGAAGTCAGTAACTAAAACTATGTGACAGTGATGGAAATACTTTACATTAAATCCATTACCATATTTTAGACAGCAACTTGTCTTTTGAAAATCATATCAACCATATTACAAAAAAACAGCCTTCTTCCACCTTATATTGCTAAGCTAAAAAAAAAGTTGTGTATATTGGATGCAGAAAAGCTCGTCCATGCATTCATGACCTCAAGACTGGACTATTGTAATGCATTACTAGGTGGATGTCCTGCTTCATTAATAAACAAGCTACAGTTGACCATAGTATGACCATATAACCCCAATCTTATCATCCCTACACTGGCTACCTGTTAAGTTTCGAATCGACTACAAACTTTTGTTACTTACCTACAGTGCCCTAAATGGTTTAGCTCCCATGTATCTATCCAGTCTTCTAACATGCTACATATTACGTCATGCTCCTTGAGATCCCAAAACTCTGGACTTCTAGTAGTTCCTAAAATAGCAAAGTCCACTAAAGGTAGTAAAGCATTCTCACATTAAGCTCCTAAACTTTGGAATAGTCTTACTGACAGAGCTCGGGGCTCAGACACACTGTCCCAGTTTAAGTGCAAAAAATCTTTTTAGCAAGACCTACACATAACACACATCCCATATCATAACCTTGTACTCCATTTAATCACATGCACATTATCAACTTGTGCTTGTTAATATTATGAACAGCAGCTATGCTAATTTCTCTCAGCTTTTTCTTTACCCATCCCAAGGCATCCTGAGGTTGCGGCAGCTCCAGTCACTTCACACCTCATGAAGATTATGGACCTTAAAAGAAGTAGCTGGCAAACCTGCAAACATCCCAAACCATCTAGAGACGTACCAGCACCATTTAGATTTCACTTTATGAGTTTGGACATTGGACCTCTTTAAGTGTTTAAAGGCTCTGGTATGGAGAAGCTGGTGTTGGATCTATGATGGTCTCAAATGTTGAGCTATTTTATGAGTTGCTCAGTAGCTACTGGTTCCACAACCTTAAATGACTGTATAAGACTGTACAAAGGACATTACTCATAATCTCACATTCCGGTGTTCATGTTAGTTCTCACTCTCTGGTGTTTTGTAATGTTTTAAAGATTTATTATCGCACTTTTGATATCACCCAAATGAGGATGGGTTGCCTTTTGAGTTTGGTTCCTCTCAAGGTTTCTTCCTCATAACATCTAAGGGAGTTTTCCCTTGCCACAGTTGCCATGGCTTGCTCATCAGGGATAAATATACATCGCTCACCTTAACTCCTAAATTCTGTAAAGCTGCTTTGAGACAATGTCCGTTGTGAAAAGCACTATAGAAATAAACTTGATTTAACTTGACTTGAGTAGCAGCAAAAGTTTTAGTTAACAATATCCAGTTTTTTACATCCATCTATGTTAATAAAAAAATGAATGATTTAATCCATTTGGTAAGAAGATACTATTTTGTATCTGTACACATTTATGCTATGATCTAATGAGTCAATTACGTTGCAACAGCAAAATGCATAAAAACCCGCAGACAGTGGTCACGACCTTCAGTTAATGTTCACATCAAACATCAGGTTGTGGAAAAATTTGGCATGGTTGTTGGTACCAGATTGGCTGGGTCGTGTCTCTCAGAAATGGCTAATCTCCTGGTATTGTATCAAATCTCATTACACTGTACCTCAAATTGTGAGACAACAGCATAAGACTACATCAGGATCCAGTCCTGTCAGAAGTCTCTTGCCAGAAGATGAGAATCTGTGGCTATCACTGGCATTAACTCACTCAGTATTAGATTAGAAAAAAACATCACCTGGTCTTTTTTTCAGTCTAGAGCAGTCCAGTTTTGGTAAACTACGCTCATGAAATGCTTTTTTGCTCACCACCACCAGTGATTATATGAGTTACTTTCCTGGAAGCCTCAAACCAATTTGGCCTTTTTACTCTGACCTCTCTTAACAATAGTGTTTTCACCCATAGAACTGTTGATCACTCAATGGGGTATTTTTTTCACACTCTTTGGTGTAAAGCTTAGAGACTGTGTGTGAGAATCCCAGGAGATCAGTACCGTAGCTACACACTTTTCACACTTCATACAGGGCTCACACTTTTTTGCCATATTGATTTTTAATGTGAAGATTAAGTGAAGGTTAAAATATGTAATTATGCAAGTGTTGCTTTAATATTTTTGATCTCAAACTAGCATGTTGAAAGCTTATAGGTTGCTCAAGAGTCTATTATCTAGAATCTGAAAAATAGATACTTTAACCAACATCGAAATTCTAGTTTTTCATGACCCTCAGTACTTCCACTATAACTCACACCAAAACAGCTCAGATGCCATGTAATTTTTATAGAATGTTCTGTAAGCAACTTTTTCTTCTTTTATGCCATTTAATCCAAAAGAAAAAAACTGTTCCATTTACACTGGTCTAATATTGATCCAAGAACATCAACTGATTGCCCACCTATTCATCTTCTACAAGTCCTGAAGATGAAATCAAGTTTTGTTTAAGTTCTAAAAGTGCATGTTTATGCAGGTATGGAAGCAATAAAGAATGTAATAGCTATAAAGTTCTACATTTTGAGTCATTAAGTGGATCTAAGCTTTCAGAGGGCATGAGTTATTTGTAGAATGGAGGATGAGCTGCTGTCTTACATAACTTACATAGCAGAAACCTATTCAAGAGTACCATGTACAGCACTACGGAACAGTAGAGGGATCATTTCTCAATCATTATTCATTAATCATTATTAACAGATCAATGCTTAGTCTGTGCCAGAAATATTCCTACCCAGGGATGGACAATTCTGACATACATACATCTGTGCCTATGTTGCATCTTCCTAAGTCCCTTACATTCTTTCAGATTCCTCCCTCCCACCTGTTGTTTAAATACAGCACCACGTTCAATTATACCAGACATCCCTGACTATATGTGTGTGACGGCTTGCAAAATCCTATCAAATCACACTGTGGATGGCTAAACTCTAGAAAATGACCCACAAAAGGTGGAAAAAAAACCTGTTGAAAATATAAAGGGTTTTCTGACAAGTACTTACATTGGAACACATTTGTACCGAAAGAAACCATATATATATTTCAGAAAAAAAAAAAGTTTTAATTTTGTACTCTTCCCTAGTTAACAATAGTAAATGAGCCAGGTTAACTTTAATACAGCTGTATTAGTTTGCCAGATGTTTGAAGTAGCACATTTGCAAGTGTGATTTCTTCTCACTGTGACTTTCACGCTTCGATCATTTTTTTTCTGATAGCCATGTGACATAGCGACTTCAATTCAGTTTGCAGTCAGACACCAGATTAACAAATACTCTAGAGGAATCTTTGAATAATTTTTTCTCAGTTTTAACATTTAAGAGTAAACAGACTTTCAAATACTATAACTTTACTTCTGATTCAGATAAACCCCCCAAAAAAGAGTATATTTTTTAAATTTTTTATAAAAAGTTAGACATTTTCATGTCAACTCTCTCTCTCTCTCTCTCTCTCTCTCTCTCTCTCTCTCTCTCTCTCTCTCTCTCTCTCTCTCAAAATGCATTTTGATAACACAAATCCCAAAAAATTGCTATGTTAGAGATGCTGAAGGTCAAAATAAGTTGAGATGGGAGATGGGTAGGTGTGCTTTTTAGCTATACCCATTATTATATTCCCATTAAGCTATTAAGGATGATCTAATTGTTGATATACAGGTCCTACAAGTCATTACAACTGCAGTGTATCAGCAACTGCACATTCAGGCTTCTCTGTGCCAAGCATTAATATGTACCCAATCAGTTTCAAATTGATTCTGGCTTTACAGGGAGCAGTAACCGCTGACTGAATACTTGTGAAATTTCCCATGCCTGCCTTCTTTAAAGTCACATCAGAACATCTCACACTGCGCTTTCTTAATTCTTTACTGGGCTATGCTGGACTGTTCTTCCTGGCCATTAGAGCACCACACTATCAGTCATGATGCTGCCAGCAATAAGCTTTGTGGCTCTATTAGAGTATATAAACCCAATTAAAGCTTGCCTCCAGGGCTCTGGGGCTGCAGCTGTTCCAAACTTCCTGTTGTAGGATGAATTTAAGAACCTGGAGGTCACCACACCAATCAGGGATACTCTCTTATGGGACAGTTTCAAATGCCAGCCCCTATGCACTGTGCTATGAGTGCTATATCTCTGTGTACAGCTAATTAAGCTTCAGGCTTCATCATCCCCTAGGTAGCCATTCACCCCCTCTGTCGCGCTGTCTTCCTTTTTTTTTTTTACTTTTCCCTCAAGATTTTTGCAGATGAATATATTTTCCACGGCCTCGCATACGTTTTGCTAAAGGTTATAATTTCATCACATTACTCTGTGCTAGGCAGTCACCTTAAATTAATCTCATATGTCTTTGGCTCGGTTGTCTACTCCTCTCTGTCCTGCAGTGCTAATGTGTCGATATTTCTCTCTAAGCAGGATGCAGTTCAGAAATGAGGATGTACGGCAGGAACAGGCTGCAGAGAGCCCCTTATTATTCTATCACTCCAGACGTACGTTCAGTAAGGATTTGATTTAAAAAGACATGTTAAAAAATTTAACACTGCTTCCACGGCTGCGCTATGATGAATCGGATTCATATGGACAAATCCAAGCATGTGTTTGTCTACACTGTCCTTGCTGTCAGCTGCCTACCCAGATAGCTTGTAACAGGCGTGCACATGAAGCAATACATTCTCCAGAGGCAATATTGAGGATCATTAGACTTTATGAATTTTGCACTCTTCGAAAGACTTTTACCTCAGTGAGAAAGTTTCAGGGCTCTTGATTTTTCATTTCAATCACAAAAGTCTTCATGGATACGTTCTTTAAAGCAAAATGCAGCCAATGTGACCATGCTCAGTTTTTCCAATATGCCTGATCTGCCAATAATTGAAGGGCCTTACACAAAAACCAGCATTGTGTAAATAACCCTCTTTGCTCTTGCTGTGTTTTAGCAGCTTAAAGTAAGGTGTGAGGAATCTGCTGGACCCATTAGACCCTGAGTTCACCCTGTCCACCTCCTCAGCGTCACATAAAGGCAAAACCCTTCTATTATTCATGAAAGACAATTCCCCAAAGGCAGGGGAAGCGGGTCACTGAAGTGTTGAGAAATAGAAAGGTTTAGTTGTAACATTTATCTGCCTGATAAATGGCCAATTGGACTTTCGTATTGCCAATACTATTTGTAATTACTGTTCATCATAGTACTGCATTATAAGTTTGTGGAAAGACTGACACTACAAACAGCAGTCATTAAAACTGTAATAAGCAATAAATCTCAGTATCCACTAAAGACCTATAAAGGAGTTTTTATACATTTGTTACTATTTAATCCTAAGCAATTATGTATTATATGCATGCACAATAATTACTGAAAAGCATGTTCTGTGTTGATACTTAATGATAACATATTTAAAATTATATTTAAAAAATTAGCTACCTCAACAGCTAAACAGGAAGTAGTTTGAATATTTCCATCAGCAGTAACCGCTACATAAAAACTGAGAGGGTATGAGTGGCTCTGATGGCATGTAAGACCATTTTTAGAGCTTTTACATTAAATTAAACTCATCTTATTAAAATGACTCCCTGGAAGGAAATGTTGAACAGCAAGCTCCCTGCACTAGGAAATGTCACTTGAACACCTTTATTAGAATATTCACGATGACAGAAGAGAGAATGTCCGAGAAACACTATCCAGATACACAGGGAAGCTTTTAATGAGAAGACATAAGGAAACTGGCATTTCCACAACCCTTTGAAATAAGCAACCTTCCTTTGTGCCCCTTGTTTAGAAGCACTCACTATGTCTATACTATAGAGAGCACATAATTCCTCAGTTTTGTCCTTTTGTGGAAAAAAAAAATCTAAATATGCAACAAATATAGAACAATATTTTAGCATTTAGTATTTTATAGCATATCATATAGTCAATGTTTAAAAAATACATATATGTTACAAAGTACAGATTATTCCTGCTTTTTGTAAGTTGAACAACTTGACAATTTTATATATTTCACTATAAATCGTTAAATAAATTGGCATATATCATATTTATAATATGTTTGCAGTGAATTGTTGTCTTAGCCAGGGTTTATTTACCATGTCTTGCACCTTGACCAGACTAAAGCTGAAAACAATTTTGTAGAAAACGCAGATACAAGTAAAAACTTAGTTTATTATATTTGAAAACATACACTGCAATACAGTATACACAGAATATATACAGTATATATACAGTGTACCAAAGATACTAGGCAAATTTTTTGAAAATGTGTAACATTTAGCAAATGCCCTTATCCAGAGCAACTACATCACATGTTTAATAATCTTAATGCTAGTGCCATAGGTCAGGGTAATTCTTTTTGTGTAAAACCTAGAAATAAAGAGTAAAAGCTACACAATATACTGTATGTACACATCAATGCTTATAAATCCAAAACATTGTTGGTATGTCTGAAATTTGTATACCTTAAAGTGAATATTCAAAATAAATAAATAATACTGTAGTTGTAGCTTTTCTGTGTTTTATACCCAGAAATGCTATGTGTTATGGCTCACTTCACATATTGAAGGTGCAGCATTCTAAAAAAAAAAAGCACTGAAGTATTGGGCTCCTCAAACAATAGTATGTTATTATCATTGGGTGAAGAATAAGAAGACATGACTGAACAGAACTGAAGTGGGGAAAAAAAGCCAGTTCCCTAAAAGTGTTTTGTAGAGAAAATCTTCTTCTTCTTTCGGTTTCTCCCATTAGGGGTCGCCACAGCGGATTATCTGTCTATCCGTCCATACCCCCCTGAATTCTACATCTGCCTCTTTCAAACCACTACCTGCATGTCTTCCCTCACCACATCCATAAACATCTTTCTTGGCCTTCCTCTTTTAACCCATGTCCCTTCTCTGCACATGTCCCCCAATAATCTCAGAATTTATATCAAAGCGTTGAGGCATATAGGCTACAGCAGAAGTCCACTTCAGTCAGGCAAAAACTGTAATCTGAGGTTACAGTGGCTGCAGACTGAGTGAAACTGGGCAAATGGAGAAAAAAATCAACGTGTCTAATAAATCTCAATTTCTACTGTGAAAAATAGGTCCGAATTTGTAGTCAACAGCATGACTATAAACACAACCTGCCTTGTGTCAATGAACTGATAGTGTTTCATTCACCTCTCCAATCAACCTGTTCATCATTGTCATCTACCTTCCCCTTAGAGACTTACTAGAAGAGATGGACACACTCTTCAGTACTTTCCCTTTTGACAGCACCCCTCTGACAGTTCTTGGTGACTTCAAACTCTGATCTGACAAACTTCAGTCATCTTGCCTCCTGACTTTTTTGAACACCTTCTCCTTGATATATAACAGCTGCCCTCCAGGACAACAAGGGAGGAAATGTCCTGGACCTGGTTTTTACCCGTCCTACCCCAGCTACAGACATGACTGCAACTCCACTTCAAATTTCTGATCATCACCTGGTTTTCTTTTCAATCACTCTTCCTATTCTACCTAAAAACAATTTACATGTCTCTCTTATCCATCCTAACCGTTACCCCATCTCTCCCTCCTCTGTAGCTTCCTGTACTCTTTCATCTCTTCCTGACCCTGACTCCTTTTCCTCTCTACCCTTGGACTACCCTTGGCCACTGAATCCTTTCTCTCCTCTCTTTCCTCAACCATGGACCTCCTCTGCCCCTTGACTACTAAACCCAAGAAGACATCTTGTCCCATGCACTGGCTGTCAGAAGTTTTGCGCAGCAGTCGGCGAGAACTCACATCAGCAGAGAGGAAGTGGAAAAAAATCACAACTCGATGTAGACCTTGCATCTTACAGTGCACTCCTGAACAATTTTCTTTGGATGTAACCTGCTAAGACTGCCTTCTAGAAGCTCAAGGCATCTGCACAAGATCCTCATAAGCTTCCTTCCTGACTGCTGATGACTTTGCCTACTTCTATGATGAGAAGATTACGGAAATCTGCCAGACCTTTACTTCCACCCCAATAATGAGTACACAACACAGCCAGGAATCCCCTACTCCTTTGTTGTCAAGCTGCTCAACCTTAACAGGATATTACATACTGCAAGTCATCCAATCTTGCAATCCCACTACCTGCCCTCAGGATCCAATCCCTTCAACTACACTTCAGACCTTCTCACCAGATCTCCTGCCCATCATCTTCACAATCATCAATGGGTCAACATCAATATCTGGCTATGTGCCAACTACCTTCCAGCAAACAAGGGTCATTCCCATCTTAAAGAAACCTGCTCTGGATCCATCAGACAGCAACAACTACAGACTGGTATTACTTCTCTCCCTTCTTTCTAAATCTCTGGAACGCACGGTTTTTAACCAACTGTCTGTCTATCTCTCACAGAACAACCTCCGTGATCCAAACCAGTCTGGTTTCAAAGCGGCACATTCCACAGAGACGGCTCTTTGGCTGTTTCTGAAAAACTGCATGCTGCTCGATCAGCCAAGCTGTCATCTGTACTAATCTTCCTGGACCTTTCAGCAGCATTCGACACAGTCAACCAAAAGACTCTCTTGTCTATCCTCAGAAGACTTGGTATCCACGGAACAGAATTGGAATGGTATGCTTCGCTCATAACAGGTAACATGGAGGGGATTCACATCTGCCCTGTGCAGACTCACCACTGGTGTCCCACAATGTTTGATACTTGGTCCCCTCCTTTTTTTCCTTTATACCCACTCCATTGGTGAAGTCATATCCTCACATGGGTTTTTTTTACCACTGCTATGCTGATGACACTCAACTCATCTTTTTAATCCCTCTCTCAGATACCACAGATACCTTCCGTTCAGATCTCTGCATGCTTGACAGACATATCTTCATGGATGTGTGCTCATCAATTAAAACTCAACCCCAGCAAAACAGAACTTCTGGTCATCCCAGGTGATTCATCTCCAGGTCAAGATCTCCGAATAACTCTTCATGACTCTCTGCTCTGTCCTTCAGCCACTGCTCCCAACCTTGGACAATCAGCTGTCCTTCTCCTCACATGTTGCTAATGTGGCTCGTTCTTGTCGATTTCTTTTCTACAACATCCAAAGGATTCAACCATTTCTGTCCACATAGGCGCTTGTTCAGCCTTTTGTCATTTCAAGACTGGACTATTGCAACTCTCTGCTGGCAGGTCTTTCTCTGAACGCTATTCATCCACTGCAAATGATTAAAAATGCAGCTGCACAACTTGTGTTCAATCTGCCCAAGTTCTGCCACCCCACCACACAGTCTACAAGGCCAAAAAATGGACCAGCAACATCTTATCTCAGAGACCTCATCACACCTTGCACTGCACCACTCTGTCTGAGATCCTTCAGCACTCCTTGACTGGTACCATCTTCTCTCAGAATGAGAGGTAAATATACTTCAAGGCTCTTCTCTGTTCTGGCACCAAGGTGGTGGAATGAACTTCCCCTAGATGTCCAAACAGCGACGCCCCTGGCTTTCTTTAAAAAGCAACGTCTGAAGACCTACCTCTTTCTGAAACATTCAAATTAGCAATTTTCAAGTTTGCTTTGTAAAAATCAAGAGTTATAGTCTGATTTATATTAAGTTTGTAATCTAGCATACCAGTGTAGATTTATTCATTGCTAGAGACTCAAAGCACTTTTGTACATCACTCTGGACAAGGGCATCTGCTAAATGCTGCAAATGTAAATATGATGGTGGTGTTAAGGTGTTAAGGTGGTCATAATGTTATCATATAATGATAACATTATATGATAATGTTAATGTTATCATATAATGATATAATGTTAATGATATAATGTATATATCATATAATGATATAATGTTAATGTTATCATATAATGATAACATTATGTGGACTTTGCAACGAGAGGAGCGAACACGCTGGATCTTGTTTACACAAACATCCCCGGCGCGTATCGTGCGGAGCCCCGCCCCCATCTCGGATACTCAGACCACTGCTCTGTTATGCTAATTCCAGCATACAGACCGCTCGTCAGACGCTCTAAACCGGTTCTGAAACAGGTGAAAACCTGGCCAGAAGGAGCTACTTCTGCTCTTCAGGACTGTTTTGAGTGCACTGACTGGGACATGTTTAGGGAAGCTGCAACCTACGGCGATTCCATCAACTTGGAGGAGTACACATCATCAGTGACCAGCTACATCAGCAAGTGCGTTGATGATGTGACCATCTCCAAGACCATCACTACACGCTCCAACCAGAAACCGTGGATGACTGCAAATGTGCGTGCGCTGCTGAAACAAAGAGACTCTGCCTTCAGATCAGGGGACAAGGCGGCCTTAAAAACAGCAAGGGCCAAACTGTCTCGTGCTATCAGAGAGGCAAAGCGCGCGCACGCGAAGAAAATCCACAACCACTTCCAGGACAGTGGAGACACCCGGCGCATGTGGCAGGGCATCCAGGCGATCACGAATTACAAGACCACATCACCTGCTTGTGACCGTGACCCCTCCCTCCCAGATGTGCTGAACGACTTCTACGCCCGGTTCGAGGTGCAGAACAATGTGGTGGCGAGGAAGACCATCCCTCCTCCCACTGACCAGGTGCTCTGTCTAACCACAGCTGAAGTGAGGAAAACTCTATGCAGAGTTAACCCACGGAAGTCTGCTGGACCTGACAACATTCCTGGCAGAGTGCTCAGGGAATGTGCAGAACAGCTAGCAGATGTCCTCACTGACATCTTCAACATCTCCCTGAGCAGCAACGTTGTTCCCACGTGCCTCAAGACAACGACCATTGTTCCCGTGCCGAAGAAGTCTTCTGTCTCCTGCCTCAATGACTATCATCCCGTCGCGCTCACACCCATCGTAATGAAGTGCTTCAAGAGGCTCGTCATGAGGCACATTAAGACACAGCTTCCACCCTCCCTGGACCCCATGCAGTTTGCGTATCGTCCAAACCGTTCCACGGACGATGCTATCTCCACAACCCTTTATCTGGCCCTCACCCACCTGGATAACAAGGACTCTTATGTGCGAATGCTGTTCATTGACTTCAGCTCAGCATTCAACACAATCATTCCTCAGCACCTGATCGAGAAGTTGAACCTTCTGGGCCTGAACACCTCCCTCTGTAACTGGATCCTGGACTTCCTGACTGAGAGACCTCAGTCAGTCAGGATCGGGAACAGCATCTCCAGCACCACCACACTGAGCACTGGGGCCCCCCAGGGCTGTGTGCTCAGCCCACTGCTGTTCACTCTGCTGACTCACGACTGTGTAGCAATGCACAGCTCGAACCACATCATCAAGTTCGCTGATGACACGACCGTGGTGGGTCTAATCAGCAAGAACGACGAGTCGGCATACAGAGAGGAGGTGCAACGGCTAACTGCCTGGTGTGGAGCAAACAACCTGTCTCTGAACTTGGACAAAACGAAAGAGATGGTTGTGGACTTCAGGAGAGCACAGAGCGACCAATCTCCACTGATTATTGATGGATCCTCTGTGGAGATCGTCAAGAGCACCAAATTCCTTGGTGTTCATCTGGCGGACAACCTCACCTGGTCACTTAACACCAGCTCCATCACCAAGAAAGCCCAGCAGCGTCTCTACTTCCTGAGAAGGCTGAGGAAAGCCCATCTCCCTCCCCCCATCCTGTCCATGTTCTACAGAGGGACCATCGAGAGCATCGTGAGCAGCTGCATCACTGCCTGGTTTGGGAACTGCACCGTCTCGGACCGCAAGTCCCTACAGAGGATAGTGAGAACAGCTGAGAAGATCATCGGAATCTCTCTCCCCTCTATCATGGACATTTACACTACACGCTGCATCCGCAAAGCACACAGCATTGTGGACGATCACACACACCCCTCACACACACTTTTTACACTTCTACCATCAGGAAAACGGTTCCGAAGCATTCGGACCGCCACAACAAGACTGTGCAACAGTTTCTTCCCACAAGCCATCAGGCTTCTCAACACACAGAACTGAAACGGAACTCTCTCACACACACACACACTCACTCAAATGTGTGTAACAAACTGAAAACATTTTTCCTGGACTTAACACCCAACACACACTCATCACTCATCTCAATCCATTCCACCACCATTCATTATTCATTATTTATTATTTATTATTCTCGACTGTACCACTCTCAACTGCTGTTTTTGCACACTTATCATTTTTACTGTATCATTTTTACTGTATTATACTGTTTACATGCTGTTTTTGCACCTTCGACTGCTGCTGTATTTTTTTGCACTACACTGTTTATAGTCACTTCTGGAATATAGTCTATATTTTGTATAGTTTTTACAGTTTTCTTGTACAGTACTGTATAATCTAGTATACAGTAGGTTTACTGGTCGGCGCTATATAGGGTTTTATGTCTTGTCTTGTGTCGTCTGTCTGCACTGTCTGTCTGCACTGTTTGCACCAGGTTGCACTCGATGCACTTTATGTAACTTGTGTTTTAGCTTAATGTTGTTTTTGTCTGTTTGTTGTTTAGTGTAGCACCAGGGTTCTGGAGAAACATTGTCTCATTTTTACTGTGTACTGTGTACCACTGTGTATAGTAGAAATGACAATAAAAGCCTCTTGACTTGACTTGACTTGACTTGATGACAGGAGATAAACAGCTTGAATGAGCAACTAAAAAAATCTATGGCAAATTTGTGATGCACTTATCTCAACATAGATTCATGTGTGGTTGATATTTACTGTTGAAATCCACAAAGGGAAGCCTTTAGTAAAATTATTTGTTTAGGGCCTAGGTTTAGGTTAGTTAAATGCCGCATATATAAATGTAAATGTATACCTAATTAGCCATATCTTTAAGTCAAGACTTGTTGGTGCATGTAAAAAAGCTTTATATGACAGACAAGGTAGGCAGAGAACACAACGTAATCTTTTGCCAAGTAATTTTGTTGTATATCATATTTAATGAATTATGAAGAAAAATGTCCACCACTCCAAAACTCCATCTATCACCATAATCCTAACCTTCATTACTTCACTTTCATACAAACTGCTTCCAGCAAAGTTTACAAATTTTGGTAAGCCATTTATAAATGTAATTACTGTCTTCTACAAGAATGTGCTGAAAAAATGTCATATCAAGCATTAATCCAAAGTCATTATAGTCTTGATGGTTTCTTTAGTCTACTGCCTGACTCAAACAAACCTTTGTTTTTGTATTTCTTGTTTTGGCTATCTGCTGATGTTCAAGTGAAAAATAATGGAGGTGAGATTCATGTGGAAAAGAGGACATGTCAGTGATTTCCCCACTGTGCATCTGACAGTGCTACATTGATAGAGCACGTCAGATGCAGTAGCAGAGATGTATTGTTGCAGATTCTATACAAATAAAAGCCGACAGACAGTTACAGAATGCCTAAATAAAAAGTAAATAAGCTGATGTTTCAAGGGTAAAGGATATAGGATCGAAGATAGAGTTGCTGGAACTGCTGTTCTTCTGTTGTCATTGTGTTCGGAGCTGTCGATTTTAAGCTGTTTGGTAACCAAACTGTTTAAAAAGCATATAGCAAATTACTGTTTTTCATGCTAGTGTATGGATATATTATTTAAATTTACATTTGAGGGGAAGTGGTAGCTCAGTGGTTAAGCCTCTGGGTTACTGACCCTATACTTGCTAGATTTTAAAAGCTAAATCTACATTGCTTAAATAATTTTTCTAGACAGTTCTTCTGTGGAAAAGTCATTGTAGTGCAATTCAGCCAAGTGTTTTCATATTTCTATGGATCCAGCAAAAGCATAAAGGGCTATTCAAAGGACAATTGAAATAACTCTTTATTTTAATGAGTGTGAAAACAGCAGAAAATAATAATAGTTTCTCATAGAAACCTTAACAAATTGTTTTCATCTTTTTAAAATGATTTTGTAAGGATTTTCTGCAGTGAAACTATGGCATCATGTGTGATTCTTACTGATTTTTTTAGTTAGTAAGAATAATAGACAATTGGTCTAGTATTCCCTTGTTTTTCATTGGTGGCCCTGTGGATTTCATACTATGCTATTTTTCAGCACTGTTAATGTACCTCATATGTTAATAAGTCAGGTCAATTGGCTTTTATTGCCATTTCAACCATATTTAGATGGTACCGAAAAACAGTGAAGAGAAAAAACAATCCTCTAGGATCATGGGCTACACAAAACAACACAGAACTGCAAGAGTCAATAAAAATACTAACAAATTACTTAATTTTTCACATTTTTGTCTGTTACGTCTGTTGCAATTAACCTGGCCCTGATAATGTGAGCAAGACGTAGCATACACACTAAAACACATGCAAGCACATGTATGCATAAAACCCAGCACAGTAACTCGGCATAGTTAAATAACCAAGGAACTTATATCTTAGATGTCTGAATGGTGTGGATATTCATCATTTATTTCCATCAACAGTTATTTTGTGATGCCCATCTATTGTCTCTTAACTCCTATGCAGTTCACATAGTGTGGTTCAGTTTATCTTTGACACTGTGTTGTGACTAATGGAGTAACCTGCAAGTCTCTTTAAACAGATAATTAACAAACAAATAATTAAACCTGCACCTGGACCTGAACCTCGGTATGATTATTGACTCTAATCTTTTCTTTGAGGCTCATGTGAATATAATTACCAGGATAGCCATATTTCACCTTAGAAATATTGCTAAAATCAGAAATATGATGTTGCTACAGGATGCAGAAAGACTAGTTAATGCTTTTGTTGCATCTACTGTACTACTGTAATGCTTTACTGTCTGGGTGTTCAAGTAAGTGCATAAATAAGCTCCAGTTAGTCCAAAATGAAGCAGCAAGAGTCCTTACCAGATCTAGAAAATCTGACTACATCACCCTTGTTTTAATCAGTTTACACTGGCTCCCAATCAAATCTCGCAATAATTATAAAATACTACTACTGATGTATATAGCATTAAATGGACTCACGCCGCAGTATCTGAGTGAACTTCTGTACTATTATGATCCTCTATGCCTCAGTGGCGTGCGGTCAGGGCCAGCAAAGCATTCTCTGCTGCCCTAAACACTATCAGAAGCACTGACCTGCATTTACAACATCAATTCTAATATTTGTTTAATGAAAATGTATTAATTTACTCCCAACAGTTTATTCTCTTCATTTCGTATTGAGTTAAACATGCTCCTGAGGTACCAGTGACCACTTTTCCTGCCCCTCTCCTCTCATTGGATCTGCCTGCTTCATCCCAGCCTGCCTTTGGTTGGTGTTCACTATGATTGGAGGCCACTCTGTGTAGTTGGGGATGTTTCATATCTACGGTTTGGGGATCCATGAAATTACAGAGTAACTAAGGAGCTAAAAAAAGAAATTGATTGTTTTTTTTATTATTAATATTTATATACCGCTCATTTGCACATCACCCATCACCTGGAGAAGTTCACTCACTCATACACTCAGAAAGGAGGGTTGGGTGACATCATGACAGTGAGGAGAGCTGAACCCAAATTACAATTATGGATGAAAAAAAAGGTCTAAACCCTAAAAAAAAATAGGAAAGCAGCAGGGAGGAAACATGCAAAAGATAAGAAGATGTGTGTATGCATCACTATTAACTCATTATGAGGATAGTATAGGCTAAATAATGTTATAAAATTGGCTAATGTCTGTATATCACTTTATCAGTTATGCTGTGTTACCTGCTATGCTTTTATGCATAGAGTGACAATATTTATTTTACTTTGCATAACATTATAATTTATAGTATGTAGTTTATCATAATGTGTGTAGCAAAAAAACAATTACAACCTAACTAGTCTAGTTGATTGTAGTTAAACTGGCATCTATTGATTTGGTTACTTTTAATTGAGGTGATGTCATGATGGTTTCATTGTACTGAATAGGTCCTGAACTAAGTTCAGTAATTGGAACCAAGTGCATCTTAAAAGGCTCATTTAAAAGACATCTATTGTAAGGGTGTAGATGTTGCATGTATCTCATGGCTACATTTAGCCAAGGAGATGTATGGTTATTGGTTCTAAGAGTTTGAT
Organism: Silurus lanzhouensis; assembly: GCA_039877035.1. NCBI lineage: Eukaryota > Metazoa > Chordata > Actinopteri > Siluriformes > Siluridae > Silurus > Silurus lanzhouensis. The sequence goes on from JBCEWE010002367.1 coordinate 3,216,418, forward strand.
AAATTGTGCACAATGATATGTGAATTTAATTGTGCAATAAATGCATTTGGGTTTTTATACATGAAATTGAGCTCTCAAAAATGTATCCAAATTTGTGGACTGCTCTGAAAAATCTACTTAAGTACAAGGTGACCATCGTATCTCCAAAATATTGTAAGTTGAGTGGTTCTAGGTCGGGGTCTGACTGTACATTTGAAGACAAATACTTTTGTATAAAAAAAAAGTAAAAGTTTAAAGGGAGCAATTTTACTGGAGTAATATTTTACCAACTATTTCTAATTTTACTTGAGTACATGCTTTATGTATTTCATCCACCAATGCTCAATACTATCAAATATTGTCCGTATCGTCAATAGGCAGAATGGGTTATTGCATATTCTGGAATCATTACCTTCCCTTTTAGGTCACTTCACTTTATCATTTAAGTTTTGTTTAAACACAAAAAGTTTTGTTAGGCCCTCATCTCTTTCAATGTCTCTCCTCATTTCTATCTCTTAAGTCTGCATACTTTTGTTTATGTTATCAAAGGAAATGTGTAATATTCTTTTTCTTTTGTGTGCTATATTTGTTATAGTTTGCAGCATAGTCATGGGCAGAACAATGGATTTCACATTCTCTCAGTTTTTTTGAGATGCATCGTAATTAGGTGTGACTGATTTACCATGTGCCACAAGCCTCAGCAGCTCCAATACAATCAACCTCACCAACTGTTTGGGATTCCTCTTAAATATCAGAGAGCGCGAGCACAATATATTGAGATAATATGACAAATGGAACCACATCTGAAGGCCAGAGATGTGCCGATGCAGAGATTAGTTTTTCCAGTGATTGTCTGTGATGATAATTTGGCTTTTTGTTCTAATGCCTAAAGCAGACATTGTATCCCTCCACTGCAGTGTTGCTCATTACTATTGCAACTCTCACACACACACACACACACACACACACACACACACATACACACACACACACACACACACACACACACACACACACACACACACACACACACACAGAGGAAGTGAAAGTCATGGAAAAAGCTTATGTGACAGTTTAGAACAGTGATATACATATTTGTGCATCACACAGACCATTATCTATCCATAATTCTGTAGCAAACGTCTATGAGTTTCCACCTGGGCAAGGATTTTAGATATTTTGAATGTTTTTTCTCTTTATCTCTCTGGCAGACAGTTTACATGATTGTACAACAGTTGTACATTGGTAAATATGTATCCAATTACTATAGTCTTACCGGGAAGCATTCAGTTACTTATACTTAGACTTTAAATGTGAAGCATGCAGCTTCTCTGGCTTTTATTTGCTATAAATATCAAATCTGTTATTTGTAAAAGATTTGGCCTGTGATCAGTATATCAGAGAGTTGGTAATGTTTAGTCCATAGTCATAATAAAATGCTGCCCTCATAAAGCTGTTCCAAACACACACAAATCAACATAGAATTATACTATGATAGTACGTCTCTAAATCTGACTGCTGCATTACAGTCACAACTACAGCAGCACATGTCTGAGCTGAGCTTACAGCTGGGCCCACTTCGAAACAAAATTTAATATTGCATAATCACTGGTATCATTCAGGCCATTTCTGTCTACAACTGCAATTAAAATAAAAAATTCTGTGGCTTACAACATGGATAATTACTGTTTCTACAAAACACTTGCCATTGCTAGCTCTTTAGTGCTCTTTTGTATCCAACACTGTATCTATTATCTGTTTACATGACACATAAAAACTGTAATTAGTAAAGGTACTGTGATACAGAAACTGATATTGTTTATTAGTCCAATGCCCAACTAATGCTTGTAAAAAAACACTTATATACCAACATTCAATGTTATGTGACACTATACAATATAAGTCTTGTTTGTGTTGTGTGCTAATAAATAAATCATGATTTTTGACATATTTGTGGTAGAAATTTGTGCTCTAAATATCAAGGGGAGGAATGACAGCTTATACTTGTAACAAAATAACCTGATGAACCATTTAAAATATAAAACTAAGCATGAGGAAGTCATTGTCAGTAGCACAATTAACAATGCACCAAACGTTGGCCAGAAAAGAAAAAAATTGTCCACAGACCAAATAGACCTCTTACCCAATGTGTTGTTAATGTTTTACAAAAAGATTACAACATTGAATTTACAATGCAATGAAGACAAAAATATATCTTCGGTCCAACTGTATAAAGTTCGTTTTGTGAATTTCAATCTTACTTTATCCAAGAAAACAAATTTAGATAGCTAATGCACTTTATTTGATTTGAGGATAATATTATAATGAAAGTTTACGAACATGTATGCTTTCATGGCTAGTAAACAAGGGAAAAATAACCAGATTATTATTGTTTTTTTACATTCCTGATAAATAAACTAAACATGTTACTCATTTTTGTAGGAGTACTAGTTTTTATCTAAAAAAAAATAACTCATACATGGTCTAAATAAATCTTTTGATAAATCAATGAATTTAAAATTAGTATATTAGTATATAAGTATAGATTATTATTGTATATAATATATTAGTATATAAAGTATGCTTTTATTTATTTATTTATTTATTTATTTATTGTAATTAGTGTTACTATTAAAGCTAAGATAATTAACATCAAATTTATGCCCCCAGCTGCAAAGACCTTTTGTAGCAAACTACTTGAGTAGTCTTTCCACATTTTTCATATGGATTTTAAACAGAACAGAATCTTTTGTTTTGTTTATATGTGTCAGGGATCCACCAGCCACACCTTCACTTATCGCTCCAAGCCACTCTCCCACTTACTAATCAGCTACACCTGGCACTCATCAGCTTCCGTGCTATATAACCCCCGTTCCTCCACCAGCTCATTGTCCGTTCTACAGCTTAGGCGATAGAACACTGTCGGACTACTCAAGCTACTCAGTGTTGTTTATATGGTTGGCTACGTTACTCTAGGTGGTTTTGTTTTAGCTTATGCCCGATCACAGCTCTTACCTGGTTTAGCAACCTGGGGTTTCCTTTTTGTGTTTTGCCCTGTTCTTTTCACATTAAAAAGCCTTGTGGATTTCACTCCGGTTTCCGGCACGTTCTTTTGCCTGACAGAAGAACGGACCTTCACAAAACCGAAGGGCACCATAACACGGAAGGAAAGAAACAGCGTTACCTCAGCATGGAGGACCAGCCCGCTGCCGCGTCCGGGTTAGCGGAGGACCAACCCGTTGCCACGTCCGAGTTCGTGAGGGAGCTCACCGCCGCGCTTCGAGAGGCTTTCCGGCCGGAAGCCGCACACCTAGCTCCTCCACCATCCGGCAGCCCGATGGCGCTCCCAGCGTTTTTTTCCGGAAATGCGGCGGAATGTCATGGCTTCCTGCTCCAGACGGCCATCTACATCGAGATGCGACCACAATGTTTTCCTAGCAAAGGTCGCGTTTCTGATTTCGCTGCTCACTGGAAGAGCGCTAGCGTGGGCAAGAGCGCTCTGGAGCGCAGCGAGCCCGGCCCTGACGTCATACGCCGCGTTCACGAGTCATTTCACCGAGGTATTTAGCACCGCCCCCGGGGATACCTCAACCGCTGATCAGCTGTTAAACCTCCACCAGGGGATAGACAGCGTGTCGAGTTACAGCCTCCGCTTCCGCACTCTGGCGGCATCTGCTGGTTGGGATGAGAAGGCGCTGTTGGCTGTATATCGCAGAGGCCTAAATCAGGAGCTCCGGCTGGCGATGGCCACTTATGATGACTCTCTGGGGCTTGAGGCATTTATTCAGAGATCCATCCGAGTCTCTCAACACCTGGCAGCCTGCAAATCCCCCGAGGTCGAACCAGCACCGGCTATGGCAGCGCCAACAACTCCAGAACCCGAACCCATGCAACTCGGGTCACAGCGGCTGTCTCGGCAAGAAAGGGAGCGCCGGTGGGCGGCTGGAGCTTGCCTCTACTGTGGAGAGAAAGGACATCGCGTGGCCCAATGTCCTGTGAGGCCTCCTCATCGGACGGTGAGTACTGTCACGCTTTCTCCTGACATTACTCATCTGTCTACGCTCAGGGTCACCTTGGTAACCCCTGCTCTCTCTCTATCGGCTAACGCCCTAGTTGACTCAGGATCCGCGGGGAACTTCATCTCCCAGGCGTGTTTAGAACGCCTCCAGCTACGCCGGCAGAGGGGATCCCAGGAACTGGCCGTCCAGACCATCCAGGGACGACCATTAGGGAAGGGCAAGGTGAAGTACTGTGCTCCACTTATCGTCCTCCAAGTCGGAGTGCTACACCAAGAAGAGATTCAGCTTCTCGTACTGGAGGATTCGACAGTGGACGTAATCTTGGGTCGTCCCTGGTTAGCCAAGCACTCCCCTACTTGTTCCTGGGACCCATGTGACATCTTGGAGTGGAGCCCCGCCTGCCGGCAGAAGTGTTTACGTCCACTCCCGACTCCCCTCCAGACCGTCTTAACCCTGGCAGCTACTCAAGTGGAAGGAGCTCCCCAACCCGCTCAGGTGGAGATCCCGCATGAATATCAGGCCTTCTTTGACGTCTTTAGTGAGGAGGCCGCCACTCAGTTACCCCCACACCGGCCGTGGGACTGTGCCATTGATCTAAAGCCTGGGGCTAAACTACCAAAGGGCCGGGTCTACCCCTTGTCAGCCCCGGAACACCAAGCAATGGAGGGCTACATCCAACAGGCCCTCCGACAGGGCTTTATCACCCCGTCTTCCTCCCCGGCGGCCTCTAGCTTCTTCTTCGTGGCAAAGAAGGACGGGGGTTTGCGCCCTTGCATTGACTACAGGGGCCTTAATGCACAGATCGCCCCGCTTCCGTACCCGCTCCCCTGGTCCCAGCGGCCTTGGAAGAACTACGTGAGGCTCGCATCTTTACCAAGCTGGATCTCCGAAGCGCGTACAACCTGGTGCGCATCCGCGAAGGGGACGAGTGGAAGACGGCGTTCATTACTCCCTCTGGTCACTATGAGTATCGGGTCATGCCGTATGGCCTTTCCATTGCTCCGGCGGTCTTCCAAAACTGTATGAACGAGGTGTTCCGTCCCTTCCTTCATCGGTTCGTAATCGTTTACATTGACGACATCCTGATCTACTCCAGGACGCTGCACGAACACCACAAGCACGTCACCCAGGTCCTAGCCCGGCTGCGAGAACACCGACTATATCTCAACCTTCCCAAGTGTGAGTTCCATCGCTTGGAGATACAGTTCCTTGGTTACAACATCAACGCAGCAGGCATCAGGATGGATGAGAGGAAGGTGATGGCCGTACGGGATTGGCCCGTTCCCACCTCAATCAAGGAACTCCAGAGGTTTTTGGGCTTCGCCAACTTCTACCGCCGGTTCATTGGAGGTTTCAGCCTGGTTACCGCCTCTCTCACGTCTCTACTGCGAGGAAAAGCCAAGACCCTCTCCTGGACCCCAGAAGCACAAAAGGCCTTCGAGGAGCTACGCACAAGGTTCTGTACCGCTCCGCTTCTCCATCATCCTGACCCCCAGCTCCCATTTGTTGTCGAGGTGGACGCATCTTCCACGGGCGTAGGGGCCACCCTCTCCCAGCATTCAGGGAATCCCCCTCTACTCCATCCCTGCGCCTACTTCTCAAAAAAGCTGTCTCCAGCGGAACTGAATTACGACATTGGTAACCGGGAACTCCTAGCCATCAAACTGGCCTTGGAGGAGTGGAGACACTGGCTGGAGGGGGCTGTCCATCCTTTCACAGTCATCACGGATCACAAGAACCTTCAGTACCTCCGTGAGGCCAAGCGCCTAAATCCCCGTCAGGCACGGTGGGCTCTCTTTTTTACCCGGTTTAACTTCACCATCACCTATCGGCCAGGATCAAAGAACGGCAAGGCCGATGCTCTCTCCAGGGTGTATGGACCTGAGGAACCCACCGAGCCTGGGCCGATCTTGCCTCCAACGATCGTTCTGAGCCCGATCATATGGGAGTTGGACGAGAACATCCGCAGGGCCACACGCGGAGAACCGACTCCCCCTGGTTGTCCCGAGGACCGGACCTTTGTTCCTCCAGTGTGTCGACAGGCCTTACTTAGAGCAGTCCACGAAGTCCCAGGGTCTGGGCACCCAGGCAGGAGGCAGACCCTGCGTCTGGTTCAGGGGCGATACTGGTGGCCAGGTATGAGCAACACAGTGGCCGAGTTCGTCCGAGGCTGCAACATCTGTGCCATCTCAAAAACTCCCCGACATCTACCAATGGGCAAACTCATCCCCCTACCTACTCCACAAAGGCCGTGGTCTCATATCGGCATAGACTTTGTCACAGACCTGCCACGGTCAGAGGGTTTCACCTGCGTTCTCGTGGTCGTCGATCGGTTCTCCAAGGCCTGCCGCTTTGTCCCTCTCCGAGGCCTCCTCACAGCTCTGGAAACCGCGGAGGCGCTCTTCCATCACGTCTTCCGCAACTACGGCCTCCTTGAGGAGATAGTGTCTGACCGGGGCTCTCAGTTTTTCCGACTACTGGGAGTCACCGTCAACCTGTCGTCCGGTTACCACCACCAGTCTAACGGCCAGACCGAGCGGAAGATCCAAGAGCTGGGGAGGTACCTGAGGACATATTGCCATCAGGACCAGGAGGAGTGGAGCTGGTTCCTGCCCTGGGCGGAGTACGCACAGAACTCGTTGCGCCAAGACACCACAGGTCTCACCCCTTTTCAATGCGTGTTGGGGTTCCAACCCCCACTGTTTCCCTGGTCCGATGAGCCCTCCGATGTGCCCGCGGTGGACCACTGGTTCCGGGAGAGCGTCCGGACATGGGATGCTGCACACACTCAGCTGCGCAGGGCAGTGAGGGAAACCCAGCGACATGCGGATGCACGAAGGTCGGAAGCCCCCGCGTACAGGCCCGGAGACTGGGTCTGGCTATCCACCAGAGATCTCCGACTGCGGCTTCCCTGTCGGAAGTTGAGCCCCCGGTACATCGGGCCGTTCAGGATCGAGAGGCAGGTCAACGAGGCGGCATACCGTCTGGAACTCCCGCCACAATACCGGATACACCCCACCTTCCACGTGTCACTTCTCAAGCCACACCATCCACCGACAGCCCAACGCCCCAGCGAGGCAAGGCCCCCTCCGCCTGAAGTATTGGAACAACCCTCGGTCTATACGGTACGGGAGGTGCTGGACTCTCGTCGTCGGGGCAGGGTGCTGGAATACCTCGTGGACTGGGAGGGCTATGGCCCTGAGGAACGATCATGGGTGGCGAGGCAGAACGTACTGGATCCAGCGCTCCTGGAGGAGTTCCACGCCGCTCATCCGCATCGGCCAGCGCCCCGGGGTCGGGGTCGACCCAGGCGCAGGGTTAGGGCGTCGAGAGCCGCCCCTGGGGGAGGGGGTATTGTCAGGGATCCACCAGCCACACCTTCACTTATCGCTCCAAGCCACTCTCCCACTTACTAATCAGCTACACCTGGCACTCATCAGCTTCCGTGCTATATAACCCCCGTTCCTCCACCAGCTCATTGTCCGTTCTACAGCTTAGGCGATAGAACACTGTCGGACTACTCAAGCTACTCAGTGTTGTTTATATGGTTGGCTACGTTACTCTAGGTGGTTTTGTTTTAGCTTATGCCCGATCACAGCTCTTACCTGGTTTAGCAACCTGGGGTTTCCTTTTTGTGTTTTGCCCTGTTCTTTTCACATTAAAAAGCCTTGTGGATTTCACTCCGGTTTCCGGCACGTTCTTTTGCCTGACAATATGGAATATCAATAAGGTCTGCTGCATTCCAGCTGCACCTGTCAAACATCCTTCTGAGAGAAAAAAAAAACAGGTCAGGGAGCTAGAACAGTAACAATTCTTCCATACAGTGCCACACATGGGTCACTGTTTATTAGTTTACTACTCCCTGCATTTTGCAAGCGTCCCAGATGGGCAATGAAATACATGCACTTCTATGGGTGACAAGAAAACTCAAATGGCTTTTCCATTTCTCTGGTTGGCAATCTTGACAAAAATGGATAAGGCATACTAGGCAAATAAAATAAAATAAAATAAAATATTACTGAAAATGTCACAAGTTATTATACATTATGCAAAAATCCTTACCTCAATCCTAACATTTTCATTAATTGTTATAAAACAGTAATCAGGGATTTTATTCAGATTTAGTCTTTTTTATCTGGTTGAGTCATACTGGTTGAGTACATCACTAAGGTAATAGAGTAGTGCAGAGAATACTTTATTATTCCCTAAAGAGGGATTTGGTGTCACAACAGCCATAACACAGGTGCAGAAGGGAAGACAAAGTCTTAACTGTTCACAAGATTTAAAAAAATTACAAATTGTGAAAAATTCAATATGATCAGTCGCGATATTAAAACTGCAGTTTCATATTCCAAACCACTCTGTGCTCTGTCATTGCATATTTGCATTGGGTGACAGTCTCTAAGTTGAAATGAAATATTAAACATGACTCAAGTTTTGTGCATAGAAAAAAGTGGGTTTTTAATCAGAAAGATGCCTCATTCTGGCTCCACATATGAGTACCTTTAGGCATGTGCTCACTGATACTCCCTAATTATTGTGAGTGGATCGAAAAGATATTGTATGATTTCCTTCATTTTCTAACTACATTGTGGCATAGATAAGAAGTTTCTTTTTGCGTCTGAAAGTTTTGCACAACTGCTACCTTACTCATATGGTTCAAAAGCCGAAAACCCAGACATGTATCTGCCCTTGTGTTTTTTGAATTTTTGACAGCTTCCTTGCCAGTGAGGCCCTCTACATGGTTCAGGGGAAAAAAAGTACAAGAAAAGGTAGTCAGGAATAGCACATATATTTCTAGCATATTCTGCACTGAAACACTTCACAGTTAAGTACAGTTATAAGTTTCAACCATGATTCTTGCTAAGCTTTCAACGGTATTATTCATACATGACCAGATGTGTTAATTCAAAGTTGATTAACAAACCTGAAAACATAGCTGCCAATCTATTTTAGGAAAATGATAGGAAAAAGTACAAAACAGAGATACTATTTGTGATGGATGCAACATGATTTGCTACTGTTGCTACTGTATAGTTATAAAATTGACGATAATTTATATTGTTCCTTCCTTCTACAATATGCAATGTTATTTTTTGTTAATTTGTAATTTTTGTATATGTAGTAAAGCAAATTAAATGTTTATGGTGTTTTTTAATGTTATACTATAATTGTTTTTTGCATTTTATTGTATTTTGTATTGTGTATGTCTGCGTATGTAAGAAATATTTAACACATTTTTTTTTTTGTGATTAGTGACAATGTTTTACAGACAAATTTAATACCAGTCAAACGTTTGGACACACAATCTCCTTCAACAATATTCCCTTATTTTTATTATTTGCAGCACTCTATGATAGTATGAAACTATGAAAGAACATGTATACAATTCTGTAGTAAACAAATCCATGTTAAATAACCCAGATTATGTCTTATATTTTTTAATTCTCAAAGTAGCCACCTTTTGTTTAATGACATCTTTGAACATATTTGGCATTCTCTCAGTCAGCATCATAAAGGAGTCACCTGGAATGGCTTTCCAACAATCTTCCCAGAGGTGTTGAGTGCTCTTTGCCTGCTTTTCCTTTACTCTCTGGCCAACTCAACCCAAACTTAATGCAACACTCCATCACTCACTAAAAGAGAAGGCCTGTGGTACTGGTACTGTGTGTGTGTGTGTGTGTGTGTGTGTGTGTGTGTGTGTGTGTGTGTGTGTGTGTGGGTATATACATATATAAGTGGTCTTCATAAAATAATTATGGCCTGAAACTTTTACACAGCAATGTACAGTATATATGCACACATTCTCCCAAACTTTCCCAACTAGATTGCACAGGTTTTTAGGGGTTCCTTCTCAGGAACTTGAGCTGCGTCGAAAACACTTTGGGAACGCCTCACGTTGTTCACGCCTTGAATCACGTGTAAAATCCGGTCAATAGGCAAGTCATAAAATAGCTTCTGAAAAAGAGAAGGAAAGCGCTGCAGGGATGCAGGAAGTATGGCCCGTTGACGCAGCTCTTATTCCCTCAGGGAACTGGGGTTACATACGTAACCTAGTGACGTTCCCTTTCAGGAACTCAAGCTGCATCGAAAACGCTATGGGAACGAGTGTCCAATCACACCATATTGACCAGTCCCTGCCTAGTGTGTCTTACCGGCAGCTTGGTAGAGTCACTTAAACCTATGCCCTGGATATTATAGGGGAGAAAGATGACCAATTGATGTATCTGTACTATCACTTTGTGCACAGGGGCATTGTCATGCTTGAACAGATTGAGTTCTCTTTCATGAGCTCGAGCTGCGTCAACAACGCTTTGGGAATGCTTCCGTGTCCATGCTCTGAATTCTGTGTGTAATCTGTTCAACGGAAAGGCGCAACATCACCAGTGGGGTTATGTCATGACCAGAAAGATATAAAAAGCACATGTGGTGGGGCCGGCACTGTGTGTGAAAGAAAACACAAGAAAGAAAAAAAAATGTATATATGAAAAAAATACAGATGGGAAAGCAAGCCTCAGTACTGGCTGTGTGTTCCTCCTTGCCCCTACTTTATCAAGGGGGGCTCACACAGTTTGTTTGTAGCTTGCCTGGGAGTATGTTTAGTCGGCTCTTGAGGGAGCCGACTACTTTGATTGTGGCTATGTGGACACTCCACTTGTGGCCCCGTCTCTCCTGGAGTTTACCCCAGGCATGGCCAATGACTTTCTCTACCCTAGACTGGGGTATGTTCCTAAGGTGCCCTTGGTTCCCTATCCTCCTCCATTTCAGGCCCCTGACCAAAAGAAGCTTAACCGGCTCGCTCGGCCTCTAAAGCCTTGTCCTCTAAAGCTTCTTTCCAAGACATTCGCAACGCTAAAGGCTGGTCCACCCCGCTGACCTTTGTAAGGTTCAACATCCATGACCTTAGGGCAACTCCTGGCGCCTCTGTCCTTCAACTGAGCTGTGCCCATTCACACTAGGCAGGGACTGGTCAGTCTGGCTCAAGCTCCTAAAAGGGAACGCCTTTAGGTTACATATGTAACCCTGGTTCCCTGAGGGAACGAGACAACACGTGTGCTTTTTATAGCTTCCTGGTCATGACGTCACCCTGCCAGTGACGTCGTGCCTTTCCATTGGATAGATTACACACATGATTTGGAGCGTAGATACGCAGAAGCGTTCCGAAAGCATTGTTGATGCAGCATCTTGTTCCCTCAGGCAACCAGGGTTACATACATGACCTAGAGACAGTCTCCTAGTTCAAATGAAGGAAAAATTTTATGCTACTGCATTAAAAATATCCTTTACAATTTTGAACCTAACTTTGTGTTTACAACAGTTTAAGTAAGAACCACATATGGTGGGGAGAAGTCAGGTGTCCCAATATTTTTGTCAATATATCAGCGAACATAATAATTAATTATAAAAAAATTATTGCTGAAAAGGATCTTTACCCATAGGATGCGTACAGTTTTAGGTTTAGGGAACAAATGACATAAATGGCATGAATGTGTCAGATTGTTAAAGAATTTTAGATTTCTTTTTTTTTCTTGTATTGGGTGTTCAGTTTCCCATCATCTAAGAGCATTTTATGTGGCTTTGGATGTGTTCCTGTTTGTATTAAATAAGCCAATCACACTAAGGTATTCAATTGTAACTTGTGTAACAGATGCTGTTCATTGAACATTGAACAGTGTACATTGTCACTGATTTGAAAATAACGAGTGTTTGTCTTTGCTGAACTTAAAAACTTCACTAGGCAGATTTTATATTTTATCATGTCGCTAAATTATAGTTTAAGAAATACAAAGTTAAGTACTGTATGTAGTTTTCGCAAGATTTAAACTATAAATACATCCTAGATGTTCTTTTTGAAATGCCCATACAGTAAACAGAAAAACATTGCCCAGGTTTCAAAACAATGTAATATTGCACACATCAGCAAAGTGCAAGAGCTCCAACTACAAAGAGATCTAATTATAATAATGTATTACCAAGATTTTTATTTCTACCCTTTTGCTGATGGTCAGAGTGATTTGAGTTAGGCATCATATAAAACCCAAAAAGAGAAATTGAAACATTTGGAATGAAATATTTGAATTGTTTACTTTTAAGTGTTTATCATCGATCTGGCTGGTCTGGAAAACGTCAGTTATGTGTGTGTGTGTGTGTGTGTGTGTGTGTGTGTGTGTGTGTGTGTGTGTGTGTGTGTGTGTGTGTGTGTGTTCAAGCGAGTGTGAAATAGAGGTCAGGCTCTTATTCCGCATTATTCGATCGGTTGTGGGCAATAAACACTGCTCAATGCTAGACACACATTTGCACTATAGTCATACGCAGCCCAGATTATTACAGATCAGGTTTACTGTATATAGAATTAAAATGTAATATTAAATTGTTCATGAAAGTTTTGCTAACTTAAAGCTTAACTTCAGCAAAGTAAATATTTGTTAAAGTGTTTTATATTATTTCTTATTATATGGTCGTAAGTGGCCTTCTATAGAGCTCTGACCTCAACACTATTAAATATTAAGTGCCCAAGGGTTTACCCTTTACCCTACATCAGTACTTTACTTTACCAACACCACTGTGGCTGAAAGAGCACAAATCTTCACAAGCACACGTCAAAATCTAGTGAACATTTTCCCAGAAGATTAGAGGTTATTATAACAACAAATGTACCAGGATATAATAATAATCATCTTGTTCTTGTCAGGTCTTAGAATTAGGTAAATACAACCTCAAATAAACAAACCCAGCCATTAGGGAGGCACAAGCCAGTGCATTCTTAGTGCCGGTCCCAAGCCCGGGTAAATGGGGAGGGTTGCGTTAGGAAGGGCATCCAGCGTAAAACATGTGCCAAATCAAATATGCGGATCACAAATGAGAATTTCATACCGGATCGGTCGAGGCCCGGGTTAACAACGACCGCCACAGGTATCGTTAGCCGACAGGGTACCGGTGGAAATTGGGCTACTGTTGGCCGAAGGAGGAAAAGGAGAGGAGGAAGACGTCTACAGAGACGGCAGGGAAAGGAGCAGTGTAGGAGAGTGGAGGTTAGGGTTGGTACTTTAAATGTTGGTACTATGACGGGTAAAGGGAGAGAAGTAGCTGATATGATGGAGAGGAGAAAGGTAGATATGCTGTGTGTTCAGGAGACCAAGTGGAAAGGGAGTAAGGCCAGGAACATTGGAGGTGGATTTAAACTGTTTTATCATGGTGTGGATGGAAAGAGAAATGGTGTAGGGGTGATTCTGAAGGAAGAGTACAGTAAGAGTGTAGTGGAGGTGAAGAGAGTTTCTGATAGGGTGATGATCGTGAAGGTGGAAGTTGAAGGGATGATGATAAATGTCATCAGTGCCTATGCTCCACAAGTTGGCTGTGAGATGGAGGAGAAGGAAAGATTCTGGAGTGAATTAGATGAAGTGGTAGATGGTGTACCTAGGAAAGAACGGTTGGTGATTGGGGCGGACTTTAATGGGCATGTAGGTGAAGGGAACAGAGGTGACGAGGAGGTGATGGGTAGGTATGGTTTTAAGGAGAGGAATGTGGAAGGGCAGATGGTGGTAGATTTTGCTAAAAGGATGGAAATGGCAGTGGTGAACACTTATTTTAAGAAGAAGGAGGATCATAAGGTGACTTATAAGAGTGGAGAAAGGTGCACACAGGTGGACTATGTGCTATGCAGGAGATGCAACCTGAAGGAGATTGGCGACTGTAAGGTGTTGGCAGGGGACAGTGTAGCTAGACAGCATAGGATGGTGGTCTGTAGGATGGTTTTGGAGGCGAAGAAGAAGAGGAGGAGAGTGAGGACTGAAAGAAGAATAAGATGGTGGAAACTGAAGGAGGAAGAGTGTAGTGTGAGGTTCAGGGAAGAGGTCAGAGAGAGGCTCAGTGGTGTTAAGGAGGTGTTGGATGATTGGGCAACTACTGCAGGAGTGATGAGGGAGGCAGCTAGAAAAGTACTTGGTGTGACATCTGGAAATAGAAAGGAAGACAAGGAGACGTGGTGGTGGAATGAGGAAGTGCAGGAGAGCATAAGGAGAAAGAGGTTGGCAAAACAGAAGTGGGATAGACAGAGTGATGAGAAAAGTAGGCAGGAGTACAAGGAGATGCGGCAGCAGGTTAAGAGGGATGTGGCGAATGCCAAGGAAAAGGCATATGAGGAGCTGTATGAGAGGTTGGACACTGAGGAAGGAGAAAAGGATTTGTACCGATTGGCCAGGCAGAGGGACCGAGCTGGAAAGGATGTACTGCAAGTTAGAGCAGTAAAGGATGGAGAGGGAAATGTGTTGACTAGTGAGGAGAGTGTGTTGAGAAGGTGGAGGGAGTAATTTGAGCAGCTGATGAATGAGGAAAATCAGAGAGAGAGAAGGTTGGATGATGTGGAGTTGGTGAAGCAGGATGTAGATAGGATTAGTAAGGAGGAAGTGAGAGCAGCGATTAAGAGGATGAAGAGTGGAAAGTCGGTTGGACCAGATGACATACCGGTAGAAGCGTGGAGATGTTTAGGAGAGATGGCAGTGGAGTTTTTGACCAGATTGTTTAACAGGATTTTGGAAGGTGAGAAGATGCCTGAGGAATGGAGAAGAAGTGTGCTGGTACCAATCTTTAAGCATAAAGGAGATGTGCAGACCTGCAGTAACTACAGGGGTATTAAGTTGATCAGTCACACCATGAAGTTATGGGAAAGAGTAGTGGAAGCCAGGCTGAGAGAAGAGGTGACCATCTGTGAGCAACAGTATGGTTTCATGCCGAGGAAGAGCACCACAGATGCCTTATTTGCTTTGAGAATGTTGATAGAGAAGTATAGAGAAGGACAGAAGGAATTGCATTGTGTATTTGTGGATTTAGAGAAGGCGTACGACAGGGTGCCAAGAGAGGAGTTGTGGTATTGTATGAGGAAGTCAGGTGTGTCAGAGAAGTATGTGAGGGTGGTGCAGGACATGTATGAGGACAGTGTGACGGCAGTGAAGTGTGCAGTAGGTACGACAGACTGGTTTAGAGTGAAGGTTGGACTGCATCAAGGATCGGCCCTGAGCCCTTTCCTGTTTGCAGTGGTGATGGACAGGTTGACGGACGAGGTCAGACAGGAGTCTCCCTGGACTATGATGTTTGCGGATGATATTGTGATTTGTTGTGAGAGTAGAGAGCAGGTTGAGAAGAGCCTGGAGAGGTGGAGATATGCGCTGGAGAGAAGGGGAATGAAACTCAGTAGGAGTAAGACAGAATACATGTGTGTGAATGAGAGGGAGGGCAGTGGAGTGGTCCGGTTGCAGGGAGAAGAGCTTCAGAAGGTGGAGGAATTCAGGTACCTGGGGTCAACAGTGCAAAGTAATGGAGAGTGTGTTAGAGAAGTGAAGAAAAGAGTGCAGGCAGGGTGGAGTGGGTGGAGAAGAGTGACAGGAGTGATTTGTGATAGTAGGGTATCTGCAAAATTGAAAGGGAAGGTTTATAGGACTGTGGTGAGACCTGCGATGTTGTATGGTTTAGAGACAGTGGCATTGAGTAAAAGACAGGAGGTGGAGCTGGAGGTAGCAGAGCTGAAGATGTTGAGGTTTTCGTTGGGAGTGACGAGGATGGATAAGATTAGAAATGAGTTTATTAGAGGGACAGCGCATGTAGGATGTTTTGGTGACAAGGTGAGGGAGGCGAGATTGAGATGGTTTGGACATGTGCAGAGGAGGGACATGAATTATATTGGTAGAAGAATGCTGAGGATGGAGCCACCAGGTAGGAGGAAAAGAGGAAGGCCAAGAAGGAGGTTCATGGATGTGGTGAGGGAAGACATGCAGGTGGTTGGTGTGGGAGAGGCAGATGTAGAGGACAGGGTGGTATGGAGACGGATGATCCACTGTGGCGACCCCTAATGGGAGCAGCCGAAAGAAGAAAAAGAAGAAGACAACCTCAAATAAACAACACCACAGAATATATTACATCGTGTCATTATTTATTTGACAACAAAAAGCCAAAATTGGGAAACCATATGCGCAAAAACTCAGCACTGGCTACCCAATAGCTGTTACCAACTAATAGCTGGTAGAACCACCTTTACCAACAATAACTTGGCTCCCGCATCATTATAGCCCACTGTTCTTTTACAATGTTGCTTTAGATAATTAAGGTTTGCAGGCACTGAGGTTTATTTATACACAGCTCTATTAAGGAGCTGCCACAACATTTCAGTTGGGTTGAGTTCTGGATTTGCAATAACTTGTTTCTGTTCTTTAGCCATTTTGTTGTAGATTTGCTGGTGTGCTTATGATCAATGTTTTGTTGCAGAACCCAACGTTGGCCAAGCTTTAGCTGTCAGATAGATGGACTTACATTTGATTCTAGAAAAATTTTGTACACAGAGGAGTTCATGGTCAACTTAATGACTGCAAGCCCAAATCATCACACCCCAATACTGTGCTTATCAGTGTGCTAATACACTTATGAAGGCTCCAGAACAAACTGCTTTTAAATAGGTGGTTACACATGTTGATTATCAATTAACAAAGGTCATTGATTAGCAGCACCTGGCTGCTACCGCTTAATTCCTATGGAAGCAATAAGGGTGTAATATTTCACACATTGCAACTCTTTCAGGGTTGGATTATGACATTTTTTTTATGTCCTGATATGTAAAACCATATATATGTAAAACCATATATACACACGTATATATACGTGTGTATATATATATATATATATATATATATATATATATATAGAGAGAGAGAGAGAGAGAGAGAGAGAGAGAGAGAGAGAGAGAGAGAGAGCGTGAGAGCGCGTTGCTGTATGTATAGAATGAGGTCCCTTATTTTTGGGTTAATGGATTTTTGCCTGATTTAAACTGCTCCAGGCAAACTTGAATAATCTCCAGAAATATCCTCTCTCCCACTGCACTGCCGATTTGCATCACAATCATATTTAGCCTGACCTCTACGGATTAAACGGTGTGCTATTTTCTCTCTGCAAATGACATGTAACTGTAACACTCCTCCATGTGTGTCTGGATTTAAATGCCTTTAACACTGACTCATTTTCTAGTCGCCTTTAAAAACTGAACTATTAAAATATTTTTTTGTATATAAATAATTAACACAGCATTTAATTTTGGAATATTTATTTGTTTTGATATAACTGTCATACATACAGTATGTGTTATTTTCACATTGCCCATTGTTACATGATTGGTATATTGCAGTCATTTTTTAAGGGTGTTATGTTTGTCCATGACAAATCACAGAACAAGGTAGACTTGTCAACAACTTTAATAGGAACACCCTTCCTCCTGTGTGTTAATGCAAATGTATGAAATCTTGGAAATCCAGATCAGTTACTTCAATTAATGTTTACAGCAAAAATTTGAATGTGATGTTAGTAACTTGGACCATACCATGTTTTTCACCGTTCTTCACTGACATCTTCCTGAGCAGTGCCGTTGTGCCTCAAGACAATGACCATTGTCCCTGTGCCAAAAAAGTCTACAGTCTCCTGCCCGTCTATCATCCCGTCGCACTCACACCCATTGTAATTAAGTGCTTCGAGAGGTTTATCATGAGGCACATTAAGACCCAGCTACCACCCTCATTGGACCCCATGCAGTTTGCATATCTTCCACACAATTCCATGGACGATGCCATTGCCACGACCCTCCATCTGGCCCTCACCCACGTGGACAATAAGGACACATACTTATGAATGCTGTTCATAGACTTCAGTTAAGCATTCAACTCTATTATCCCTTTAGCACCTGATTAAAAAGTAGTAATGCACAGCTCAAATCACATCATTAAGTTCGCCAATGAAATTACTGTGGTGGGGCTCATCATCAAGAACAATGAGTTAGCATACAGAGAGAAGGGCAATGACTACCAGCCTGGTGTAGAGCCAACAACCTGTCACTGAACGTTGACAAAACTTAAGAGATGGTTGTTGACTTCAGGAGAGCACAGAGCAGCCATTCTGCACTGTCCATCAATGGATTCTTCATGAAGATTGTGAAAAGCACCAAATTCCTTGGTGTTTATCTGGCAGAGAACATCACCTGGTCACTCAGCACCTGCTCTATCACCAAGAAAGCTCAGCAGCAACTTCCTGAGAAGACTGAGGAAAGCCCATCTCCCTCCCCCCATCCTGACCAGGGAAAATCGAGAGCATCCTGTGCAGCTGCATCACTGCCTGGTTTGGGAACTGCACTGTCTCAGGATGCAAGACTCTACAGAGGATAGTGAGGACAGCAGAGAAGATCATTGGCATCTCTCTCCCCTCTATCACGGACATTTACACCACACGCTGCATCTGCAAAGCCAACAGCATTGTGGACGACCCTCACACCCCTCACACATGCTCTTTACCCCTCTACCATCAGGAAAGAGGTTCCAAAGCATTCAAGCCCCTAAAATCCTAAAATTAAAAAATGTTTTTTCCCCTTAAACAATCAGGCTCCTCAACACACAGAACTAAACTGTACAAAACTCACATGCGCACCCTCATGCTACAATCTGAACTCAAACACACACACATACTTATTTAAATTCACACACATGCATGTCTTCAGCACCACCCAGTTTATATTATAGTTTTATTACAACTTTATAACTGCTTACATGCTGTTTTGTACATCTAATTGATTGCTGCTTTTGCGGTTTTGCACAACTTTTGTGTTTACATTCTGTGTTTATTTACAAGTACATTTTTGTTTACAATTCTCTTTTGCACATTATACAGTAGGTTTTCTGGCAGCACTATTTTGTGTTTTGTGTATCTGTCACACTGTCATGTGTCTTTTGTCTGCACCGTGTGCACTTGGATGCACACGATGCACTTTATGTGGCTAGGACAACTTACTTTAGTCCTTAGCTCTGTGTTACGTTATGTAGCTCTATATTGTGTGATGTAGCTCTATGTTGTTTATTGAAGCACCAAGGTTCTGGAGAAATGTCTCATTTCACTGTGCACTGCATTAACTATACAGTATATGGTTGAAATGACAATAAAAACTTCTTGACTTGACTTGGTTGAGTATTTCAGATATTAGTGATCTTCATGCACAGTAGTCTCTAGAGTTTACACAGATTTTTTGTGAAAAGCAAATAACATTCTGCAAGTGGCAGTTCTAAAGAGAAAGAGAGAACAGAAGAGAATTACAAGACAAAGCCTGGAATGTTGGAAGATTGAAAAAAATATTTTTTCTAATCCTTACCTGCCTGTTTTCAGTGAGCTAAGGCATGCTTTGTTGTTTTGATGGTTTTCTACTGCTGTAGCCAGTTAAGAAGTGTTGACATTTTATTTCATTCATTTGGCAAAGAGGCTATTCATATATTCAAACACCCTAAACCAGAGCAGTTTACAATTATCTCATTTAAGCAATAAGAGGCTTTGTTTAAGGGCCCAGCAGTGGTAGTTTGGCAATGATAAGATTTGAACACTCTTTTGATCAGAAATCCCAATTTCTTACCCATTGTGCATTGTAACACTTTCATTTTCTGTGTATGTGTTAGGAGATTACAACCCGCTGATTACTAAACATGCTTCAAAACTCAAAAACAAATAACACCATTGTTTTTTATTATAGGTGGGTTAGTTTAGAATGTCTGGACTCTATTATGCACATAATCCCTTTCACCACTGCTATATTAAAAGACTTACATGCAGTAAATCGATTTTGTAAATGGGAGTGTGCACATGTGTGTGCATAGTGCCCTGTGATGGTCTGTAAGCCCATCCATCAATATAGTATTCCTCAGTATATAATTATTATTAAAAGAATAGGAAGAAATTAATAGTTTTATTTTGAAACATGATATTGCAAAGTCTTTGCCATGACAGGGTGCTGCCTCTTGCAGTCTTTTCTTCTACAATATATGTAATTGATGTGTTTAATTTTTTTTAATTTCTGGGCTTGTGGGTTTTTAGCAGGACACAAAAGCTTTTCATGTTCATGTAAGTGTTTTTTCAATGTCAGTGTCAGCCTTGCATGGCCTTTATCATGTACAAAGTTTCAGACAACACACTATAGTGTTATAATAACATCACTGAATAATGCAATGAAAACATTTGTAGCAAATGAATGCATCATTTTTGCATTGCTAAAGAGCATGGGCTTTTTTTCTAAATGATGTTTACATATTGCAGGGCAGGATGTTAGAGAGACACTATTCAGATTAATATTGCCTTTCAGCAACCCTACAGAAGCTCCTGCATTTTCTTCTGTCAGGGTCCCAGTGGAATTATCAATCAGCAATGTTGCTCAAATATTTAATTCTTTTTTCAAGATCCAGTTTTTCCTCACTAGCCTCGCTATCTGCAGAGCACCATATAAATCTAAGAGGGTGAGGGGGTGAACAGAACACAAAGATAAAATAACTTCAACTTTTGTTATTGGTATTAAAGGAAGAAATTGACTTTTTCTAACAGGCTAAGGGAGAAAGGTGATTCTGCTGGCTTCACAGTCTTCAGTTGATAATTTGCATTCAATAGCAGGGTGAAATTCAGGCAGACTGTGTGAAAATGTCATAACTCTTGCAAGTGACTAGGTGAGTGAGGGACTGGATCACGGGTGCAGGGCTAGGTGAGTGAGGACCCAAGTGCAGGATGTGACATGAAGTAAGGAAAATACAGGCTTTAATGGGGCACAGGCTGATGAGATTGTATGGTTTCCTTCGTGTGCAGACACTAAATACACTGAACAAAATTATAAACACAACACTTTTTCTTGTTGCCCCCTTTTTTCATGAGCTGAACTCAAAGATCTAAGACTTTTTCTATGTACACAAAAGATCTATTTCTCTCGAATATTGTTGCTGATTAGGCAGCATGATTATTGCACAGGTGTGCCTTAGGCTGGCCACAATAAAAGGCCACTCCAAAATGTGCAGTTTTGTCACACAGCACAATGCCATAGATGTTGCAAGTATTGAGGGAGCGTGCAATTGGCATGCTGACTACAGGAATGTCCACCAGAATTGTTGCCTGTGAATTGAATGTTCATTTCTCTACCATAAGCCATCTCTAAAGGCATTTCAGAGAATTTGGCAGTAAATACAACTGGGCTCACAACCGCAGACCACGTGTAACCACACCAGCCCAGGATCTCCACATTCAGCATTTTTACCTCCAAGATTTCTGAGACCATCCACCCGGACAGCTACTGCAAAAAATTTCTGCTCAAACTGTCACAATCAGATTCAGGAAACCATCTCATCATCTTCATCTGGGTCTCGACCTGACTTCAGTTCATGATCGTAACCAACTTGAGTGGGCAAATGCTCACATTTGATGCCGTCTGGCACTTTGGAGAGGTGTTCTTTTCATGGATGAATCCCGGTTTTTACTGTACAGGCTAGGTGGAAGACAGCGTGTATGTGGATCAAGTGGCCCATGATGGCGGTGGGGTTATGGTATGGGCAGGCGTATGTTATGGCAACGAAAACAGGTGCATTTTATTGATAACATTTTGAATGCACAGAAAAACTGTGATGAGATCCTGGGGCCCATTGTTGTGCCATTCATTCACGACCATCAGCTGATGTTGCAGCATGATTTGCAAGGAACTGTACAAAATTCCTGGAAGCTGAAAACATCCCAGTTCTTGCATGGCCAGCATAATCACCGGACATGTCACCCATTGAGCACATTTTGGATGCTCTGGATCGGCGTATATGACAGCGTGTTCCAGTTTCTGCCAATATCCAGCAACTTCGCACAGCCATTGAAGAGGAGTGGACCAACATTCCACAGGCCACAATCAACAACCTGATTACCTATATGTGAAGAAGATGTGTCAGACTGCGATTGGCAAATGGTGGTCACACCAGATACTGATTGGTTTTTCTGACCCCCCCTGGACCCCCAATACAGTAAAACTGTAAATTTTAGAGTGGCCTTTTATTGTGGCCAACCTAAGGCACACCTGTGCAATAATCATGCTGTCTGATCAGCATTTTGATATGCCACACCTGTGATGTGGATGGATTATCTCAGCAATATTTGAGAGAAATAGACTTTTGTGTACATAGAAAAAGTCTTAGATCTTTGAGTTCAGCTCATCAAAAAAGGGGGCAAAAACAAAAGTGTTGCGTTTATCATTTTGTTCAGTGTAGAAGTGGTGGGTTAGCAATGTGTCAAATTGTGTTAAATGATAACATAAGACCACAACTGTAGCCCATCCATTATGATGACTGTGATCATAGTTTGTCTTGCAAGCTTGATATCTAACCATCTACATACATTCTCCTTCAGGAACTCGAGCTGCATCAGAGATGCTTTGGGAACGAGAGTTCAATCTAACCAGACTGACCAATCCTTGACTGGTGTGTGTGGGTACAGCTATGGCTAAGAACAGAGGGGTAAGGAGTGGCACCGAGGTCGAGGCTATAGAACCTGAAAAAGGTCAGTGGGATGGACCAGCAGGCAGCATTGCAAATGTCCAAGAAGGAAACTCCAAAGGACAAGGCTTTAAAGGCAGCCACATGGGAAGTGTGCTCTGACCCTGAAAGAAGCGAGGAGACCAGAGTTCTCATAAGAGGAAAAATAGCATCCACAATGTGTCTCCTTATTCGCAGGGACACCTCTCCTCGGAGGGTCATAGCAGACGATCAGCTGCTCGGATTTCCTCCACAGCTCTGTTCTGTGGACATATATGTCCAGTGCTCGCACTGGACACAGTCAGTTAAGCTTCTCCTGGTCTGGGGCCTGACAGGGAGGAGGAGAGAATGCCTGGAGCATAACATAGACCTTGGAAGGGTGGTAGAAACAAACCCTTTTGTCAAACTGTTCTTGAAGGAATTCCAGCACTAAACCAACTGGGCAGTTAAATGTTTCAAATTGTTCACACCATGCAGTGAACAGGCGCCACCTCGTGGCATACGACATCCTCTTGGAGGGAGCTCTGAATTGAAAAATGGTCTCTACCACCTCGGAGGAGAGACCAGCAGCTAAGAGCTGCACCCCCTCAGGGGTCACAGCCATAGCCTCCACAGCTCTGGGCAGGGGTGTATTATTGTACCCCCTGCCCAACATGGAAGATCCCTCCTGGGAGGCCTCCATGGCCTGCAAACCACGGCTGGGCCACCAGGAGACAGACTTTTGACAGAACTTCTGAGAGCAGCACAACAGGGGGAAAGGCGTACAGGCTCGGCCTCGGCCATGCCTGTACCATGGCATCCAGCCCTAAAGGGACTGGGAGTGTTAGGGAAAACCAGAGGAGGCAGTGTGATGCCTCTTGAGTCACAAACAAGTCCACCTGATCCACCATTCCCCTGACTTCGGCCCTTTCCTCAAGAGGGCGTCTGCTTCCTGGTTTAAGCGGTCTGAGATACACACTGCTTTCAAGAAGAGCAGCTTACCTTGGGCCCACAGGAGGATCTGCCATGCCAGCTTGTACAGGAGGCAAGATTGCAGACCCTTCTGTAGTTGATATAGGAAACCACAAAGTGTTCTCTGTACAGACAGACACATGGTGGCCTCTAAGGTCTGGGAGGCATGCTTCCGAACCTTGCGATTGGGCACTGGACTGGGCAGGTTAGGGAGGCAAAAGGGAATGCCAACCGGAGGCATTCCCAAAGCATTTTTTATGCAGCTAGAGTTCCTGAAGGGGAACTGTGAATACATAATATGTTCGAAATAATACAGAATATATATCTCCCATTACCTTGATTTAGCTTTACTCATGTAACTATTATCTTACCAGAAACTTTTAGTTTCAAGTTTATGTTTTCCTTATTTCTTCCTCAGTGTCCTTCACCATGAAATTCACCTCAACTTGTTCTAATTATTCTGTAATTCCTGCTTTGGGGAAGTACTAATATCCATAAAAAATTCAACTGCTTAGCCATTTCCATACTGACCCAAAGTTTGTGCCAGCTGCTTTCTTTCAGGACATGCCTGCAAGCTGTGCTCATCTTTTTGAAGTGTTTTAGTGTGTCTGCAGACTCTGTATATACAGTAGGTTGTGTTTTGGTAATAAATTATGATGTAAAAAGATTGATGAGTCCCTTCTTTTACACTTTCATGAGCATCAGCACTGCAGCAAAAAAAATTATACATAAGCAAGGTTTTTTAAAGGCCCTGGATTTAACATGCTTATAATTATGTGTTTGAAACTTTTACCATTTTTGTCTCTTATAACCTTTATGTGTCAATATTTCTGCAAAAATATCTATGATTGACCTAGTTATCTAGATATGACAGCCTTGAAATGATGATCGAGTGCATGTGGCCAGCAGATACAGAACAATGTTATATATTTTCACATCTAAATTATTCTCAGAATGTTTTGCTGCTTGAATTGATAAATATGAATCCAGATTTCTGGGACAGTGGTTCTCCTGTTCATGTGGGTGTCCACAGAGTGAGCTTAAAATATTTTTGTCTGTCTTAAAAAGGCACAAGGCTCAACTTTGTGCTTTCATCAATCCCACATGAATGTCTCTGCAAACAAACAGAAATTGATTTGTTTGTTCCAGCATGGATGAATTTGAGTGACAGTCTCTTTTAGTGTCTATGAATGGCGTAGACACATCTGAGGAGTGTGTGCGAGTGTGTGTGTCAAATAATAGACCAATCTCTTTAAATGTTAAGTGGTCAGCCTTACCTCATTACCATCCCTCTCAGCCATCTGAGACACCAGACCACTCACCTGGACAGACACCACTTTCAGGGCATTCAGAAATTTGTTTTGTTGCAGAACCGACTACCACTGTTTATTTAGTAAAATTGTCTTAGTCAAAATGCCATTGTGCATATGCATCACGGATTTTATTACTTATTATCCATATCATTTATACCACTGGCAGGTGAAGTAAATAACATTGATTCTTGTGACAGAGGCACCTGTAAAGCGGTGGGATATATTAAGCAAAAAGTTAAGTCAATTCAAAAAGTTGATTTGGGTAAGAAAATAATGGGTATGAAAAAGGATCTGAATCAACTTTGGCAAGGTTTAAATTGTGATTGCTAGACAACTGGGTCAACGCACTGACAGTGACGGAAGTCTTGTGGGGGGGTTTCTGGTATGCAGTAGTAAGTACCTGAAAAAAAAATAATAACAATAATACAACAGAGAAAAAACAGCAAACCAGTGACAGGATCATGTGTGCCCAATGCTGACTGAAGTGCAATGCAGCATGAATGCTAGCCTGTCTTGATCAGTACCACAGAAAAGGTACTATAGTCTAAATTGCTGATAATGCTGGCTGTGATAGAATGGTTTCAGTGCACACAGTTCATCACAGCTTGTTTAATAAAAGCAGACCTGTCAGAGTGCCCTTGCTGACTCTTGTCTTGAAAGCACCTACAATGGGCACATAAGCATCAGAATGAGAATGAAAGATAATGGACTGTTGGTATAGAGATGACACCAGGATGCAAGTAAAGAAGCCAAGCTGGAAACCACAGCACTCCCTCAGGGGTCTTATGGAGCCTATGTCTTGATTTGTCAGTTGTTTTGTTTGAAACCTACACAATATTAGGCAGTTGATTTAAATTTTCAAGCAACATGTTAACAAGCCTGTATGACATAAACTGAACATTTCTACACTTGTAAACATCATAAATGTCAGACAAGCGCTGAATTTTACCATAAATGTCAGAGGCAGATTTATTCCCTCTGTTTTTCCTACTCTAACAGTTTTGTTTATCATTCACCATGCTTCAGAAGTTGTTTACCTATTCTCGAACTGCTGCTCATATACCGTTGCGGTAAAAGTAATTATAATGAATTAATTTGTGGGATGTAACATATCACACACACGTTATATTGATGTCAATGGTGCAGTTGTGTTCCTGATATGATTACGACATAGGCATTTTTTAAATAACAGGATGTGGTCATGGGCTAATCCTGTCATCAGAACCAAAAGTCTTAGTTTAAGAAACTTATTATAGCCAGAATTGTGGAAAGTGATGCACAATCTTCTCCGAAAGCTTGTAAATCCTTGTGGTTTGTTCTGAATCAGATGGGAAACAAGGATGAAAAATAACCCTGATTTATTTCCCTATATTAGATGCAGGAAGATAACAATATATTTAGTCATTTGCTGCATTTACCTTGACAGTGATCAGCTAGCAGACTATTTATCTGGCACAATGCTTTTAGTCAGCATGTTTTACATAGTTTGGAAAGTTTATCAACTATAACATGGTGCTGAATTTTAAATAAAAAGTGGCTGCTTAGGCTGTAGCTGGCTAATAATTGTAGGTGACAAGACAACTCTTTTAATATTATTGGGCAATTATTACAGTGATACCACATTTTCGCCTAGAAATTGATGGATGCATGTGGCCATGTATAGGGCAGATTGTTCTCTTGTTTTTTTATTGCTGGCACCACCAAAGGATGACTGAGCAGATGGCTTGCAGTAAAAACATGACAGACACTATGCCCTTGGCTGAGCCAGCTCATATATACATGCGGTTACAAAAAAACAAGGTAGACTGGACAAAGGGGGCTTGTAGATGATGTCTATTTACACATCTTGTTTTAGTGAGCTGTGTGCCTGACTTTATCTGATACAGTACAATAAACATTTCAGTTCTAAAACCATATTTCCCTTTGACAACTTGTTTTGTGTCAAAAGGCAAGTCAACACCAATTCACTTAAATATAAGTTTTCATACTTTCACATGTCCAGTACATACCCACCATCTTTTCCATCCCTGGTGGCGTCTTCCTTGTAAAGCTTCTAACCTATAGGGCAGAGGGCAAAATAATAGTAAAACAGCGGTCAGTATTAAAGACATCCTTCTAAACAGAACAATGATCTCCGGAAGCCGATTAATTGTGGAGTAATTAACATAGGCTGAGAGGCATGTGACCAGTCCTTCCGTTACGGATAAAGCGCATTAGACACCCAACAAACAAAGTCAAATCTTCCTAAAGTCTCTCAAGCGTTTGGCATAAGTCAAAAGATTATGCCATATGAGTATTAAAAATAAAATGCACTTCGGAATAATAATTTTTACAGTACATTGGTATATGAAGCAGGAGCTGAGTAAATATTTCTATTAAATTATCTTTATTAGTTGACCATTAGTTGACTTTTTTGTTTTAGAAAGGAGTTGAGAATGCTGGGTTACTGTTCTGTCTGTATAACATTTTAGATTTTGCTTTTAATGTTTGGTCTCTAAATACAGCATTCTCAAATAGATTTAAGTAATGAGACAACAGAAGGTTCTTTCTATCCATAGCCAGATTTGTGCCAGGCTCAATGGGGACTTGGCAGTGTTTAAGAGTGTGTGCAGGTGGGTGAACAACCTGCTTTCAGTCCAGCATTCTAATTTTTCATATGATTTAGCCATTTCATCACAAAACCCCTCAAGAAAGCCTGTGCATATTTCCATTAGGCCAGGCTTTGAGTCTGTCTCAAAATAGCAAAAGTCATTTGGATTCTACGGTCTGTTTTTAGGCTGTTTAGACACCACGACCTCACCTGGCTCTTTAAAGCTTCTTAAATCCTACACACTTACTATGTTATCCAGGACAACACAATCATGGATAAGATGGTACAGGTGACCTCTGAGTAGTGTGAATTGCATTTTTGTTCTTCCATTGTGTCATAAGCCTCTACCTTGAAAAAGCCTTTACAATTTCTTGGAAATGCATTGGATAGTAGCTGTAGTAATATATTTGTTGACATCACTTAATTTGAACAATGTTGGTGTAATTTCTCTGTCCAGAAGGAAAATATATATTCATATATATTTGTTTAAGACAAATATATATGTAAAAGGTTTATTTATATTAAAAGTTTTACAGAGCCAAACTTTCTAGTTTGCCTCCATTTATATTTTAAATGACCTCTGTGCTGTTTTTTTCTTTAATAACCCACCCTGCTATTTTTCTTCTAATTTTAGTCACCCACCCACTAGTTAGTTCAAGCTCTATCACATGACAGCTACTAAATGTGGAATAAATGTTTTAACATGTACTGCCTCCAAATCAAATACAGCCACATGTCTTTTTCTATTGTAATCACACCAAAGGGACAGCAATAACTGCACATTGCATAGAACTGATCTTACAAACATGATTGTTAAGTGTTGCTTTGGTTGACAGGGAGAACAGTAATACAATCCTACGCTGTCAGAGAGCAAAATCAAACATGCTGCCTTAAAATGCTGGCCACTGATAGCTGTCGCAGTGTTGGGATTTAGACTACCATCTAATGAATGCTCTTCTATTGTGTTTCTTGGGAAATGTTTAAATCATGCAGATCTTCTGAGACACACTTTTAACTGTGTCTGAGTAATATTAATGAAACAACTGCCCATAAACTAGACAAAAAAAAAAGATAATAATAACTGTGGATCTAATAATTAGATCACAGTGAACATGAAAATTTTTGTCAATTGCAATATTATGTGGCATAACAGTAAAAAATTTTAAAAGACAGAAACAAACTTTAATGAACAGTGCAACAACTTGATCAGATTTCGAGCCATTTAAATGCTTCTGGTCATCAGAAGAACTGTAACACCACTGTCATGATGACCTACTGGTTTGACTGATGAAACAATGAGCAATGTTTTTACCATGTCTGATTATGAACTCTTGCTTTTAAGGGCATGCTCTGCAAGATTCTTTAGTTGTCAGTTGATTCAAGAGTTGTGAGTTGTTTATGAGAATTGCTTCTCAAAGGTTTTGTACCCTGTATCCAAGGGTAGTGAAAATCAGTAGGACAGAACTAGTGTGGGATGACTTAAAGGCTTGCCATAGGCACATGGAAGCTGGCAGGAACACAGCTCTACCCATATGCTGCTGTGTCTGGAGTTGAAAGTGGAGGATCAAATAGTAGGTATTTAATAACCTCAAAGATTTTTTTGGACACAGCTGTAAACCTAAACAAGTTTTTGGAGTGTATCTGTGGGTAATTTCTGTTATTGTTGCTGTATATACTTTGTACATGATGTCTGTGCTTTGATGACATAACCCCTACAGGTTTTCTATGCCTAGAGTGCAAATATTTCATGGATGATTGGGACAAGCTACAGCTCAGTCACCCGAGCTCCCTGGCTCATGCTCTCAATAATATGATGGGGTTTGGTTAGACTTGGCTCTAAGGCAAATTTGTCAGGTGTGTGGTGCAGAAAATTGGTACCTTCAGCCAGAGAATGTCAGTCAGACAAAGTTTTGTTTTTTTGTTAAAAATTTTATCCAAAATGCAGTAAACAAAACAATGTCCATCTTCCAACAGTAATGTAGTGTACTTATTAAAGTGGCACAATGAGTACCAGACATGATGTGGGAAAATAGTACCTACTTTCAATACTAGAGAAAAGTCCACATAATCAAAAGACTAGTTATGTGCAAGGACGTTATGCTCACAATGAAAAACTGACTCCTGACAAATGTGAGTAAAAGCAGATTTTCATAAATAATATGTTCAATATAAAATAGAAACACATTCAAATGATCAAATGGAATGAAAAGAGACTATGTCCAGCTATAAAGGAAAGAACGTCGTTCTTCTTACTGTAGTCACAAGCTGCTATGTAAATAGTTTATACTAAATTAATACCAAACACATAGGCAAGAAGTGGAAAAGCAACAGCATATCTATAACATTTAAGGCAAATACTGTCATATATGTACAGTAATATGTAATATGTAACTGAATATTTAAGTCAGATAAACCGGCACATGATTAATTCATGGGCAATAAATTCTAAATATT
The DNA here is from genome assembly GCA_039877035.1 of Silurus lanzhouensis. NCBI lineage: Eukaryota > Metazoa > Chordata > Actinopteri > Siluriformes > Siluridae > Silurus > Silurus lanzhouensis. The sequence continues at coordinate 3,246,056 of JBCEWE010002367.1, forward strand.
TTACTCATGTTGACAGCTTGTAGCCTGCAAAAAATGTAATAAGTAGTTTACACAGTTGCAGAGGCGTAGGCATGCAGAGACTAGGTAACAGTTAAGCAATAAACATATTTTGCATAGCCTTGGAGAAAACAGCTCAAATATACGTACAATTCATCATTCTGTCAGAAAAGAGAAGAGGGAGCAGGCACTACAGCCCTGGAAAAAAATCAGAAAATATTTCTTACTAGAGCTATTAAACAAGACTGCATTTTTTTAATACAAATAATCACTTCCAAATTTGTGTATCAGTGCCTCTCTTTATCTCTGTCAAGTTTTTCTTGCTGCAGTCGGTGGCATTCTATAATGCAATGTATATGAATCTTTGTAGAAAGAAAGAAAGAAAGAAAGAAAGAAAGAAAGAAAGAAAGAAAGAAAGAAAAAAAAGAAAGAAAGAAAGAAAGAAAGAAAGAAAGAAAGAAAGAAAGAAAGAAAGAAAGAAAGAGAAAAAAAAAAGAAAAAAAAAAGAAAAAAAGTGTATTGGTCCCAGTGAGCTCCTCTACAGTAGGTAATTATAATTCTATTAGCATGATATAGCTATTTGTGCCGTTATGTCATTTAATGCATACCATTAAGGACCAAACAGAACACATTTGGCATCTTGTACAGTATATCACTTGCTGGTATCTACTGGTTTCTACACTGGTTCCTGTAGTTTAACAATCATAATTAAATGATGTTTACAAGCACGTTATGTACTAGAAACCATTATGTAAAGTTTTATACGTTTTTTGTATTTGTAGAGAAAACCATTAACATTTTTGTGATGGTTTTACTTGTTTTTTTACATACCATAATTAGGAAATAGATTGATTGTTAAAATTATGTTGTACTATGGGTAACACTGAACCTTAAACCTAGACTGCTGTAAGATAGATATAAAAGAGGATACATGACTGTGTAATATCAATAAACCCCTATCAATTTTATGTATGTACCTGAATTTTAATAATCAGTGTTGGTATTATGGTGGTCCTTTTTCATCAATGGATGTGTTTGGGTACAGCTAATAAATCACACACTGTGTTATAATACACAAGAGAGACAACAGTCCCTCCTCTATTCATTTCTCTTAATTATTTTGTGTACTTTTGCATGACTACCCTCATTAGTACCACTCACGACAGGTAGGTGTGGTCAGAATGACTGGCTGCTGTGTATTGCTTCTAATCCAAGGGCCTCATGTGGATGGAGGAAGTGAGGTAATGGTGAAAAGGAGTACATTCTGTAGAGGTTGTAAGGTCAGCAGCACAAGCTGGCGAATAGTGGACACAGTATCTATTATAGAAAAACTAATGTTCAGCAAAGCACAAAGGTGTATCAGGTGACATATCGAAGACAACATAATACACTATCTCTAATACCTAAACAATGAACTCTGATTGTCTATTAAAGAAAATATGATCCATCATAAACCTGTTTTTATCTTTAATCACAAATTAATAAAAAAATCAACATATTTAAACCCAGGATAAACAACAAAAATGTTTGTACCGTCATTGATTTCTGTTTTATGATTAATGATGCCCTAAGGAATGTTTATGTGATAGGATTGGCGAGTCCCTTCCTGCTTCCGGATTGGGCGGTTGATGTGCTCATTGATTGTCCTATCATTGGGCAAGGGGGATGTATAAATTTGGCTGGGGAGCATTTTGTTGTCATGGGTGTTACGCCCCTGTCACCCCGTCATCGCGAGTCGCCAGTCAGAGCTGTCTGTTTGGGTAAACCTTGCGGCTGGTGTTGGGTTGACGTGTTTCCTCGCGGCAGGTAAGTGAAACGGCTATAATGCTTTTATTTCTTGTTGGCGTATAGTCCGAGGTGAGCCGGAGAGAGAGCGGCGTTAATAATACCGACAGTGCCTGCCTTTACACGTTGTACCATTGTGTGGTAGATCTATTAAATCGAGTGAGCCTACGGGTGCACAGAAGTGCTGTGTACGCAATTTCTGGGAAGACCCCACACACGGTATGTTCTAAGTTCTAACCGTGCTACATTTCCAAATAGTGGGTTGTATTAACTTGTTAAATTGATTATAGATCATGTTGTTTCATCGGCGGTTCTTGTTCCCCCTGTGCACTATAATCTCAGATCGACAGAACGAGCCTGCAGCTTTCGGGCTTACCCTTATAGTAACCTGTGTTTCCGGATCACTCATCCCAATGGTATGTGTTTTAAAGGTAATAAACATTTCGCATGTATGGTGAGTTGTTTAACGTTCTATTTTAATTTTATTACAGATTTGCGCTTCTATGGGTGACTAACGTGGAATTATCGCCCAGGAGGCGCTGTTGCTTTGCTTATAATTTAGCGTGTGCGTGTGCGTGTGCGTGTGTGTGTGTGTGTGTGTGTGCGTATCTGAAGCTTATTGGTTGCTTTTTGGGTTTTGTGGCCCTTTTTCTTTTGTGTTTACATTTGAATGTTAAAGGTTTGTTTTGTTTTTGTTTAATGTTTCTGGAAATATTTTGTTGGTATTATTTTTACATTTTGTATCTTGAGTTATTTTGTTTACCGAAGAGGGATTAATATCACTCTTTTCCCTTTTGGTCTTGTCCCTTTTTAAGTTTATGTATATAGGGGGTGAAAGGCACAGCAAAGAGCTAAAGGTGCCCTCACCTCCTGTGTGTTACTTGTGCACACTATCCATATGTTTGTGACCTGCACAGTATCCCATCAGTGGCCTTTTGACCTTCCTTATGTGTAACCCCATCCGTTTGTGGTTACAGGAGCCGAGTGCCGAAGGCGGGGTGGATTTTGGTGGTGGTATTGCTTTACGAGTGCTGTGCTGTGTGCAGTGGTGTGTGTGAGTGTCTACACAGGTGCAACCAAAAGTTGTGTGGTGCTGTGGAGGCCGATTAGTGCCCTTGATCCCCGTTGTTACGCCTTGGCTCCTGCATCCACATCTATAAAGGTGTCTGAGGATTTAAGTTATCTGTGTTATGGTTGAGTAATTCCTGTTTTTGGTTTTTCATTAGGTGCATCAGATACTTTTATCGTTAATAAAAATCCATACTAATTTTACCCACGTCTTCCGCTGATTCCTTATACACGAACTTGTGTTGCCTAAGTGCAAGTTATTTTCCCTGGCCAAGTGCCAGGGTGGCGTAGTCTCTACATTTCCTTCCGTCAGCCCTCGGTGTGTTATGCCACATTTAGTAATAAAGAAGTGTAAGCATGATTCACAGCAATAACGCAGCTTCTTGTATTTATTTATTGCATAGCTAATTACCATAAATCTACTTTTATATTTAAACAAATAGAAGCATTATTACGAAGTATAATAATAAGGATAATGTAATTTTCAATATGATGTGTTCCCCATTTGTTTCTGGTTGCCCTCAAGGTTTCTTCCTCTTATCATTTCCCTGAAAAAAGTTATATTTTGTCACCTCTAGCTTGATCAGTAGGAAGAAAAATTATAGATATAAACAGTGGAATGAAGTAAATGTAATTCTTAATGTACTTAAATAGCTTTTTTGAGTATCTGTACTTTACTGAAAAATTTCCATTGATGAGACTTTTACTTTAATTTCACTACATTTTAAAGTCAAATATCTTACTTTTTATTCAAATACATTTGAATTATACACTGAAATTATTTTTATTTATTAGTGAATAAAAACTTAACTGGTCAAGCGCACAGCAAGCAACCAATAAGGGTAGCTCTGTTTTGATAGCCGCTTGGTAGTATCTACTTAACACGAACATACAATTCAGCAACAGTTCAACAGCAAGCAGAACATTTTGAGAGAAATAAATGATGAAAGAAAATCCTGACTCTGACTTGCCACAACACCTGTGGACTTATTTGCACGATTTTATTGAAGTAGTTGAAAAGATAATTTTTGATAGATATCAATCAGAGTTTGACTTATTAACATAATTTCATTAATAGATCGGTGTGCTAAGAGTAACATAATCATCTTTTCACATAAATTCACAGTTAATTTAACAAGAAAATTATAATAGCAACATTATAGCCCTAATAAATCAGGGTTAGGGTTAGGGTATAGATTTGAAGGCAAATACTTTTTAAAGTTAAAATAAAGCACTTTTACTGGAGGTGCATGTCCACTGTGAGAGACATAATCTAAAAAAAAAAAAATCCATAAATCACAATATATGAGTTTTAAACTATTTATTTGTATGATACAGCTGCAAATAAGTATTTGAACACCTGTCTATCAGCTAGAATTCTGACCCTCAAAGACCTGTTAGTCTGCCTTTAAAATGTCCACCTCCACTACATTTATTATCCTAAATTAGACGCACCTGTTTGAGGTCGTTAGCTGCATAAAGACACCTGTCCACCCCATACAATCAGTAAGAATCCAACTACTAACATGGCCAAGACCAAAGAGCTGTCCAAAGACACTAGAGACAAAATTGTACACCTCCACAAGGCTGGAAAGGGCTACGGGGAAATTGCCAAGCAGCTTGGTGAAAAAAAGGTCCACTGTTGGAGCAATCATTAGAAAATGGAAGAAGCTAAACATGACTGTCAATCTCCCTCGGACTGGGGCTCAATGCAAGATCTCACCTCGTGGGGTCTCAATGATCCTAAAGAAGGTGAAAAATCAGCCCAGAACTACACGGGAGGAGCTGGTCAATGACCTGAAAAGAGCTGGGACCACCGTTTCCATGGTTACTGTTGGTAATACACTAAGACGTCATGGTTTGAAATCATGCATGGCACGGAAGGTTCCCCTGCTTAAACCAGCACATGTCCAGGCACGTCTTAAGTTTGCCAATGACCATTTGTATGATCCAGAGGAGTCATGGGAGAAAGTCATGTGGTCAGATGAGTTTGGGTCATAATTATAATTATTTGGGTCATAATTCCACTAAACGTGTTTGGAAGAAGAAGATTGATGAGTACCATCCCAAGAACACCATCCCTACTGTAAAGCATGGGGGTGGTAGCATCATGCTTTGGGGGTGTTTTTCTGCACATGGGACAGGGCGACTGCACTGTTTTAAGGAGAGGATGACCGGGGCCATGTATTGCGAGATTTTGGGGAACAACCTCCTTCCCTCAGTTAGAGATTAGAAGATGGGTCGTGGCTGGGTCTTCCAACATGACAGTGACCCGAAGCACACAGCCAGGATAACCAAGGAGTGGCTCTGTAAGAAGCATATCAAGGTTCTGGCATGGCCTAGCCAGTCTACAGACCTAAACCCAATAGAGAATCTTTGGAGGGAGCTGAAACTCCGTGTTTCTAAGCAACAGGCCAGAAACCTGACTGATCTAGAGAAGATCTGTGTGGAGGAGTGGGCCAAAATCCCTCCTGCAGTGTGTGCAAACCTGGTGAAAAACTACAGGAAACGTTTGACCTCTGTAATTGCAAACAAAGGCTATTGTACCAAATATTACATTGACTTTCTCAGGTGTTCATACATCATACATCATGATCATAAAAATGGTCATTGGCAAACTTAAGACGTGCCTGGATATGTGCTGGTTTAAGCAGGGGAATCTTCCGTGCCATGCATGATTTCAAACCATGACGTCTTAGTGTATTACCAACAGTAACCTTGGAAACGGTGGTCCCAGCTCTTTTGTCTCTAGTGTCTTTGGACAGCTCTTTGGTCTTGGCCATGTTAGTAGTTAGATTCTTACTGATTGTATGGGGTGGACAGGTGTCTTTATGCAGCTAACGACCTCAAACAGGTGCATCTAATTTAGGATAATAAATGTAGTGGAGGTGGACATTTTAAAGGCAGACTAACAGGTCTTTGAGGGTCAGAATTCTAGCTGATAGACAGGTGTTCAAATACTTATTTGCAGCTGTATCATACAAATAAATAGTTTAAAAATCATATATTGTGATTTCTGGATTTTTTTTTTTAGATTATGTCTCTCACAGTGGACATCACAGTCTCTCACAGTGGACATCAGTGGCACCTGCGATGACAATTTCAGACCCCTCCATGATTTCTAAGTGGGAGAACTTGCAAAATAGCAGGGTGTTCAAATACTTATTTGCCTCACTGTATATAATTGATAATTTAATAGAATTACAGATTCTGGTTTTAATATTGGTAACTCATTTACATTAGGAACATTTCGAATATCCTGATGCTAGTTCATAGTTTCAGCATCTGAAAATGCCATGAAGCTAAAACAGGGTGAAATTAGTACAGGAATTTTTTTTTTAAATAAACAAGTGCTAATTAGTAATAGAGTTTTGTGAACTTTGGTATAAGATACCCAGTGACTCAGCCATTTGGACAGTAGGAGGAAGTTTATTACACCAGCTAGTTGCCAGGAAAGAGAAGAATCTTGAAAAATATCTTCCTTGTACCTTAGGATTGTGGGTTGAGTCGTGCCATGCTCAAAGCTTGAAGGAAATGTGTTGAAGTCCAAGGTGTCATAAGTACCTTCAGGTAGGTGCAGAATTGTCTGTTTTTGGCTTTCTAGATGAGCATCGGTGTTTTGAATCTGTTTCTAGCAGCTACAGAAAGCCAATAGAGTGATTTTTTTTTTAACTCCCAACACCTACATATCTGTCTTTCTCGATATGCCCACTTATTGTTGCATTAGTCATCACATCATTGGTTGTCTTTCTACGGTGGAGAAAAGTATCTTGTATACAAAATACAAGGCTAAAGGAAACTTCTTGCATAGATTGCACAGAAGATGTGCGAAGAGAGTAAAGATTCTGCAAGCAAATATGTGGATGCTTCATTGTCTAAAGTTATTGTTGTAGAAATCCAGCAAACAATGCTGTTGTTGATTACCATTCATTAAAGTTTGCCCATTAGTATACCCAGTCTGCATCACGTAATGCGTTGTTGACATGATGTTGCTTTAGTAGACAAATATTTCCAGATTATTTCCAGACCCTATTTAAAAAAAACCTGCATATTTCTTAAAGAAAAAAAGTAGGCATACCAGATTTGCAAAGCATGCCAAGGTTTTAGTGGGCTGTGAAATTCGAATAAAATTATTCCATTATTTGAGAATAATTGATTTTGTTAAATATAATTTTTTTTATTATTGTAATTGTATGAAACTTAATTGTGTGAAATATTATGAAAACTAGGATTTTTTTTTTTTTCACCTATAAATAATTATATTCATGTAATATTATTAAGGCTACATTCATTATCTAAAAACTATCACTGTTTTATCACAGAGACACAGAGAGTATCGCTGCCACTTCCCAGGTCCAGGAAAGCTAAACTCGTTACCAGATGCAAACTAGACATTGAGAGAATTTCAGGAATGTGCTTTTCCATATCTCACTCTAATGGTTGTTTTTTTTTGAGTTCCTTATGAAATTCTCTCTCATGTATACTATGACCAGTTGGTCTGTGGTTGCTAGCGTGTATAAGTGATTTACACTCATGTCATATGCTCTTCTGTATTAGCTGAAAACAATAAGACTAGTTTTTTACTGATTTTTATTTTTCAGTCTCCACAGTTGCAAAATACTACTAAAAACATCTAATATTTACAGCCCTTCAAGTTCTACAGATATACAATATGCCAGTAAAAAGACTGTGAGGACTGTGGGGACCCCAGGGTCTAGAGTGTGCAGGTGGCATTCCTGTCAGTAGCTGTAGTAATTAAAAGTTGTCTGCATTTAGCCTACACAATTACATAAACCTTTACTTTTTGACATATTTATCAATGTGTTGATAATTGAGCATTAATGCCCATTGGAATGTCATTGATACTGTAATACATTAAACAAAAGAAAGAAGTATAAGAAGATAAAAATATATATATATTATATATTTTATATATATATAAAATAATAATAAATGGATAGGCTGTAACTTACCTGAATATAATCACAATGTCATAAATGTTGACTCCATAGGCACTTGAAGAGAGTGTGCAGAGAACAAGGGGTGAGCCTGAGCAAAGATTTGAAAAAAGAAATTGCCTTTTTTATGTATGTGAGGTGTAATAGATCTTTGCTGCACTGCAAATAAGATTTATCCCAAATGTATTAAGCAAATACAAGCTATAGAGTCTGGGAGAGAACTATTATAGACTTGCTTAAGAAATATATAAAAATATTGGAGACATGTGTGGAGATTTGTGGCTTATTAGATGCAATAAAATAAAGGTTATTGGTGTCAGGGCAGTGACCACGCGTAGGAAACAGGAGGAACTCAATCATCAGAAACAAAACCAGAGTCCGGGAGAGTACTAACCGTAATGGGGGGATAATGCTGAATGCAGATATAATCCGTATAGCTAGTATAATCCGGAAGGCGGATATGATCTGTAAAGCGAGTACACTCTGTACAGCGAGTACAATCCGTAAAGCAGGTATAATCCGTAACGCAAATGTAATCCTTTGACTTGGAACAAAGAGCATAAACCAGCCACGAATGCTGTCGGTCTGGAATCCGGTAGATCACTAACATGACAAAGTAGATCCGACCGCAAGTAAGGTCCGAATGGGGACTTATAAAGGGGCCAGGTAATGTGGAACAGGTGTCGGCGATTAGCGCTGAAAGAGAGCCTCGGAGAGAGGCGTGGCAGAAGGATCCCTGCCCTCGGTGGAGAACAGAGGCTGAGCGATGCCCTCGGCAGAGATCAGAGGCAGAGCGACACCCTTCGGCAAAAATTAGAGGCAGAGCGACACCCTCGGCAAAGATCTGAGGCTGAAGACAATCCCTGAGGAGGTTTGGAGCTGACTCTGGGGTGCGACAGTGCCCTCAGTAGGACACAGGAATGCAGTGACGTCTTTGGCAGGACTCTGGGGCGTGATGGCGCCCTCTATGGGTGTCCAAGGAACAACAATGCCCCCTATGGCGCTTCCAGAGGTACTGTAAAGTGCGACGGCGCCTGCTGAGAAACTTTGAAGCACTGCGTTGCCTACAGAGAGACTTGGGGCTGCGACGTAGCCTTTAGTAAGACTTTGGAGCACGACGGCGCCTTCGGAGGAATCTTGAAGCATGATGGCGCCTTTGGTGAGACCTGGGACCGTGACATCACTGGTAGGTCACTAACATGACAAAGTAGATCCGACAGCGAGTGAGGTAGGAATGAGGACTTATAAAGGGGCCAGGTAATGTGGAACAGGCGATTTGCACCGGGAGAGGCTGAGAAGGGAGGGAGGCGTGGCAGGAGGATCATACTGACAATGTGCAATATTTTGCTTTTGTTTCAGGTTTAATCATACAGTCAGTGTAATAGCCATTAAGCTGCAAGAGCAGCTGAAGAAGTCGCAACATAAATGAAAGTTGATTGAAAAACTCAGATACTGTTCTTAAACAAATGATTTTCCTCAAACACAACCTAAAGTATTTTTTTTTTCTTACTATGCTAAACTATTTTTTTTGTTTTGTTTTTATATATAGTCTCTTCTTCTTCTTCTTCTTCTTTCTGCCTCTCCTATTGGGGGTCGCCACAGTGGATCATCCTTCTCCATACCTATGTCCTCTACATCTGCCTCTTTCACCCCAACCACTCTCATGTCTTCCCTCACCACATCCATAAATCTCCTCTTTACCTTCCTCTTTTCCTCCCTCCTGGTGGCTCCAACTCTTATACGTTGCCGTTTCCTGCTGTCTCTGTAGATGTCTTCCTCCTCTCTTTCTCCTCCTTCGGCCAACAGTAGCCCAATTTCCACCGGTACCCTGTTGGCTAACAATATCTGTGGCAATCGTTGGTAACCTGGGCCTCGACCGGTATGAAATTCTAATTCCTGATACGCATATTTGATTCGGCAAATGCTTTACGCTGGATGCCCTTCCTAACACAACCCTCCCCATTTATCCGGGCTTGAGACCGGCTCTAAGAGTGCACTGGCTTGTGCAACCCTAAATGGCTGGGTTTTTTTTCATATAGTCTATATAGTCTATACTGTAGATGAATTTTACTAGAAGAATGCCTTTCACCATGTACTATTTTTTCCTGAAATAGGAAATTTAAAATAGAAAAGTTCTACAAAATGTGACCAAATGTTTCAATTTTGCAAATATAAGATACCTTTTATTAAGCAGTTGTATTATCCCAGTTCTGCTGACTTACCTGACAGTTTTTTTTTTTTAATATTATTGGAAGTAAATAAATATCTGGGAATCCAAAATAGTATTTTGTTATTTAATGTAATATAAGTATGAATGTGCGTAACATGCTTAGCCCAGCCAGCAAGCCAAACTTTACCCAGCTAAAAATGCCACACTTTTGGCAGCCTCACCAGAGCAATGAAAACTTGAACATCTTTCCTGCTCATTACATGATTTATAAATGACTCACCATTACATCATTTCCCTGTGCAGTACTGGACTTACTTATGTGGTCTCTCTACATTATGTTTTCTTCACAGTACAGTTGAGTAAAGAGTAGTTTATTGATATCCAGGGAAAGATTTGGTATCACAACAGCCACAAATACACAAGAGCCACATATATATGCCTGTGTCAGTTCTTGTTTTCAGATGGAGTGTTTTGCTCAGCTTTTTCTTTTTACTTCTGTTGCTGGATTTTATCTGGTTTGTTCTGGTAACTTACTGTTTCTGTTCGTTTAGGCTATGACAGTTTATGCTCCTGTTATTTTTTTTTTGTTTGTGTTTTGGTTTTTTTAGTTGTTAATTATTGTTAATTGTTAATGAAACTGCTGAATTGTGATTTCTATCAGCTTATGCTTTTTATTGCAATACTTCAATTTGTGCTGTTAGACATTTTTTTTTGTCATTGTGCAAGGTTTTAAAAAATATCATGCACTAATATATCCAGATACATGTGGTGTTCCACATACATCTATTATTGTTTGAGCATATAAATATGATAATTGATAATCCACATTATCATTTATATGCTCCTATTGTTCTTTTATTGTCATTTAACTTTAGTCACTAAATATAGTACCCTTTTAGCATCAATCCTTCCTTTTCTCTTCCAAATGTTTAGCTTAGAGGCAAGACAAATACTCATGATTGAAAACTGCATTTAAGCAATTCTCTGTGTCTTGCATTTGCTGGTATCAGTCTTTCCAATTTCTCCCTGTCAAATATAGAAGTTAATTTTGACCCCACTTTTCCTTTCTGCCTCGTATAGACTCTATAACAAAAACTGTCTTTTGTATCCCTGCAGTCATCCATATCCATCTCACTCTCAGCCTTCATGACATTAAAACCCTTATTCATGCCTTCTTGACATCCAGTATTCATTATTGCATTCCCCCTTTTGGTTAGTCTGTCTATCAAAATTCCAGACAAAATACAGTATGTTCAGACCTCTGGTGTTGATATTTCCTGCCCACACTAAAAAGCTGCTCACCAGCTACAGTGAGTGCACATGCAATCTCACATGCAGTTCAAAATATTTATTTCCAAAGAGAGTCCTCCACCCAAGAACCTCTGGTAAGCAAGCCCTATTTTTTACATATGCAAACATTTTTCTTTTTGTATTTATATGTCTTACATAATGCATAGCTTTTTGCATTATACTACAGTATTTAACAGATAATAATTAGTCAAAGTTTACTGTGTAAATATACAGATTTTTTTTGTACTGTAGAATGCAATATTCAAAGAAGCTTTGATAGAAAAAGCACAAATATGTCAATAAAAGTGTACACTATATGACTAATGTTTTGTGGACACCTGACATTTACACTTGTACATTTTGAACAGTGCATTCCGGATTTTAGTTAGTCAGGTGCAAATGTTGGGGCATGTAGGCAATCCAAATGAGGTCAGGGCTATGTGCCAGGTAAGTTCTTCTACACCAACTTTGGCAAAATCTCAAAGGACCGCTTGTTATGAACAGGGGCAATGTCATGGACTGGATATTCTTTGCGTATGGGTTTTAAGTCTATGAATTCTCAAATAGCTACTGTGTTTTAATCCCTGTTTCCTAAAATTTTCTAGTTCCTGTAAACACCCCTTCACCCTGAATCCTAATCATTATTACTGTTATTGTGTATGCCATTTGATTTGAACATTCCAAAGTATCATATGCAAAGGTTTCCCTTAACACTGCATATTTATCAGGCAAATGCTGCCCATTGTAGGTAATATGGCATTTGACTTGCATACTGCCTAGGCCCAAATAGCTTTATATGGGATTATTAGTGCTTTAAATTGGTGCCATCTTAAAGGGTATTTAGAATGAATAGTCTAATTAGAATATGCATGTAGAGAAACACATTTTATGTACCAGGCTCCACTCAGCTAGATAATTGTAACTACAAATATGTATTCCAAGCCATAGCCATCAAAACATTTTGTTTTAAACTATTATTTATGCGTTGTCACAGTTTTTCCCTCAGGCCTATTGTTCTGAATATCATCAGCAAGAAACAGTTCAGTAAAAAAGAGACCATATAGGTATTGACTCTCTTGGCTTAATTCTAAAAAATCATGTGAGTGGGTTGGATGTGGTGTATCATTCCTGCGTCATTGCCACCCCTTCTAATGTATTGACTACTGTGTTGGTGTTTCTCCTGGAAGGTGAAAATTTATAAGCTACTAGGAGACAGATAAATAAAAAAGAAATGATTTTCACATTTGAAAGGGGGTTGCACAAGATTTGTATTCTCTATTGCTGTTAAATATTTGGGTAGGTGGAATCAAATAAATTACTTAACAGTACCATAAAGCTAGACCAACTGTCTATTTCTCCTTTCAGAACAAAACACTTAGTGGAAAATACACTATATGGGCAAAAGTATGGGGACACCTGACTGTTCCAGCCATATGTGGTTTTTCTCCAAACAGTTATCACAAATTGTGGACACACAATTAGGACACAAAATTATGATGCCCCTGACTGCGGTTGCATTTAATTTTTACCTTCACAGATCCAAATCTGTTTCAGCATGGCAATTACCTTATAATATAATAATAATAATAATAATTAATTACATTTATATAGCGCTTTTCTGCAGCACTCAAAGCGCTTTACATATGAAAGGGGGGATTCTCCTCAACCACCACCAATGTGCAGCATCCACCTGGATGATGCGACGGCAGCCATATTGCGCCAGAACGCCCACCACACACCAGCATATTAGTGGAGAGGAGATAGATTGAAATAGCCAATTAATATGAAGGGATGATTAGTAGGCCAGCGGGCAAGTTTTTGGCCAGGATGCCGGGGCACACCCCTACTCGTTTTCGAAAGACATCCTGGGATTTTTTAATGACCACAGAGAGTCAGGACCTCGGTTTAACGTCTCATCCGAAGGATGCACAGAGCCAGATTCTTGAAAATATGGTTTACGATGGTTGGAGTGCCGGATCCCATATAGACTGTTATAAAGCTGTGACCTCATCCCTATTGAACACCCTTGGGATAATTTGTTATGCTGATTGCACTTTAGGCCTCCTCGCCCTACATCAGAACTTGTTTTTTTTTTTGTTTTTTTGCCTTGTGGTTGAATGATCAGAAATCTTCACAAGCACACTCTAAAATCTAGTGGAAAGTCTTTCCAGAAGTGTAAAGGGTATTATAATAGCAAATGGGGACTAAATGTGCAATAGGTTGTTTAAAAAGTACATACAGTATGAATCTTAAGGCTGGGTGTCCATAAACCTTTTAGTCCAAATAGAGTATTTTGTTTTTTGCAAAATTTGTTTTTTGAAGGTGATGTGGCAATGGTACTTATACTAAGAGCAAACAGATCATGCTGTCCCTCAGTAACAGGTCTGCATTACAAGCAGAGGTTTTAATATTTAATTTTCTGTATTCAGTGAAGACACTGAGACAGTTGAGCATCAGTAGGCTTTAAATGCTGAAGAATAAAAGAAACAATGCAATCGTATAAAGGCCAAGTGAATAAACTTGTATTTAATTTGAAACACAATAAGTCAAAACTCAGGGAATATTTTGTTTATCTACTTATAGATATAGATTTTAATGTTCAAAACCTTTCCAGAGAGACTCTAGGTCTCGAGATATATAATGCTCAAGCTTATCCTGGTATTTTAAGTAAAGGCCAATTCAACTGACAGAATTTAAACTGAGAATATAGCATGATGCAATGTTATGTTTTCACTATCTGTATGTACAGAGGTATGACTACAGATAAAACAGGATCCCTGACAGCAGGCATGTTTGGGCAGGATGCTCACAAGAGGCATGAAATATTCCTAGTAAGTACATCCACAGTGCAGACTTGTACCAAACTGTATTGAATATTTAGAGAAAGATTACAATATTATTATATTATAAGTTACAGTAGTATAAATACATATACAGTGGAACCCGGTTATCTCGCCCTCGGATACCTCGACAACCCTATTAAGTCGACGTTTTTGAAGTGGAACCGCCAAATTCTCGCTTTTTCTAAGCATTTTTTATCGGTTATGTCGCCGAACCCTAATATCTCGAGCACAAGGGGGGAAAAAATTTGCCATTTAACGTTGGTTATCTCGGTGCAGCTGCAGAAGAACTCGCGGAAGTGGCGGAAAAATCAAACCTTACAGCTGCTACAGGTGTTTGTATTGTATACTGGTGAATCTCTGCTGTTAGTTAGTGCACATATGCCTTTTGTTGTTAAATGTTATGCGATGAACGGGAGGCGAAACACGGAACGTGTGATGACCAACAAAAGCATAGAATTAACACCGGCAGAAATGGGGGGGGATCCGCGGTGTGCTTTGGAAAGAAAAGCGCAGCCGTTGAGAGAGTGCTGGTGGGAAGACACGTACCGGGATACGCATGCACGATAACAACGACCGCCGTGAACCAACATATACCAACAATAACGGACAGTAAGAGTGTGGAAGTTTAAATAGGAGCTGGTGATGATGATAAACGAGCACCATATGTGCGCGATTGAAGCGGAGCTTCAGAGAAAGCGGCCGAGAAAGCACCTGACACGCTGAAGGGGGCCAAAGGGGGCGTGGCAGGTGGATTCCTGACAGATAAACATGTACTGTATGTATTTTTATAGCATGCCTTCATCAAACAAATCGCGGCAACGCTGTTGTGTAAAAAAAAACCTCCAAAAACACGTGCATGCACATTCTCATTTATTAACGCACATCATGTACATAAAGAAAGTTCAAGCACGTTAATATACTGTCGTGATTTTGATTTTCGTTTATCTCGATAATCGGTTACCTCGATGCTTTTTGGTGACCCCCTAGGACATCGACATAACCAGGTTCCACTGTAGTAAAATGGTGTGGCCAATTGAACACTGGCCAATCACAAGTGTCTATGATTTCATGTATGCTTAAGAAGACAGGAAAAGAATGAAAAATGGAAGAGTCCGCTAATTGTTCTTATATAATAAATTCTGTATATAACACATTGTGACAGTATTTTGGTTCGGACTACTACATTCTGACTGTGATGTTATTAATTTGAAAACTGTTCCAATTTTCTACATTTGTAATACGGGCCGTTTGTAAATGTTTTGGGACAAATACAAAAAATAGAACTTAGACAGTCACAAATCCAAAGTGAATACAGTACATATTTATGTCCTAATACGATTGCCTTGCTTAGAGTCAAGAGTTTAAAATTATTGGAAGAGAATTCATCATTCATCTTTAGTAGCTACTTTATCCTGATCAGGGATGTGGTGGATCCAGAGCTGGGAGAATAGTCAAGGCGATTAACAAAAGATTATGTGTCTGGCTATGTGCAAGTAATACAGAAAGAATCAGTGGCACTTTGAACTAGAGTAAAGAAGCTTTTTTTCCTCCTTGATACACCTTAAGACTTTTTTTTAAAGAAAATTCATGCATGAGCTTCTTTATCAACATATTTTAGTGTAAGACTGTAAAGACCCCAATAAAATGAGCGTTCATGTCAACAGAAAGTAACAAGAACACAAATATGGGCAGTGAAAGAGTCCCTACTTGTTATGTGTATACCCTTTAATTTAAAAGAAGACTGGATGTGACATTAGTAAAACACAAGGCATTTCTTTCTTCTGATGAATATGAAATTGTATGTTTTAATTACTTTAAATACAGAGTTTAAAATCAGATCACAGAGGATAAAGTTTGCGCTTATTTTTCTGAGAAATTTTTACATACTGTAGGTACCAATGTGCAGTCATGAGTCTCAAGAATTTGTGGGTGTTTGCTGTTTTACTGCTGGAAGAAAGTATACTATTTATAACAAGTTTGTAATCTGGCAAACCAGTGTAGATTTATTCATTGCTAGAGACTCAAAGCACTTTTGTACTCTGCACTCTGGATAAAGACGTCTGCTAAATGCCGCAAATGTAAATGTAAATGTGAACACTATAACGCTACTGATGCACAAGCAGAGACTGAATTGGGAGATAAACCTGTGTTGTGAAGAGACGTGTGCTAGAGGGGTCTCCTTCCTCCATTGTAACTGAGAAATACATGTTTAAAATTACACCGGGTGTAATTTTACTGTATTTGAATTCCCTTAGAATATTTTTACACTTTCACACAAAACCACCTACAGTATGCTTGTTTTAAAGAAGAAACTTATTGTACCACGTTTGCTTTTACATACAAAAGGATGGATTGCACAATCAGTCTCTTTACTGCATTCAGATTCACAAAATGGTTGGCCCTAGCTAGATTTTCATTATAATATTTTAGGGCTGAAATAGTGAAGAACAGCACTTTTTAAATGCACTGCATGTCATTGTGGAGAAATACCAGCAAACAAGGTTCCAATCTTACAGTTTTAGCAATGCACACACCAGCACAAGACGCATTAGAAAAACTATTATTTAAAAGAAAACTATTGAAACTGTCCTGACATTCTCTCTCTCTCTCTCTCTCTCTCTCTCTCTCTCCCTCTCTCTCCCTCTCTCTCTCTCTCTCTCTCTCTCTCTCTCTCTCTCTCTATCTCTCTCTATATAGATAGATATATATAGATATAGATAGATATATATAGATATATATATATATATAGATATATATATATATATACAGTGCCCTCCACAATTATTGGCACCCCTGTTTAAGATGTGGTCGTGGACTTCAAAAAATTCTCCTTTTTTTTTTAAACAACATAGAACCCAAATGCAAAAAAGAGAAAAATCCAACCTTTTATTTAAGTACAATACTTTGGTGGTAAAAAAATCACACATTTAGAAAAAAAAAAAAAACTTGAAATCATGTGTGCCACAATTATTGGCACACCTGATGTTAATACTTGTACAACCTCCTTTTGCCAACAAGACAGCACTTAATCTCCTCCTATAACATTTCACAAGATTGGAGAACACAGAGAGAG
Organism: Silurus lanzhouensis; assembly: GCA_039877035.1. Taxonomy (NCBI): domain Eukaryota; kingdom Metazoa; phylum Chordata; class Actinopteri; order Siluriformes; family Siluridae; genus Silurus; species Silurus lanzhouensis. The sequence goes on from JBCEWE010002367.1 coordinate 3,263,240, forward strand.
GGATTTTTGACCATTCTTCTTTGCACAATCTTTCTAGATCATCCAGTGTCCTGGGTCCTCTCTTATGCACTCTTCTCTTTAGCTCGCCCCACAGGTTTTCAATTGGGTTGAGGTCTGGGGACTGAGATGGCCATGGGAGGACCTTGAGTTTGTGACTGCTGAACCACTTTTGTGTAGATTTTGCCACATGTTTTGGATCATTATCCTGCTGAAAGACCCAATGACGACCCATCTTCAGCTTTCTGGCAGAGGCCATCAGGTTTTTATTTAAAATATCCTGGTACTTCAAAGCGTTCATAATGCCATGCACCCTAACAAGGTTCCCAGGGCCTTTGGAAGAGAAACAGGCCCACAGCATCACAGATCCTCCACCATACTTCACGGTGGGCATGAGGTGCTTTTCGGCATACTCATCTTTTGTTTTACGCCAGACCCACTTAGAGTGTTTGTTGCCAAAAAGCTCAATCTTAGTCTCATCTGACCAAAGCACACGATCCCAGTTGAAGTCCCAGTACCGCTTAGCAAACTCCAGACGTTTACGTTTGTGAGTGTTAGTGAGAAAAGGCTTTTTCCTTGCATGCCTCCCAAACAGCTTGTTGGCATGTAGAGAGCATCTGATGGTTGTTTTGGAGACTCTGTGACCCCAAGATGCCACTCTTTGATGCAATTCTGTGACGGTGAGCTTGGGAAATTTTTTTACTTCTCTTACCTTCCTCCTCACTGTGCGTTGTGGCAAGATAAACTTGGGACCTCTTCCAGCCTTGTTTGTCACTGTTCCAGTTGTTTTAAACTTCTTAATGATTCCTCTGACTGTAGATACCGGCAAGTTAAGGCGAGTGGCTAGTTTCTTGTAGCCAATGCCTGACTTATGAAGGTCGACACACATCTGCCTTACTTAAATGGTGTGTTCTCTTGTCTTTGCCATGTTGACAAATGGGTAAGAGAATTAGGCCTCTGTGTCACGTCATATTTATACCCCAGGGAAACAGGAAATCATGAATTACTAATTAAAAGTCCCTAGATACCCTGACCAACCTTAGCAACTACAGAAAAACATATAAAAAAAAAAAAACAATTAAATTTTTCAGAGGAATTGTTAGGGGTGCCAATAATTGTGGAACACATGATTTCAAGTTTTTTTTTTTTTTCTAAATGTATGATTTTTTTTACCACCAAAGTAATGTACTTAAATGAAAGGTTGGATTTTTCTCTTTTTTTGCATTTGGGTTCTATGTTGTTTTAAAAAAAAGGAGAATTTTTAGAAGTCCACGACCACATCTTAAACAGGGGTGCCAATAATTGTGGAAGGTACTGTATCTATATATATCTCTCTATATATATATATATATATATATCTTCTTCTTCTTCTTCTTTCAGCTGCTCCCATTAGGGGTCGCCACAGCGGATCATCTGTCTCCATAACACTCTGTCCTCTACATCTTCCTCTTTCACACCAACTACCTGCATGTCTTCCCTCACCACATCCATGAACCTCCTCCTTGGCCTTCCTCTTTTCCTCCTACCTGGTGGCTCCATCCTCAGCATTCTTCTACCAATATAATTCATGTCCGTCCTCTGCACATGTCCAAACAATCTCAATCTCGCCTCCCTCACCTTGTCACCAAAACATCCTACATGCGCTGTCCCTCTAATAAACTCATTTCTAATCTTGTCCAACCTCGTCACTCCCAACGAAAACCTTAACATCTTCAGCTCTGCTACCTCCAGCTTCACCTCCTGTCTTCTACTCAATGCCACTGTCTCTAATCCATACAACATCGCAGGTCTCACCACAGTCCTATAAACTTTCCCTTTCATTCTTGCAGATACCCTTCGATCACAAATCACTCCTGTCACTCTTCTCCACCCACTCCACCCTGCCTGCACCCTTTTCTTTACTTCTCTAACACACTCTCCATTACTTTGCACTGTTGACCCCAGGTACCTAAACTCCTCCACCTTCTCCACCTCTTCTCCCTGCAAACGCACAACTCCACTGCCCTCCCTCTCATTCACACATGTACTCTGTCTTACTCCTACTGACTTTCATTCCTCTTCTCTCCAGCGCATATATCCACCTCTCCAAGCTCTTCTCAACCTGCTCACTTCTCTCACCACAAATATCTCACCACAATATCATCCGCAAACATCATAGTCCAGGGAGACTCCTGTCTGACATCGTCCGTCAACCTGTCCATCACCACTGCAAACAGGAAAGGGTTCAGGGCCGATCCTTGATGTAGTCCAACACTCACCCTGAACCAGTCTGTCGTTCCTACTGCACACTTCACTGCTGTCACACTGTCCTCATACATGTCCTGCACCACCCTCACATACTTCTCTGACACACCTGACTTCCTCATACAGTACCACAGCTCCTCTCTCGGCACCCTGTCGTATGCTTTCTCTAAATCCACAAATACACAATGCAATTCCTTCTGTCCTTCTCTATACTTCTCCATCAACATCCTCAAAGCAAATAAGGCATCTGTGGTGCTCTTCCTCGGCATGAAACCATACTGTTGCTCACAGATGCTCACCTCTTCTCCCAGCCTGGCTTCCACTACTCTTTTCCATAACTTAATGGTGTGACTGATCAACTTAATTCCCCTGTAGTTACTGCAGGTCTGCACATCTCCCTTATGCTTAAAGATCTGTACCAGCACACTCCTTCTCCATTCCTCAGGCATCCTCCAGAATCTTGTTGAACAATCTGGTTAAAAACTCTATCAACGCCATCTCTCCTAAACATCTCCATGCTTCTACAGGTATGTCATCTGGTCCAACCGACTTTCCACTCTTCATCCTCTTAATCGCTGCTCACTTCCTCATTACTAATCCGATCTACATCCTGCTTCACCAACTCCACATCATCCAACCTTCTCTCTCTCTCATTTTCCTCATTCATCAGCTGCTCAAAATACTCCCTCCACCTTCTCAACACACTCTCCTCACTAGTCAACACATTTCCCTCTCCATCCTTTATTGCTCTAACTTGCAGCACATCCTTCTCAGCTCGGTCCCTCTGCCTGGCCAATCGGTATAAATCCTTTTCTCCGACCTTAGTGTCCAACCTCTCATACAGCTCCTCATATGCCTTTTCCTTGGCTTTCGCCACATCCCTCTTTACCTGCTGCCGCATCTCCTTGTACTCCTGCCTACTTTTCTCATCACTCTGTCTATCCCACTTCTGTTTTGCCAACCTCTTTCTCCTTATGCTTTCCTGCACTTCCTCATTCCACCACCACGTCTCCTGGTCTTCCTTTCTATTTCCAGATGTCACACCAAGTACTTTTCTAGCTGCCTCCCTCATGAATCCTGCAGTAGATTCCCAATTACCCAACACCTCTTCACCACCACCGAGCCCCTGTCTGACCTCTTCCCTGAACCTCACACTACACTCTTCCTCCTTTAGTTTCCACCATCTTATTCATCTTTCAGTCCTCACTCTTCTTCTCTTCTTCTTCACCTCCAAAACCATCCTACAGACCACCATCCGATGCTGTCTACACCTTACAGTCTCCAATCTCCTTCAGGTTGCATCTCCTGCATAGAACATAGTCCACCTGTGTGCACCTTCCTCCACTCTTTTACGTCACCCTATGATCCTCCTTCTTTTTAAAATAAGTGTTTACCACTGCCATTTCCATCCTTTTAGCAAAATCTACCACCATCTGCCCTTCCACATTCCTCTACTTAAGGCCATACCTACCCATCACCTCCTCATCACCTCTGTTCCCTTCACCAGCATGCCCATTAAAGTCTGCCCCAATCACCAATCGTTCTTTCCTAGGTACACCATCTACCACTTCATCTAATTCACTCCAAAATCTTTCCTTCTCCTCCATCTCACAGCCAACTTGTGGAGCATAGGCACTGATGACATTTATCATCATCCCTTTAACTTCCAGCTTCACGTTCATCACCCTATCAGAAACTCTCTTCACCTCCACTACACTCTTACTGTACTCTTCCTTCAGAATCACCCCTACACCATTTCTCTTTCCATCCACACCATGATCGCACAGTTTGAACCCACCTCCAATGTTCCTGGCCTTACTCACTTTCCACTTGGTCTCCTGAACACACAATATATCTACCTTTCTCCTCTCCATCATATCAGCTATCTCTCTCCCTTTACCCGTCATAGTACCAACATTTAAAGTACCAACCCGAACCTCCACTCTCCTACACTGCTCCTTTTCCTGCCGTCTCTGTAGACATCTTTCTCCTCTCCTTCTCCTCCTTTGGCCAACAGTAGCCCAATTTTCACCGGTACCCTGTCGGCTAACGATACCTGTGGCGGTCGTTGTTAAACCGGGCCTCGACCGATCCGGTATGAAATTCTCATTTGTGATCCGCATATTTGATTTGGCACATTTTTTACGCTGGATGCCCTTCCTAACGCAACCCTCCCCATTTATCCGGGCTTGGGACCGGCACTAAGAGGGCACTGGCTTGTGCCTCCCTAATGGCTGGGTTATATATATATATATATATATATATATATATATATATATATATATATATATATATATATATATATACACACTGGCAATCAAAATTAGAGAACAATTTATAAACAATTGAACAATTCTCAACAGTTGAAGGAGTTTTTGTCCTGTCTATACCATGCTACCAGAACACCTTTTCCACAAATTAACTAAGGCATTAAAAGAAAAAAAAATTTAATTTGCAGAAAACACACTGATCAAAATTAGAATAACACTTTCAGATACCTCCCAGTTATTGGTGTTAATCTGGCACCTGGTGCTAATTTCCTTGATTATCTGTCAACCCCTATTTAACTGGCAGCCTAACTTCCAGTTTCACTGACTCTGCAAGATGGTGGGCTGTTCTAAAGTGACTGAAAGCCTCCGGCAGCAGGTTGTCCAGATGAAGGCCAAAGAGATGATGGAATTGCTCACCAGTTCAGCGCTGAACAGGGTAAGGATCTGTCTCGTCATACAGTGTCTCGACGTTTAAGAGCATTTGGACTGAAAGCCCACTCTGCAGTGACCAAACCTCTCATTAGCAGAAAGAATCAAAAGGCTAGACTAAGCATGTTGTGTGGACAGAGGAGAACTGTTCCAAAGTTCACTTCAGTGATGAAAGCAAGTTTAATTTATTTGGGTCCGATGGGAAACATTATGTTCGGCGACAAACTGGAGAAAGACTGAACCCAAAGTGTGTAAAGAAGTCACTGAAAAGTGGAGGAGGAAGTGTCATGGTTTGGGGCATGTTTTCTGCAGCCGGAGTTGGGCCTGTTATACAGCTACATGGCAAAATGAATGCAAATGTTTATCAGAACCTTCTTTAACAACATATGGTTCCTTCCCTGCTTTCATCACCCAATCAGCCCACAGTGTTCATGCAGGACAACGCTCCATGTCACACAGCAAAACGGGTAAAGCAGTTCCTTGAAACTGAAAACATTGAAATAATGACATGACCTGCCCAGAGTCCTGATCTCAACCCAAAAAAGAACCTCTGGAAAATCCTTGGTGACAAAGTTATGGCCAAGAAACCCACTACAGTCACCGAACTGTGGAGGAGACTGGAAGAAGAGTGGACCAAAATCACACCAGAGCAGTGTGAGAGACTAGTGCTGTCCTGTGGCTGCAGATGTGCTGAAGTCATTCAGAGCAGAGGCCTGTACACTTCCTACTAATTGCTGACTGTTTTAACCTTCAGAAAATATTGTTGTAATCTTTTTCCATGCTACAGTCATTGTTGTTCTCTAATTTTGATCAGTGTGTTTTCTGCAAAATAATGGGGTTTTTTTTAAATGCCTTAGTTATTTTGTGGAAAAGGTGTTCTGGTAGCATGGTATAGACAGGACAAAAACTCCTTCAACTGTTGAGCAGTGAAGATGACATTATTTCAGAATTGTTCAATTGTTTATAAATTGTTCTCTAATTTTGATTGCCAGTGTATATACATATATATATATATACAGTGAGGAAAATAAGTATTTGAACACCCTGCTATTTTGCAAGTTCTCCCACTTAGAAATCATGGAGGGGTCTGAAATTGTCATCGTAGGTGCATGTCCACTGTGAGAGACATAATCTAAAAAAAAAATCCAGAAATCACAATGTATGCTTTTTTAACTATTTATTTGTATGATACAGCTGCAAATAAGTATTTGAACACCTGAGAAAGTCAATGGTAATATTTGTTACAGTAGCCTTTGTTTGCAGTTACAGAGATATATATATTGTGTGTGTGTGTATAATGTTTATATATATATATATATATATATATATATATATATATATATATATATATATATATATATATATATATATATATATATATATATATACAAACACATAAACAAGGCATCACACATGGTTAAACATTAGAATACAAAATAGAATGCCTTATCAAACAAGTAAGAACCCTTTTCTGCCCAAGGCAGGCATTTATTGAGGCTATCATAAGAAGTACTCACTAGTATGTATTAACCACTAAAGATACAAATAAAAAAATTAATCTTATGCCACTGTTTTTTCTGGTTACCATATGACTTAGGACATCAACACCCACTTTCTCGTCTCATTCTGCCAGAGCTGTAGTCCTGCACACCTACAGCAGCCCTGTCTCTGGAGACACATCCATCCTCTGCATGATGAATCCAAACTACATTCTTTCAAATGCTAAAATAATTATTAGTGCCGTATAAATTGACACAATCAGAATAAACTGTGGATGTGGTTATAATGCTTAAAGACGTTTTTGCTGACAATTTGTAGCCTCATCACACCCCGTACTTTGTTTAAGTTTCCATGTTATAGAGATTACAGATTTAAAATAAAACATTTCTTTATCACAAATACGGTAAATTCTCACTGCATCTGACTTGTAAGTCATTTATTTCTTTTCCATTAATGACACATTAAAGAATTTTCTTTCTTTCTTGTTTTCTTTCTTACTTACTTTCTTTCTTTCTTGCTTTCTTTCTTACTTTCTTGCTTTCTTTCATGCTTTCTCTCTTGCTAGCTTCATTTTGCCCAACATGTTACTAGCCTGAATGTTTATAAGCTATTAAAATGTATAATGTAAAACAGATATGTTCAAATACCAATGAAATGATTTTCCCTCTACTTATCTAATCTCCATTCTAACAAATTTAAATTATGTGCCTCCTATTTGTACCTGTATTCGGGTTTAATTAGAACATGTTATGCAACACTTCTAGAATAGAATAAAACAGTAACATATTATATTATTTTATATTATATTATATTATATTATATTATATTATATTATATTATATTATATATATACCTACTATTAGTCTTTTCCAATTAACACAACATCATTATACAGCTCTTGGAAAGTTGTATACATGTATAAGTACATTAATCAGCATGACCTATAATACAGGGATCTGTCCTGCCCCTGTGCATGATTGGTGATCATGCAGAAATTTCAACATGTTTCCAATTCCTGCATTCAAATTAACAGGGAAATAGCTGGGATTTAGAAATTAATCCCCAGCCTTGCAAAATATAGTTCAAAGTCTAAGTGCTGCGTGTGTGCAGATTGAACACAGGTGACATTACTGTGATGAAATTTCATTGTTCTGTGATAACTTATCATTCCTGTCACACCATTTTCTTCATGATTAAATCCTTCTGCACACTTTTCTAGCCCTGTACCACATTGTTCATGGCATTTCACAGTTATTTACACTTCATGGCTGCACTCGCAAAGGGAAATTGTAAGATAACAACCGTAATAAATGATTTCCATGGGCAGCTCAAGCAACCGGGTTTGCCTGTAATGTGTTATGATTTGAACCAGGATGTTGTTGTTGTTGTTGTTGTTGTTGTTTTCATTTCTGAATGAATTTGATGAAGGATTGACAAGTTTCAGAAGTGTTTTGGTTTCTCACTCTAAATTAGACTCACTAATTTACATTACAATAATTTAAGAAAGTTCATTGCTTTATTGCATCCACCGTCCACAGAGTGACAACCATTAGTTTTAGCCTTTTTATTATCATTTTATCTTCTTTTTTGTTTTAGCTGTAACCTTTTATGCTCAAAATATTGTCAACCTTTTTCTTTTCTCAATTATTCATACAATCTATATACTACAGTTTGTTTCACATCCATTGGTTTTTGTATAAATCAGGGATTTATAACTAAACACTGCAGTAATTACTTACAATAGGTAATGAAAAACATATTAGCCTTCTTATTAAGAGATATAATCCATCTGAAAAGCTATTTGTTGAATATGTCACAAGGGTAAAAAAAGGGTTAGATAGCACTTCACTGCCCAGGCTTATTTTTAAATGATTTTTTTATGTGCTATTTTGTACAGCCATTGCATAATACCAAGAAGATAAGCATTGATTGTACGATCTTACTAAGCTGTTACACCAATAATTTTTCCCATTTGGTTTTTGCAACAGGAAATGTATTAATGTTGTGCTTGGAATATTCACTCAAGAGTTTACAAGGCAATATTCACACAGTACAAAAGTTTAATTCGAGACTTAAAACAAACATAACAGGTGAAAGTGTTTGTTGATTGAGTAATGCTAGAGAGTCGTGCAGTCTAATAAAATGTTTCTAAAAATAAATTATAGAACATTATAGACTTCTTGGAAAAGAAACCTAACATGTATTGGTAAATACACCAACTTTTTACTTTAATAAAAAAAATAGAACAATAAAACATCAGAATGATATGTGTACTCAATCATTTTGACACATTAGAACCATGGGTGCTGTTACCAGATGACTTTTATTAGATATTAATAGATTATTTCATGGAAATAGGATTTTTATTTATACCACGGTTTTGAATTTAAATGAAACAAGACATTTATTTCTTGATGTTTTCAGGTGCCTTGATAGCGATAGGAAAGTTAAGTCAAGGTAAAAAAAAAATAAAAATAGGGCTAAAACATCTAAAACTGCTAACAGCTAAAACTGTTTCCAATTCTAGAATGTCTTATGGTGGTTGAATTAGATATTTCAGAAGCTGCTAGTCTCATGGGAATTTCAGACATATGAGTCTCTCAAGTTTAATCAGAATGCTGCAAAAAAAAAAAAACATCCAGGGTCCAGCAGTTTTTGAAGAACTGCCAAAGTGATTGTGAGTGGATGTAGGTAAAAGAATGTAAAAGAAAACAGGATATCATCTTCTAATGCACAACACATTAAAACTTGAAGCAAATGTGCTACAACAGCAGGAGAACAAGAACACATAAGGGTCAACTTCTGTCAGCCAAGAACAAATAGCTGAGGCTACAGTAGGAACAGGTAAACCCAAACAACAGTTCAGGTGGAGTGCCATTGAAAGTGAAATAAGAAGTGTGGCATGTGGAGATATAGTGATTTGAATTTTCTTTTGCCGTATGTGTATCGTGTGAACTCTCATTCAATATGAGTTTTTTTCTACTTTTAATGTGCTAGTAGCCCCTTTGCCTGACACAATCACTGTTTATTATGTGCCAGCAATCCTAATACAATCGGTGACTTCTTTTCTCTTTATCTTTCCCCTCATGTTTGCATTTGCATATAATTACTAACATAGCTCTCTCTCATCCTAATTGCTTCTTTTATTGCCTGTACCCTGGACACTTTTTTTGCAGCTATTTTCCCAACAAAATGTAAACATTGCTTAAAAAGAGTTTTCTGGTTGGGATCCCAATAATGTAATTGTTTCACAAAGCCATTTACCAATATGAATGGATTTTCATCCCAAACAAAGGAGCAGAATATTTTAAGTAGCCCATTTTCTTATTTGAGTATGCATTCTATTCATTATCAGGCATTCTTGGTTTACATTCCTTTTTTTTTTATTTGATTATTTTCCTCTGGAGAAATAGGTGATCATTTGTGATCTTTTTGTTTATTCATTCTATGTTATATTAATACAATGTAAGTTATTCTACCAGCCAGCTGAGGAGAAACAGATGAGTATAATGTGGGTGGAAAGTACATCTAATATCAAATTAATCTAATAACAATGCAATGTGTTTGTGTGTTCACGTGTGTGCATGTGTGTGAAATGCATTGTCTCAGGAAAAGATATATAATGTTCAGATAAATACCAGGGCAGCTTCATTACAATATTGGCAGTCAACAAACTGGCTTAAATAACACTCACATATGCAGGTCCATTTATGCAGGATATTTAATACAGTGGTCCAAGCCAAAAACATGGAAATTACAAGTCTGTGTACCTCTCATGAGACTGATTTCCATCCATCAAGACATTATTGGATAACCTACTTAAACTGCAGTGCTTCAGTGATTTGCACCAGTAAAATGCAAAAGCCATTTTATTCCTGACTGCCGTCAGTCCTGGCATGATTGCTGAACGACATGAACCAAAAGTGCACCAGCACATGATCTTATTAAGTCGTGTTAGCAACAGATTTTCACAGTTGAAGTAAGATGATCTTAAATTGGCAATTTGTTCTCTATTAATGACTCTAGCCCTAACGAACTGGCATGGTTAGAGGGAATCTATGGAGTAATTGGTGCAGATTGGCACAAAGTTATAATAAATTGACCTTTAGTTCATCTTGCTCAATCTCTTTTATTAAAACACTCCCTGAAGCTCCTGAATTACAAATGGTTTTATTGGTCTTATTTGTTACATTTCATTATTTATTTTCTTGATTTTTTTTTTACTTTTTTTTTAAACAGAGAAAACTGTTTTTTTTATTTTATGCACCCATACATGCAAATATGAACATGTATGAACTGAATTGCCTTTAAAATAACAGATGAATACTCTTTATGTCATGTAATTGAGTCTCAAACAGTTGATAGATGAAGCAGGTTAGGTAAATTTATAATACATATAATCAGTGAACAATCCAAAATGTAAAACAGGCTTAAATTCCAGGACCACTGCTGCTCTTGATATATTTAATGCAATATAGATCTATACTATAAAGCCAAAAATTTTTTCACCATCGACCACTGAATGTGTTCTAATCACATGGTACTAATTTAGACACGTGCCAGGCTTATTCCATCGCGAGGAGATCAAGTTCTTGGTTCTCGAGAACTCCACAGAGAGCATCATACTGGGATGTCCCTGGCTGGCACAACACTCACCTAAATTATCCTGTAAACCCGTGTGACGCCCTCAAGTGGAGCCACCAGTGCAGAACATACTGCCTACACCACCTGCCCCAACCACGCACGGCCCCGATCCCCCTAGAAGCCACACTAGTGGAAAGCCCAGTCAATCACAAGGAGGTGGAGGCCCATTCTGGGTACTGTTCATTTGGGTATGTGTTCAGTAAGCAGGCGGCGACTCGCCTACACCCTCATCCCCCTTGGGATTGTGTCATTGACCTGGTGCCAGGTGCTAAGATGCCTAAGGGTTGGGTATACCTGTTGTCGGTTCCGGAAAGTGCAGCGATGCAGGATGACGTCCAGCAGGCCTTATGGCAGGGCTTCATCATGCCATCCTCCTCCCCCGCAGCCTCTAGCTTCTTTTTTTATGGAGAAGAGGGACTCCGGCCCTGCATCGACTATTGGAACCTTAACGCACAAATCACCCCGTACCCGCTCCCTCTGGTCCCAGCCGCCCTTGAGGATCTACGATGGGTGCAGTTTTTCACCAAACTGGACCTCCACAAAGCCTACAACCTAGTGCGCATCCACAAGGGGGATGAGTGGAAGATGGCCTTCATCACCCCCTCCGGGCACTATGAGTACCAGCTCATGCCGTATGGACTGTCCATTTCTCCCGCGTTGTTCAAGACGTTCTTGAATGAGGTGTTTAGGCTGTTCCTCCACCGGTTTGTGATCGTCTACATTGACAACATCCTCATTTTCTCCCAAGACCCTACGGAACACCATGGCCACGTCACTCAAGTCCTAAAGCGGCTACGGGAACATAATCTCTACCTCAATTTGGAGAAATGTGAATTTGTGGGTCCGAGGTGCAGTTCCTGGGATATAACATCAGTCCGTCAGGAGTACGGATGGACCAGGGGAAGGTGAAGGCAGTGCTGGACTGGCCCCGTTCGGGATCAACCAAGGAGCTCCAGTGCTTTCTGGAATTTTCGAACTTCTACCGACGGTTCATCCAGGGCTTCAGCTTGGTCACTGCCCCACTCACCTCTCTCCTGAAGTTGAAGCCAAGACCTACGTGTGGACCCCAGAGGCCAAAGAAGACCTTCCTGGAACTTAATCGGAGGTTTAGTACCGCCCCTCTCCATTTATAATGGAAGTGGATGTCTCCTCCACAGGCGCAGGGGTGGACTTATTCCTACAGATGGGTAACCCTTCACGACTTCGACCCTGCACCTTCTTTTCTAGGAAGCTCTCCCCAGCAGATCAGAACTACGACATCGGAAACCGGGAACATCTAACATCAAGCCTGCACTCGAGGAGTGGCGTAACTGGCTGGAAGGTGCAGCACACCCTTTCACAGCGATCATGGACCACAAGAACCTGCAATACCTGCAGAAAAGCAAAGCGTCCAAATCCCCAGCAAGCCAGATGGGCCCTTTTTCTCACGTTCTTCCATTTTATGATCACTTATCGTCCCGCTCTAAGAATGGAAAAGCTGACACCCTGTCTCGGATTCATGGCCCAGACGATCCCATGGAGTCCAAACCCATCGTTCCTTCCAAGCTAATCCTCAGCCCCATTGTCTGGGATTTGGAGAACGAGATCTGGACAGCGATGCAGGGAGAGCCTCCTCCCTGAGATGCTGGACCAGCCATCAGTGTACTCTGTACGAGCGTTTCTGAACTCGCGGCGTAGGTGTGCCACCCTGGATTTTCGACTGTGAGGGGTACGGATGAAGTTGCCAGACAGGACGTCTTGGACCCAGCGCTCCTGGAGGAGTTTCACGCTAGTCACCCTGACCGTCCCACACCCCGTGGCCGTGGGCGCCACCGGTGCCGAGTTAGGGCATTGAGAGCCACCCCTGGAGGAGGGGGTAATGTCAGAGAACCACCAGCCATGCCTCCCTCCTGCACTCAGCACACCTGTCTCCAATCTACACCGCTTTTATAATGTCCCCGTTCCCCTTCACTCACCGTCTGATCTACAGGTTACAACACAGATCATCTCTGGACTACCGATGCTCTGCACTCCACCCATTCTCCGGTGTTCGCTTCTCTAAAAATCTGCTGGGTGCACTAAGGCTACTAAAGTGTATTGACTTTACTACCGGTTTCCCACTCTTGATCCGTGCGTGACAATTGCACAAACACACTTAGTTGACTGTATATAAAATTAATCTACATTTAAAGGTTTTATTTCATGTTAAAACTGTAATAAAAAATGTTTTAAAAGTCCCCCCCCCTTTTTTTTTTATTTAACTTTACTTTACTTGTGTAATTTCTTTGTAAAAGGTTTGTTGTCTCTTGTTTTTTTCTCTCTTTTTTGACTTTTAGAGTTTTGGGAGTGATATTATTCCAACATTTTTGACTCCAGTTTGGGGCAGTCTACGGTGGCCGAGAAGTGCAAATTACATTAACAAATCAGAAAACACGAACATATCCGAAAACAAAATAACAAATGCAAAAACAAATTAACAAATCCAAAAACAAAATAACAAATCCGAAAACACATTAACAAATCCGAAAACACAATGACAATTCAGACAAACCGGAAAAGGTAGGTAGGTTTGTTGGTAGGTAGGTAACACTTACCGATCATTGGACAAAACATCTGTCATTCAAGATATACAAGAAATATGAAATCTTATAACTTTGTTTCTTGTACATGTGTAATGTTCTTCATTTACTTTAAACTATTTTTTATTTCAATTATTGCACCTTTTAATATAAGAAACATTATGTTTAATATTAGATTTGGTTCCTTGTTGATCCATGTTACTTGTTGGCACACAGCTTTTAACAATTGCTTTAATTTAAGTCCATTATGACCTGCTGCTTGCTTTTTTCATTATTATTATTATGATCCCAGAAGCAAGTGTAAACCAACAATAAATGTTTGAAAATGAAACATGACCATTTATCAAAAATACAAGGATAAACATCCACGTTCAGCAATGTTATTGTAATTTTCATATAAACCTTGTCTATATGATGCACACCATGCACACATGTACTCCCAAACAGGTTGATATGATTGCTGCAAATGGCTGAAATGATATTTACCTTAAAGGTTTGGATGCTATAAGCAACCAAGTGAGTGTATAAGCAAATTTCTATTATTTAAAAACCTTTCTGCAGCCTGTCTAAACCTGTAAGGACAAATTTACTGATCAACAGTAATTGTAGATCAGAACATTAGTAAAGTATAAAAGTTTATAAGTGTTGAGTAAAATATATTAATTCTGATCTTTGAAGATCTTGGAGAGACTGTAGTTTTAATTTTAGCTGGTAAACATTATTTTTCCCCTGGATGTGTGTTAAAAAAAAAAAAAAAACTGTACAAAAATAACAAGCCCAAAGTCCAGTGTGACCTCTAATGAATAATTAGTAGTTTCTTTTATGTTAGCTAACAAGACTGGCTAACAAGACTGCACAGCTAAAGTTAGCACTACCAGGAACAAGTGCATTTTTCATGCTCTGTGCCTTTTTTTCCCCCCTTCAGTAAATTGCCTTACAACTAAGCAATTCATTATTTGAAATCAGGTTGTGTTATGGCCATAAAAATGTTATGGTTAATTCTTGGATTCGGACAAATATTCATTGAAATATAATATTGTCTTATCCATTCTTGTAAATATATTGCATAGTATTCACATAGTATTTAATAGTTGCATGTCTATTCTCCACAGCACAATTAAATACTTGGAAAGAAATAGTATTTGGATTTCTGTTGCATTTCTTTTTAAATTGATACCTATTTTACTTTTTTTTTGTGTGTGTGTGTGTGTGTGTGTGTGTGTGTGTGTGTGTGTGTGTGTGTGTGTGTGTGTGTGTGTATATACACACTTCTATGTCTGCTGACAGAAATTTAGTATCAGTTCATATTCACACACAAATAAGTAATAGCAGCCATAGCTATTCTTGCAACCTTCTTAAAAGAAATATTCTTCAAAATTGCTCACACTCATTAAAATTGTTAATAGTCGACATACACACTTACACAAGCATGATGCACTCAAAAAACAATGTCTCTATTTTTATTATTTAATTTATTGATTTATTTTAAACACCATGAATGTTCCTGTAAATATCGAGCATATTTCAGGCTCAAGCTGGTAGGATGTGCACACAAACTAAGTATATAAAAGTATGTTGGAGAATATGGAAAGTTTGGTTCTCATCAGGCTTGTTTACCACTACTAGTATGACTGCTGCTACGACTATTACTACTAATACTATTACTAATAGTTATAATAAAAACATTGTAAAACTTATACTGTAAAAACAGTAAAGAGCAATTGTATGTACCTTATGAATAATAATTATGCTAGAATCCTTTTATGGGCCAGTTATTAATTATACAATTGCTAATACAAATGCTTGGTAAAGAGAGAGATCTTTAGTCATAATTGGAAAACAGCCAGTTGTTTAGCTAAGAGCTATCAGTCATTCATTAAATATGGGTGCTATAGCAGAAAAGCATTAGTGGATCCACTTCAGCCATGCTCCAACCTTGAAAAGAGCTGAAATGAGATGTAACTGAGATGCCATGCTACTGATCAATCATCTGAGTGCCCTAATCTGGAAATTCTCCAAATTCTCCTGATGTTGTAAAGTAGAAATATGCATGACAGAGTCATGTTAGCAATTTAAACCATCGTTCCTGAGTTGGGTAATGAATTGGTGCAATAGACATTTCTCAGTGATCAAGAAATAGCACCCTAGTAACTTTTCTATTGCTGTTAAAAAAGGCTTCCACTGACCTTTACTACCAAGCTCAACATCTGGATTTAAATAAAACTGTAAACTAATTATAAAGACAGAAAATGTAGTACTGTTGCCATAATGTTGTATTCTTGGGATCTGCTAAATGTATTGTATGTATTGCTTTTTTGCAATATTTGTCGATATTAAAAATATGAACAGGAATGTTTACTATATGTACAGTAATCCCCCATTTATCGTGGTGGTTACATTCCAAAACCGCCCACGATAAATGAAAAACCATGATACTGTATTAACATTTTACATATACATTTTATAATTAATAATTATATTTTTATTAATACATTTTATTATTTCAACATAAAACTCCATAAAAACAGTTTCCTATAAGTTATTTGGTCTATCGCGCTATCCGCGATAAACTGGGGGCACGAGATTCGAATCACTGTAAAGCATTAGATTTCTGTATTCACTTTTTTTATGCATTTGTTCCATTTTTTGCTGCTTCTCAAACACTTCCTTTGTTATTCATTTATAGAGATTTAAGACACAACCTGATTCAGGCCCAAACATCCCTGTCCCCAGTTAATTTAAAGAGTTTTGCTGTTTGTACATCCTTCTAATGATATTTGAAAAATAAATATTTGAAAATTAATTTCCTATTTCTCCAGCAGTTCAGTAGAATTAACAGCAGAAATGCAGTAAAAAGCTAAAGGAGTGCTGTGAAAAATTAATGGGTGGCTGCACCTGGCTGTGAAGTTAATTGTGCCTGCCACAGAGGTTAATGAATAAGTACCATCAGCAATAATCAGGTTTGACTTGGAAAGGAAATATATTTGAAAGGTCAATTAGGAAAATAATATGTATGAAGGCATGAATAAGAAATTGTTGGGGGTCCAAAAGTCCACTAGTAAAAAATGCATCTATTTGTTTTTTTTGTTTTTTTTTTACAGAAATGGCACTATCAGCAACAACTCCAGAACTTCAGATCAGCATTGCTTAGTATTCTGATGACAGTGTGATTTTAAGACTCCACAAGATTGTGTAAACCTAATGGCTATATATATATATATAATTGTTATAGTTTATCTTGATATGTAAATCTAAGCTCATATAACATTGATAATATGTGAATAGTGGAAACAATGGCTATGACCAAAGTATATTACATAGAGAGTTTTTTCCAATAGAGCATGCACTCTCACAAATTCCCCTGAAATAACAGTGCAACATTAAACACCTTAAAAAATGAAAAATCTGAAATCTGGGAATTATTACAAATAGTGAATATTTCACAAGTTAAAAGATCCGCCTTGTATTTGGTAAATTCTTTAAAATTATATTCTAGCATTTATGCTTAGCTGAGCAAAGTACATAAAATATGCATTACAAGTTGAGCAAGATAAACTAGGTTTCACATCAACCATGGCACCTCAGTGAACTCTGTCATATGCAGTTTGTGCAGCTGATTCACGTTCACAATAATTAGCACTTGTGTAAAGACCCACAACTCACCCAACATTTTGTCTATAGTTTGTCTTTCATGGTTGTCCTCACTTGTGTTCAGGTTATGCTTTTCTCATTCGTTGGTTTTGTGTTTGTATTTTCTTTGTGCACACATTAAATTCTCTGCATTTGCCTCCACTTGCCACTTCTTACGTGACAGTTTCCAATTGCTTTATCATATTTACTATTACTATGCAGATGGTATCTGTATTGTGGCTGAAGAAGACAGAGCAATCAACAACTGTCTAAAATGTAAGCATAGTGCAGTTATTTGCTAAGAATGAATAAGAAATTGCGAGCAGAAGTTGTACATGTATGGCTGAGTTATCTAGCCATATAGTTAGATTTTTTTTGTTTTAAATTCATTTCATACCTGACTATTCACCTGATTAGGATGTGCCATGTAGCTCATAGTGACCTAGTTTTTAATGCCTGTTATAGATTTATATGATTTGTTGATGACTCTTGTCATGTAATAATGCTGTTTTTGAATAAGAAATACTTTATATAATTAGAAATAAAAATGTGCCTAGATCCTAGTGATTGTCCTCTTCTCTCTTTACTTATGTTTTCTTGTACGTTTGATTTTCAAAATTGATCCGCTTTCATTTCTGTGATTTCTGTTTGTTTCCCTGTTGGAGCATCTAGGAGGGGGACAACATATTATTCATTTAAATTTGGAAATCTTCTTATTAACTAAAGCTGCCCATCATATTGAAAGATTCACACTGTGTAGGGGACTTCCTTAGTTTTTATATGCTCCAGGATGTGCTATGCCACTTTTTGAACATTTGTTTGAACAAACTTGATATCCTCACTGGTTGTTAAAGGCAATTTCATTTAGAATTGTCCCAGAACTTCAAAGTGTATCATGCAGAGGTATTGCAGCAGCGGGGCAAAAGTACCTCATGACTCTTTTATGACTGTGCCATCTTACTGTCTGTCTAGATGGATGGCTTAATAAGAGGAATGTCCAGCTAGGTTTTCTAATAGTCTTTATGGGAGTAATGCATGCTGGTGAGACTGAGAAAAAAATTGGTAGATTGCAACCTGCTGTGCTGGGATTAGTAGCACAGGGACTTATTCATCTGCATACATAGATCAGCCTTAAGCTTTTTCTCCTCATCACCATCTGTCCACTAATTTAACCACTCTCCACTTCTGCTGCCTACACCACAATGTTGACTGTAGCATGTGTCTGTCATCCATCTCTCATCCACATGTCAATCCATACGCACTGGCAACAAAAATCCGTGGCTTGCTATAAAAAGCAGGTCAGGTAAACAGAATGTCAGTCCATTTATCACAGGCCAGCTGTGTGTAAAGATTTAAAAATAACCTGTAATACACACATACACACATATACACATATGTGTGGGTGTGTGTATACATAATATGCTTATACATACACACATATATACACTATATGTAAAAAAAAATGTGTTTTTTTAGCATCTCATTCAACAGTTAATCCCCATTTCCTGTTATAATATTCTTCCTCTCTTCTAGAAAGATGAGCCACTAGATTTTAGAGTGTGTTTGTGGAAAATGGTGCTCATTTAGTCACAGAGCTTTCTTAAAGTCAGGTACTGGTGTAGGGTTAGGAGGTCTAGGATGCAGTCAGCATTCCAATTCATTTTTCAGGATTGAGGTCAGAGATTTATAGAAAGCCACTTCAGATCTCCCACTCCATCCCATGTGAGCCATATTTTAATGGAGCTTATTTTATGCAGAGGACCATTGTCATATTGGAACAGGTTTGGGTCTCCTAGTTCAAGTTAACTTTTGTCCATATAGTGATGTATATACAGTATATACATTCTAGCTGCCGTATGTTCAACTTTCTTCTGCAGGTTCATTCAGCATTTACATTCATAAGTGACAAGGTTATTCTTTACTGGCTTATATATAATTCTAAATGAGTGTGGGTTTATCTGTATTAATGGTCAAGCAGTAATGGTTAATATGTGAATAGTTGGTGCAGTCAAGACCTAAATGTTCTTTCTTCCCTCAAATATTGAAGCAATGCAGGAATATCCAGAACCTCTGAACAGCACCAAATCAACAACATAAGGTTTTTGTTCTTAACTTTTTCATTATTCAAGGGATTTCTCTTTCAAGGAACACGTATGCGCTTCATTTGATGATTTGGTTCAAGTGAATAGAAGGGTATCTGTGCAAAAGTCGCAGCTGTTGATATTGCATATTACTAAATCAAGTAGATGGTTGGGTTTGAGTGCAAAACACTGATACCTAACGAACCAAACAGAGGATATATAGCAATTCGAGTTTCTCTAAATTGGAATTTAGTTATGACATTTTGTGCATTTTCATGCATTTACTAACATTTTCTTACTTCAGTGCAATTAATTATGACTCTACATAAGACACATCCTACATTCATTTCTTTTTGCTTTATACAATATAGTACAGTTAATCAATCATCCATTTTTTCTATCCTTTATCCATTTTTTAAACACTGCATAAGTGTCACAAATAGAAGATTAAAAAAAAAATCCATTTGTCATCATCACTCCATGAGTAGTGCACACAGTGGGGGATGGTGGGCATGTGCCTGGTGGAGGTCACTGAGTGGAGACATAATACTTTTTGTTATAACAGCCTGAAAAAACATCAACAAGAGCAGTTACACTTGCTACAAGAGAAATAATGCTCATTTGTTTGTTAGTTAGGAGCACTTCTCCTCCACAGAGGTCAGGATAATGACAGCATTTCTGCTCTTTTCTTTTATTCTTCTTACTCTTCGGCTGAATGTGTAGTTTGTCGTTTCTGTTACATTCAGTACAAATGCCAACAGCTTATGATTGTGGATAAACACTCAAGTGTTTGAGGACATATGGCTCTTATATATGATGAGGTCTAGAAAAACCCTTACCCTGATCAAATTTTGACACTTACTACAATACAGTGGACATAAATCTTCAAGTTGTAAACTGAATTACAAGCAGTAGATAGAGTTCTGATCAGAAGGATTTGAGAGTAAATCCCATCGCCACCAAGCTGCCACTGTCATGCCTTTGAGCAAGGCACTTAACCCTCAACTCCTCAGTTGTGTAAGTGAGATCATAAGTTGCTCTGGATAAGAGGATATGTCAAATGCTGTAAATATAAATTTAACTGGTTTAAATTTGGGATCTGACTATATCCATTACTTGTTGACAGTTATTGTCTTACATTTGTTGGGTAATTATTTCTCTGGAAAGTGGTTCTTTTTCACATACCTTTTTTTTTTAAATGAGAATGGATTATGTTTAAAAAAACGCTTCCTTATAGTACATACATTTGACGAATACAAAATATTGTTGTCCAAAGCTTCACTGTCCAAAGATTGACTTAGATTTAGAAGGGACCCCATTTTCTGCACTTGTTGTTCATGGACTCACTTGTTACCTCTCAATGATATCCTATACATGCTTTGTAAGTTCATTGAAATCTTTAATCGTTGATCTTTAAATATGTTAATCAGCATCATGTTATTGGTGACAGATTATGAACATGAGTTTGCTGTAAATGTGATTGGTTCATGCTGATTTATGTATATAGATATTGAAATTTTTTTCACCTTATAACATTTTTATTTGTTTTGTACCTCAATCTTTTTGCTGGTTTATATGTCGCTCTGAAAACATGCTGTCCTGAATTAAAATACATTTCCTAATTGCTTATTTATACAACTTTCTACCTCATTACTGACAAAAAATTTAAGCATTTCTGAATGTTTAGTAGAAAATTAATTAGCAGTGATTATCAGCATCATCAGTGATTATTAGTATCTGTCTCATCACCTAAAGTCTAGTATTTGCTATTCGTCATTTTCTCTTCGCTCAATTGATCTCTGTTTACACTAAAATTTTTGGAAAATGAATTGCTGATTAATTCAGTCAGTTATGCTTTGTAATGCTTATTTATTAGGTTTTATTTTAAAGCTTTTTTTTTTGCTGTTCTGCTAATAATGTGAGTGCAGATGTATGGTGGGTTTTTAATTACAAGCTAATTTGGTTAAGCCTGTTATGATCTGGCACAACCCAAAGTAAGGTTAGATATTAGTGTGTGTGTGTGTGTGTGTGTGTGTGTGTGTGTGTGTGTGTGTGTGTGTGTGTGTGTGTGTGTGTGTGTGTGCAACTTTAAAACTAAAAGATCCACTTTAAACACAAAAAAGTTTTTGTATTTAAAGTCAATACAAAAAAGTTAAATTTTTTAAATAATAAGGTCTACTTTAAAAATAAAGTCAAGTTTAAAAATAAAAAGAATCAACTTTTGCTTGCTATGATAGGCAAGTTAGCTGACTACATTGAATGGTTGCTAGCAATTATTATTAGGTTTTATATATAATTCATAATGTCTTATTCATGTTTCACACTGACCAGGCATAACATTATGACATTACAAACACATTAGGCACCTGTAAGTGGGTGGGATTTAATAGGCAGCAGGTGAACATTTTATCCTCAAAGTTGATGTGTTAGAAGCAGGAAAAATGGCCAAGCATAAGGATCTGAGTGAGTTTGACAAGGGCCAAATTGTGATGGCTAGACGAATGGGTCAGAGAATCTCCAAAACTGCAGCTCATATATATATATATATATATAAAAATTGCAAAGAGTTTGAAGTTATCATCATCTACAGTGCATAATATCATCCAGAGATTTAGAGAATCTGGAACAATCTCTGTGCGTAACCGTCAAGGCCGGAAAACCATACTGAATGCCTGTGATCTTCGGGCTCTTAGACGGCACTTCATCACATACAGGAATGCTACTGTAATGGAAATCACAAGATGGGCTCAGGAATACCGTCCCATTTGCCATGGCCGGCTAAAACTCTATAGGTCAAAAATGAAGCCATGTCTAAATATGATACAAACTTTTGTGGAATCGGTTTGTATATGCATTTCTATTATATATTTTATAATATATTTATATATATTTTATAATATATTTCATTTCAAATACCCTAAGATCTCTTTTCTCTTCTAAGAGATGCCATAGATTATGTTTTTGTGTATTTCTGACATGACATGAATAAAGAAGTTAACACTAGTTAAAGCAGGAAACCAGTTAAGCTACTGTGAAAATATGACACAAAAATGCATGAGAAGCAATGGTAAAAGCACTTTCAAAACAGTGAGTACATTATCTTTTTGATTCTGGGTAACTGATTCTCATAGTAAAGTAATAATAGGATACAATTTATGAAGAGAAAAAAAGCCTCATTTAAAAGACTTAATAAGACATTGCATACTCATTATATTTAGCTACTAAATTTACCTATCTGAATCATTTGCTTGGGTTTCTGTTTGTATGGGGTTTTAGATTTTCCCACCTCAACCCAAATGTTTACAAGGCAGGCTCTAGAACTCTGACAAGGACTCGGATAAGCCCTAAGTGGTATTAAAGTAATAGTGCAGCCACGTGACCTTTAAAGTATCTAAAGTAAAGTAATAATTTTCGGAATGAAATAATGCAATTTTTAACAAACAAAAAGGGTGCCTGCAGTTTTGTCTATGAATAGCACCACAATAGCCAACTAACTATGATGAGTGAAGTTTTACACAGTCTGTATAATCACTATTATGGATTTGACAGGAAAATCTAGCTGTATAATGTATGTATGTTCATTTAAACTATGAAGTGATACTATGCTTAACTTGGTGCCATATTCCTTTTTTTGCCCAGGAGCAGTGGTGGACAGTAACAAAGTAAATGTAATTCGTACTTCTTTTTTGTACTTTTACTCAAATGAAAGTTTAAAGCGAGCAATTTTATTGGAGTAATATTTTACCTATGTTAGCTCTACTTTTACTCAACTACATGTTTTGTGTACTTTGTCCACCACTGGCCAGGACTATAAATGGCACATACTTTTTTATAGCAGTCCACTAGACATTGAAATGACTCTGTAGAAATGTATTAGTTTCCGTAGATCTGTAGTTAATCAAACCTGGCCTGATTTTGTTTAGCTACAGCATGAACACCGCCCAGTTTATTATTAGGTACGTTTATTTTTAGTGTGCATTCAAAATGCAGTATGTACTGTTACTGACTGTAGTCCATCTGTTACTCTGCACAATGCATTGCCCCCTTCTATCTCATCCATCAGTGGAAAGGGAGCATCATCAGATCCCCACTGAGTAGATATGATTTGTATAGTGGTTTGATTTTAGTGCAGCACACTAAAGTCATGATGGTCTGTGGGGTACATATGAGCATATCAGCTGTGCATACAGTGTTGTTTGTACTTTTTATTTGCATCATTGTCACTGCTGGGGAAGCATAAAAAAACTTGGGTTTACATTTACTTTTCTAACATGTTACAATGTAGAATTTAATTTAGAGCAAATTTTTCTTTGATTAATTAGCCCCCTTTTGTCATTATTTTCATGCCAGAAATATTTTTGCATCATGACTAACCTGTGAGTCAGATGATAAAACTGTAACTCGCTTTCAGAGGTCACGTTAAATATCTGGCATGTCAGAAAATGTTAATTAAACATCATGCAGTGTCAAGATTTCAAAGCTTAGCCTACTGTATACATGCCTATTTTGCATTAAGGGTAGGTCTTGCATCAAATAAAGTGGATGCACTGACACTTTTGCTTGGTAAATATAAGAAATGTGAGTTTCAGGATGCCAACTTCCAGATCCCACTGCCAAAGTTATTACTGAAGCTAGAATTGTCTGTAGTTTTATGCAACTCAGTGTTATACTCAAAATCCAGAACATCTTAGAATCTTATTGAAGTTTTTTACAATGCTGGAAATGTAAATGTAAATGACTCAGTGTTATACTCTTGCTCTGGATAAGGGCGTCTGCTAAATCCTGGAAATGTAAATGTAAATGACTCAGTGTTATACTCTTGCTCTGGATAAGGGCGTCTGCTAAATGCTGGAAATGTAAATGTAAATGATGTAAATGCTAAAGAAATGTGTAAATTTCATGTGACCCTTGTGTGTTTTATTATTATGTTGAATTCAAGAGCTACTGATTTGATGCACATCAGGTAACTCTAAAATACAAGTGAAACCAAGATAGAAATCAGTTTTGTCTTAGATATTAAGATGAACTCAAATGGAATCAATGGAAGTTAAACGAGACTCAGAATAAGAATGTGGGTGCTTAAGTAAGCCACTTTATAGATTTGCTTAACGAATCAGAACCAATCATATGGCATTAGAACAATGTACAGAATTATGCAGATATAGTTTGAGGGTTTTTTGTCTCTCTCCATATACATTTACTTGCAACTTTATTATCAAGGCCTGCTCATTCATGCAATTGCCTAATCAGCCAATCATGTGACATCAGTGCAATGCAGAGAATTATGCATGTACAGAATATGAGCTTCTGTTGATGATCAAGTAAAACATTAGAACTGGGGGGAATGTCATCTATAGGTGAGCTTAAATGTTAAAGCGCTGTTAATGCCAGAAGCGCTGGTTTGAGGATTTTAAAAACTGTTGCTTCCCTGAGGGCTCTGAAGTTGGTAAAAGAAAACATCCAAGTACCATTTCTGTCAACTAGTTCAGGAATCTGCAGTTAGAATAGACCAAACCTGTAGCTTTAGATCCCTTATTTTTAACTGATAGGATAGGCCCAAATTTTGGTTTGGGTAATTTTTTCAGTCATAATGAAGCCTTATTGAATTGTTAACATGACAACTGATATAGATTTTTACCAAAAGTTGGGATGCTGTCAAAATTGATGATAGCCAGAGGTTCACCACTATGCCAAATAATACTGTGTCTACAAATTGTTAAACAAATTTAGAATAATGTATCTCAACATAAAATTGCAAAGACTTAGAATGTATCATCATCTACAGTAAATAATATCATCAAAAGATTCTGAGAATCTGGAGAAATCTTTTAGACTAAAGAGCCGACAAACCATCTAGCTTGATATCAATGCTCAGTTCAAATACCTGCATCTCTAATAGTATTGGGGTGCATTAGTGCCTATAGAATGGGCAGCTTTCACATCTGGAAAGGCACCATCAATGCTGGAAGGTATATACAGGTTTTAGAGTAACATATGCTTCCATGCAGACTATGTCTTTTTCAGGGAAAGCATATTTGACCACGATAATGCTAAACCTCACGTTTCATCTATTACAACAACATAGCTTTATAGTAAAAGATTAACAAGTCAGAATAAATCATATGGCATAAGCACAATGCACAGAATCATGCAACCCCAATCCAGTATTGCCCCCTCTGCAGTCCAGACCTTTTACCAACTGAAAACTTTTGGCACATTATGAAACAATACATACAACAAAGAAGACCCAGGACTGTTGTGCAGCAATAATCTTGTCGCAGGCACAAATGGGGCAATATTACTTTTCCAAAATTCTCAAAAGTCTTGTCTGTCTTCTCAGTTCCCAGATATACATGGACTGTTGTTGTTGAAAAAAGAGAAAATGCTACACTGTGGTAAACATTGCCCTGTCCCAACATTTTTAAATATGTTATGGCAATCAAATGTAATATTTTAATCAAATTTAATATGTACCTTATATTTTCCTTGAAATATCACATTTCCTCAGTTTTAACATTGATATGTTTTCTATGTTCTGTTGTGAATAAAATATGGGTTTATTATTTTACTATTTTGTTTGAATTTTACACAACATCCCAATGGATTTGGAATTGTGGTTATTTTATGCATTAAAGTTTTTATGCATCTATAATTATTTTATCAATTTAAAGTATAATTAACCCAAAATGATTTAGTTAGTTGTTTTTTTTTATATATTTTTTGTCTCTGCCACATATTCTCTGGCCCATGTATATGCAATTAGTATTATATTTCAAAGTTTCAGTTTTGATAGTTGCAATCTAATTGTCTATTCATGCTTCCCAGGTGTACACATATCCATGCACTGTTCAAATGGGAAAACAAACTCTGATACACTAAGTTTTTCAGAGCCCTATTTTCACTAAAGATAGAGGTCTGGCTTTAAAGGCTAATGTTTGTTTGTTTTTTTCAGCAGTGTCCCAGGATTATACAGTATTTCAACAGGGACTTAAAACCCTAAGAAGAGGGCACCGATGTAAGTGGCTGTGATTAAACATTTCAAAGCTCACATAACTGCAGGAAAATAGTCTGAGATATTCTGAGAGTCCTGTGCTGCACAAAATATGAAAGATTAGTTTAAGAAATAAGGGTAGTGTAGCTGAGGATATTTTGATTACCAGAAGCTGCTGTTTCTTTATCATAGATATCTCTAAGTGTGTGACTTAGCATCATAAATTAGTTGTAAGGCTGTGTGCAAGTGTCTGGTTTACGGCCTTGAACTGCAAAACCCTTTAGCCAATGCACATTACCTGATCCCAACACTAAATAAGTCACATGACTGTCTGCACCTGATTTATGCTTAGGAAAAATTAGGACATCTCAACTGCCCCCACATTGTAACACGTTCTTCTTCCTAATAGTTTTTAATGTTCCAAAGCAACAAGTGGCTATATTTGTTTTCGTGTTCATCAACTATTGGTAAAACAAGTCTCACCTTCTAAGACATTAAAAAGATCACTTTTGTATTATTTAAATGATGTCCTGCTAAATCCAGGGACTTTCTCTCTAAAACACAGTTTCTCTCATTGGTGAGAATGTCCTCATTATGGACAAGTCCTCAGATGCAACCATAGTGTCATATTAAAATTGCACTCTTATCTAAAAGATATCAGAACTGATACTTGTCTTATTCACTGCAAAAATGATGTTTAGTACAAAGGGAAAGTTTGGTCCCTTTAGACTATGTTTTATCTGGTTGGCAAAGGGAAGACTTCTTAATACTTAATGTGGTGTGTGTGTGTGTCGTTGGAAATGTGCCTATACAGCTTTGCTATAAATTGGTTAGACCTGCAATAATATATCAGCTCTCAAACTGCAGCTAGTGCTGTTCTTTACTTTTCACAGCATTCCTGCTAGCTTTAGTATGCACTCTGGACTTTGCATTATGCATGAGGAAGAACATTACAGCATAGCAACCGCAATGACCAACTCCTTGTTACATTCGTCATAAAGCTAACCTTGGCTATGAGTTTTGCAGCCTTACTCCATAGGTCAATAACTCATGCCCGAGGGCCATGCAGTACAAAATGGTCTGCAGGCATTACTCCTCTATTACCGCCACTTACTATTACCATTAGCCTAATGACTTACTCCCACTGACAAACCATCATTCACTCCCTCTGCATTCTCACTGCGGTTCACCCGAGTGTATGCTGTGCATTATATGAGTAGCTGTGTCTCAACCAATATTATTTACTTTCATTCTGTCTTTTATGAACATCAATGCTTTTTCTTTCTTGTTGATGATAGTCTCTGATGCATACGATAATCATTTACTATATTCTAACACAATTGCTTATATAAAATGTTAAGTATTTTTCAATAGTTCTGTAATAATGTATTCCTCTGCACATTTTCTTTTGTTAATTTCAATATGATCTTATGAAAACCTGGAAGACAAGATAAGGAATGACCTACACTAAGGACACCAATCTCATTCATGACTAAAAAGAGTTCAAGTAAAACTGTCTCCTTCCCTGACTACTTCTCTAAAGGTTTTTTTTTTGTGATCTTGGAACAACTTCAGTGTCTTTAATTTGTTATGACAAATCTGCTCAGTGCACTGGTCAGATGATGTTTGCTGCAAGCCAGAACTCTGCACTGAGAGATCTAGGGAATCCTCTTTTATTGATCATTCATAACATAAGAAAAGCTGGCATATACATTCCTGGCTCTGGTTCCTTTATCCTTGCTTCACATGTCGATGTCTCTTCCTCAACTCTTGCTGCTTGACTTGAATGAGAATTGGTAAATTCTGCAGGCACTTGGTAGAAGTGTCAGGTTTTCCTAAATCACTGGATATGATCCCTTGTAAGCCTTCTTAGAAAATCAAAGTGTGCTCACCCCACTTAGGTCTAGCAATACCTAGGCCTTACTACCAAGTAAGAGGCTTCAATTGAAAATAATCTCAAGGGGGTCCCATATGTGAGAAGAAACTGAAAGGGAATGCTAGTTCAAATAACAGAAAGGAAAAAGGCATGTTTTTTTTTGGGTTCCATCTGTCAGCACTAAGCACAGGCTTCCTGGGCATGGGAAAATTACAATGACAGTATTTTCTAACATTTTTCCTACAGCTTAGGACATTTTCATCAAATGTGCATACTGAATGAAATGCAGATAAACATACACTCACTAGCCATTTTGTTAGGAACACCTATATACCTGCTATTCCATGTAATTATCCAAATACCCAATCAATTGGCAGCAGCACAATACATAATAATATGAATTATACATATATGGGCTAAAGCTTCAAGTAATATTTACTTCAAACATAAACATTTTGAAAATAAATAAGTAATCTCTGTGGCATTAAAAGTGGCTTGTTTGTTGGTACCAGATTAGCAAATTCTCCTTTGAAAGATTAATGAAAAATGCTGAATGAAAATGCTTTGTTGATGTAAGAGATTGGAGTAAAATGAACCTACTGGTTTAAGCTGACAGGGCAGCTACAAACATTTTAATAACTGGTGAAGAGAACCAGTAGAGAACATGTCAAACCTTGAGGCCGAGCAGAACTCCACAGGTTCCACTCCCGTCAGCCAAGAACACAAATCTGCCTACACAGGATACAGGCTCGCAGAAACCAAGCAGATAAAATTTGGAATAAGATGAGGCAAAATCTTCCCAATTTTCTTCAACACAGTTTCAATAGAAATTAAAAATGCCACTGATAGCTGTTTAACAAGATATAGTAGACTGTTGAAAAGTAATCATCCTTATTACAAAGTTTTTAATCAACAGTTATTTGAGCATATAAGTATATATAAGCATATAAGTATATAAGGATATTCATGTTCATGTTTTGTTTTTTCTTTTTTTGTTATTATGTTGTCCTCTTCATACTGTTATTTCCTTGTGCTATTGTCATCATACCAAAATAAGAAACTACAGCAATTGCCATTTAAAATCTTATTAACTAATAACAAGAAATTATCTTTTTAAACCATGTTTGTTTCAGCCAAAAGGTTACTGTAAGGGTGGAACAGAACCACCATGATGGCATTAGTAAACATAATTAAAACACATTTTGTGCCTTTTGTGCAGTTTCCTGTAACAGCTTTGCTTCTGGCATATGTAAATCTCAGATTATTTAATCAATGCACAGGTCTTTAGGAGAGCTCATGAAAACACTCAGATAACGCATGAGGTAAGCCACAGCACAATTACAGACAACACAAGCTTGAGCAACAGACTTAATGATAATGACACAGGATGATCATTAAACAATCATAATGAGGAGAGCTGAAGGGCTTCTTTTAAACAGAACACTTTCAATTACATTCTAGGCACCATGTAACTTTTTGCTTGGATAATTATATTAAGGTTATTAGTTTTTCTCTTTCCGGAAGTGGGTTGGGTTGTTTTAATTTAGTTTGTATTGTGAAGTTAATGATTTTGAATAAACACCTTAATCCGGGCCATAGATTAGCCTTGTCTCTGCCTCCTCATGCTCTGTGTTCTAGGTTCCTTCTCTAGGGAAGAGATGACTCAAAATGAAGGTATAGATTCTCAAAGCAGATAGTGTCTATGATGTCAATGAATGTCCAAGCTGGTTGGCGTTGGTTGAACAGCAGTAGAAATAATATCCATGTTTTCTAATATGATGTTCTAATTTTATTACTGGACATATCTAAAAGATAACATGACCATATTATTATGCTTGAGATTTTACCAAGCATAAGTCATTAGATCAAATCCCTTGGAAGTATATATCATGATTTTAAGCAATTAGCCTCACAGGACAGTTTCATCAACCTTATAACTACATACTGATTTTTATTTGTTACTGGGAAATATGGAATAAAATAAATACTTAGTATTTTAAAGGGGTAATTTCTCAGCTAACTGACTGGACTGTATTCTCTTTAAAGGTTTTTTATTTTTTTAGTTAAGAAATGCATTTATTTGAATATTCTGTCCTCAATATAGTTTGTGCCGAGTGATTTTTTTTTTTTCTTAAAATGACCAACAGCCAGAAAAAGTCAAAGAGACTGAACACAGTTCCTCTTTTGAAATCCCCCCAGTTGCAGTCTGTACACGGAGGACAGGCAGGAGCACTTGTCAAGTGGGGAAAAGAGAGGGAGAGAAAGCTAGAGAGAAAGAGAGAGCAAGAAAGGAACATGAAAGTGTGTGAGATGTTCTCTTTGAAGTCACACCTGAGACCTAAAAGCATCAGGGTGGAGCTCATTTTTCATAGCATGTCATGCTTTTTTTTTTTTGCTTTTTTTTTTATAGTTTTGTCTGTCTCTTGCACAATGTGTGCCAGTGGAGGGGGATGCTTTCCAGATAAGACATGGGCAAACATTAAGTTTATGGGATCAAAAGTCTAGAAAAGTTACCGGCTGTTTATGTAGTGTTCGTCATACATTTGTGGGCTCTGTTATTTTTTTTTATAATATAAATAAATATTGAGAAATTTTTCACATCCAACCAGCCCACGCCAGCCAATGTTCTATATAGAAAAAACTTGCAGAGTGTAGAAAGTATGAGCTGGTAAAAGATTAAAGCAAAATTAAGGCTTTTAGGTCTGAGTGATGCTATAAGTGATGACAGCTGAAAATTACATCTGCCTGCTGTAAGACTTCGGTGGTTGTGGGTTTTGTGTCTGTGCCCATAAAACACTTTGGAGGTTTCATTACTATGGCAACTGTATAGGTTCAAGGCATGAGAACCTATGTAAATGCCTTGAACATGTGCTGTAAACTCTTAATGCACTGTAAATCCTATATACTTTCTAGGACAGGTGTTTGAATTAAGTGGAGAAATAGTACCTCTACTAAAAGCATGTTTTGGGGGATTTAAAAAAGTGAACCGTCTATTGATCAAAGGTTATAAAGTCATAAAGATAAACCATTGCAAGGATCTAACTTTAAACATGTTTATTTTCAGTATCTTAAATCACATCCTTGTAGCATTTTCTAAATCCTTGAAAACGTTTTATTTATACCTAAAATTCAGTTTAGTCCAAAATTTTGAAAGGGATAGTGTAAGTAATGTTCCCTTCAAAGTCTGTACTGATTATGTCCAATTGGCATGGGATAATTGATCTCAATGGGAATATCTACATGACCATTTTTTGCCCACTTCTTGACAAAAAAAAAACAAAAAAAAAAAGGGTAAAATATTAACATTTCATGGTCAAGCAAGAATCAAACAAACAGATAAAGTAACTTGATAGATAATAGCCCTTTCTTTTATTTCTTTAAATGTTTAAACCTGATGGATAAACTTTTGGACAGCTTTTTACAGAAAAAAAGAGTTAATATTGTTCCATTCAATGTTGATGGGATTTTGTGAAACTAGATATGTGTTGAATTTTACATTAAACATTTTAATCATTATCATGATTTTCCCTTTGTACCAACCTTGCCAAATATATGGATGATCAAATGCATTCAGGGATCTGCAGCGGATTTCTTCTCAGCTACTCATAGACTGGTCACAGAGGGATTGAGACTACATGATTCATCCTCCATCTATTTCCTTTGCAACTTTCTCTTTCTCCTTGTTTTGTACAAAGTACTGTCAATCACATGATAGACAGCTATAACATTCATTTTTGATAAAAAAAAAAAAAAAAAAAGTTTGGGTATTTAGGGATGAGTAGGTGTGCTTTAGCTGTAATCTCTTCACGTAAAAAAAAAAAAAAAAACATTTACAAATACGTAAAAATTATTTACGATTAATTTGTCTTTAAAGGCAAATTAAAAATGTAATGGTCATTACAATATATGCTTTATATAAAGATTAAATACTGCACAAATTAAACAAGTGAATCAAACATTTTTTATTTCATATTTGAGAGCTTGAATTCATTACATAAATCCTGACTATGTAACACATTTATTGAAACACTTCTTTTTTCTGTCTCGAAATATATGGTATTGCAAAACCTCTATTATCATTAATACTTGATGGTGAATAACAAATGAAATGGCTTCCATCAGAAATAGAGCTACAATGAGCACATGCATTAAAAGCAGCATTCAGAACCAGACATGTGCTGCAAAGCATGAAAAAAACATATGCCTTCATATGTAGTTCAGTCTGTATACATTTTATTTGGAAAAAACCTGATAGATAGAATGAAAATGGCAGTGGTAAATACATATTTTAAGAATATATTTTAAGAAGAAGGATGAGCATAGGGTGATGTATAAGAGCTGAGGAAGGTGCACACAGGTATACTATATTTTATGCAGGAGATGCAACCTGAAAGAAATTAAAGACTATAAGGTGATGGCAGGGGACAGTGTAGCAAGGCAGCATTGGGTGGTGGGCAATAAAATGACTTTGGAGGGGAAGAATAATAGGAGGAGAGTGAAGACTAAAAAAAGAACAACATGGTGGAGACTGAAGCAGGACGATTGAAGTGTGAGATTCAGGGAAGAGATCAGACAGGGGCTCGGTGGTGGTGAAGAGGTGATGGATAATTGAGCAACTACTGCAGACGTGATAGAGGAGACTGCTAGTAAGGTACTGGGCATGACATCTGCAAAGAGAAAGGAAGACACAAAGACACGGTTGTGAAATGAGAAAGTGCATGAAAGCATAAGGAGAAAGAGGTTGGCAAAACAGGATTGGGATCAGCAGAGAGATGAGAAAAGTAGGCAGGAGCACGTGGCCATTGCCAGGAAATGTTCGAGCTCAGAGCAAGCCCTCCATATTCTGCCTCACCTTTCCGGGGAAGCCCAGCTTACTGCTCAGCAACTGCCAGCCAATCACATGCTGGAGTATGATGTCCTGAAGCGTGTGATCCTCCATGCAAGTGGAGAGGACCCCGGAGCAGCACAGACAGCGGTTCCCCTCACTAACACATATCGCGAGGTCAGCCGTCCATTCGCATTCGGCCAGTGGCAAGATGGCTACTGGACGAGGTCCGGAGCACCAAAGAGGTTCTTGACCTTGTAGAACTGGAGCAATTCGTTGCATGGCTTCGGCCGTGGACAGCGGAATGGTCCAATGCCAGCCTCCGGCAGCAGTGGATAAGGCGGTCCAGCTGGCGGAAGGCTAAGTGGCTGCATACCTAGGGGCTGGCGATTCCCCTGCGACTACTCCTAGCTCAACCTCTCTCGTTTCTAGTGTCTCTTCCCGCTCTCCTCCTATTCCTCTACCACGGAGATGGGGGCTAATCCCCTCGAAGCCGATGGCTCAACTGCGAGCCCCTCCTCCTTTCTCTCCCTCCCCCTCTCCTACTGCTCATACTTTTTATCTTTCGAGGTCTGTGTCTTATGTCCCACAAGTGGGTGATTCGGACCACGCAGTTGCAGAGCGAAAGCCTGGGCCAGTCTGTTGGCGCTGCGGGGAACCAGGGCATTTCGACCACGCCCTCGACCAGGTGAGAGTAATTCATGGTCAGCAAGTCCAGCCAAACATTGTGCTTTACTATCCCTACTTTGTGGTTATTAAGGATAAGTCATACCGAGTGACGCAGGACACTCAAACCAGAGAGGAAACGACCTGATTGTTGGTCCCAAAGAGTTGCAGCATCTCCGCACAGAGTTTTGTGGAGGAACTCATTTGTGTTATCTCCCGAGTAGGGATTCCAAAAGAGATCCTAATTGATCAGGGTACGGCCTTCATGTCACAAACACCACGCGAACTGTACAGGTTATTGGGGATTAAATCAATCTGCACTAGCGTATACCATCCTCAAACTTCTGGCTTAGTGAAGCGATTTAATCGGACTCTCAAAACCATGACCCGGAAGTTTATACATTGAGATGCATGGAACTGGGGTATGTGGCTCAAGCCCCTGTTATTCGCACTACGAGAGGTCCTGCAAGCCTCCACAGGGTTTCCCTCTTTGAATTATTATTATACGGCCACAATCCGCGCAGAGTGTTTGATGTCATCCATAAAAACTGGGAGGACGGACCTTCGACCAGTAAAAACTAAATTCAGTACATTCTTGACCTGAGAGCAAAACTCCACACATTAGGACAACCAACCATGGGGAATTTTCTACAGGCTCAAGAACGGCAATCCCAGCTGTATAATAGACATGCGCAGCTGCAACAATTTTCACCGGGAGATAAAGTTCTCAATCTGCTACCCACACCAAGTTCTAAACTACTCGCAAAGTGGCAAGGAACTTTTGAGGTTACACGGCGGGTGGGAGATGTCGAAAATGACGTGGGGTGCACAGATAAAGGCAATACACTCCAGGTGTACCACCTCAACCTCCTGAAACCATGGAGGGAGCCTGTGTCTCTAGCAATGGTAGTTCCTGAGAGGGAGGAGCTGGGACTGGAGGTAAGGCCAAAATCCATGTCAGAATTTGCCTCTGTCCCCTGTGGAGACCACCTCTTGCCATTGCAGAGAGCACAGGTAGAGAGGTTGCAACAAGAGTTTGCGGATGTGTTTTTCCCCCTACCTAGTCGAACAAACTTCATAGAACACCATATTGATAGTGGTGCGTAATCGCCCATACCGGCTACCTGAACACAAAAAAAAACATGGTTCGGGACAAACTCAAGGCTGTGCTTGACATTGGGGTAGTCGAGGAGTCTCACAGTTATTGGAGCAGCCCGGTGGTCTTAGTGCTGAAGAGTGACGGGTCGGTCCTGTTCTGTGTAGACTATTGAAAAGTCAACACAATGTCTAAATTTGACGCATATCCAATTCCTTGAATCAATGAGCTGCTTGATGGGTTAGGGGCGGCATGCTTTTATTCGACACTGGATTTAACCAAGGGATATTGGCAAATCTCCTTGACTCCAATATCCCAGGAAAAAACTGCTTTTTCACTCTGTTCAGTTTGGGACTCCACTGACATCTAGGGGAAGTTCATTCCCCCACCTTGGTGCCAGAGCAGAGAAAAGCCTTGAAGTATACTTACTTCTCATTCTGAGAAAAAGTGGTACCAGTCAAACAGTGGTGGAGGATCTCAGACAGCGTGGTGCAGTGCGAGTTGTGATGAGGTCTCTGAGGCAGTCTTCTACTGACTTTCATTCCCCTTCTCTCCAGCATGTACCTCCACCTCTCCAGGCTCTTCTCAACCTGCTCCCTACTCTCACCACAAATCACAATATTATCTGCAAACATCATATCCTATGAAGACTCCTGTCTGACCTCGTCCTTCAAGCTGTCCATCACTACTGCAAACAGGAAAGAGCTCAGAGCCGATCCATGATGCAGTCCAACCTCCACCTTGAACCAGTCTGTCATTCCTACTGCACACTTCACTGCTGTCACACTGTTCCCATACCTGTATGCCACCATCACATACTTCTCTGGCACACCTGACTTTCTCATACAATACCACAACTACTGTCTTGGTACCTTGTCGTACGCTTTCTCTAAATCCACAAACACACAATGCAACTCCAATCTCCTACAATCTCCTTTAGATTGCATCTCCTACATAGAATATAGTCCACCTGTGTGCACCTTTCTCCACTCTTATACGTCACCCTATACTCCTCCTTCTTTTTAAAATAAGTATTCACCACTGCCATTTCCATTATTTTAGCACCATTCTACCACCATCTGCTCTTCCACATTCTTCTCACCAAGGCCATACCTAACCATCACCTTCTCATCACCTCTGTTCCTATTTACCCACATGCCCGTTTATGTCTGCCCCAATCACCAACTGTTCATACAGTAATATAACACATAATTGTGAGGTACACTCTTCAGCACATCTAACTCGATCCATAATTCTCCTCCATCTCGCAACCCACTTGTGGAGCATAAGCTCTAATGACATTCATCATCACCCCTTCAACTTCCAGCTTCACGTTCATAAACTGAATCAGAACCTATAAACTAATTAGTTCATAAACTAATCAGAAACTGTCTTCACCTCCACTACACTCTTACTATTCTCTTCTTTTAGAATCACCCCTACACCAGTAAAAAAAAACCTCTTTCGACTTGGACTCCTGAACACACAACATAATCTACCTTTTTCCTCTCCATTATATCAGCTATCTTTCTACCTTTACCCTAACCTCCACTCTCCTCCACTTCTCCTTTCCCTGCTGTCTCTGTAGACATCTTCCTCCTCTCCTTCTCCTCTTTCGGCCAACAGTAGCCCAATTTCCACTGGTACCCTGTTGGCTAACAATACCTGTTGTGGTCGTTGGTAACCTGGGCCTCGACCGATCTGGTATGAAATTCTGATTCCTGATCCGCATATTTGATTTGGCACGTTTTACACTGGATGCCCTTCCTAACACACAGTCTCTCCATTTGTCCAGACTTCGAACCAGCACTAAGAGTGCACTGGCTTGTGCAACTCTAATGGCTGGGTTGATAAACGGATATAAGTTTAGTCTATAAGACCGTGGTGAGACCTGCTATGTTGTACGGTTTAGAGACAGAGATTTTCATTGGAAGTGACGAGGATGGACAGGATTAGAAACAACTTTATTAGAGGCACCACACATGTAGGATGTTTTTGAGACAAGGTGAGGGAGGTGAGATTTGAGATGGTTTGGACATGTGCAGAGGATGCTACATGGGGTTTATTGGTAGGAGAATGCTGAGGATGGAGCCGACTGGCAGGAGGAAAAGAAGAAGGTCAAGGAGGAGATTTATAGATGTAGTGAAGGAAGACATGCAGGCGGTTAATTTTAAAGAAGCAGATGTAAAGAACAGGGTAGTATGTAGATGGATGATCCGTTGTGGTGACCCCTAAAAAAAGCAGTTGACGAAGGAGAAGAAGAATATATATATATATATGAAATGGCACACAAACAGCAGACACATATGGGTACACATTACAGATCTAAAAATACATATCAAATATATAAATCTGAAAATATTTACTGTTGTAAATATTACTTATGCATTGTGTGTCTCATTGTGTGTGCGTGTGTGATTTGTGTGCATCAATGTGTGTTCAGTGTGTGCGTGCGTGCGTGCGTGCGTGCGTGTGTGCGTGCGTGTGTGTGTGTGTGTGTGTGTGTGTGAGTGTGACTTTATGATTACATTACATGTTACTCTTTGTTCTTACTGTACATGTTTCCTTTGCCTTATCCAATATCATATTCCAAATAGCACCAATATGTAATATGTAATGATTTAGCCTGTAAATCAGCAGATATGAGATGCCTGTGTGTTAATCCATGTTCTCCTGCAATAGGCAAAACTACTGCATGATTTGTGTGTACTGGTCTATTTGCCATTGTGTATGAGTTTAGGTGTGACAGCCATTAGTCTTCCGAAGTCATCTCAGTCATTCGTCTGTAACCATGTTCATTTGTTTTACTGACTATTACCTTCTAAAATGGATGTTTTATGGGTGTGCTTTTTTTCAGCGCATGGATGTTTACAGCAAATCCAAAGCTAATTTGCTTATAACATAGTAATTTAGCACATGCTATTAATTATTCAGATTAATGCACAATCAAATCAGCTCACAAAAACAGTCTACAGTGTGAACTAATTTGACATCATTCTAATTGGACACTCAGATGGACTTTTTAGATTTTGCTATCTTTTTTAGTTAATTTTTTTAAATAGTTTACTCATGTAATAATAGAAGTCACGATACTAGCTATAATATTAGCATGATAGATTGATTATTCACTTATTGATCTTACTAACAGTGCTTTGGCAAAATTATTTGTTGCAGCTTTTCATATCCATCTCCATTTCATAGTGATGTGGGTCAGCCCCTGTCTCTGCAGCTCCAGTAGCTCCTCCTGCCAAATGGAGGCGAGAAAAAAGGCAGTGGAACACTGCAGCATCACAAATCATCAGGCTGTTTGGGCTTGGCGTTGGCTACGGGCCAGAACTGCTGCAGTGAAACCGCCTCAGCCCAGAGATTATAATCATACATCAAAGTGGAGTGAGAAAAAGACAGAGTGTGAGTTTATGTATGTGTGAAGAGATGATGTTTTTTTGTTGTCGAAAAGCCTTTTTTTCCCCCTGAACCTAAAATCATCTAACACTCCATGCTGTGAGCTTGTCTCTGGAGTCAGCCACGGCTCTGTGCAGAGGGTCACACACGGGCCATTTCAATAAACTCTGTGTATGTGTTTATATCTATGTATCTGTTCGACTGGCTCTGTCAAGTTTCATGCTGAGAATTGTTCTTCTCTTTTGCATTTTAATCTCTCTGTTTTTCTCCTCTCAGTACAAAAACTCAGATGTGTGCACTAAAAAAGTTGGTCTTTGCACACATGTAGTTTGCACAAAGTTCATTCTGATGTCTGTCAGTTTAAAAGAGCCAAATAAGCTACAGGAGGTTCATCTAGAAAATGTAAGCCATAAAATCCATCACAATCCATGAACCCAGTGGCCTTGATTCCTTTCTTTTATTAATGAACTCAGAAAGCTCTTCATAGCTAATGATGGAAAGATATTATGACATCAATATTAAGGGTCTGAAAAGGTAATCATCTGTTGAGGGATAAGGGGGTACTAGTTCTCTTTCAGGAATTCGAGCTTTAGAAAGGCTTCTGCGTTTCCGCGCTCTGAATCACGTGTGTAATCGATCTAACGGAAAAGCCAGAGGTCAACATGGCATCATGACCAGGAAGCTATAAAAGCACATGCAGTGGAGAAGGCGCAAGCTTCTGTTTGTTCAGGAAGCTCTGTTTGTGTGTATATGTCTTGGTAATGGTAAAAAAAAAAAAAAAAAAAAAAAAAAAAAATACATACATTATACATACATGTATATAAATATATATACAGTACAGACCAAAAGTGTATATATATTATATATACAGTACAGACCAAAAGTGTATATATATATTATATATACAGTACAGACCAAAAGTTTGGACACACCTGCTCATTCAAAGAGTTTTCTTTATTTTCATGACTATGAAAATTGTAGAGTCACACTGAAGGCATCAAAACTATGAATGAACACACGTGGAATTTTATACATAACAAAAAAGTGAACTGAAAATATGTCATATTGTAGGTTCTTCAAAGTAGGCATCAAGAGAATGCCAAGAGTGTGCAAAGCAGTAATATTAGCAAAAGGTGGCTACTTTAAAGAACCTACAATATGACATATTTTCAGTTGTTTCACACTTTTTTGTTATGTATATAATTCCACATGTGTTAATTCATAGTTTTGATGCCTTCAGTGTGACTCTACAATTTTCATAGTCATGAAAATAAAGAAAACTCTTTGAATGAGAAGGTGTGTCCAAACTTTTGGTCTGTACTGTATATATATATATATATATATATATATATATATATATATTATATATATATATATATAAAACGGAAAAGAAATATAAAGGCAAGCAGTCCTTCAGGCTAGGTGTAGCTTGCTTAGGGGCGGAGCATGCTTGGTCAGCTCGCATTGTGCTTGTATGTCCATGTGGATGCTCCTCGCAGTTCTGGCCCCGCATTAGCTGAGGCAAAGCGTCAATTCATGTCTTGTGGCTCGCAATTGGATCTGGCAGAGGTTTTGGAGACGGGGGTTTGAAGATCCAGCACTTTCTTCCAGGGTTCGGAAGCACACCTTTTTTCCTTTTGTGCAGAGAGTGCTGTGTTTTACCTCTCTTCCTCCGAGGAGCTGTCTTGAAACATCAGAGCAACTGGCAACCCAGCATCGAGCTAATATATGCCCATATGAAGGAATTGGGGTTAATACTGAACAGCAAAAAAGTGTACTTTCTCCGGTACAGAGAACCATCTATCTAAGTGTAGTGTGGGATTCAACCATTATGTGGACACAGCTGTCTACTTATGAGTCGAGTCTATCCTCACAGCCGTCAAAAGAGTGAACAAAAGCCAGCTACTTACTGTGAAGCAGTTTCAAAGACTGCTGGGTCTGATGGCAGCTGCATCCAATGTGGTGCCACTTGGCCTCTTATACATGCAACCCCTACAGTGGTGGCTCAGGGACAGAGGGTTCTCACGAAAAGGCAACCCACTCCACCCAATCAAGGTCACATGGCAAGAATTTATATATAGTTTCCTACATCAACCACCTCTCTGGTCTGCGCACTCGCCTCCTTTACAAGCTGCCACAACAGATCCTCCTGTGGGCCCAAGGGAAGCTGCTCTAACTGAGAGCACTATACATCCCGAGGAAGTTAAATCAAGAAGCAGACGTCCTTTCAATGCAAGGGCCGATGCCCGGGGAATAAAGGCCCTTCCTGGAAGTGTTTTAATATTACAGAGCACAAGTGGAACTGTTTGTAACTCAAGCGTTTTTTTTTTTTATTTCTCTGAAATCCACAGACAACTCTTTATACTTCCTTATTTTCTCCATGCTCAGTGTGACACTTGTGACACAAGTCAATTTTGCTCAATTGTAATGGTTTGCAAGTGAAATGACTATATTGCCCACACCTGTTACTTGCCACAGGTGTGTCCAAATACAAATTACAGGAGCATAACATGCTTAAAAAGCAATTCTTTTCTTACAATTTTGACAAAGTATATATATATATATATATAGAGAGAGTCTACTTTTACCACAAAGTTGGAGGCAGAAATAAAACAATGCCAAGACAAAGACTGCCTAAAACACTGATACATTTACTGTATACATGTTAAAAGATACTTCTAATAAGTTAAACAACTTATTTCTAAATCTGTCTATTAGTTATTAGCAGCATTACACTATGGAAAGCTTCCGCCATACAAATCCTTGTCTAAGACCTGTTACTATAGAAACAAATCTGAAACTAACTGTGTTGTCACATGATAATAAATGCACACATTCTGACGAATTAGATTTGTGTATTCAGCCATGAGGTGCATGTCTACCCCTAGCTTCCACTTACACAAAAAGTAAATTTTTTTACATGAAAAATATGCTTATCCTATGACATATACATAGACCTCTACTATAATACTTATACTATAATTATTTTTACTTCACTCACAGGAAATTTAGTTATAGGTGTGTGCATTTAAGAAAAATGGCAAGGGGTGTTAAATAATTGGTTGGGTAAGAAGGATCTCTCTCTCTCTCTCTCTCTCTCTCTCTCTCTCTCTCTCTCTCTCTCTCTCTCTCTCTCTCTCTCTGTCTCTCTGAGTGTGGATGTCTCTGTGGATGTCTGTCTCACACACATAAAACCATACATTGACAATTCACCCTTCCTCTTACGCCTAAACTTGCAGCTGTTTTTAATCTTTTGTCCTTACTGACAAAATTCAACAACATTCAAGCGGGTTGCCATGACAACTATCCCCCAGCTAGCTACTAATTAAAATTCCACCGTAACATCGAAGTTCAGCAGAAAAAAGTGAGCATTGTGTCAGCTTCTGACCGCTGTACACATGACCGAGGTCAGGCTTGTTGCCTTTTTTGACAGTATCTTAGGAGAGCAGGAATTTTCAGCCCTGCTTTCGAGCATTCGAAGCATGGAAACAACATGAAGAAAATTTCATTTTGAGCTCCAAGTTAAGTAATGCATGCTGCAAGCTCAGGAGCTGACAGCAACTGAATATGTCCTCAGTCTTGCTTCTCATTTCTCCTAGACTGACAATTCAAGCGTGGCTGGAAAGACAAGTAGAGATTGAGAGCATAAAAACAGAATCAAGCAGGAGAATAAAAAGGAAAGCAGATGAGATTCTGGAAAGACCTATTACCATACGTGCACACACCTCTGCACTCATACTTATTCCACAGAGATGTGCACTCATGTGAAGTGATCATAAAGGAATAGGACCAAAACAATTGAATCCTTCTCTCTTTCTCTCTTTCTTGAGTGTTTTCCTATTTTGCAGGCTTTCGGTAATCTCCAATAAGATGCACAAACCTCCTTCAGTGTACCTGATATCTGCAGCCACAGTCACTAAGCACTAAATACTTCAGACAGTCTGGTACACCACTATTAGTTTAGGATGAATAAAACAAATAGAGACTGCATGTGGTTCAATTCTTGCTTGTATACCTTTGACATTACTTTTTCTGAAAACCTATTGATTGTCTATCAGCATCCCTCTATTAGCAGTCCTAAAGGATTAGAGGTAAAGGCAGACAAATTATAAATTCTTTAGCTGACAAGTTGAAACTCCCAAGTGCTTCTCCAGTCCAAGGTTTACCCCAAAGCCTGAAATAACTAGGACTGACATAACTCAAATGTATTACAAGCTCATGATGATTAATATCTACAACATAAACTTCACCAGACATTAAAGATTGCAAAATTGCATAACTTACAATCTCAAAGTCAATAAAATAGACTCATTAATTGGATTTAATTAAACTGACAAAAAAATG
This sequence comes from Silurus lanzhouensis, assembly GCA_039877035.1. Taxonomy (NCBI): domain Eukaryota; kingdom Metazoa; phylum Chordata; class Actinopteri; order Siluriformes; family Siluridae; genus Silurus; species Silurus lanzhouensis. The sequence continues at coordinate 3,305,793 of JBCEWE010002367.1, forward strand.
ATGACCAAATGTGTATTTTACATATATATTTCTCTCACACATGGACACTCTCCCTTCTCTTTAAAGTTCCCCCAACCATTTAAGAGCACAGAAGCTCTCCATCTCAGGGTTTTTTTATTTTATTTTGGATCATTTTATTAGAAAAATCCAACAATCATTTCACTCTTTATTATTCTTCATTATATGCAAGGAGGAAACATATAAAAACAAAACTAAATAAAATACATTATAAACAAAACAGAACATACAGAGAACAGAAAAACAAAAGATTCCCGTCACCTTCCCCCACTGTCAGGACTTAAATCCTGCCAAACTAATACAGTTTATTTAACATAACGGAACTAATTATTTCCAGATGTGATAATTTTACCATGAGCTGTGTATATCTGAAATGCAAAATATCACCATCATCTGATACAGCACGTATCAGATTCAAAACACTGATGCTTGCCTACAAGGCCAAAAAAGGACCAGCACCATCTTACCTCAGAGACTTAATCACATCTCGCACTGCACCACGCTGTCTGAGATCCTCCAGCACTGCCCGACTGGTACCACCTTCTCTCAGAAGTCCCTGACTATCTTCAAGCGACGATTGAAGACCTACCTGAAACACTTAAATTAGCACTTTCCAAGTTTGCTTTGTAGAATTCAAGAGTTGTAATTATATATTCAGTTTGTAATCTTGCCTACCAGTGTAGATTTATTCATTGCTAGAGACTCAAAGCATTTTTGTACCTCGCTCTGGATAAGGGCGTCTGTTAAATGCCACAAATGTAAATGTTAATGTAAATGTGATTCAAGTGCATCATGTTCTAATTCAAACTGTGACATTTTAGACTGAATTAGATGAATTTCCAGGGTCCTTTATCAGGAGGAGGAAAACTTCAGTCATTATAGACAGTGTAAGTCGTTATCAACTATCATATTACTAATATTTGATACTGTTAGCAATACTTGCTGCTGAAATACATTTTTGGATTTGCAGCTAGCTATAGCTGTTCTACTGCGTGTTAAAGATATATGTAGTCGAATGTAGGGAAGTCCATTTTCAGTGTAGTTGAAAATGAATCTTATTAATGAAGCTCAAACACAGTATAGTTGATGCAAGTCTTTCCCCACTGCGGTTCTCATAATAGTGATGACTATTCAATTATACTGTATTGTGTGCCATCGCATGAATGCAAGGACAGATAAAGATAAATTTTTCATCTAATTATCAGGAAAGGGATAGAATGCATTAATTTTTGCTTCTAGATCATTCTATATTCCTGATCTCCTCTTGCTGTGTCCTCGGCTGGGTGTAGTGCAGCAGACTGTGACATTTGGGAATGAGTAGCAAGCTACAGTTACAGCATCATAATGCCCTAAGCCACAATTAAATACGCATAAATACGCTTGAGTAAGACAGACTGGAGTAAGCATGTACATTTAAAAAAATTGTTGAAAAGATTTATCTGGTGGAAAAAATAAATGCTGCTGACCCTGGCAACAGCTATTTTTTGAATAGCCTTGTGAATCAACATGTGCTCGAGGCTACAACACCCTGCCTGGGCTAGTGATTAGTTTAGCCCTGTGAGGTCTCTTCACATATACACACGTGACACTCTTCAACATGTGCGTCTCTCCAAAAAGGGTAATGTAAAAGGAAAGTGGCTCTTCAACCCTCACACCTTTACTCATCCACACTGCTCACAATTCTCTCTAATGATGGCCTTTTATAAGGGCTGTTTTACTTGTTACTAGGCACTTATTTTTAAAAAAAAATGGATTGCAGGTTCTCTCTCTCTCTCTCTCTCTCTCTCTCTCTCTCTCTCTCTCTCTCTCTCTCTCTCTCTCTCTCTCTCTTTCAACTGCAGATCAGAGAGCTATACTGATTTGCACTTTCCTGATAGAAGAATCATAGCATAGGAGATTTTACACTGCTAATGCTCTCTCTCTCTCTCTTGAGTCTTTACTTACTGAAATAAAGTTAGAAAAGAATGAAAAATATTTTCTGCTTTGCTCTATGTTTTTCTTGCTTTTCTTGGCAGAGTGCTCCTCATTTTTAATTGGTTGCTGTTTGGAGAAAGAGAGAGGGAGGGAAAGAGAGAGAGAGAGAGAGAGAGAGAGAGAGGAGAGAGAGAGAGAGAGAAAGCAAAAGTGAGGGTGTAGACTAACTGCCCCCCCATGATGTCCCTGTTTTTGTTATCTGGTCAACTTTATGTCGTTCCAACTCCGTGAGCGAGGATTGAGGGATTTGGGATAAGCTTTCAGAAGTGGTGGAAAACATGTCTCGAAGTCTCTGATGAACAGAAACCAATCGTTTATACAATTTCAGTGGTAAAACTACACTAATTTTTTCAATTGATAATTTTTTATTGTTCTGGAAAGAGTGAGATATATACACGTGCACATAACTACATATTACACCACTACATCACATTTTTAATATCATGCTATTACACCGATGATCTCTATATAATCTGATTATTGTTCTCAACCCAATTTTATGGTCTAAGCTTCTAATACTCTGTCTCGCTGTATCAGGCGATGTAATATTATCAAATAGAATATCTATGTACAAGACTAATAGCATACTGCAGTCACCTGAAAGACCACCAGATGTCTCAGTTACAAGAGTTCTAGTCTGGCTGTGATTATAACACTTCAGGTTCAATCCTTACACAAACTCTGGCTCTGTGATAAAGCACAATTTATCCAGAGCACTTTAATGGGGGACACTGCAAGGGCAGCCTAATGTTTTCCATACTAGTTACATCAATAAGTGGGATCAAGAAAGCCGACTAACTGGCAAAACTGGACCAATTAGCATTTTTGCATGTGCTTGTACATTTATTGCAGTTTCTATGCTTTTTATACCAATTAATGGCCACATGGACTGCCTGGTACATACATCTTTTGATAAATGAGAGTAAACTGTACTACTTTTCACATGGTGGAACAGGAGCCTATGTAATCTCTTATACTGTTTATAGCAAGAAACAGTCCTTGCACATCACATTTATTAATAGTTAATTGTTAAATTATTTAATGAGGAATAAGGTCTTTGATACTCAATCAGAAAATTTGGTCTGGACAATGTGGTTGCCAAAAAGAATATATGTGTGCAAATTATTGTACATAATAAAACATAGAACATACAACATAGAACTCCTGGTAAGGAGGTACATGAGTTCATACATCTGTATTTGTAAGCAATATAGTATGAGTGTGATCACAGTTGTAAGTTGAGTAATATCTTGTGTAACTTAAGGATTTTAGTACTGTCCACAAACCTTTACATTTACATTTTAAAGCAACTGGCAGATGAAATTATCCAGAGCAACTTATCTTATTTGATCTTTATCTTAATCAAACAACCTAGCAGCTATGGTTTTAAGAGCCATGCTCAAGGGCTCAGGAGTAACTGCTTGGTGTGGCTAGGATTTGAACTCATGACCTTCAGATACAAAGGTCAATTCCTTAACCACTAAACTACCACCTCCCCACAAACCTTTGTCCCTACAGCGTTGTGGTCATCATGCAAATGACTACAACATTCTCCAGAAGTAGATTCTCCAAGATTCTCAGTTAATACTACAAGACATGTTTGCAAAAGTTACACCTGAGGCTGATTATTTATTTGTTATTCACAGAGATAGACACGATATTGCCAAAAGTATTGGGTCACCTACTCATAAGTAAGGTATGTGATTTTGAGCATTGCGTTCCCCATTTAGTCCCAATTTGCTCTTATAATTCCCTCCACTCTTTAGGGAAGCTGTTCTACTAGATTTTCAAGGGTGCTTGTGAAAACGTTTTGTTAATCAAAACCTTGTGAGGTTATTATGAAAGGCAGGTGCTGATGTAGGTAAGAAGGCCTAGGGTGCAGTCAGCGTTCCAATTTATCCCAAAAGTGTTCAGTATGGATGAGATCAGAGCTCTATAAGAGACCACTCAAGATCTTCTCTCCAAAGCATGTAAACCAAATCTTCAAGGAGCTCACTTTGTGCACAGGGGCATTGCCATGCTGGAACAGGTTTTGGGTTTTTAAGTTCAAGTGAATGCAAAATTTGATTATAGAGCATCTAAAGATGTCATATACAATTGAGTGCCTCCAGCTTTGTGGTAACAGTTTGGAAAAGAACCACATATAGCAAGAAAAGTCAGGTGATCCAATATTTTTGGCAATATAGTGTATGTGCATGAACATGCACTGAAATTTTCTGTTTGTGAGCGTGTGTTAAGTGTGTGTTATATTTTCTGGATCCTCAGGCAGTTATAAAGACTCTTGCTCAGGGACCCAAGCATGCAACCTTCAAAACTGTAGCTTTACAGATCGCCCCACTAAGTCACCACTTCCACAACTGGCTATACAAATACCATGCACTTTTTGATCATTTTGTTGTAGTTGCTTTACTACTACAAGATGTTTACATTCAAATAATTCTAAATCAAGAACAGTTTCACTCAACATAGTAAAAACCATGTTTTTCCAAACTTTTTTTCTTATTCCTGCATAAATTGTTAGTTTGTTGGATATCCCATGATGCATCTCATTTTCTGCTATTTATTTGTTAGTCAGTGTTCTGCTCTGACTGCAAAAATCATTCACAGTACAATCCTGTAAAACAGCATTTTACTATTTGTACCACTCTGCTTCATGTGTTCCTCATGCAATTAATTCCCAATTCTAGAAATAATTTATTACAAACTGTTTCTACCCTGTGACTGTAAATCAGGTATGGCAACAGATAAAGCTTTATCTCACTGTGGCTTCTTTGGCAAAAATAAACCTAATATTTGGCCTTATCTTGATTGTCAGATAATTAGTATTAATTTCTTCACCATCACACTTGCAATCTTGCTGTTGTAGTAAATATCAACATGACTGTGATTAGTTGCAGTACTTGGCCTGCAGCCTTGTGCTTCTGGCTGAATCACAGTCAGGCTTATATTCACTACAACAGCAATCCTGCTTGTGCATGTCACTGATTTTTTTTCTATTTTTTTTTTTTATTCTATTTTAGAAACCTTGACGGTCTAGAAAATGGCAGACATACCAGAATAACGATCTATATATTAAAGAAAGTGCACCTTACAAAGTCTTATTTTCTTCCAAGCAGTCTGGATATAATTATTTATTACTATTACATCGAATCAATGCCTTGATTATTGGTTTGAATAAGGATTGCAATGCACTGACTACATACTTTAACTAAAAAAACTACACTATAGCTCTATTTCCCTTCTGTCATTACAAATTCATAATTTAGCTTCCAGCCTAGATATGCAACATCTCCAGAATTCAAGATTTTGTGTAAACAGGTGTTTCTGCTCTGAGGATATGATTATCCTTTCAAGAATCACTTTAACTATGACCTTCTTACATTTGCTTGCACTGAGCAGGCCATTTCCCAGTCACCCAGAGATGCTTTATGCAAGAGCACTGCCATCTCAGAGGCAACTCTGATATCGATTTGAACATAAGCCTTCACCGACTCCTTGCTGGCTTACGAGGGGGAAAATTAGCTTTAATGGACAAGATGAAAAGAAGACGAAGAGCACGATCCGTAAGCAAACACTGCAGAGAAACTGTCGTAACAGTTACATTTCATTAGGTATTGTTGATGCAGTCAAATAAAACAGACTCCTGTGACCTGGTTATTCAAGTTATTATAATGCTGTGCATCACATTTCTGTGTGGGAAGAGAAGGAAGAAAGAAAATAGTAACTGTTTTGTTCATTTAATTGAACTATTTTACGATATTTGCCTTCCATTAAAATCTGAAATTTCAGCACGTATGAACAGATATAGTACTCTTATGGAAAGTACTTTTTCCATTACAGTGTAATACACTGGAATACACTGCATCATATACAAACCAAGGCATATTGTATATTAAATCAGATACTTTGCATTTTCACTAAATCTTTTGTCTCCACAACCTGTGACTGATGGCACAGGCCATGACTTTGGGGCCCAATTTGTTGACCAAGAATACTGAAGGACTAGTGTTGTGTCGCATTGTGTATCTTTTTTTTTTTGATTAAATAAAGCTATGGTATTGTATTAGTATAAATGATGTCATGGATTAAGAGATAAAAATAAATAAAATGTAATTCAGGCAGTTAAGTGAAATCTGACTGTGGTATAAGAAGGAATGGCATACAAATATTTCCAATAGTTTTGCAAGAAAGCTGTTCTGGTTGAGCAGTGCTATATATTACAAGTCTGAAATGTGAGCCAATAAGATTTTTCTTTTTGATTATTTGTTTTTATAAACTAGTGTATTATAAACTTTATTGGTACCTATCATGGTAAACAGAATAGTTGTCATTCTTTGATCAAATAAACAAAAACTAATAACCTATAGGTAACTAATAGGCTATTTGCATTCATCTCTGCAATTACTACCGATTATATTTTTGTTAATGTGTCAGAGACTGGTATAATATATATTTTCCATATAAATCCAGGGGGTCTGCATAGCCATAAGCATGTTATTACACTAATATCTCAGACAGCTAATATCACAGAAATTTGACAATAAACTGGTCATGTTTGAACGTTTAAAATTGCATATAATGTTGTGGATGATTTAGAAACTAAATTATGCCTTCTATCCAATTTATCACCAAAGACAGCTTATAACTCCCTCACCAACATCTCTCTCACTCTCTCTCTCTCTCTCTCTCTTTCTCTCTCTCTCTCTCTCTCTCTCTCACTCTCTCTCTCTCTCTCTCTCTCTCGCTCTGTCCCTGATTGTACTTGTTAAATTAAACTGCACATTTCTATTTTTGGTCAAATTGGACATTGAGAAAAGCATTCCAAATCTTTTTAGTCCGTGCAGAGCATCGTTCTGCATAGGTGGTTTTGGTTCTTCAGCTACAAATTAGTTTCAGGAAAGCATCCAAATCTAGCACTTTCTCTTTTGTACAGAAGGTGCCTAGTAGCTATTTTCACACCTGTGGCCTGTAACTGATATTATCAGCCCTCCAGTTCCTGATGTGATAACAGGTTCACAGCAGTGCTTCCAGTATTGGCTGATGTATTACTTTTTTCAAAGGGTTTTTTCTCACTAATTTGGCTAAGCATGGTTCCCAGGTACTTCACACCCATTGACCAAGTGGACACCCTGTCCAGTTCATGCCGAGGTTTGTAAAAATGACAACAGTAGAAATTCTGGGGGCATTTTAAAAGATATTCTTGAGAAGGTTTCACTCAGTTTCACACAGTTAGAATTTCTGTGTTTGGCAAACATGAAAGCATTATGCGGAGAAAACATACTGCACCCTCTCGTCATCCACTTTCAAAGATATTTTTATTTAAACTAGATAAAGATTACACTGAGCTTTCATTTGCCTGCACAAATAACTGCAGCCTCTGTAGAGGAAGCCAATCTTTCAAAACCTTAATTGCCCATTTGAGTGTTTTTCTTTTTTATGATATCTGCATTCTTTTTCTAATTTCTAATTAGGCTGTGTAAACTTGTCCTACCTCACTTCTCAAAAGTCTGGTATACCGCATAAATGGTCAAATGAAATCAGGAAAAACATATGCAAGCATGTTGTTGTTTTTAATGACTGCTTGATATAAAAAAAATTCTCTCATAGCAATGCGATTACAAAAAATTTAAAAATTATAAAAAAATCAATACCATCAAATGAATCAGTTTTAAAAAATCAGCTTTTAGTATAACAGTGAATAATCCAACAATGAAACCAAAATAAATGTATTTTTTGCAAGATGTATTTCTGCTAGTCCATTTAAACAAGCCACTGCTGCTTATATGGTACCTCCCAAGAAGATATTTTATATCCTAAGAGTTATTTGCATTAGTGTATCATTCTTACAGCATTTGGCAGACACCCTTATCCAGAGCAATTGAGCAGGTGAGGGTTAAGAACATTTCAGCACTGGGTCTGCCTGGAATCATATCCTGGCCATGTTCTCTCAGGCAGCCAGCAGAAATAAGAATAAAGTACTTGCTATTTCACATCATATATTCGTGACTCAAGATTTTAGAACAGCAGGACAAATTGGGAGGCGAAGGTTATGAAAGGGTGTGCTGTGGAAGTGCAGTTAATTGTGGTTGTAACTCTGGACAGGGAACAAAATAGGGAAACATGTACTCAAGTCTAAAAAGAGAGAATGCAAAGAACTCTTAGATGATTGGCAGTGCTGTTAAGGGGCTTGGACAGCTATCCAATCACAGAATCCCAATGTTTTTTCTTCTTCTGGATATTAAAAAATAATGCATTTTTATTTGCCTACATTTTCATAACTAAGAAGTGTCTGAAACAGGCATTGAAGCCTCTGCTGTCTCATAAGTCAGATGCAGTTGTTATAATACAATGTACCTGTAAGAGAACAGTCTGAGACAGACTTTGAAGGTAGCATACATCACAACATTGCTAAGTTACTGACAGTCACTAAGAAGAAATAAAATACCACTGGGGAGAACAGAGGGAATATTCTGTGAATACAGCATCCAGATCTTGCTACAAATAATAATAAAAAAAATCTTAAGAAACAAATAAATGCATATTTGTTCAAAAAGTGCATTCTCACTCCCAAACTTTTTGTCTAAAACTATGAATAATCTTTTCATTTTATTTGTAACACATACAGCTGCACAGTCAGGCAACCATTTAATCATCTGTCTTTTATTTTATTTATAACAATCATTATAAACATCTGTCTTTTATTTACACTAAAACAGTACAAATAACAATTACAATTTGGTGAATATCTCTTGCAATTTGAAGCCTCTCTTACAAGCATTGCCTGGCCTCCATCTAATGTTCTCAATTCCCTTGTGTTGAAAAAAAATAAAATGTGCCAAGCGCATTCATTTATTTGAAGCGAGTATTACATATCAGGGTTGTCACTGGCTTCGTACGAGGTTGTCATTTTGAGTTTCCCAGGCTAATCACAAAGACTAAGTGACAGTATAATTCTGCTCTACCTATAGCATGTGGTACAGAAATAAAAGTGTAATTCCGTCATATAACATCTAATATAACAAACAAATAAAACTGATAAAGCTAAAAACATTTTAATTCTAGATAACCTCTGCTCTTTAACCTGCTCACACTGATTCACACCTCCAAAATTCTATTAGTTTTTTCAGCATTCTGACAGCCAGTATTATAGCAGTGAGGAATATATTTATGGCAAAAGCTATAGTGCAGTAGTCAATGAGCATTGTTCTCTTGGCACTGTGATTTGGGGGAAAGACGTCAATCAAAGCCTTTACTAGAACTCTAGGTCTGCTCTTCCAAACACAAGCACTACCACCACCGCAAACACTTCAGGGTTCAAATCGATCAAACCAACCCACTGCACTGCAGTGTGTATTAATTTATGGTGGACCTGACTAATAGTTAATGCAATGTGTTGTTAGGCCCCCAGGTCTTTATTCAGAGTGATTAAATGTCTGAGTGTCATCATGCATATTCAGTAGCGTGTATTAGAGGTAAACGCAGTAGTACAAATGCCATAAACCATTGCAAAGAGAATATTTTGTGACATGGGTTATGCAATGTGAATCATAAAGATGTGTCAAGAAATTTAGTGGGAATTACATTAATGATAAAGAAACCAAATGTTCCTTTACACATTTCCTTTATAAATACCACAGGCTTTCTACATTTTACTACTAATATATTTGTTAGTTAAAGCATTTGGGAATGAAGCAAAAATACAATGAGAGATTCTATTCCAAAGACTCCTTGAAAGGGTTGATTTTCCTATCTGCTGAAACAGATATGGGGGCACTGCCTGTGCCCTTACACTCCCAAACTGGTCGACTTTCTGTGATCAGCAGACCTAGTCAGGGGTGGTCATAAGCCGTTGCAAAGGCAGGGGTGAAAAATATATAAAAACACCACCTCCTACACAATGTGGGAGAAGAAAACAGGTGATATTAGCTCAATATTTCTCTACTGATAGGCACCCTAGAGGGCACATCTCATCACTTATAGGGGCATCTAGAGGGCATTGCATAATGCTTTCTTGAATGTAAGAGACCGTATAGAACACTGCATCTGATTATCTATAATGGAAAAACAAATGTTAAGCCATTTTATCATGTTTACAAATAAGGGGACCTTATAGGGCCCTGCATCACTGGAAGGCTACCCTAGGTGGCATTTCATTGTTTTTTTTTTTCTACTGTTGCTGTACCCTGAAGGGACTTTTCTCATTTTTTATTTAGCAAAAGGACACCCATGATGGTATTTTGCAGTGTTTTTCAATGCCGGAACATCTGTGAGAAATACAAAGTATATAGACATCTAACCACCAAAAACATATTGTTTGCTTATTGAAGATCATATCATATGCTGTTATAAAAAGCCTCCACTCTTTTGGGAATCCTTAGGTATGTATTTAGTAGCTTTGCCCATTTAGCCAAATGAGTATTAGCAAAGTCAGGTACAGATGTCAGAGAAGATGTGCACATTTAGCATTCCAGTTTGTTCCAAAGTTTAGTGGGGTTAAGGCCATGGCTCAATGCAGTGCAAATTAAAGAAAACTATACATGTGTATTGGATAGCTACAAGTTCTGGCCACTTCTGGTTAAATGAATGTTGTTTATAGTAGTTGAGCTGTAGTTTGCATTCTTACAGGATGGCATTATTTTATTCCAAGATGAGATGTCTTGACTCGAATTCACACGTGACATACTGTACATACACGTTATCAAGCACGTTGCATCAGGACCTCCAATAATCCACACTGGGCAAGTCTCAAATGCATTTCCATTATTACACTTTTTCCAAGTTACTGAAAAGAGATCAGAATGCCAAAATGTCCAGCATGCAATTATCAATTATAAGTACCCACCTGACATCCATGCCTCTTCTCAACCACACCAGTAAACTGTCTGTGTTATTAAGTGTATACAGTTGTTTCTCATTAAGCTTTTACTTCACATTTAAATGCAAACCTCAGCATTGCACAAGACTTTAAGTTTATATTTGCTTTTAAACCTTAATTTTTAAGCCTATTTAATCTGTTGCGATTTGTTGGCATCAAATGAATTCATAACCTTAAGCAACTAGAGGTTGCACAATTTTTCACATCAATGTAGATTGTGATTTTAAATACAGTCTGAATTTGTGAGTTTAATAGATTTCTGTTGACTTTTCACTTTACTCATTCTGCACACGATGCAGAAAACAAAGTGCAAGCTTCACCTCTGACATGACCAGTGTGGACACTTTTAAACACTTTTAAAAACAGTATTGAATGAGGTCTTTATGTTACATCAGGTTAGACACATTCATGTGGTGCATCTAATGTGATTTGGCTTTTGGATCATTATTATTTGTATCATATACCTTGTAACAAGTTGTCATAAGCAAGGCAAATGTGTTTATTCTATCTTTATACTATCTTTATTAGTAAAAGTAGCAGTTTAGTACTGCATAATGGTGCCATGTATATTCTTTTAGCTGAAAACATTATCACTTTAATACAATTTAGTGGGTTCATGCATAGGATGTACAGCTTTAGTTTACCATAAATAACAACCTTGTAACTGTTTCCATTTTTATTTCCACAATACAATATTATAACTCTACAATTAAATAATTGTTTAAATACTAACATTTATATAGAATAATATTTGCAGAGTGCGGTGAAATGTCACTGTGACCTCTTCTGAGACCTTTACATTTCAAGTTCTCACCGCATGCAAATAATATGCCCGTTTTGCATAAATAAGGCATTGTGTGAAAGAGAAATTATATTTTTTTAGCCAACCTCTTATCAGTCAGTGACCTAGAGGACGGGACTGACATGTACACTGCTTATCCTACTGTGAAGCCTCTTGGTGTAAGATTAGTAACTACTTATAATATATACAGAACTGCAGAGTTGAGGGTTAAGGACCTTACTCAGAGGTCCAGGAGCAGTGGTTTGGTGGTGCTTAGATTCGAATTCATACTCTTTCAATTATAAGTCAAATGCTGATACTATTAAACCAAGCTGTCACTTGTGTTAGAATGTAGTTAGCAACCATAAGGTTTTTTGAAGCAGATGCATTAAGTCTGATTAAGCTCGCTGATGTTAACTACATCTTATATGAATGTGTAGTTCATGTTCACTGGTTTGTTGTCTGTATATAATGCATGAGGAAAAGTTTGATGCACATAGAAAGACACTATATGGGCAACTGATAATCCCACCCACATGAGGGTCTTCCCCGAACTATAAAATTGGAAGCACACAGTTGTTTAGTATGCTTTTTTTCCCCCAGTGAAATCAAGAGTGCTAAAACTAGTTTCAGCATGAAACACAAAGCATTGTCTATGACATGGTTTGCTAAGTTGGCTGTAAAGAAAGTTCCCTGACTGCAAACCCACTCTTGTGGCTGAATAGGTGAATTTACATCAAAATCTAGTGGAAAGCCATCTTAGAAGAGTGAAGGTTGTTACAATAGTAAATATGGAATACAAGATGAAAAACAGCTTAGGAGCTTGGTTTCCACTTGTTATTGATTTTGCACATCTTTTTGTTACTTTAGCTTCTGTAGCACAAAAATCTGATGAACATGGAACCATGGAGTTTTTTTATTTTCTTTCAGCATGAAACATAGCTAATTTTCTAATAAAATAAAAATAAAATAAAAAATCTGTGTATGTGTATATATATATTTATGGTACAGGTTATAATATTTGTGTAATTCCAAGCAAAAAAACAACAGATTAAAGAATGTGATTTTTGAAATATTAAAATACTTCAAATAGGTAAAATTTGTCTACACTGAACTATCCTTATGTCTTATGTACACTCATGTTTTGACTGCAGACCCATACAGGAAGCTGCATCCCCATATTCAGAGGTTTTGTGTGTTTTAACTGTCCATAATGTTGTATTCTGGTGCTCCCCAAAGCTTTCAGCTCCCCAAAGACAATATGAATGCTAAGTAGCAAAGAGAACACAAGGGTTAATTCAAACAAACAAAATGAAAAATTTTCACTGTTGGTCTGTTGCAAGGTTGCATGTAGGAGATGTTTTAGCATGAACCTCGAGCAGCACCTAGTGATTATCCTAGAATACTGCAGGAGCTTTTGCCCAATGAATAAAATGCGTATTTGTTGTTGCCACCACCCTGCAGAATCATTCAAACATGTGGCTTTTTATTTCAGCTAAAGCAGGTTTTTAGCTATATGTTTTCTGTTTTAAGCATTTGATATGGGTCAGTAAGTGAGTGTGTGTGTGTGTGTGTGTGTGTGTGTGTGTGTGTGTGTGTGTGTGTGTGTGTGCGTGTGTGTGTGCGTGCGTGCGTGCTTGTGTGCGTGTGTGTGTGTGTGTGTGTGTGTGTAATGTTATTAACAGTAAAATTACCTCATTAACATATTTTTTATCTTAGAATAACCAGACCTATCCCGTGCATCTGATGCTTCATAACAAACAAGCCTTACAGTACTTTTCCAACCAATTCAGTCAGATGTGACAATTAAGCTGGACAAAATTTTTATCCACAGCCCTAATTTTCTAATGTAATATGCATATTAAATCTTGTATGAAACTCTGAACACTCTGAACACCATACTGACCTAATCATGAGCACCTTCAACCAGCTAAATTGCTTATTTTTAGCACAGAACTGCACTGAAGGAGTCAGCAGGACATGGGCAAGCATTGTAAGAAGAGTGGTCCACTTCAAACAATCAAATTGCGCACATCCTGAGGAAGCATTGCACACTTCCTTATTAAGACAGGAGAGAGAAAGAGAGAGAGAGAGAGAGAGAGAGAGAGAGAGAGAGAGAGAGAGAGAGAGAGAGAGAGAGAGAGAGGAAGACAGGTTTCAGAACAGAACTTTATACATTCTCTTAGTTTCATAGTCACACAACACACCTGGGATGATGGTGCGCTGGCCATTCTGGCCCACTCTGATCCTCATCTTCAATTTTACATTGTGTAAGTGCTTAACTTTTACAACTTAGCTATATGTCTATCAAATCTTTATTGTAACCTTTTTCCATATCTGCTCTTTACTGTTGCATCTGCAGGGCATGATGGTGAGGCACAGAAAGGTAAGTTATGTACTTTGTACCTTACTAGTGTTTGCGTTAGATGTTTATAGAAACACTGCTTGCCCCCAGTTTTATTTAAACTCCCTAATGTTGTGGGGTCTGTATTGTGTGTCAATAGTTTTTATATTAGAACAAAACTTTGTAGTTTGGGATCTGTTGGCCTGCACGAAATAAGTACGGTGCATATGGTGTCTTTGCCCTGAACTTCGATTAGTCTAATACCTTATATTTGCCTGCTTTCCTCCTTCCCATTTTCTCTGTTTAAAAGCCATAATTCCTTCAGTCTTGGAGTGGCCTTCCTGTGGACTCCCTACATTGTCAACAGCCTCTCACTGTTATTGCAGCACAAGAATAAATGCATTGCGTATGAAAATAACATGGAAACTTGGCATCAAACTTTGTCAATAACAAGCATAATTACAGCTGCACTAGATAAATGTATTTCCAAACACAGAAAATACTGTAATACATTGTAAATAGTATTGACTTCTTCAGAGTAAGAATTTCCCCTAAATTTCGATAACCAACTTTCTTCATTCTGGTTCTACCTCCATGTTTAGTGTTCATTATTGACTCGGTAAAGCTGACCATCCTTCCAGCAACCACGGTGGAGAGAGGCAGCAACCTGACACTCCGCTGTGAAGTCAAAGTCAGCCACAGTTCCTCACAACTCATGCACACTCTAAAGTTCCTGAAGGATGAAAGAGTGGTCTCCTCCAAAAACACAACTGATGCTGTGGTGGACTTCAGCCTAGTCCCAGCCAGGGCTTCCCACTCAGGCCTTTACATATGCCAAGTCCAAATCGACAAAAAGGAGATGAAGAGCAAGCCAGAGAGAATCACTGTAAAAGGTACAGTGTGTAGGACAAATGATAGGTGGAGCAAATGGAAATGTTAAAAGATGATGTGGATGAGAACTTTATTGTCATTGTAGAAACAAGTCTAAAGATAATGCATGGTTAAATATAGAACATTATTGGCATTATTGGCATATACAAGGACATAGTAAAGCAGTATCATTCCCCAAATTTAATATCTACAAAATGTTACAAGTTTTGTGTTAAATGTCTTGTTCCTGTTTGACTACAACAATAATGTCATAAGTGATCAGTGCCTATGTAAAGTGGTAATATGCATTTACATAGCAAGTATATGGTCAGGGCTGTAGAACTTTTGTTAATTAAAATTAATATAAAAAAAATTATTTTTAAAAAGACTATGGGTAGGTATTAATTAATAACTAGTTTTTGTCCTAAAAAGATGTAGATATTGTGATTATTTGACACCCCTAATGCACACAAATTAGGTTGCCAGATTTCTTTGGTGTGTTACTATTTTTTTACCCAAACCCCAAACCCAACTTGCTCGGTCCAAGTTCATTGGAAAATTTTTGGCAAGTGCATTAAGCATCATGAAGGGCATTTGACTAACTTTTTTCCAATTTAGTAAAAAACTAATAATAATTGTATTAATAATTCTGTATCCATGCAGGCCTTCAGACTCCATTGCTGAATGTACAGCCCAGCATTGTGAATGAGGGGGATGAAGTTGTGGTCACATGCAGTGCACCAGATGAAACCGGTGGTCTGAATATCTACTTCTACAAGAACAATACAGAAATTAAACATGACCATACCAATAAAAATTCAGCAACCTTTAAAGTTAAAGTTCAGGAAACTGGAAACAACGTCTTTCATTGTAATTACATGCTAATGCTGCACCCCACTGCAGGCTTTTCCAACAACAGCAAAAATGTGAAAATCTTTGTGAGAGGTAAAGACTGACAAACACAAGACATTTCAGCTATTTGGCTTTGCTTTAAGGCATGCTGGTCATTCCTGATTGACAGTCAAGCAAAAGAGCTTTAAATACTAATCCTCCTCAACATTTAAAGGCAGTTATTGTTGCTATATTTCATTGTGTATTTTAATTTTGTTTATTTTCTTTCCAGCACTTGAGATAACACCATCAATAAGAATTATTCCTAAAGCAGATGTTGTGGAGGGCGACCGGGTGGGCATTTTTTGTAATGTTTCAGATTATTCCCGAAATGATCTTGAAGTCTTCCTGACCAGTGACACTGTGTTGCACAAATCATTCAAGTCATTTGAATACAGCTTTGTTGCAAAAGAAAATTATTCTGGAGAATATGTATGTAAAACTGAATGGCGCAATGTCCAGAAGAGCTCCAAGGCCCAGCTGAAGGTAAAAGGTAACTATCCACAAAAACCATTAAGTTCATCTTACAATATTAGTGCAGTTTTTATAAGGTTACTGATCGTATCTACTGCACTAATGAAACTGTCTTGTTTACCACTTAGAGTTGTTTTCCAGGCCTGTGCTAAGTATGACTCCAGATTATGTGTTTGAGGGACAAAAATTCACCCTGAAATGTAAAAGTTTAGCTAGCTCGGAAACCC
This sequence comes from Silurus lanzhouensis, assembly GCA_039877035.1. NCBI lineage: Eukaryota > Metazoa > Chordata > Actinopteri > Siluriformes > Siluridae > Silurus > Silurus lanzhouensis. The sequence goes on from JBCEWE010002367.1 coordinate 3,322,247, forward strand.
AAATCAATGTGAAGTACACTCTGTATAAAGACAAGAAAAAACTAAGCAGCTCCAGCACCTTGGCAAACAAAGCCAGCAGTGGGACTTACTACTGCGAGGCTGAAGCTAATGGCATCACCAAAGCCAGCACAACATTGGTTGTTAATGTTAAAGGTAAGCAAACAGTAAAGCTTTCCAGTATATGATATCAACATTGACTATAGGCTCAAATTATGAATGATTATGCCATTCTTCTATACATATGTTTTCACAAAATTTGGTAATATAAAAAGTTTATAACTATGTTATTGCACATTATTGAACTATTGTTTGTCAGTCTGTGTTATTTGGATATACAATAAGTACTATACCTACAGTAAATGGAAAATAAAAGTATACCCTCTACAATTTATAAATATATACAGTATCTCAAAAAAGTGAGTACACACCTCACATTTCAGCAAAAAATTTTGAATATCTTCTCAAGGGACAATACTATAGAAATGAAACGTAAAAATATTTTAGAGTAGTCAATGTGCAGTTTATACAATAGTATAGATTTACTGTTCTCTGAGAATAACTCAATATACAGACATCATTGTAAAAATAGTTGGCAACAAAAGTGAGTACACCCTGAGTGATGACAGCTGCATGTCATTTAACCATGCAAAGCCACAAGTGCTATTCAACATGTCCATGTTTTTATCTGCTTGACAGGACCATACCAATTTGTGTATTATGTATTAGAGCAGTTAAAAGTTTGTGCTTTGAGTAGAATTCTCTCATACTGTCCACTGGATGCTCAACATAGTGCCTCATGGCAAATAATTGTCTGAGGATTTGAGAATTAGAATTGTTGCTCTCAACAAAGATTGCCTAGGCTATAAGAAGATCGGTAATACCTTCAAACTGAGTTACAGAACAGTAGCCAGGGTCATACAGAGTCTTTCCAAGATGGGTTCCACTAAGGACTTGCAAGGGTTGATCAAATAAATTGAGTCATCATGCTATGCGTCAGGTGCGGAAGCTGGTTTCAAACAACAGACCAAGAGTGCTGCCAGCATTGCTTTAGAGATTGCAGTTGGTTTGCATGTCGTCCCAGAAGGAAGCCACTTCCTTTACAACAGAGATCAAGTTAAGATAAACTTGTTTGGCTCAAATGGTGTCCAGCATGTGTGGCAACGCTCTGGTGAGGAGTATCAAGAAAATTGTGTCTATAGTCAAGCATTGTGGTAGTAGCATAACGGTCTGGAGCTGCATGAGTGCTGCTGCTGTTCATTAAGGGGAAACATTGATTCCAACATGTGGCAACTGAATGGCAGTTTACAAACATAATAACGACCCCAAATGTTATTTTGACAATAATGGCTGCTTGTTAAGTAATTTTCAGAGGGCAATGGTGGAAGCGTTCCCAAAGCATTGTAGATGCAGCTCAAGTTCCTGAAAGGGAACTTACAATTGTCAAGAATATTTTGAAATAAAGATTACATCTTTGTGTTAATGATTTACTGTGGCTTCAAAACAAACCCAATCCCCTCCACCACCATGCTTGCTATTTGTTTTGGGTTGTTAGTAATAGTATGCTGAGTTTGTTTTTGCCAAAAATGATTAAACATCTCCAGTTTAAATTAAACAATATTTATTATTCTCAGAGTAGAATTATTAATTTCAGATTGGTTGGAGATGGCCTTATAACCCATCCCATCAGCAGTAATTGCCTCTTAGGTTTGAGGTCCTTGTTGGTGCCATTTCTTCTTTGCATAATTTAAACACAAACCTAAGTAGTCTAAAAAAAAAAAAACTACCAAAAAGATCTACTTAGGTAGTCACACTTCTTTATGATGAACTAATCTTGTGCATTTCTATAGTAACACCTGGCTGCTAATTACTCTTTTAATTATTGTGGAAGTAAGAAGGGTGTATTTGGAGTGTTTTTCTTTTTTCTCTATATTAAATTTTTTTTCCTGTTTTCTCTTAGTACCTGTTTCAGTTCCAGCCATTCACACAGTTGGAAAGATAATCATAGGGCAGCCTTTTCAGCTTCAGTGCGAGAGTGAACAAGGAACACTTCCAATCACCTATACCTTACTGAAGTCTGGTCAGCAAATGGAATACAAGACAGTGACTGGTCCTCAACGTAGTGCTTTATTCAACATCTCCTCCACCATTAGTGACAAAAATGAGATCCGTGACTTCACCTGCCAGGCTGAAAATCAGGGGGCAACCATCAGGAAATCTAGTTTGCCTCTCAATGTACCAGTTATAGGTAAGAGATTTAATAATGAACTGATACAATAACAAATCTATTTTGTACTTAATAAAACGAAGTGTTATAAGAGGATACAATTTCATATAGAAAGCAAAAGGGCATCTAGAGTTTAATAGCATCAAAAATCAGAAGACTTTTGCTTATATGTGGGAATGAGTCTGGACAAAGGAAGACTACAGACTTATAAGACCATTTTAATAAATGCCTTAATAACTTCTGCTCAGGGCCACTGTGGTATAAATAAAGATACCAATTTTCTTAATAATAAAAGAAAGATTTTTGTTGTGTTTTTTTTTACCTGAACAAAACTGTTTTTTGTATTACACTTCCCAAATGAATGCTGACTTGTACAGTATAAGAATTATAGAATATAAAGATCAAGAAATATTAATCTTAGCCCTCTATGAATCTCCATGACTTTGCTTTCTGACCACAAATTTATTTAGAATGTGAGTAATATAAACAATATTTAAGCAACTTAAAAGGAATATGGTTACATACATTCATAATTACATACAAAAATGTATATATTTAAATCAAAAAGAAGGAATAAGTAATAACAATATTTCTTTTCCCATACCCACTAGAAACTGTGTCCAAACCACACTTGACTCTTAAAACTAAGAACAACAAGGTCTCTGAAGGTGAAGATCTCATTCTCGACTGTAGCGTGGACAAAGGAACAGTCCCAATCACCTTTACCTGGTACCGTACTGAAGTTGTGAAGCCTCTGAACACTACACATATAAACAACACAAAAGGATCACACATCATCAAGTCTATAACCCGTGATTATGAAGGACGCTACTTCTGCGAGGCCTCTAATGATGCTAATAAGAAAATGAGAAGTCATTCTGTCCCCATCGAAGGTCAGACTTCACCTACATTTATTACACTATAAATACACTATTTATAAAACTTAACAGAACAGGATGGTATGATATATCCCCATATAAAAAGGCTGTTTCCAAGTGACTTTTTAATTCTGTTACACCACAGCAATTAGACAAAAACACTATTGTTTATTCTGAACAATCACATGTTGTAAAACAACAACTCTGATTGTTGCAAAATACTGACCTTGGAGACTTCTTCAAAAAATCCTTAATTAATATGTGTAGTCTGTTATACAAATCCCTGTGTAGCTTGATTTAATATAAGCAATAATTATTTAGAACAGATATATTAGTACAAATTTTACACCTAGAACTTCTATCAGATCAAAACTTTTTAGCCAAACAGAATAGTGCGTTGAACAACATTGTAATATTAATATTAATTTTAGTCTTAATTTAAATTCCAAATTTTTAGGATTTTCATCATTATATTATTTTTATAAAATCCTCAGTTTTTTTTGTGTAAAAACAACAAAAATATTTTTAATACTGTTTAAGGCACACTCATTAATGCAGATGTGCAGTTGAGCAGCTGTTATGAGAATCTGAACAGTGTAATTAAATCTTCATATGATATATGATATATTCTAGTGTATAATCTATAATTTAATGTTTTTATGGAGAAATTATATTTGAAACAGAAATGTGATTACACACCAAAAGTTTATATTCATTTATTCACTTATTCATCCATTCCGCTTCTGTAACTGCACTATTCTTGTCAGGGTCACTATAGACCCAGAGACTATATAAGAAACATAATTATGAGACCAGAATTCATATAATAAATATAAAATAAGTAACTTTGAGGTGCACAATGATTTAGCACGTTGGTGCCACACCTCTGGAGTTGGGGTTCAATTCCTGCCTTTTCCCAGTTCACAGCATTTGCATGTTTACTTTATGCTTTGAAAGTTTTATCAGAGAACTTTAGTTTCCACCCCAATCCAAAGACATGCATTGTAGGCTGACTGCTATAGATAAATTGTATTTTACATGCAGATGTCCCACAACAGGGATAGGCTTTTTACTGACTACTTGGAATACATTAATATGATGATAGACCTGTTTAATTTCTGTATGTTTTATATTTCCCTTACAGTGAAGTTAGCAGGATGGAAGAAGGCTCTCATTGGTGTGTCCTGTATTTTAATTTTGGTGCTCATTGTCATCATTCTTCTCGTTTTCCTCAAGAAAGCACATACGCCTCAAAAAAGAAAAAAAGCAGTCGAGTTGTCTGTGTAGGTGTTTCCATGTGGGCGATTGTTTGTTTTTCTGTTGTTTATTTTATCTCCATCAATCTTTTTAAAACTGTTCTTATTGAATTTGTGAATCCTCACTTACTCTATGCTCTTTCAGAAAGCCTGCACGTGCAAAATCCACCGATCCCATGAGAGTGAGCCTTACGCTTGACATTGAGGATAATACTGTAGGCAATGGTAGGCTCTTTATTTTACAATAATGCATTAGGAGTCTAATGGACTTTGTTGATAGTTGTTGTAGTAGTTGTTTCACTCCAAATGAACCTCCATTGTTCATTGTGTTGGAAACACTGTATTTAAATGTTTTTAGCAGCCAAACCGCACCAGAGTTTCATACCAAATTTGCAGGTTTTGTTGGTATTCTTCGAACTTTCATGCTAATTGATACAAACCAATTACCCACAAATTAGCACACATAATTCCATTAAAAGGCAGAGTTTTTGTTTCAGTAAGCTGAATTCAAAATAATAACTACAAGAAAAAAAGAGTAGATATTGCAGCTCAGCGATTGCAGTGCATAAGTTATGGTAGCCAGTTCTGTTGTACTGCAATTGAACAGACTCATTTTTATTTGACTACAGTTATTGATCGATTGATATATATATATATTAGATTACAATAACTCACAATTTTGCTATTTGAAATAGGTTTATATGAATCGCCATATACTTAATCAATAAATATCACATTTGCAAATGCTCTTGTGAATGATGAACAAATAAATGTGTTCGTATATATTTACTTTATGACCAAAAATATGTGGAGTCCTGAACATAACACCAGGTCAGCCTTCATCAAACAGTTTAAACAAAGTTTGAAGCTTCAGTTGCCCAGAAGGTCTTGGTATGCCTTAGCATCAGTGGAAACTTGTTCCAAATAGATAGTTGGTGCACAAAGCTCCATGACAAGTTTGCCAAGGTTGGAGTGGAAAGGCCTCAGCCTGTGTTTAATGCTTTTGTGGATAAATGGAAACAAATCTTTAGGTGGACAGTACGAAGTAAATGTAATTCGTTACTGTACTTAAGTAGTTTTTTCACGTATCTGTACTTTACTGAATTATTTCTATTTGGAGAGACTTTTACTTTAACTTCCCTATATTTCTAAATCAAATATCTTACTTTTTACTTAACTTTACAAAAAGAAATGTCGATTGCCCCTTAAAAGTGGTGTATTTAGGCATCTTGCCGGGGTGGGCGGCACGGGGCATCCACACACCTTTTACGCATAGAGCAAGAATATTTATTTTAGTTTGCATAACATTATAATTTATAATAGAGTGTCTTTTATCATAATGTGTGTAGCAACAAAACAAAAACTATGGGTAAACTGGCACTTATTGATTTGTTACCTTTAATTGAGGTGATGTCATGAAGGTTTTATTGTACTGAATAGGGGGAATCTCCTTAAAAGCTTAAAAGGCTAATTTAAAATACACATATTATAAGGATATATATGTTGCATGTATCTTATGGCTACAATTAACCAAGGAGCTGTTTGGTTCTTGGTTCTGAGAGTTTGATAAATTGTTCACAATGACGTGTATTTAATTGTGCAATAAATGCATTTATGGTGATATTTCTATATGAAATGGAGCTCTCGGAAATGTATCCAAATTTGTGGACTGCTCTGAAAACATGTCCTTATTTGCATTTTTTTAAGTCGTTGAAAAGAATGTTTTGTTCTCATCATAATTTTAATAGATACTTTTACTCAAGTACTTCTATCCGTGTCCAAAAAGAAAATATGTTCAAAGACAACATACTGTAATTTTTAAGCATAGTGTCCTTCAGTGAATGATTGTTTTTCTCTCTTCTAGCTAGCTTTGCATAATTCTCAACACACTTATGTTACCATAACATAAATGCATGTTTTAGTTTATTAAAGTGGTATTATGGTTAAAGTAACCACTAACCAATGTTTTTTTCCCTCACAGCCACTCCTGGTATCATGGGCCGGAATGTGTGGAGTGATCATGTATCACACTCAGGTATATAATCTAGACTGTAAGAGTAATACTGTATGTAACTGTTTATTTTTCTTAATAGCATGATGTGCCACAAATAAGTGCAATAACAGTAAACTTTCACTTATAGCTATGGTCAATAGCAACATGAACAGAGTTTAGTAGTGCACAATATTTTTTTTAGAAAAAATTTACAGTCGCATCTTTTGGTTTCACTGGTTAAGTGCTTAGGTAAGGATGAAAGCTTTGTATGCCTTAGATTCTGATGAAGAGAGCGAGAAGGAAGAGTCAGAGATGTCTCAAGACGCTGACAAGCCACCTCTACAGAATGTGACCCCTGGTGGAGGTGAGCTGCTGCAATTTGTTTAGGAGGAATTATAATAAAGTTGACTGGTTTACAAATAAAGCTGTTAAAACTTGCTCATATGAGGCTGGGCTGTACGTGTGTATGTAATAGGATAGCATTTGAATGGGTATGTTCTCTGCTTCCCTTTATGACTCTTGCATCTGTGTCACATTAGAGCTTGTTACGGATGATGCAGACACAGCGAAAGGTGATATCCAGGACATCACCCAAGGTGAGTTTGAATGTCTAGATTATACACATTTATGCATCTGTAAGGTGACTAATCAGTTTAAACTAAAACAGTATTGTGGATTGTTTTAGAATTAGGACTTGAGTGTATTTTTTCAAGCATGCCGGAGGCACCAGGTGTCATTTCCTATCCTGTTAGTAGGACTACTTCCTGTTTTAACAATTGTCCATTGAGCCTCCTGTCTTTTTGAGACAGAACACTTTGCCATTGTTTCCCTTACAAAAATAAACCCTCAAGGGTCGTTTTTCTTCAGTGATTAATAGGTTGTGTACTCACTAATTCTTTTGGTGTGTGCATGAAACACAACAGTGTTAGCACAATAATGGTTTAGGGAATGGCGATTTATTATCCAGCAATGGCTTCATCTGAAAGGAAATAGATTAGGTACACACACACTCATTACTGTGGAACTAATGCAAAACAACGCCAAAGCAAATGCCCCACACCCATTTCCTTAGGAGCTGATTGAAAACAGCAAAGTAGGTGGGATTGTACTATTAATCGTGCAATATTTTCACTCTCAACCTTTCTTTTCCTCTTACTCTTTCACTTTTTTTTTGTAGATGAAAAGGCTCAAGTCAGTGTAAGTAAAACACTATACATAAACCAACCAACACACATAAACCAACCAGCACACAACATGTGTATCCTTATGTATAATATTTTTTTAGCTCACATTAAGGCAAAAGAATAACGTGCATTAAAGGTTACAAGACCAATTAAAAAAATTCCACTAATTTATTTACTCCCCTGTTTTTTTTTTTGTTTACATACATAAAAGCCCATGTACCTGAAGCTCTGTCTCCAATAGACTACCATACTTACTATACTGTATATCCATATATCCATATCAATTCGGTAGATTGTTAGTTAACCCTAGTTAAGTTCATCGTAGTTAGTCCATGCATATAGTTGCAATATAATTATTTAAGTTTGCTGTAAATATACTAGAATGCCTCAGAGAGTATTTTAAGCAGAGCCTGAGAGCCTCAACCTGAGCACATGAATACTGCAGCTAAAATGTGGATATGTCAAAAAAAATTAAATCTGTAGTGCCATGACTCTAGATTGTATAAACATGCCCCATTGGGTCTTCTGTAAAATATTTAAACACAGAAAATTCTGTGAAGGAAAATAATTTCCAAAGTGTTACCCTGACTGTCATTAACAGTCCTGTTCTCTGCTCTTCCAGTGACCCTGTATCAGCACTTGTCATTCCCATTTTTTCACCAGTAGGAATTTATCTGTTTATACCTGTCAAATAGCAAAAATTATTTTAAAACATTAGTCAATGAATAGGTGAATATTATTATATAAAGTAAACTTCTACCTATTATTATACAGTGAAATTCCTTTAATAGTTACAATCTCATCCGTTTTTCTTTTTTTAGCACTGAAGCATGAAGGATATACTTATTTTCTCTTACCTGTTTTATGAATGTGGGTTTATTTTGGTGGGGTGGCAGCAAGGACCTGCATATTGAATTCTGCTTTGTCATTTGTTTGTATATAGATGTTACTGGGGACCTCCCAATTAATATTTGGGCTCCGATAAATAAAAAATACTGAAGGAGGTGTTTCTTTGTTCCATGATTGGATACAACCCCAATACCAAAAAAAAAGGTGGGACACTGTGTAAAATGTTAATAAAACAGAACACAATGATTAATAAATCCATATTCCATTCATAATTAAACAAAAATAATAATAAATAACGTTTAAAATCAGAATAAATACCCTATTAAAGAAAAAAATAAGATCTTTTTTAATTTGATGGCTGCAACAGGTCTCAAAAATCTTTGGGACAGGGCCATGTTTAGCATTACATCTTCTGTCCATATACATCTGGGAACTAAGGAGACTAGTTGCTGAGGTTTTGGAAGAGGATTGTTCTCCCATGTGTCTGATACAGGATTCTAGTTGCTTAAATATCAGAGATTAATACAGATTCTTTTAATCTTTTAATGATATTATGTACTGTAAATAATGAGATATTTAACTGTTTAGCAATTTTATGTTGAGGAATGTCTTTAGGTTATGTATTTAACCCTAGTTCCCTGAAGGAATGAGACCCTGTGCCAAAATGCTTTGGGAACATGCCCGAGTGTTCACGCTCTGAAATTCTGAAAGGGCACCTTGGGGATGTAACTTGTAACTCTCCAGAACTCCCGGAAGCAGTGCGACAGGGGGAAAGGCGTACAGATGCGGCCTCGGCCACGCCTGAGCCATGGCGTCCAACCCCAGTGGGGCTGTAGGAGTAAGGGAGAACCAGAGGGGACAGTGCGATGTCTCTCGAGACGTGAACAGATCCACCTGGGCTTTTCCAAAACCTGGTCCACCACATCGGGGTGGGGCCGCCATTCCCAGGGTCTCAACCCTGCCTCGTTCAACCGACCGAGGATGTGAACTGCTCACAATCAGAGAAGTTTCCCTTGGGCCCAAAGGAGGATCTGGACCTACAGAGGGAGCATGAATGCAGACCTCTTTGATGGTCATGGTGACCTCTGAGGTGTGAGAGGAAAAGCAGGACCAGCATCTCTAGGCCCTATGTGCCAACATAGTGGGGCCCTTCCCACAGACCTCAGGTGGAGCGACCATTCATGATCGCATTTCCTCTCACACCAGGGCCCACTGAAAAAATGGAAGAATCCGATATTGTTAAGCTTCAGCCCCGAAAGCAAACCTCAGGAACTTCCTGCGAGAAGGGAGGATGGATACATGAAAGTACGTATCCTTTAGATCTACCCTGACAAACCAGTCCTTGGATCTTATTCAAAACACGACCAGCTTGTGGCTCAGCACCTTGGACAGGGTGGGCAGCAGATACAGCAGTGCCTTCCCATTGAAGATGACAGTTCTTAGATCTGTCACCTCACAAGGCTTAACGCCGCCGCCTGTTTCTTATTTTCCTGAAACTTTTTCACCACTGAACTTATGGAGTCGCCGAAGAGGCCAACACAGGTTAGCAGTGCGTCAATCAGTAAAGCCCTGTCTCTATCAGACATCTCTGACAGAGTGAGCCAAAAGTGCCTTTCTGTGGACACCAGGGCAGCCATAGACTCTTGGACCTAGATGGCCCTAGCGGTCTCTTTAGAGCCATATCCACTGTACAGTGAAGCTCATAAAAATGGCTGCACCTCCCACATCCAACTCATGCAGCAGGTCAGCCTGATATGCCTGCAACACTGCCATGGTGTGCAGGGACGCAGCGGCTTGACCTGCCTTAGCATAGGCTTTACCCACGAGCGCTGATGTATTGCGTAGGGGCTTCGTGGGAAGTGTCGGGGTCTTAAGGGAGGAGGTGATCCCGGGAGAAAAATAGCTGGCAAGCGTCTCTTCAACCTGCGGCATCGCCTCATACCCATATTCTTTTCACCCCATAATGTGGGAATACACAGTGGAACTGAGGGTAAAGGGGCAGGCCAAAAAAGGCTTAACCCATAACCTGGACACCTCGGTGTGCAGGTCGGGAAAGAAACGAAGTCCCCAACACGGAGGTTGTGACATGGGTGTCAGAAAGCTCTCATCTAATTTACTAGAAGAAAGCACTTTCTGCTCATGAGCCGGCCAAGTTATATCGAACTTGGCAACGGCACGTGTCACAACCTCCATAAGCTCCTTGACTTCGGTATCACAAAGCGCAGCCCTGACACCTGACAGCCAGCTTCCAATTTTTGACTGATTACACACATTATTTCAGAGCGTGAACACTCGGGTGCGTTCCCAAATCGTTTCGACGCAGCTCAAGTTCCTGAAAGGGGGCATTATTTTGAAATTGTTCCACAATTTGTAGACAGTCTTTCACAGAGTCTCTGCCTCTCTAAGATACACTATTTATACCCAATCATCTTAATGACCTGTTGCCAGTTTACCTAATCAGTTGCTAAATGTTTCTCCAACTTTTTCATTTTAATAACACTTACTATTCCCCGACTTTTACTGCCTCGTTTTTATTATTTTTTTTGCATCCAACTAATTCAAAATGACCTTATTTTTTCTATTAAATGGTATGTTTCCTTAGTTTAAACATTTGATATGTTTTACATGTTCTATTCTGAATAAAATATGGGTTTATGAGATTTGGAAATCTTTGCATTCTGTTTTTTACACAGTGTCCCAACTTTTTTGGAATTTGGGTTTGTTAATGATGAGGCTCTGGTCCTCCTATCATTTATGGACCAGTTACTATTGAGGATGAATGATTAAATTCATTATTTTCAATATTCTATAAACAATACCCCATAATGACAACGTGAAAGAAGTTTGTTTGAAATCTTTTCTAATTTATAAAAATTTAAAAAATTAACTAAATCACATGTACATAAGTATTCACAGTCTTTGCTCAATACTTTGTTAAAGCACCTGTTGCACCAATTACAGCCTCAAGTCTTTTTGAGTGTGGTGCTACAAGCATGGCACACCTTTTTTGTGCAGTTTCTCCCATTCTTCTTTGCAAAACCTTTCAAGCTCCACCAGGTTGGATGGGGAGTGACAGTGCACAGCCAGTTTCAGATCACTCCAGAGATGTTCAATCAGGTTCAAGACTGGGCGCTGGCTGGGCCACTCAAGGACATTTACAAAGTCTTGTAGCCATTCATCTTTTCCTCTAGCCTGACTAGTCTCCCAGTTCCCACTGCTGAAAAATATTATATTATTGGCCAGGCAATGGGCGGTGCCCATGACGCTTGCAATTCAGGCCAAAGAGTTTAATCTTTGTTTCCTCAGACCAGAGAATTTTATTTCTTATGGTTTGAGAGTCCTTCAGTTGCCTTTTACTGAGGAGTGGGTTCCATCTGGCTACTAATATACAGGTTGTGGGTTGTTCTTTTTGAAGGTTCTCCTCTCTGTGCAGATAAACGCTAGCACTCCTTCAGAGTGACCCTCGGGTTCTTGGACACATCTTTGACTAAGGCTCTTCTCCCCCTAACGAATTGCTTTCATTTACTGCTGATGGAGGCCATTGTGCTCATTGGGACCTTCAATGATGCAGAAATTTTTCTGTACCCTTCCCCACATCTGTGCTTCGATACAATCCTGTCTCTGAGGTCTACAGACAATTCCTTTGGCTTCATGGCTTGGTTTGTGATCTGACATACACTGTTAACTGTGATACCTTATATAAACAGGTGTGTGCCTTTCAAGATCATGCCCAATCAACTGAATTTACAACAGATAGACTCCAATCAAGTTGTAAAAACATCTCAAGCATGATCAGTGAAAACAGGATGCACCAGAGCTCAATTTTGAGTGTCATGGCATGTGAATACTGTGTAAATGCTGTTATTACTTATGTACATGTCATTTTTATTTTTTTATATATATATATATTGATTTGCTAAGATTTCTAGAAACCTTCTTTCTAGAATTTTTATGAAAATAATTAATTAAATCTAGAAAAATTGCTTTGAATACTTTCCAGATGCAGTGTGTATTATCCTGCATGTGTCTGAGTATAAAGAGGTGACCATATAATAATAATGTTTATTTATTAATTAAACTACTTCAGATAGTAAGTGACTTCAGATGTTTCTCTGCCGCAGAATGATGTGGAGTATGTTCATCTTAATAACTGTGAGCCGGCCCCTGAGTAGAGTCCCTCTGCGCTAGATATGGCACATGTAATGCACATGTAATTTATTCAGGCTTCCACTCCTGCTCCACCTGCCTGCCAGTGAAGAGACCCTACAATTGTTGTATACATTTCTATGCCATTTTCATCAGTCAGGGCTATTTTTGTATCTGATGTGAATTAGTAAGGCTGCACTAATTCACTCATTGTGTTGTAATATGACTGTTGTATTGCTGAGAATAAAGGCTGTGCTTCAAACGAGACTCAAATCTTAACATCTCTTTTAAACACCTACCTTCCAAAGAAAGTTTACTGTAAAACTCTACTGTCATAATTCTTTCTAATCACATGACAAACCATAATTGTAACTGTAACGTAAGTATTGTCCAATTTTAAACTATTGTTTTATTTTTATGTATCATTGTCATACACTGTTCTTATTGTGTCATTACAAAAGTAATAATTACTCGCATGCAATAATAAAGCACAACCTTTATTAATGTACATTTTTTGGGGGGCGGGATCACCACCAGAAAAGCAATAAATCATTGTACTTAATATTAATTTTAGTATTAAATTTAGTACTTAGTACTAAATTTCTATTGATTAGTATCTAAAACTGGACAAGAATATATTTTAGGGGGATGTGGAGTTCGGTGGTTAAGTCTTTGGACTTGTGATCGGAAAGTCATGTGGCTTCTGGTAAATAACTGTAACAAATGAAGAAAAGCCATACAATTGTGTTTTTTTGTTTGTTTGTTTTTTTTAATAGAAAACCCATTTGTACATTAAAACATTACTGCCTGATAATTGTATATTATTATAATATACATGTGGTGTAAATATGAGACAGGGCTCTTGACCTTAATCAGTGTTTATTGGAAAGAGAAAACTGTAAGCACACATTTAATTAATGAGTTCATTTTAATTAAATTTTAAAATTTGGAATTTATTTATTTTTTTGCAAATGTATAATCATGTTTTTATAATATTTTTGCCCATTAAAGTCAACAAATATAGCGTTTCTAGCGTTAAAAAATTACAGCTGTAAAATGTTAAAACGGGTCAAATCTGACCCAAACAGTATGTAAGAGTTAAAAGCCATCCCATCCACACTTTCTATCTACATATAGCAGATAGCAATAGCAACAGAATAGCAAAAAAGCAATATTTTGACAGAGAGCTAGATATCAGATTATATTTTAGATTCATGACATACTAATATTAGTACTACTTCCTTAGTTATTAGTACTATTAAAGGTATTTGAAAATGTCTCAATTTGTATATAAAGTGATAACTTAAAGCAGTGTTATGGCTTCATTTGTATAACATAGAAAAATAAAATTCCGATATATAAGCTCAGCCACATTAACTAATCATGTGATTTTCCCACTAAGCCATCTGGTGTTATGAGAGTGATAGGTATAGTGAGCTTTTCTATCACTTTCATACACTGCATGTACTTATTTTAGGCAGGTGGGACATCACGTACTTCCTATTTTACTGCTGCTTTTGAGTGATCTCCCCCACTGTAACTCGAACCTGGTCCTCCTACATGTGAAGCAGGATTCCTATCCTCCTATTGGCTGTGCTGCTAAAATTGGCATGCTGACCCCTGTGAAATGCATTCTGGGAATATGTTGCCCTCTACTTTACCTTATGGGGCTAGTATGTGTGTGACTGTCTTGCATTATGAGGTCTCGGATTTGTGACAACGAGCTCCACTTTCTCTCACGTGTTCTTCACACTTACTTCACTGCATATCTTTCATGGTAACTGCTAATTTTCAGGAATACTGTTACTTGCTTGAATTCACTGCCAAAGATATATTCTGCCCGGGTGTTCAGTGTTATGTAACTATGTTATGCAATCTTGTGTGTATTTGTTAAATGCCTGGAACTCTAGCTTTAGTGTTGTCGTTTTTTTGTTTTTTTTAATGAAATAAAAAAATAAAGGTTACTTGGAATTCTTAAGACTGTCTGATTTTTTTTATTATACTTCATTTTTTTGTTTGTTTTATTTTGTTTTGTTGTGGTTTTTTTACTAGAAGGCCATACCTATTATACTTATTTTTTTCTTCTTGCTATTTGTCTTCTGAGTAGGGTTTCTCAGGCAGCCCTAAGTGGCAAAAGTTCATCACACTAAGTAGGGAGGATGTACATATCAACATTCCTTCTAGTTAATTTTGACAAGATGGGAGTACTTTTTCTAGGACCACATGTAGCTAGAAGTAATCTGTCTACTTGCTTAGTATCTCTGGATGTCTTTCCATTTCATCTTGTACAATAGCCTTGTTGTGACCTGTAATGATGATTTGTGGCAGTGGCCAAGTGCTAAACAAAGTGCCAACAACAATCTAGCTCCACTCTGGGGTCAAATATGGGCCTGTTTTAAAAGTAACTTTGTGTTCTTAACCTTTAAACTGTGTGCCCAAAACTTTGATTTTCCACCATCTTGGATTTGTTTTTTCATTACTCCACCTTTACATTTTGTCTAATTATCATTCAATTTAGCTTACAGCATCACATGCCTCACAAAGGTTTAGTTATTGCTTAGGCTACAGTTGCAGAACATCTGTACAGGTAGTCGCCGACTTACGACCACGATTGGGACTGACAGACCGGTCGTAAGTAGAGTAGGCTATATGTACAGTACTGTGAAATGATGCCGGAAGCTGGTACGCACTGTCGTACGCCGCTGCTAGCGATTGTGGTCGTAAAATCGAATGGTCGTAAGTTGCATAGGTCGTAGGTCGACGACTACCTGTAAATGTATGATTCACTTTTTCTGAGTGCTTGGCCCCTGAAAATGCTGACTATTTGCCTGCAAAAATGTATTAACCACCACTTTGTCTGGTTCCTCTCAAGGTTTTTTTCCTCATAACATCAACAGTCATGTATAAATAATAATAAATATATGATGGTGAAATGGATTGAGATGAGTAATGAGTGTGTATGTGTGTGTGTGTGTGTGTGTGTGTGTGTGTGTGTGTGTGTGTGTGTGTGTGTGTGTGTGAGTTCCATTTCAGTTCTGTGTATTGAAGAGCCTGATGGCTTGCAGGAAAAAGCTGTCGTAGCAAGCAATGTGAATTCCAAAGAAATGCCACTTAATAGTATCCTTGGAAGATTAAAGCAGATCTAAATGCAAAAAAAAAAAAAAAAAATTATATCAGTAAATCAAAATATCTTGGTTAGAGGTAAACATGTCTAGTATTCCTTAATAATACGATTACATTAGACCTATTTCTAGACAGTATTACTCAGATGTCTTGTTCTATTAGATAATTTTCATGAGTAGAGATGTCTTTTAATATGTTTAATCTCAAATTTGGTATCTTATAATAGGAAATGGCCCTTAAATTTGACAATATTGACGATATTGCGACTTGTTTATAAGATTCTTCATATTTCATACTGCCCCTGTTGCAGTAGCTGGTGAGTGGACTTGTGACAACAACAGGAACTCAGAGTGCATTCTAGTCTTCTTAATGAGACTGATACCAGCAGGATATCCTGTCAGCACCATATGGTATCGCTCTCTCTCTCTTGTCACTGTCCATATAACTACTCTGCTTTCCTTGAAATGCTCCCATTGGGAAAGTGAACGGGAGCACTTTTGAACACGCATCTGTTTTACACTGTTCTTCTGTTTCATCAAGAAGGAAGATCAAAGTAATCACATAATTATAAATCCTAGTCATACTTGCGAAGAGCTTTATGTCATTATAGATTTAAATACCTTGTAACATGATATTCATCTTTTTTTATTAAAATGGTTTTATTTTTTAAATAAAACATAATAAATCACTAACCCATTCTGTTTGTATATCTTCTACATGCCACTTTGTGCCTTGCTATAATTAGAAACCTATATAATATGAAGTAATATGATATAATAAATAATATTAAAAAATAGCATACGTCAACTTTTTACACTGTTGTAGTTCTGGTTTTATCATGATACGAATCAACGTTTTTTTTATTATCTAAATCTTAATTATATTTGATAAACTTCATAACATAATGTCATTGTTAAATTGGGTCTCAATGTAAATGTGTGTTCTGGTCATTACTTTCAGTAGTAGACAGTTAAGAAGTATTTTTTCTTAGCTACCGTACTTATTGACATTTTCAAGTATCTGAAAGCTTTCAGAGTATTGTCTTTTTATGCCATTGTGGCTTTTACTCCACTACATTTCAGAAAAACATGTTGTTCCTTTCTATTTTGAAGAAAATCCATTAAATGCGTTGTGCAATAACCTTTCGTGAGACAACCGTATCCCCAAAACACTCATTAAAGTTTACATGGAGTAATTATTCTCTGACTCTGTAACAATGAAAAACTCTCTTCTTAAAGAAATATGATGCTCAGGAGAATGGAACATTGAATTGTATAAATGAGCAAAATATAGTTCTCATAGATCAGTACTTTTACTTAGTAGCAAGGTCTGCTGTTCATTTTTTTTGTTTGTTTTTTTTAGTCCTCCTTGGGCAGCAAAGGCCTGATGGCTTACTTGCCAATTCCATAGCAGTTTTGTTACAGGGTCGGGTTGCAAGCTCAACGCCCACCCTCCTCCTTTCGCAGCCGGGATTGGGATCATCTATGGCAGAGTACCTTATCCCTTTCACACAACTAAGCACCTATGGGGGTTAAGGACCTTGCTCGAGAGTCCAAGAGTGGCATTCTGGTATGATTGCTGTTATTTTACTCAAATAGAAATACAATATATGGACGAAAGTTTTGGGTCACCTGACTTTTCCATTAGTGGAAACGTGTGGTTGATAATCATTTTAGTATCGTGCAACTTTAAGTGTTATTTAAATTGAGATGTTTAGACCAGGCACAACATGTTGATTAAATGTAAAATGCCTATAAATGCACATGAGATATAAATTCTAAATCTTTCTGTTTTAAGCCTTCCCCTGAAGCCTGAAGTCACACTTACATCATTTTCTTGGCTGCCATGTTAACAGGACATACAACCAAAAGTTTGCAGTCAATACCACATGTCTTTGCCCCTCATCAGCAGTGATGAAAGACAAACTCAAATTCTACAGCAGTAACAGCAGCAATACAATAGATAATAACATATATGACATATATATGTAAGTCATATATATATATATATACAGTGCCCTCCACAATTATTGGCACCCCTGTTTAAGATGTGGTTGTGGACTTCAAAAAATTCTCCTTTTTTTTTTAAACAACATAGAACCCAAATGCAGAAAAAGAGAAAAATCCAACCTTTTATTTAAGTACATTACTTTGGTGGTTAAAAAAATCACACATTTAGAAAAAAAATAATAATTTGAAATCATGTGTGCCACAATTATTGGCACCCCTGAGGTTAATACTTTGTACAACCTCCTTTTGCCAACAAGACAGCACTTAATCTCCTCCTATAACATTTCACAAGATTGGAGAACACAGAGAGAGGGATTTTTGACCATTCTTCTTTGCACAATCTTTCTAGATCATCCAGTGTCCTGGGTCCTCTCTTATGCACTCTTTTCTTTAGCTCGCCCCACAGGTTTTCGATTGGGTTGAGGTCTGGGGACTGAGATGGCCATGGGAGGACCTTGAGTTTGTGACTGCTGAACCACTTTTGTGTAGATTTTGCCACATGTTTTGGATTATTATCCTGCTGAAAGACCCAATGACGACCCATCTTCAGCTTTCTGGCAGAGGCCATCAGGTTTTTATTTAAAATATCCTGGTACTTCAAAGCGTTCATAATGCCATGCACCCTAACAAGGTTCCCAGGGCCTTTGGAAGAGAAACAGGCCCACAGCATCACAGATCCTCCACCATACTTCACGGTGGGCATGAGGTGCTTTTCGGCATACTCATCTCTTGTTTTACGCCAGACCCACTTAGAGTGTTTGTTGCCAAAAAGCTCAATCTTAGTCTCATCTGACCAAAGCACACGATCCCAGTTGAAGTCCCAGTACCGCTTAGCAAACTCCAGACGTTTACGTTTGTGAGTGTTAGTGAGAAAAGGCTTTTTCCTTGCATGCCTCCCAAACAGCTTGTTGGCATGTAGAGAGCGTCTGATGGTTGTTTTGGAGACTCTGTGACCCCAAGATGCCACTCTTTGATGCAATTCTGTGACGGTGAGCTTGGGAAATTTTTTTACTTCTCTTACCATCCTCCTCACTGTGCGTTGTGGCAAGATAAACTTGGGACCTCTTCCAGCCTTGTTTGTCACTGTTCCAGTTGTTTTAAACTTCTTAATGATTCCTCTGACTGTAGATACCGGCAAGTTAAGGCGAGTGGCTATTTTCTTGTAGCCATTGCCTGACTTATGAAGGTCGACACACATCTGCCTTACTTGAATGGTGTGTTCTCTTGTCTTTGCCATGTTGACAAATGGGTAAGAGAATTAGGCCTCTGTGTCACGTCATATTTATACCCCAGGGAAACAGGAAATTATGAATTACTAATTAAAAGTCCCTAGATACCCTGACCAACCTTAGCAACTACAGAAAAATATATTAAAAAAAAAAAAAACAATTACATTTTTCAGAGGAATTGTTAGGGGTGCCAATAATTGTGGGACACATGATTTCAAAATTTTTTTTTTTCTAAATGTATGATTTTTTTTTACCACCAAAGTAATGTACTTAAATGAAAGGTTGGATTTTTCTCTTTTTTTGCATTTGGGTTCTATGTTGTTTTAAAAAAAAGGAGAATTTTTAGAAGTCCACGACCACATCTTAAACAGGGGTGCCAATAATTGTGGAGGGCACTGTGTGTATATATATATATATATATATATATATATATATATATATATATATATATATATATATATATATATATATATCAATCCAGGATGTCATGAGTTTTCAGGATGTCCTCAGTCTTAGTCTGTTTTGTATATTAGAAAATAGTTCAGGAAACAAGAACCGTAGGTGTGTTGGGGAAATGTGTATTCATTCATTGTACTCCACATTCAAAATTGTAAAACCTTTACCCTGATTTTGCTGACATCATAAAATAATTATTGGTTGAATGTGGAGATCAGTGCACATAGGGAACATATTGTGACCTCCTAATCACTGGACCCAACAATACCAAAAAAAAAGTCCTCCGATGTCATACAGTCTGGGAGAATTGGACAGTTACAAATGTATATTTTTTTAGCAAGAAATCTTTATTTTGATCATTACATTACAGTTACAGTTAGATGCCTGGTGAGTTGCAAAGCCACCACTCATTACCACCCTAATGAACAGAAAAAATATATTTATTGCCTCAAGCTCGGGTTTAAAGAACAGACATTCCATCTTGCCCCCTTTTGCCCAAGAACGGTTAATTGTTCTCCCCAGGGACTTCCTGTTTATGCAAGCCCATTTTTCTGCTCAAGACCAAGTTTATGCTGATTGATGTCCTAAGCAGAATAGGGTCATTTAATTTTCATTAGAGAATCTTTATTGTATAATGTGTCAGCATGTAACCCACAGATGACTATGGAATTTGCCCAAAACTATCGCATACAGTATAACAAGCACTGTAATAATCTTAAAATACCACAATAATCACACACTTTACAGCGACATATAGGGACATTCCTACTTGCTACTTAAAACTATTAGTCACTCATTGAAGACAGTCATGGCTTACATTTTTTGTCATGGTAGACAGATTCATGACTATGTTTATTACTAAATAGGTTGTTGCCTAAATGTTGCCTCTTAGTTATGTAAGTTTATAGAGCTTCACAGTTGCCAGATGCTCATACAGTAGATATATATGTATGTATGTATGTATGTATGTATGTATGTATGTATGTGTATTTCTAAGAAATCTGACCAAGAAGTCTCAATTCCAGGAACTTTTTTTTTCATGGTTATTAAAATCTCAATGGAAAATATGAACATGACTAGGGGCTTACAAACTAGAGCCTGGCATCATGTTATTCCTCAGTGCCAGGGCCAGGTGTGCAGCAAACCAGTTTGGTCAGGCTCAATTTAGGCACCAGATATCCTCTACACTGTCACACAGTGCTGCACTCAGTGACTCGACGTTTAGACCTGATAGCTGGTCATACAGGGCTTTGCTGTTCAAGATAGAACAGGCATTTTAATTTAAGATTCAAGTGGATTATGTTATTTTCCATAGTGCTAAATTCACTGTATGTGGTAATTAGCCTAAAGGTAATATGAGGTTTTGATTCAGATACATCATAGCATTACACAGCAGGTGTAAAATAATTACATTTGCTGCTTTGATTGAATGTGTGCATGCTAGCGCAGTATACAAAGTGGAAGCTATGGAAAAAAATATTAGCCTCCTCCATTCAGCCTTTGGAACGATTTACAGTTCCTAACTTAGCCAAGGACTCTATTTCAGTCCAGGCTTCCACAGGAGATCAACAATTTGATTAAAAGTGTAGCTTGCAATTGTGGAAGCCATAGACAATTTTCCCCGATGTACTCAATGATGGATGTAATGTTGTGACCAGAAGCTTCTCACTGTCTCATTCCACAAATCTGTCCTGTATGCTGTGCTTTTTTTGTGCTTGGATCATATTCTGAGAATGCAGATTTGGCATTAAATGGACTTAGTTCCTTTGGCTTGAGTGTTGGTAATTTTACCCCCTCACAAAACTCTATTTCATGGTAGACTCTCAATTTCTCAATCGCTCTGAAGGCACGCTCATGTTTGCTATGCTGTACATAACAACCGCTGCACCAGTTAGTAAGCAAAGATTTTACACACCCACCTACTCAATGCCAGTCATTTCTAGACAGATTTTGGCCAAGTATTATATATTTATAATTCAACCACTACTCAACAACTCAACTTTAAAACAATCTTCCAATTTCAATGTTGCATTTAAATATGACTTCATGCATATCCCTTATTAAAAAAAAATAGTAATAATAATTTTCTGGCTAGTGTGAGATCACAAGCCTGTGTTTGGCTGCATGTAGAAATGCCTTCAGCTTTAATCTACTGGTGGCTTTGAGCCTTGATTTTGAAGGTCATCCCTCAGCCAGACCCCAAGCACCTACTACGATTCATATCTAAATAAAACAATTCAAAACAGTTTTTACACCAAGAACATTGAAGTATAACATATAGAAGAGGGAGTGTCAACTTATGGAATGCCTTATTGTATTAGAACATAAATGCACATTCGGTGCCACCAGATTAGGATGGGTTCCTTCTTGAGTCTGATTCCTCTCAAGGTTTCTTCCTTAAAGAAAAATTGTTATCGTTGAGACCATGTCCACTGTTAAAAGTGCTATACAAATAAAATTGAATCGAATTGAATAGAGCCAATAGATTTATGACAATTCCAGTTTTCATAGATGGATGGATGGATGGATGGATGGATGGATAGATAGATAGATAGATAGATAGATAGATAGATAGATAGATAGATAGATAGATAGATGATAGATAGATAGATAGATAGATAGATAGATAGATAGATAGATAGATAGATAGATAGATAGATAGATAGATAGATAGATAGATTGTCATTTAATATATGTACAGCAAATAAGTCTAAAGACTGTGGCAGTGAAAAAATGTCCATAAGCTGTGCATAAATGTGATTCAGCTTGACTTATTTTGTATAAACAGAATAAACAGGTTGCTCTTGTGATTCTTTATTATATTATTTTATTTATTTGTTTATTCATTTTTTGATTCATTCCTTTTCAGTAACTGCTTCACCTGGTTAGAATCATGCTGGGATTTGTTTACATTTTGTGCAGCAGAAGTAACTTGATTTGTTTGTTTGTTATTTGAATGGCCAAGCATTCAAATGTTTTATTTGAAAACTCTTTTTTTAGCATTACATAACAGTATGCACTTCGACCTTTTTCATTTTATGGATTATGTTGGCTTATAATCTTTTTTTCTTTTTTTTCAAAATGCTGCAAGGATCTATTGCTTACAGTCTGTTTGTAATTTTTTCAAGGGTACCATATAAATTGTGTGGTTGTATTAGAGGAGCTTAATATTCCTGATGTGTGGCGGTGTCCCCACTGTTTGAGAGGTCACAGCATCCTGGACCGTATCCAAAGGATGACGCAAGCTGCTCATATAAACAACCCTTTCCCAGCCAATCACAACTCTTGTTGTTTGATCGGTAGGTGGAGCTTAGTAACCTTCTATGAGCACTGCTGTATAAGTCAGTGTGAAATATGATAGCAAAGTGTCAAAGAGGCAGTCTGCAGTCACAAACTTTCAGTTGCTGCGAAATCAATTTGTCTAGACCTAGGGCACTTTATCAAGCATCACTATGCTCTTGACCATAACAGAATGTTGTTTCCAAGGGGGTTTAACCAAGGATAACAGTTACTCACTCATTTATTTTACATGAGAGGTTGTTTTTTAAAATATTTTTTTATTATGCCTTGCTTAGTATTTCATTTCATTTAGACCGGTGGGAAAGCAGCAATATGACAGTTCTAATACCAAGTAACTGAAAGTATAGGGAAATAAAAATTAATAAGCATTAAAATATCATCAAAATGGGTATTAATTATGCAATCGATGTCTGCTGGCCAGGTCACTGCCTGGGAGTTTATTCGTGCAATGAGGAAGAGACCAGAAGATTAGTGCATGTCCTTGCTATTCCTCCATTGAAATGCTTAGTGCAGAGCCCAAGACCATTAAAAATCCAGACTGAACTAGCTCTGTCACTCTCAGAAGACTCGGTTTTCCTACAGGGCACTTTGTCTATAATGGTCTGGACCAGAGCCTGGTCACACAGCACAGCATTACATGAGAAGAAGAACATTCTTGTTTCACACCATTTTTTTATCTTGGCTTAAATTATAGGTATAACATTAGCACTTTCTGCCTGCATTTGTGTGTCTGAAAGCAAGCAATAGTGTATAGTGAAAGATGGTTATTATGAACTTCCTTTTATATCTGGGACATCACTTCTAACCTGATAAATATGAAGGGAAATGCGCTAAAGTGATTTCACTGAACCTGAAGCCTTTTATCTTTTACTTACGTGCCCCTAGATGGATAGCTGTGCCAACACACACACATGAAAATTAGATCACTTCAGACCCACACTCATATGACACCACTGACCCCCATGCAAACAAAGTGAAATGAAATACATTTCTCGAGTCACACCGTGTGACTGTCCTCATCCCATGTCTAAAAGTGTTAAAGTGAGTTTGATTTATATGTTATCTCTGACTTCACATTTGGCAGCAGTTAAACAAACTAGAGTTGAAACTTGTTTGTCTAAAAGGACTCATGCAGTGTTGTCTTTGTGTGTTTTTTTCTACATTATCTATATATCTATCTTTATAATATTTTTTACCATAACTCTAAATGAATGATTTTATTTCATTGTAAATGTAGACAATGAAGAAAAAATGCATGAACTTTGTAAAGATTTGAAATGAACTCCGGTACATAGAAAAATTTGTTATTATAGCTCATATTCCAAATGCTTCCACTAGAGCAGCATACAGTAATGTATTGTGGTATTTTTTTCTGTTTGAGATAAATAAGTGGTTTACCAGAGACTCCATTCACCCTTGGGAGACCATATACTGAATGCTATGCCCCAGTTCCAAGGCACATAACCATTACGTAACTGCTGTTGACCGGCATGAAGTGAGATGATTAATAACACAACACACATCACATTAAAGATCACATGGGGCTCCTGCAGGTGCTAAGGAAGCATTTGTCTCCGATAAAACTCTAATTTCTGGGCATTTGCTGCCTGCAGTCGACAGCCAAGTGAACCAAGTTTGTTAATACTACTGCTTCCAAATACAGGTCTAGGTCCTTCATGTCAAAATGCACGTATTGGTTGAATTTTTTAAAGTTTTTCATGGGGAGCAGAGTCAAAGGTCATGGCACATGTGACACCATTCGAGGAGTGGCTATGGGGCAGCCACTCGCCACTGTGTGGGGAAGTCACTTGATACAAGGAACGACATCCCTAAAATAACTTGACAAAAGCTATAAAGGGTTCTACTTCAGCCTGTACAGTCAGACGGGAACCCAAAATGAGAAAGCACAAGACACAAGCAGAGGTATACTAAGGAGGAACGATAAAGCTGAGTGACAGACGGAAACTAAAAAATTTGTTTGGAAAGACATTTGAGAGTTTGTTGAAAGTCTACTGAGAAGAGTAACAGAAGAGGATAAGGTACAAAAGAAGGACTGTGAAGGATTTCAGCTTTTGTACTGGAAGGCCACTGAAGAAAGTAACACAAAAAGGAGGGCGCTCACATTACGGATCTTGCTTGTTTTGTAAAACTTTTTTTTTTTTTCTGCATTTCTCTTGCACCTAGTCCTATGCTCAGAGCAGCAGTGAAGGCCGTAGCATAGTGATTGCAGTAATGAAGTACAGCTGCCAGAACCTTGTGTCTCAGTACACACGTCCGAGCACATACACACCAACAAACTACACTCCTAGGCATTACACTCCAAAGCACGAGTACTCCACGAGCTCCTACTCCACAAGCCACTACAGCTCAGCAAAATACACACCAACCTACTACACTCCGCCTGCATACACCCCTGTTTACAAAACCGCTTCTTCCTCCTACACGTCTGTCTACAGCAAGCCCTCACGACATGTCAGAAATCAAAGTACACCTGTGCCGCAGACTCCCATTGTAACAAGCAAGCCTAATCGGACTGTCCGCTTTACCAACGATGTCATCTTCCAGGATTATGTCCGGCAAGGAGATCTGGAAATGATTGGGCGCTTTATGAGAGCGAGGAAAGTGCGAGTGGACAAGATCTTCCATTCTGGTAAACAAGTTTTGTATTTTTAATGGGGGTTTTTTTTGCCACTATTGATAACTCATTAATCAATGGACAAAAACAAACTTGAGAAGAGTTAACAGGTCTAGTTAACTTTGTAATGTTTTGAAGCAAGGTAAATAAGAAACATCTGTGAGTTAAAATGTGCAAAACAAGCCCATTTATCTTCTCATCTCTGTCTTTCTTCCAAATAGGCATGGCAGCTCTCCATGAGGCTGTTCTCTCAGGGAACCTGGAGTGTGTGAAGCTTCTGATCAAATATGGAGCTGACGTTCATCAAAGAGATGAGGATGGCTGGACACCTCTGCATATGGCCTGCAGTGATAGCTACCCTGAGATTGCACGGTATAGTATATCCGTGTTTACGTGTAAATGCAGCAGAATGTCGAAAAATAACAGTAGCAGATGTTAAAGAATACAAATAATATATGACTTTCTGTTGCGTCTTTAGTGAATGAATCTGCTCTTCTCCACAGGTATCTACTTTCTCTAGGTGCAAGTTCAGAAGCTGAGAATGCAAATGGGGAGAAGCCAGCAGATCTTATTGACCCCGACTGCAAAGAGCTGGTCAAACTGTTTGAAGTAGGCTGTGTGTAAGTGACAGCATTAGAAACCCAAAAGGACTTCAAGGACTCAAGGCTTTATAAGAGGATGTAGCTTCTGTTTATTATTAATGACCACAGATTGGAACAAGGACAGATCTTTTTTTTTTGTAAAAGAAAACTCACTTTTTTCTCTCTTTTTTTGTTTTTATTTGTTGCAACGAGATTGAGGAATAGTGTTTGCCAATCTTCTTTCTATATACTGTATACTGCTTTGTACTACTATACATCTGTACTTCAAAACCTTGGTTCTTTTTAATCCCCCCTTCCTCACTATGCAGTTGCTGCACACATACTATCTCCTCTCTGAAGATCAGATTACACTGCACCCTGACAGCCATCCCAGCCGTATCATTTCATCAATGCAAGTACGTCATCCAGTTAATGCCTTAAATTTAGAGCAGGGCAACTCTTATATACAGTCACGCAAGGAATTGTTGTGTTATGTTCATGGATCTGTGCATAGTATCTAAAATTTTACTAAAAACACAATTCCATTTTAAAGTGCCTTCCCTGGTTTAACACACAGTATATGTACTGAAGTGTTTAATCCGTACACTGTTTAGGACAGCAGTGTATCTCTGGCCTGCTGGGCAGCTTGAGACAACACTGAAAAAGTTTTCAATGATAGGATTTGTATATGAGCGAAATACTACACTTTCTGTACTGCTATAATGAGTGCACTATTTCTTACAGAATTTCTCGTGTAAAGTCTTATGCTTATCTCTTTTCTACTGTTTCATAAATAAAGGTGCTTTTCATGCTTAACTTGGTTTTCTGTTTGATTATGGAAACAAACATCTATTAATTACATCTTCAATGGATATGTAGTATTTAGAATGTATGCTGTAAGCAGGGTGCATTTCTGTTTGACCATTTTTAATAAAAATATAAATAAATAAATATAAAAGAGGCGAAATTAAAACCTTCAACACATTTATTTACGACATCCTAAAATAAAATAATAATAAATTACAAAAGATGAATTTTAATCACTAAACATTTGTTTTACTTATGTGCCAAGTTTTAAATCAAGCACCAAAATCTGCTGAAATGAATCTTCTTCTTTTTTATTGGCGGTTCACGTTCAGTAAAGCATTTTCGCCATCTACTGTGATAATGGATCAGAGAGTTGTAGCCCAGACCAAAGCCGCCACGGTGCACACACCCAGCAATTAAAACCGTCCATGTGGAAAAATGGCAAAAGTTCCATTTGTTGTCCTGATGATTTATGTAATTTAAAACACCATAATTACTTTTAAACATGTACAAGAAGATTTTGTCTTCATGCTTTATGTTGATGATGGTTTCGCTAATAATAATCATGCATTTACATAAAGCATCCATATTTGTCTATTCCCATGTTGATTGTAGTTTAAAAAAAAAAAAAAAAAAAAAGAAAGAAATGTAAGGTACATTTAGAACAGATAAAAATGTGTGATTAAGTTGCGATTAATCGTTATTAAATATTTTAAACGATATTTAATATAATAAAAATAATAGTAATATAATATAATAATAATAGTGTATAATATCATTTACCCTTAATCATTCATACAAGATGTTTTGGTAATACTTTTTTTTTTTGTAAAATGCAAAGGAGAATTATGCTGGAGCTGAACTGCACTTAGTGACACTCAAAAAACTTGATAGAAGGCTAAGATCACAAGGAACTGACAGCAGGAAGGAAGACAATTATATGAGTCAAAATTGAGTTTGTCATACATTTTTTAATAGTTAAGCATTATTTTAAATAAGAACTACACCGATGTGAAATGGAAGAGGAAATGAAAGAAGAAAAAAGGGTTAGACATAAAAATGGAAAAAAAGAAAAAGAAAAGAAAATCCCAAGCAATCACGGAAACCAAGCACAATCACACAGAGAAACTGATCTTTTTTAAGTGTCCCTGGGACTATCAGCCAGAAGTCCTGCCAGAACACTGATACACCTTTCAGTCTCTCAGGGCACCAGTATATCCTCAATGTAAAAAAAAACAAAAAACAGGTGAGCAGAACAAACCCGGTGATGACATGCAGTACACAATAAATGGGTCACTGAAGGTTGAGACATTCCAGATTGGTCTCTTATCCCACCCTGAAATGTGCCAGTAACAAGAAAAACAAATACCTGCACAAACCCTGGACATGTACAGGAATGGCACAAGGTGATTGGTTATTGATCATATCAGTGTTGGCGCAAAAGTGCTGCACAGCATGAAAAGAAGAAGATGTGGTAAACACAAATGATTTATAACCCACTTTTCCAACCCCTACAAAAAAGTAGCAGTCTTTTTAACTATATTTTCCCCCTAAACACAACACACAATACATTTGCCAGTTTCTTTATGCCAGCTGAGCCATAACAGTGTGCTGGCTTGTAGCATGTCTGGCACAGATAAGCAGCAATATTTTTTTTTAACTAGTTTTAATTCTTTTATACTTTACAGTTAATATTAGTAATATAAGACAACTTTTACAATTCTTTCAAATTTGTGTGTTCAGCTAAAATAAACAGACTGTTAAAACCTTACCACAGATTAGTATACAAACTTTAACACTAATTGTATAATTTGTGTATTCCTGTTATCAAATATACAGTTTGTGTATCCATATACTGTCACGTTTATATACAAAACACTCCGACATAAATGTTTCACAGCAAAATACAGGGTGGGCCATGGAAAAGAAACCCGCCTCCAATACCAGTGCCACGCTTGTGGGCTACTTTTACGTGGCACACCCTGTACAATGCACTGAACATGAAAAATATTTAAAATTAATTTACTTTACCTTTGGATTTTCTGAATATGTTAAGTAAATAAAAGGAGAGTTTATCTTTAAGAGTCAATGCATTTGTTTTATTGGGGTTTTATGTGAATTTCTAAAGGATCCTGAAACTTGGTGGCAGCAGAAACAGCCATCTAGTCTACAGCACCACCTACAGGACATTTGCTGTCTATGATTCTGCCCCGAGTGTTTATTACTAAATGCAGATAACCAGATGTTAATAAATAAGACGATGCAGAAAATTTAAGCAATTTCTAACTATTAGATTCTATAAGATGAAGGGTGTTTAAAGAAAATCTGCAATGATTTCTAAATATCGACATCGGCCAGAGAAAAACCCATATCGGTCAACCTCTCATATATACAATCCTTTTACGGGTGGAACATAGTCTCTGCCTCGCACTTTGAGCAATTTTTTATTATTATTATTATTATTATTATTATTATTATTATTATTATTATTATTATTATTATACATCAAAACATACACAACAATGCCAGGGGTATAAAAAAAAGAAACTAGAGTTAGTGCAGTGTCGCTGTGGCTACACACTCCGTACCAGAAATAAGATTTGTTTGCGTAAGCCTGAAAACTTTAAAGAATCCATAGTGCTAGAGATAGCCACTTCCTAGTTAGCGGCTAACACTAGCGGTACCTACAGTAGCTTTGCGTAAGCCTGAAAACTTTAAAGAATCCATAGTGCTAGAGATAGCCACTTCCTAGTTAGCGGCTAACACTAGCGCTACCTACAAAACCTTCAAGATTTGAAGGCTGTGTAAAACAATGGGCCAAAATCACACCTGAACAATGCGTGCAACTAGTTTCTGTATACAGGAGGCGTCTTGAAGAGGTCATTACCAACAAAGGCTTTTGTACAAACTCTTAAATACTGTTCAATCCTTTTCCCCTGTCATTTCACATTATTACACATAACCTAATTTATGGAAAGATATGGTTTGATTCTTTCTAAGTTTGGATTGCATGGGTTGTTACCAACATCTGGTAAAATTTTCCTTTGAAATGTATTTACTGAGAAAAATGGTGACGTGTTCAATACATCTATCTATCTATCTATCTATCTATCTATCTATCTATCTATCTATCTATCTATCTATCTATCTACCTTAATAAATAAATAAATAACAGGCATGAAATAAGTTAAGGACTTTTGTGGAACAGTCAGGGAGCACTCTGTGTTTTTATTTTTTATTTTTTTTTCATTTGAGCTCCACTTCTAGTTTTTTATTTTTTGTACATTTGAATTATGAGCCTTAATTTTTGTTCATAAAACAATTCAGTTCTTAATGGAGCTGCCAAACCTATTTTCTAGTTTAAAATAAAAGTCTACAGAACATCTTGAGGACCCCTGATTTATAGTAGAGCTGAATGAGTTTACTTGATTCTATTCATCTTTAGAAACTCTAGAAAAAATAAAAAGATCTAAAATAATATTGTGTGGATTTGTTCTTGGATTAGACTTTTTTTTTTCGCTTTGCTTCGTCTGCTGGTTTGGAATTTATGCCGGGTGATGGACTGAAATTTAGAAGGGAGCAATGTGCGTCTTACCGAATTCTGTAGTACGCATGCGCAGACGTACCGCTTTTGTTTTGCCGACCCGGAGCTACTTGGGCAGAGTGCTAGCAGCACTGCGGCTGGCCACATCCTCTTTCTCTTATCCAAAGGAAAGTGAAAAGAAAGAACCGCACAGGTTTGTTCAACCTTTCTTCAAAGTGTATTATTCCACATAGGTGCATTCTTTCTTTTTTCTAGCTGTGTTTAAGATGCTTGCAGCGTGTTGGCGTCGACAGGAAACGAGTGCTGCTCCATAACTGCTCAGTTTGTGCATGATGACGGAGATTAATTCACTAAAATTCTTAAATTAATCTTCAGTCGGGGGGAATAGTGCATTTTTAAAACATATACGACGTGGTCATATTGAGAAGCTGAATATTTAAAATACGAAATGGTTATAGGAACCACTGTTTGTTTTAGCAGAATTAGCTCGTGAGCTACAAACAATAACAAACACTATATATTACCTTTTTTTCAAACTGCCTAAAATGCCACGTTTTTTTGTTATTCTTGTGTTCATGTAAGGGATATTTTTATAATTTTATTCAAATTTAAGTTACATAAAGTTTCCTGTTTTTAGGAAGACACACAAAAACACAAACACACACGGCTCTCAGTCCTCTAGGGGGCGTGTCTGTTAAACTCTCGATGCTGATTGGTTAATTAATTATTCATATTGGCTGTAATTAAAATCTAGTACAGTGGTGAGCAAACTATGGCCTGAGTGCCACACCCAGCTCGTTTTGCTATTTAATTTTGCCCATATTGCTGTTTAATTTATCTAGTTGTTTTGTTTAACCTGACCTGTTGTTTTTTCTGGTTAATTCATCCTGTCGAGTATTTACAAATTGCATTTTAAAACAGAGTCCATCGTCTCTACCCACAGATATTCATTCATGTTTTGCATTAAAAGCCTGACTTTATCGAATGAAATGAATGAACCAAAAAAACAGTGAAATGTTGCGTTTTTTTTAAGATTTCAATATCAGCCACCACTTTTCCACCCAACATGAAGTCAGTGCAAGAAAAGGGGACTAGTGCTTAGAGGTTATGAGCTAATTTATAGCTCAACAAAGTATTTGGGTGACCAGCAACACTGTTCCCACTGAAACTAAATACAAGTTTTATTGTTTTTAGTTAATTGGATTTGCAGGTACATTTACATTAGCTGGATCTGCTACTGGCCCACTCCACCTGTCAAATTTAAAAATCCAGTGTGGCCCTTAAGCCAAAGATTTTGCCACCCCTGTTATTTTTTTTACCTACCTTTGTAAATTCTATTTTCAGTGGTAACTAGTCTATAGGAACTTGCATGGCAGAAATTAGTGAATTCTAATAATAAGCCTTTTTTTCTAATGTTTGGTCTTGGTAGTCTTTAGTAGCAGTGCTTTTTTTTTTTTTTTTTTTTTTTTTGGGAAACAGCTGCTTACTTTTACCCTGTTAGGTCAAAACTACTGATTTTACGATGAACTCTTAAAGTATTTTAATGTTACAGTAATTCTTTTTTTCGTATACAACGATCAGGCATAACAAAATGACCACCTGCCTAATATTGTGTTGGTTCCCCTTTTGCTGCCAAAACGGTTCTGACCCACCGAGCATTAACTTCTCTAGCAATTTGAGCTACAGGAGCTCGTCCGTTGGATCGGACCACACAGACCAGCCTTCGCAACCCACGTGCATCAGTGAGCCATGGCCGTCCATGACCCTGTCACCGGTTCACCACTGTTCTTTCTTTGGGGAACTTTTGATAGATACTGACCACTGCAGACTAGGAACATCTCACAAGACCTGCAGTTTTGGAGATGCTCAGACACACTCGTCTAGACATCACAATTTGGCCCTTGTCAAACTCACTCAAATCCTCACGCTTGCCCATTTTTCCTGGTTTTAACACGTCAACTTTAAGGACAAAATGTTCACTTGCTGCCAAATATATCCCACTCACTAACAGGTGTTGAAGAGATAATCGGTGATATTTGCTTACCAGTAATAATGTTATAATGTCATAATGTAATGAATATTTCCTTCAAAGCCCATGTGATGTTAAACCTCTAGCAATTATGCAGGCAATAAGACACTTTGAAAGTTTACATGAGTTCAGATGTCCTCCATATGGCTGGAACTCCCCCTAACATTACCGATTACACAGCAGTTTTAAGATTGTGCCCTGTTGCAAACGTTTTTTTTTCCCAGGAATGTGCAAACGATAATAATGTCACCAATGTCCTAGTTACATTTATAAACTACAATCTGCATTTTAATCTTCCTTTTAGTTCTCTCGTTTTTGTTTGTTTTTCCGCAGTAGTTCTAGTAGTAATAATATATGTTGTATCTGTTTGTAGGTATTGAGCACCGCGAAGGACCGTCCAGGACCGAGAAGAGGAGACGTAAGCCTAGTTATCCCACAATGACCAGGTAAAGATGGAAATGAATTTTATTCGTAATGTCTTTTCAATGGACTTCAGCTTTGCGCTACATCCACACATTCATTTTAACTTAATTTATTCTCTCTCTCTCTCTCTCTCTCTCTCTCTCTCTCTCTCTCTCTCTCTCTCTCTCTCTCTCTCTCTCTCTCTCTCTTTTTCTCTCTCTCTCTCTTTTTTTTTTTTTTTTTTTACCTCTTTTTTTCCTGAATACAATTTCCTAACAAAGCAGAATAGTTCCCACACTGAGCTGGCTGTTCAGTTCAGCGCTCCATTTGCATTTTGGGTAGCATCTACTTTTTTACAGAATCAGCAACCTGGTAACTTAAGAACATATACAGCGCATCAGGAAAGTGTTCAACGTTCACTTTTTCCACAATTTGTTACAGTTTTATTCCCAAATGAATTAATTTAATTATTTCCCTCAAAATTTATAAACTTTTTATTTATTTTTTTAATTAAAAAGAATCACATGTCCATAAGTTTCCAGTCTTTGCCTAATACTTTGTTGTAGCATCTTTGGCACCAATTACAGCTTCAAGTCTTTTTGACTTTGATGCTCCAAGCGTGACACACCTTTTTTTGGGCAGTTTCTCCCATTGTTCTTTGCAGAACCTCTGAAGATTCATCAGGTTGGATGCAGAACATTCACAGAGTTGTCTTGTAGCCATGCCTTTATCTTGGCTGTATGCTTAGGGTCGTTGTCCTGTTGGAAGTTAAACCATTCCCCCAGTCTGAGGTCCAGAGCGCTCTGGAGCAGGTTTTCATCAAGGATGTCTCTACCAGGGCTGTAGCTATTAAGTCATCGATTATTCTACCGATTATTTCAATGAATAATTCAAGTAATCGGTTAAGGATGATTTTTTTTTTTTTTATTAAGAGCAATACTAAATACACAAGAGAAAATAAGACGGGTCTCTTAAGATGAACAAGTCATTTATTTCCTTTTTAGAAAAATTTATTTTATTGCTAAAATTGCATACAATAATATATGTGAAAACTAAAACCATTTAGTGCATTTACCGTCAATATTATATCAAAATACAAATGTATATTAAAAAAATGTAAAAAAAAACATTTTGAGGCTAATTTAAAAAATAATAATAATAACTTTTTGAGGACTTTTTTTTTTTTTTTAACCGACTGTTTTTTTTTTTTTGTTTGTTTGTTTTGTCTCGCAATTCTGACTTTTTGTTCTTGCCTTTCTGGCTTTATTAATTAATTAATTAATTAATCTGCAAAACCGGTGACCTCTAGTTTCTACCATACAGTCTTTGAGTATTGTGCATAGACACACTGCTTCATCAGCATTCATTTAATTTTGTTGGGGGTGAAGTCTAACCTGTCAATGAAACCACTGGTTCTCAAACATTTTCAGCAGGAGGCGCTCTTGTGTAGGGTGAATCCTTTTGTGGCCCCGAGAAGAAAACTCCTGGTGCAAAATATCCTCAAACTTACAATTTTACTTTGTAATTTGATTGTACCAAAAACAAATTAATTTATACAATGGTGGAAACATCACTTTTGTTTGTAGTCTTATTTCACTGATGTTGAATAAAAACTTTTTTTTTTTTTATCTACTTTTCATAAAATACATTAGTACATCAACAGAGGTTTTGTTGATGTTGCAGCGTAGTGCTGCGTAAAGTGACATCATTTTATTTTTTGTTTCAATTAATTTTTTTATTTAATAGTTTACATTGACAATGCTGACATACAGGTAAAATATTTATTTAGATTCTAGAATCTCTATGCAGCCCTCTAGCGACATCTGGTGGCCGCCAGTTTGAGAACCACTGAATTAAACCAAATTTGTATAACTTTATAACCACTTTAAGGAGGTTTATATGACTCTCTACATTATGATGAAGAAATTAAAGGAAAGCATTTGTTGCTCACAAAACAGCACCTTCCTATTGGAAAAAATGTGTGCTGATTCAAGTCAGTGAAGTAATGTAGGTGATGCACAAATCAAACATTTTGAGCGCACTGGCATGTGTTTTTGTTCGCCTGGGAATTTGCCCAACAGCAAGACATAAACCAAACACACCTTGACTGACAGCTGATGTGTTGCAGTTGTATGACGTGTTTATCTAGCGCAAGTAACCACATGACAAAGTGGCTGTTATTTCATTGTATATTTCACATTGATTTGTGTTCTCTGTGCTCACTTATTTTCTGTAATTTTTACATGCTGTTTTGTTTGTTAGGTTTTTTTCTCTCAATGCGTCCCTCAGCCAGTGGTTTGGTTTTTTGTGTATGTACGCTGTGTGAACACAAAACAAAGGCAATCGATTCAGCAAATGGGTGGATGTGTGTAAAATATGCCCTTGTGTGGTGTAATGTTGTAGCTCAAAACTGCAGGGCAAGAGTAATAACAAAGCCAGGCCACAAACGTAGACACAAATAATATAGATGACAACCAAAAAAAGAGATGCCCAATAGCTAGTTTGCAAGAAGAGTGAGGAACACACAAAATCAAATCACAGAGAAACAAATTGGTTTAGCAGGTTATTGAGGTAACTTGAAAAACTTTGGCTTCGACTTAAAGTTGTGATGTCATCGTTTTCAATGTTTTAAGGAAATTGAACTGGATGGTCTCTAAAAAATGGGACTCAAACCGTTTGGTTTACCAGCTGTTTATTTTCTCCAGCTCGTCTACTCCAAGAATGCATACATACAAAAGGACGGCTAGTCCTCGGTCTCCGACTAATACTGGCGAGCTCTACACCCCGGCACATGAAGAAAACGTGCGCTTTATCCATGACAGTAAGTCTCTTCCACTATGCATGCATTTTATGTGCTTTTTTTTTTTTTTTTTTTTCTTTCTTTCATTTTTTGTACATTTACATTATCTCTTACATTTGAAATGAGGAAAATTAAAGCCAGTATCCAGTGTAATCTTGAATCATTTAAAATGGCACAGCATCCGTATGCATAGACTTAGAACTAGATGTACTAAAATGCGTTTATTGACCCAAACCCTTAAAAAT
Organism: Silurus lanzhouensis; assembly: GCA_039877035.1. Taxonomy (NCBI): domain Eukaryota; kingdom Metazoa; phylum Chordata; class Actinopteri; order Siluriformes; family Siluridae; genus Silurus; species Silurus lanzhouensis. Next base: position 3,357,937 of record JBCEWE010002367.1, read on the forward strand.
GTTTATAATGTTCCTTATGCCCTCCTTCCAGCATGGCTGTGTGTTCTTAGAGATATTAAATCACCGCAAAACAGTGAACGAGGACCACAAGAATATGTGGAGAAAACCCCAAACCCTAACCTGCTTTGTGAGTGTCCAAAAAGCATCATATTTGTGTGATATTGTTTTATTTATGAGGGTTTTTATTTTATTTTATGGTAAGCTATTGCAGTGCGATTTGTTCAAGTATCATCTAATTTTGAGAATGGAATTGCCAGATAACTGGCCACTTGTATTATAATAAAATATTTATATAATCACTCAACATTCCTTGTCCACATGAATGTTTACTAGTTTGAGTTTGCCTTGTTGAATCCTTAAAAATGGTTAATGGTTGGCAATTAGCGTGAGTCGCCACATCGTACTTGCACATGCCACTGATTTTGTTCTACCTTAGATGATGCACATTTTAACATATCAGTTGCTACTGTAACTAAATTGCTGCACTTTGTCCTTTTTTTTTGCATTTTATGTAGCTTTGTGTTGTGTTGTAGCTCTATGTTGTTTAGTGTAGCACCAGGGTTCTGAAGGAACGTCGTCTCGTTTTTACTGTGTACCACTGTGTATAGTAAAAATGACAATAAAAGCCACTTGACTTGAATATTATTGATCAGAGAGTGGGAAATCAAGAGCAAATATGTAATATTGCTCTATATCTCCTCAGCAATTCACGCCCAGGTTTATTGTAGCAAATCGTATTTTTTGAGTCCACGATAAAAAAATTTTTTTTTTAAAATCCTGATCAAGCATGTGTTCTGTTTCAGCCTTCACCCCGGTGGACCTGAATGAACTCAGGAGGCCAAGCACACAGGACTGCAAGAAGTCTTAGTGAATTTCCTTTCTAATCTTGGTCCAGCAGCTTTTTTTCCTCCCCACTCATTCTCTTTGGGACCTTTTTTAAATCCAGCAGCCTTCTGTCAGCCACGTAAGTCCAGAAATCCTCTTCCTTCGCTGCCTCATCGAACTGTGGTCTGGACAAACTTGCTGATGTATGTTCAAGGCCCGTCACATCCCTGATTCTCATGCCGATACTGCGCAACTCTTATTAGCCGGTTTCAGGGAATTTGTTGTCAACATTTCTTTTGTATTCTGGATTTATTTTCGTATGCGTTGTGTATTATAAAGATTCTAAACCGGCAGAACGAGAAGGCAGGAGGAACTTGGCATACGGTGACAGGGAAGGAGTCGCCCTCTGAAAAAACATAAGGGGCACTTTCTTTGAAAGGAAAGTGCCCAAAGGCTGTTTTTTTCTTCTTTTTTTTTTTTAAGTTAGTTTGGTAGAATAAAATATTGAAATAGTAAAGGCAGGCCAAATATTTTTTAACCGAGATACCACATTCTCTCTTCTTTTAAAAAAAAAAAAAAAAACAAACAAAAAACTTACACATTACATTTTTCTGTCTTTTAAGCCTTGAAATTGGAATAAAATGATCTTTTATGGTATCTCAACCAACAGCTCACATTTGCTTTGTTCTCATTTCCTTCCATTCCATGTTTTCTCTCATTAACTGGTACAGTCTTACTGTAAAACATGCTTTTGTATGATTTAATCATAAAAAAAAAATTAAAAAAAACACTGTTCATTACATGCTGGTGCTGAACAGTTTGAAGTCTAGACAAATATCTGGGAAGTAAATACAGTACAGACCAAAAGTTTGGAGACACCTCCTCATTCAAATTTTTTTTCATGACTATAAAAACTGTAGATTCACACTGAAGGCATCAAAACTATGAATTAACACATGTGGAATTATATACATAACAAAAAAGTGTGAAACAACTGAAAATATGTCATATTGTAGGTTCTTCAAAGTAGCCACCTTTTGCTAATATTACTGCTTTGCACACTCTTGGCATTCTCTTGATGCCTACTTTGAAGAACCTACAATATGACATATTTTCAGTTCACTTTTTTGTTATGTATATAATTCCACATGTGTTCATTCATAGTTTTGATGCCTTCAGTGTGACTACAATTTTCATAGTCATGAAAATAAAGAAAAACTCTTTGAATGAGCAGGTGTGTCCAAACTTTTGGTCTGTACTGTATATATATAATATATATACACTTTTGGTCTGTACCGTATACACAAGGTGTGTCCAAACTTTTGGTCTGTACTGTATGTCAGCAATGATCACTCATAACAAAGTGTAAATGCCTGTTTAATCATTTTATTTTGCAAGGGTTGGTAGTGTGTGTGGAGGCACACAACTGTATAAAATGTCTTCGAGTGTGGTAGCATTAAAATTTCCCTTCGCTCAAATAAGAAAACACAACCCTGTTCCAGCATGACGATGCCCCTGTGTACAAAGTGTGCTCCATGAAGATATGGTTTACATAGAATGGTGTGGAAGATCTACAGTGGCCTGCTATAGAGCTCTGACCTCAACCCTACTGAAGACTTTTGGGATGAATTGATACTCTGCAGCCTGGACCAAGCTGGAGCAATAACAGATGTAGAATAAATATTTTGCAAACATAATCCAACTATTTAAATCTGTGATTCAGACGAGTTGTTTTTGAATGTCCAAATTTGACATTATTTATAGTCCTACTTGTTTTGTTGAGAATTAAGGTAGCAATATACAGGCCAAATGTTGCGTTTCCCATTATATAACCAGACCTATGTTTGAAGAAGTGTAAGTCCTGTAAGATAATTTTCTAATGTACTGTGTAACAAATTTCATAGAATTCTCAACGCTTTCACTATTTTCACAGCCAGGGAAACAGGATATACTTAGAAGGTCTGTCTTATTAAGAAATCTTATTTGTTGATCCAAAACATTGATAAGTAGGTACAGATAGTGCAGACCTAAACACAATATTTGATTAAACTCTGCACACAGACTTCCTGATCAATATTTCTGACTGCACTTGCTTCTTTACTAGCACAAGACTAATAAACTAATGTAGTGTCTTACTGAAGTTTGTAACCCTTCCCAAAAGTCATGCCGTTTTAGTAAAGCAGTTCAGGGAGTTTTAAATGCAGCGTTTCCTATTCATTTCTACTTATTTAACCACAAAGCCATTTCCTCATATCGTTTTTTTCCCCATTATCCAAATGAAATCATCTACTTGAGGCAAATCTCACTGTTTTTTTTTTGTCCTACAGAGGACATAAGAATGGAGCTGAACACTAGTATAGAAAGGCATTTCTGCTTGTTTTCTTCTGTAGAGTAGACAACAGTTCACCAGTTGAGTAGGCTAAAATTACTCGTTACTGAATATAACTGAGTTTGAAATATAATCATACAGGAAAAAAAAAAACCCACCTAAATGTCTTCAATGATCTAAGTAAACCTCTGATCGCTATCATCTATCGGTCTCATACATTTATTACAGCAGCCTTCGCCGCAATCATCTTTAAGCCAGAAATGATCATCATGATTCATGAATTGCTAATAAAATGTATAAATGAATGAGACGGGGTGAGAAAAGAAGCCAGAAAAGCAGTTGCTTTTATTTCTGCAGATTTTAACCATCAGAATGCTATAAATTCCGACCAGAAGGGCATTAGGTCTTTTGTTGCAGTCCAGGGTACATTGAGACGCCTTCACATTCACACCATAAATGTGAAGTAGTCATGCGCATCCTGACCTGCTCTGAAAGTGATTTGAGTGATTGCAATCACAATGTGTCTTTGGGACACATTCACACCTGGGCTTGGCATTATCCACTTGTCCAATCACTCAGGATGCATGCTAATGCAGGCGTCAACGGGTCCTCACTCTCTTTCACTCCCGATTGGCTGGGCCTACTGCCAGTCACCAAGTTACGGGACTTCTTTTATGCCTAAAAGCTGGTGTGATGTGATGTACAAATTGCACTGCCGTTAATATATGTGGTCTCTGCTTTCTACAACCATCAAAACTTAATCTACTGATTGAGAGAATCCTGGTTTAATTTCAGATTAGAATTTTGTTTAATATTACCAATGCTGGGTTCTTCTAATAACCTGAAATTTAAAATTATTGATTAGACAGACAAAAAATAAATAAAAAAACCCGCAGTGTTTCTCAAATGGGGTGTGTGGTTTATTTTTTTCATCTAGTTTTGTTTTTCTTTGTTAATGTATAATTATAAATGCTATTTATAATATGTATACAAATCACAATTATAAAAGTTAATGTATTTATGGTATTCTTAGTCATCTTGACTTTAAATTAAATAGATGGAATACAACACTGAACTTCTTAAACACAAGTGGGATTGTGAATAATGTTCTTTTGGACCTGTTGTGCTCTGTGTGTGGAAAGTTCATGAATAAAAACCTCATTGCCTCTAATACAAGGATGTCCAACCATGGCATGGGTCATGCCATTTTTTAAATAAGGAGTTCCTCATTAGAGGCCACTGAATAGCATTGAACATTATTGTACATTAAATTGCATTGTTTTGAATTATAATTTAAGTTTCACCAGGGCTGGTTCAACATTTGGAGGCCCCCTGGGCTCCTTCCCTCCACCTTTCAGAATAATTAAAAAGCACTTAAAACATATACATGACCAAAACTAAAAAAAAAGAAAGAAAAAATATATATAAAAGTGCAACTGGACAAGCTCTGTTTCTTCTTCTTTTTTATTCCTTGTATAAAACAAGTAACTACAGAGTAAAATAATTTGTTTTTATCATGTTTTTTTATTACTTAAATGCTAGCTTTAGTAAGTTTAAGGTTTATTTACAGTAGACGGTGAAGGCGCCGCATCCTAACCACTAGACCACCAGAGAACCACTAGACCACTGATACAGTATTTGGGTTAATAAACATTATGGCATACTTTACTATACTGGATATGGACATCATTTCCCCTTCCCACTGAAACAATATAGAGTATAGATTGTCATATTATCTGTTGCATCTAAAACCCCTAAATATGCACTATATAATCAAATCAACAGCGGAAGTAAAAAAGACAAACTACTAAGCAAAAAGAATAATTCACTTTTTCAATTGTGCTTGTAAGCTTAAATTGTATTTATTCAGTAAATACAACAGCATCATTTATCTAAAAACTAAAAAGAGTAATTATGAACTAGGCTATTATGATAGCGTTAAACATCAACGGAATCTATTAGATATACAGTTAAGGTTCTGTTTTTTAAATAATAATAAATTCTTTAGCATTTTTTTTTAACAAACATTTTCTTTAGTATTTTGAAAGTCATCTCCTGACACAGTGTCACCGAACAGTCGTTCAGCAAGGAAGCAAAGCGCCATTCAAGGCTCAAAGGTCAAAGCGAATTTAAAGTCTTAAAATCGTCACGGCGTTCACGATAAACCGGTCGTCAACTCAATAAACCGGCTGCAAATGATAATCCATCTTCAAATGGCGCTGAAGTGAACAGGCAGAATAAGGCTCTGTTTATTTTAATAATACATTTATAAATTCATAAAATAAATGACAGCTTACATAGCTGCATCACGAGCTGTTGTTTTTCTTTCTGGGCCTGTTTAGCTTTTCGCTTAGCAGACCCCGAGGGATGCGTTCGTCTGGTGCCACCAGGTCAGTATGCAAAAAGGTTTGGATTTTGTTCATCACTGTACACAGTCTCTTCATGCATTTAATGAGTGGGGACCCACATTTAAACAGTGATATGAACTGGTTTCACTTCAGGTGAGTCAGGTGGGTCAGATTTTATATCCAATAGACAAAGAGATGCTGACGCATTCGGACCCTTACTTCCAGACTGTGCAACAGTTTTTTCCTTCAAACCATCGGGCTCCTCAACAAACAGAACTAAAGTGTACAAAACACACACACACACGCTCACTCAACTGTGTGCACTAAACTGTACAACCTGACCTCAACACACACTCATTACTCATCTCACTCCTTTCCACCACCCATATTATATTGAATCATATTTTACTGTTTACATGCTGTTTCGCACCTCTCGACAGCTGCTATTGCTGCTTTTGCACAACATCGTGTTCATGTTTACAAATAAACTCTTGTTTACAGTTCTCTTTTACACATTACTGTATAACATATACACTAAGTTTACAAGTCGGTGCTATTTTGTGTTTTGTGTATCTGTCCCACACCAAACTGTTTGCAGTCAGTTGCACACGATGCACTTTATGTGGCGAAGACATTAACCTTAGTCCTAAACTCTGTTCTGTTTTGTAGCTCTATGTTGTTTAATGTAGCACCAGGGTTCTGGAAAAACGTTTTCTAATTTCACTGTGTACTGTGTCAGCTATATATGTTAGAAATGTCAATAAAGCTTCTTGACTTGACTTGAGCCTTCATTCTTATATATTGTTAGGTAATAATTCAAAATTTATTCTAGGCCCAAGTTTGATTTGTGGCCTTTAGTAAGAAAATGTTTGGGCAACTCTGGTCTAAACGGACGTGTATGAAACGTAGCGAGGTTCACCGAACAACCTGATTGGCTCAGCTACCGTAGAAGCGCTCACCCTTCGTCATCACGCCTGTGAAGTCGCGGCGCCTGTTACGTCATCGCGTCTGCAGTATATAAAGCGTAAGTGCGGGTTCTCCTCTGTTACAGGTTCTGGTTAGGGTCGGAGTAGCTTTAGCGGCTTGTAGTGGGTTCCTTTTTTTCCAGTCAACAGGCGCGTTAGCATTAAACAATGGTAGACAAGATGGATATGTCGTTGGACGACATCATCAAGCAGAGTAAGCAGCGGGGAGGCGCGGGCGGCCGCGGTGGGAGAGGTGGCCGGGGCCGAGGAGGCGCTGGCGGCGGCCGCGGCGTAGGAAGCGCCGGTCGGCTGGGAGGCAGCCCCGGTGGAAGCTATGGAGGTCGCGGCGGAGGCTTGGGCCTAATGAGGAATCGACAGAACCTGGGCCGTGGCAGAAGCAGCAGACCCACACCGTACAGCAGGGTAGGAGAAAGCTAAAGAAAACAAAACAAATTGGCTGAGAAAAGCGGACCGAACCTTGCGCACATCCAAAAATGCCTGGGTGAAGTCCCCGTGTTTCCTTTCTAGGCGTGCTAGCATACGCGATGGCTAGCTCGCTAGTCCGCCGTGCTACATGCCTCTCCGGAGTTTCTCTGGAAATGTGATAGAATGTGGAGAAGCTCTTTAAATTTGGCTCTTAAGTTGTGCATAATAATCTCTCCTCTCCCCACACCCTATTTTGTCTTTCGGCGTTTTGAGAGAGAGCAAAAAAGAGAAAATAACATGAAGAATATGGAGTCCATAAGCTAACATGGCTACATCGTGGCTAAAGTGGTTTAGCGGCTAACCTTCAGCGAATGGCGCCATTTTGGATCCAGCATCTTCGCTGTCGGTGAAAATGGTGGCTTTTCCATTAGTGCTTTCTTCGACGGTCGACGTCCATCCCCCGAAATCATCCGAGATGACCAGCGGCACATCTTGACGATTTCATCAGTTTTTTTCACCTTTTTTTTTAGGCCTGGTTTGACTGAGGCCTGTTTTCTTGCTGGAGTTCTTTGTCTGGGAGGGGCCCGGGTTCACACAGTTATATTAGTGGTACTGTAGTATTTTAAAAATAAATACATCAGGAAATGGACTTCAGTTTTTAGTTGACCACACCTAAGCTCTTTTTTTTTATATTGGGTTAAGAGGCTAAACCTTTCCCATGTTTAACATTACAAGCTGTGCCAAACATGTCTGATTCAAAATGGACGCTCGTTGGTCACAAGGCAGCCAGTAATGGACTTTTTATTTTTTCATCGGCATTTTACATTTTATGGACTTCAGAGATTCATCCCAGCACCATTTCCAGTGGAACCTTACATCTGGAGGGCTAGGATTCATTTAACATGAACGGCAAGAGACTTTTGGGGGTTGTTTTCCTGGCTTGGTATAGTTACTTCCCAGTTGCAAGAATTTCACTAGAAGAATAGCAGTACCTCACCAGGTGTAGGTGTTCAGAAATTTGCACAATCCACATGTCCAGTCTGTTTTCGCCCCTGGTTTATGGGACAGACAAATCTATATCTAAATATGATGGCTTAGGGCAGACTAGGAATCTCCCAAGAAATGGATTGAGAAATTTAGGCCTTCACAATGTATGCTTTTAACTTTTTTCTTTTCTTTTTTTTTTAGTTAAATTAATTTTTTATAGCCTACTCCAATCTGGATTCCTACACTTGGTGAACAGTGCTGCACATGTTGGTCCTTTCTCTGCATTGTTTACTTGTTTGTAGTGATGGGGTGGGCAGGGATTGCTGGATCACACTGAACACTGTTAGCTGGGTGCCGTCGGCCTTGTTGAGGTGGAGCCCCCCTGCTTGCCCCAGCACCCAGCCCGAGTGGACTGTCAGTGAGAGACGGGATCCGAAGTCAGCAGGTGCGTTCTCTCTCGTTTGTTGCAGCCCAAGCAGCTCCCCGACAAGTGGCAGCATGACCTGTTTGACAACGGCTATAGCACCAATGCTGGAGGTGGCGGCGGCGGTGGTGGTGGAGGAGCAGGAGTTGAAACCGGCGGAAAGCTGCTTGTGTCCAATCTTGACTTTGGTGTCTCGGATGCAGACATTCAGGTACTGCATAAAAGTCTAGCTAATACTATGTTAAGGTTTAATCAATATGTTGAGTCTTAATCGGTTGTTCATGAATCTGTTCCTTCTATGCAGGAGCTTTTCGCAGAATTTGGCACCTTGAAGAAGGCCGCGGTCCATTATGACCGGTCCGGCCGGAGTCTCGGCACTGCAGATGTCCACTTTGAGAGGAAAGCAGATGCTTTGAAAGCAATGAAGCAATACAATGGTGTTCCTCTTGATGGTGAGTTACTGACATTGTCTGCTTTTTGTTTGTGTTTTTTGTTTTTTTTCCCCCTCTGATGTAATCTCTGTTAAGGTTACAGATGATTCAACTGTCGTTGGCTCTGTTGCAGGTCGTCCAATGAACATTCAGCTAGTTACATCACAAATCGATGCACAGAGACGAGGTCCAGTGCAGGGGTAAGCGTTTAAATTTTTTTTTTTTGGTGTGTAGCTAGGGTCACAGTTTGAGTGTAACTTAATCCAGTAAAATATAAAAAAAAATTTGTTACCTTCCAGTCTGATTCGTGGTGGCGGTGGTGGAGGCATGAACAGAAACAAGATGGGGAGCTTTGGCGGCATGCAGAGAGGACGAGGCGGTCGGGGAGGTGGTGGCCTCAGAGGCCGTGGAAGAGGGGGCAGAGGCAATAACAAACAGCAGCTCTCAGCAGAAGAGTTGGATGCCCAGTTAGATGCCTACAATGCCAGGGTATGTGTGCCATCTTTTTTTTGGGGGGGGGGCGGCAAGAAATCTGGTCTCTTCAGTGTGTAACTTTATATTTGTCTTTACAGATGGACACCAGCTAAGCAGTCTTGGCTATGCAATCTTGGTTTTTTGGCAGCATCATGGGATTGCGGTTTTGCTTCAACATGCCGGACGTTTTACATTTACATGTCTTCAAAAGTGATTTAAATTTGTGTACCAGTTTTCTCCTTTTAAATGCAATGACATTTTTTTACCTACCATTTATTGTTTTATTTCTTTTTTTTTTTTTTTTTTTGAAACTTGGTCTGACTGTAGGACTTGAGCAAGGAAGGTGCTTGTCTTTACTTTCCTCTTAGTTCATTGTAATAAAACCTGCAGTACATAGTATCCAAGAAGTGACTCTGCTTCCTTTTGTATACAAGTAATAGTGTAAAAAAAACTGTACAGATGTTGGATTGTAATGCCATTAGCAACTATTTGATATTGTTCCTCTGCTGTTAATACTGCTGATGTCTAGCATTTAGAACACACATGGCAGATTAGTTTGCACTTCATTTGGATTTTTAATCCTTTTTATAGTTCTCAATAAATGCTGTTAATCACATTAAATATTTGTACATAATGGCAGTGATTGTGTAAATCTCATGATTAAATGAAAACACCTTCGAGTCTTATCTGTTTAAGTTTTCACTGAATGATTCCAGCTGGCAGGAAAATACATTCTTTCTTTGGGGAATTGTTTGGAACAAGGACTTATTTGGAAAGTGTTATTAAATGGTTTTTATTTTTCTTAAGACTTGCCTTAAAGGAGAATTTGATATTTAGTTTACCCCCCATGGGTCAGTGTGTTAATTCCCTTAACCAAATGTTGTATTCCAGTTGTGTGTAGCAAAGTATGTTTAGTAATCTTGGGTCAAGTCAACTTCCTGCTTTGCATTGTTTGCCAGATCTCAGGTGTTGCACATTTACTGAAGAATTAAAAAGCCCATGCAGCTGATGCAAATCAAGTGGGGAAAGCAAAACTAGCCCTGTGTGACAAAATAGCTGTTTCTGAATACTTTATTTTTTTCTGATTCTAGCTGTTTAATGTAAGAATTTTTCTGCAAACATTTTTCGATCAACCACTAGTATCTAAAGTTGAATACAAACTAAAGTCATGTTTGTATTTGGACTGGTATGAGACTACATGATGGGTTCAACGTGGATGCATGCCACAAATTAAGTATAAATAAGAAATCTTACAGCTGTTGTGATTTCTTTTGATTGTTTGGTTGCAAATTTTGCTTTTGCATTACTGTATTTTGGCCTTTACTCAAGCAGTGCATTTATCAGGCAGAATCAGCCAGCAGATGTAAGAACGCGTGCCGAACTTCTATGCTAAACGTAAAGAAAACGACATTGAAGGAAAAAAAAAAAACGCATCAACAGATTTCTTTCTCTCTCCCCACGACGCCCTAAATTTTGACTCGTTTCTGGTTGGCGGAGTGTCTCGGTTGGTCCGCGCATGCGCGCAAAAGGGTCGCTCGCGAGCACGCGCGCCCGCGCCGGTATTCCCGGAAGCTCGTGGCTGTCAGACATCGCCGCTCCCTCCTCGCGCCATTGAGAAGTCAGTTGACGCTCAGCGTTAGCCTTCTAGACTCCCACACGGAAGCTCGCAGTTTTTTGGTAAGCGCTTTTTAACACCGATATCTCGGTGATTGAAATAAATATACGTGATTGTGAGTTGTTCTGCAGGGGGGAAAAAAATCTGAAAGCGGGTTGGGTTGTTAATTTATGAATAGAGTCTGGACGTCTCCCGAGCTCCCGAGCTAACGTTCTCGAGTCGGGAACTCGCTAAAGGGAAGGGGAAAAAAGCTGAAGTTGCTCCTTAGATATTTCCATAATAAATAAACACTATATTTGGGGGAATTATTTGCAGTTCTTTTTGTTTGTGTGTATTTTTTCGGTCTCCAGCCAAAGCCGTTGTGTTAGCAGTCTGGTCTGGTCTCACGTGCTGCTCAGAACCGGGGCTGAATAATGATCACTTATTGTCTGTGGCAGGATGAAACCCCGAATGTAGTTTGTAACCTAACGTGGATTTGTTCAATTAGAAAAATCTGCACACGTGCTTTTTTAATCTTAGCAGGAGAAAAATACATGATTGCCGCCATTATGTAAAGGTTTAAAAGTTGTAAAACGGATCCACGCTTTTGATATTTATTTCCTTTTTTTTTGTTTCTGAGTCCGCGGCTGTGGGAAAGTTGAATTACTTTTCCCTCAGGGGGATTAGGCAAAAGCCAAAAATAAAGCTCCCGGAAATACACAAACAGTGCAGCATCTGCTGAAATGCATGTCGTAAGTAATTAAAGGCTTCGTGTATGTGTTGCTAAACGGAGTGACACGAGCTTCCAGAATCTTCGAGACAATTGAATAAGTCGGTAATGCTACACTGTTCTACATGAGTATACACCGGAGTGTGCTTTCATCCCACTTTCCGCGTGTATTCAATTACAGTGCTGCTGTTTATACAGTGCTAACTTTTTTTTTTTTTTTTTTTTATCTTCTCTGGGTGTTTAATGGCCGTCTTGCTAGGCTAGCGAGCAAGTGTATTTTTTTCTTGTACCCGTATTTCGGGTAAACCCCGCCCCTGTGTTGAGTTTGCGCGGACGTAATCCTCCAATCAGAACGCGGGACTGGAGAATTGACCAATCCTCGGGTTAGATGTGTGTGTGTGGTTCGGCAGCAGCAATAAATACGGGTGGGAGAATAAGGGTGTAACTTCCTGTCTTGCAAGAATCAAGAATTGATAGGTCAAAGGTGGTTAAAAATGCGGTCAAAAAAATCTTTTTTAAAAAAAAATTATTTATTCATAACTGATTTCCTTGTAGTTTGTGATTAGGGATTGTATTGCGAGCTAAAGAGTTTGAGTTTGAGAATCAGATCCTGGGGTGCATACAGGAGTGGTTTATTCTTGATCTGATTTAGATCGGGGTTATGATGAGTGTAAATGCGGAGATTGTGGCTCTGATTTGCCCGAGAAGGAGACATGGATATTTGTTGATGTTCTGAAATGAAAGAGAGAAAAGGAAGGCGCCTTGGTGGAGGAGAGGAGGGGATCGGGGTGGTGGTGAAAGTGTCCATACGTCTATACTATAAGTCGAAACCTTAAAAGAGGAATACTAAAAGCAGCCACACCGCTTTGTCTGATCTGCTTCCTCTTCCTCGTCCTGCCTGAGTTTCTAGTCTGTTCTGGGTGCAGTAAAAGCAGGGCGGTGTCTGCCCCCGCGTCACTGCTGCAACTTCTCTCCGGACAAATCTGCTGCGACTCTTAACGCCTTCACGCCATCTTTCCATTCATTTAAGTGTGATCTCTAATGCCAAAGTGTTCTGTTGCTCGACAGACCGGTTGATCTTTGGGTGAAAGGCAGGCTAGGTCATGTGAAAAGTTCACTTAGGACAGACCGGGTTTAAACTGCATATATATATTAGTGCCTTTGCATATCAAGACGGCTGACAAGTGTATTTAATTTACTTTTTCAATATTAATAAATATATAACCTTTTTTGTAATTGAATTGGTTGTTCATTCAGATTGGGGGGAAAAAAACAACCTTTATGTAATCTAATCTAATGACTAATTGTTTTAAATGAAATCGGATTGTATGGGGTGGTACAGATCTGATATAACCCACTACATAGGAAAAAGACAGTCACTGATTAAACACTCGATACAGATTTTCCCCCCATAACGGATATAAAAAAATACCTTGTGTGAATGTGAACATCTCTCCTCTTTTCTTCATTTGGTATAACTATGCTTTGCATTTGTAATGCAGAACCTTTGTAATTTAATATATATATTTAAATCAGACTGCAACTCTGAGTTATATATATATATATATATATTATATATAAAAAATGTCACACCAAAGGTCTATCGCTGGAGTATCTTCACCATGTAATCTCAATTTAAGGCATTGTTGTGCAGTGGGGTGTAAAGTTCAGCTCAGGTTTTATTTATACCATGTTCGACTGTGTGGCAAATTAGAATTTTGAAAGGCAACCAGAATCGCAAAGTCCTAATCCAGATTAAAGCAAAACCACCCAAGTGCTCCATATGTAACTAAGGGTTGATGCAGAGGTACATTTACACCCACTGTGTTGTAAATTGTAAACTGATTGGCTTTGGTACCCTCATGAATTACAAGAGTAAAATGTTATTAATTTGATATGTTATGATTAGTATTTTGATTAAATATGATTTATATATTGTGTGAAGATTAAGTGCTAAGTAATAATACTACTTTTTCCCCCTCTCTCTTTTTCTCTTTTCTTAGAATAGGAATGAAAACGAAAGATTATTGGTTGATTCACGTTTTGCCAGTAAAATAAAAACAAATGGATGAATGACTGATAAATCAGTGTCTGAATGCATTGCAAATGTCTCTTTTAAATGTACCTAAAACTCAGATGTGTTTGAATGGCATCTTAATCATCTTTCTTTCTCCAGCAGTTTGATGGAAAGTGTGAAAGTTGGCTTTTTCAGTCTGTTGTTTTGAATTAATGTCCAAAATAAACTCTGCACTCTGATGAATATACTGGAATGGAAGCATAAAAGTGAAATACAGGTAAATTAATAAAAGCATCAGCTTTGTGCTGTATAAAGGCACCATAACCTCATATCACTGTTTATAGCATCATTTAGCTAGTGACATGAAAAGTGACCAGGCAGCATTTTTATGAACTTTTTTCTCCCTCACATTAGACGACTATTTATTTATTTATTTATTTATTTATTTATTTTCTCCCCTTCTCCATGGCATGCTTGGTTACTTTCTCAGTAGTATGAGTCATAATTAAATGTTCTTCTTGACATCAAGTGAGCACACTCTGGCCCCAAGTGCTTAAATTTTTTTAATTCACAAACCAGTGCTAATGAAAATGTTAATGCACAACTTGAACGTGCCTCTGTATTCGGACCATGTCAGGTAATGAATCGAGTTCTTTTATGAATCCTGTGTGTGAGAGTGAAATAGCAGTCCTGGTTAGAAGGTCGTGGTTGCCACGAGGCCACACGGGGAGTTTGGATTTCATCATTGAAAGGTAGTGTCTGAGCTCATTTTCCAAACACTGGCGCGCTCTGGACAGGTAACGCACAAGCTGCTGCGGGATGAGAAATGGAGGGACAAAGAGATGATTCAGGCCGAAGAAAACGCCAGAAAGTTTTGGATAATTTCAAACTAAAACACAAACACTGGACAGTGCGATTACAGTTTTTAAAGTCATTTGAAATTGTTTTTTTTTCTTCTTCCACAGTGCGTTGAAATAGTCAGAGCAGGTAGTCGAGAGCGCTTTTAAAGCTGCCAATAAATACACGAATTTAGTGCGTGGAAAATTTCGAGCAGCTTTTCCGGAAACAATAAAACCTGCTGTGCGAGATTTAATAAATAGATACATGTATAAGAATAATAGTTTCATTAAACGATTATCTTCAACTCTATGTGGCCGCTGCAGAGGGACGTTAGGAACGCACTGTATTTGTATTATAATGTAATATGGCAATTCAATGCACCAAATGGGTTTAGTTTTCATATTCTTGTATGCAATAATTTCTGCAATAAAATGTTTTTCTTAAAAAAAAAAGGAAACAAATTACTTGTTAATTTTTAAGTCTTATTCTGTTCCTCTTAGTTCCTCTTAAAATACTCGATTACTAAAATAATCGATAGCAGCAGCCCTACAATGGACTTGTGATAGTGTTATTTAATAAAGTGAGGTATTTCCTTTGAACCTTTTATAGTGGTATAATCAAAAAAGTTTGAAACCCTTTGTGAAGATTTTTCGAAGGTTATTAATTGTTTAAAGTAAACATAATTTCCCCAGTGACTGTTAGTGTTCAAGCATGGCCTTGGTGATTGTCTCTCTGCCTTTTTTTTTCTTGCAAATGTGCTCCGAGCGGAAGAGGTCTAGCAAAAGAAGCTGTAAGAAACAGGAACCAGAAAGAATGTAGCCCTGCGTCACCTCAAGTGCATTTCCTATCATTGATATCATGCACAGGCTGTAAGATGGGTTTTTTGTAGCTCTCATTAGATTAGATTATCCTTTTTTTTTTTTTTTTTTTTTTTTTTTTTTTTTTTTTTTTTTTACTGATGCTGTCGCAGTTCCTTTTTTTTTTTTTTTTTTTTTTTTTTTTTTCCCTTTTAAAAAAAAAATCTGTCAAAAGCCAGAGCTAGGAAAAGGACAGTTATTCATGTTGCCATGGTTCTGTGCACACCAGATAACTGTAATTGTAAAACGTGCATCACATGAACCAGCTTTTTGACGCCACTGCATGAATATAATTCCTTTGAGTTTTCAGGAATCATTTCGACTTAATCAAATCTACAATAAAATGGAAACAATCCTCTATCTGTGCTTGATTTAAAACCCCTTGTTCTGAGTCAACAGGACTTTGATCTCGTCTTAGTCCAAAAAGAAATAAACTTCAGGATTGAATGAATAACACGGTGCGCAAGCTATAAAGGTAATCCTATTTAACCCCAACGCGTCAAATGTAGTGTAAAATACACACTCTCTTAACAACAGCTGCATAGAGGTGAAGGCAGATGCTGAGAATCTGATGCCAGGTGTTCAGTCCGTTACCTCCAGCTATAATTTTAATTACACCCTGTTACACAGAAAGCTCCAAAGTGCATATGAAGTACAACATGTACAAAGAGAGGAGTAAAAAGAGGAGAGTGGCCTTATTAAAAACTCATGTAAAATACTTTGACCTTTTGTTGAATGTTTTGGCATGTATGCATACACACCCAAGAAGACATCTAGATGATTCTCACAGCCTGTGGTGGTTATAAAGGGTGTATGACCTCTTAACATTAAAGCACCATGGCTCAGATTTAGAATCTGAGCACATCTAGCGGTTTGAGAACTTAGCCGGTCCCAGGGGCTCAGCCTCAATCTGAACAAAAGAGCAGCTCCCATCTTCCCAGGCCGAGTGTCTTTCAGCGTGTTCTTTGGCCACGCTGTATTCTTACATCACTTGCTGTTCTATGCAGTCGTCATCTGCCTGGTAATGTGCAATTAGTTTTAACACTTGCTGATGCTGGTTACAGCATGGCACAAGTGCTGTTGACTAGGTAGTGACCATGATGAACTTGTTTTAAGTCACCTGTTAATGAAAATGACCTTGGTCACAACAGGTGTTTGGAAATGGGCTGATCTCTTCACAGCATGGCAGACTGCTTTTGTCAGCCCTAAATGTAAGAGTAGAGGAAAATCAGCTCTGTCTAGGGCATCATGTAAGCATGTTTGGTGTCTGGAATTTCTCAAGATTTTCATGAATGTTGAGTAATGGAGTTAGAAATTGTCTCAAAGTTCTCGAACAAAGGAAAGTGGGCCTGTTTATAATAGCTCATGTCCCAAGTTTAAATAATTTATCAAGTTACATAAGGCAGTGATTTCATTCAGGGTATAAAGACTTTCCAGACTTGTTTCTTGGATACTTGTTTTGAGGATTGCTTATTGTTTCTGGATTCAACAGGAGTTACTTAACCGTGAAGATTAAAAACCAGCATGTATCTGCAAAACTCACAGCAACTATCCTGCAGGATTTGATTTCTAGGGTTGGGACTACTGAGTGGTGCAACGTAAGTGTTTGTGAAGGTGCAATAGAAATTTGTTGCCTGGAGCCATGAAAGATTGCGCTCTTTTGAGCAAATCATTAAATCTAATGGTGATGATGTATGCAGAAGAGGGTTGATGGCACTTTCCTCTGAACTTGTTATGCCATTCCATGTCACAGCAACAACAGGTTGATTTCTTGTCTAGTTAAAGTGCATGTGAGTGTGCTCTTTCTCTGGTTGCTAACTGCGGTACACAGGGGCAAGCTGGCCAGTGGGTAGGAACCAGCATGTGCCTTAATCGGAAAGAAAAATTTAGTTTTGTGCAACGATGTTTGAGTCAGAGGTAGCGTCAGTTGGCGTGTAGCTGATGGTGCTAAAGGGTGCACACAAGTAAGCCTGTCCAAGCTGTTTGTTCTCTACACTGATGAGTCATGAGCTGTGTGTCTGCTGCTTTTCATACCAGGAGCAACGAGGAACACAACGCCTAGGAGTTTAAGCATGTCTGTAGTGGGCAGGTCCAAAAGGGTCAATGGAAAACTTGTAGACAAAGAAGCAATAAAGGTAAAACAAAAAAGAAACGGTGCCAGTGGTACTTTTAAAGAAAAAACGAGAAGTTCACATTGATCTGTAAAGTATTTTAATTCAACTTCCATGGAAATACATTGAACTGTTTTCAAATGAATCAGCTGACGAAGCTTCTCATTCATTTTTTTCCCCAGAAGCTTGAGTCTCTAAAGTTGCAATTTATAATTTTTTTCTAATGCCGAATAAATTACACACTACAAATTTGCTATGCTAAACAACTTGCATAACTATTAGATATTGCAGCCAGAAATGTGTTTCATTTGTTTTTTATTTGGTCTCTGCACATTCACACCCTGTCCTCTGTCTTCCATCTTGTGTGATCTGCCTTTGTGAGTTGTGGTGCTCTTTTGAACTCTACTATGATTAATTTTTTAAAAGGTGACACACAGGGAGGTGTTGGCATTAAAGGTCAGTGTAACGACACAGACTCTGAATTTTTGTTTTTGTCATAAACACCATGTTTTGGTTGAAGAAAGCCTCTGATTTGGTCAAAGTCTGAGAACTGAAATGAAGCCCTAGGAATGTGTGCTGCCACGAAAGAGGAAGCACACAGCCATAATTCTCCAAGTTGCTTCTTCTTTTAATGTGGATTGGGATATTGGCAGTCATAAAAAGTCTCTAGCTTTGTGATTCTTGTATAAATAACCCTGGATTGCCCTCTGTATCAAACTTCCCGTCTCTGGATCAAAAACTGGTCCATCAGATGCCACTGATTTTGAAAGCTTACCAGTTTTGGTGCTTTTTAATAGCCAGATCGCTAGTGGATATGACCTTAATATTAATCTCCAAACAATGTTCAAGCAAGCAGTCAGAACTAGTTTCTGAAAAATTGGACAGCCAATGACCTATGCGGTTACAGTGGTTACAATCAGGTCAGTTGGGTCCACCTTTTGCGGGGGGAAAAAGTAAAGGCTTTCATGCAGAAGCTCCTGACTGTGGAGACTGTGTACTTTAAATTTTTTTCCTGATTTGGCTTGTGCACACAGATTTCTCCTCATGTGCCAGAGCTTTTATATCATACACTCTAGTTATCATGCATGTGTGAGGGTTTAAAACAAGGATGCAAATTTTCTTTCCTTTACACACATGTACATCTCTTTTCGTTTCACAGTGTCATTGACAACACGCACATGCGGTTGAACCGCGTGCTCCGTTTTGTTTAATATTTGCATTTGTTTAACTGCATCATCTGTTCATGTATTCATATATAAATGTATGCATTCATATTGGATTGCACCCTTAATGCATTGTAAAAATAAACAAGAATTGTTATACATACATTTACAGGTGTGGAGCTGTTATGGGTCTGAGCCAGAGCTAATAGAGAATAAACATTGCAGCAGAATAGAAGAAACTTTTAAACCAAATAAAAGGCCTTGGCTTGTTTGCTTATCATCGTAAATCAGGATGTCCTTTCCAATATTACACCATGCCGTTCAGTGACATTTCTTTTGAATAACCCCCAAACAATGTACATTAGGATTAATATCTTTCTGAAATGATATTTTTGTACTGGATGCAATTTCACACCATCCCCCGATTTCCTACGTATTGAAGCCTGTTCATAAACACACAACATAATTTGGTTGAAGGTGTTGGTATCAGTGAAGCGCTGTGATATCAATATCATAGTGAAATGGTTGAACAAAGGCTTGTTTTTTGCTTCCCCTTTTTTATAACAAGGTATTTGATGACGAGTGTGCAAAACCTTTCATGTCATTGTGACTATGCAAAATGTGTGTAAAATCAGTCATGTCCCATTCAATTTGGAATTGTTTGTTGCACCGCTAAATAACAGACTTGCAGCTTATCGACTCTAAAAATATTCTATTCATGCTGGTGTTGTCAGCTCAGAGCGGGATCCTGGTAGTCCCCAAATGTACTATATGCTGTCATGTGCATTGCAGGGAGCTAGAGGAAAGTAGGTTTGAAAGTTCTTTGCAAGCAGTCCTTTACAGTACGTGTGGCAGTAACATTATCTAGGTCTCCATAACCTTAGTCTGCACAAAGTCCTCAAAACTGAACTACAGATATATGGACATTGGTTCGAGTCAGTTTTATATATAGCTTCATATATATTTATTTATATATAGCTAAATTTGACAGAAAAGCAGAATTGCTGATGCTTTGTTTTTTTAACAGCAGTAAATCTGAAACATTTGTGGTAGAAAACATCAAAAGCAGAACTATTGCTCACACACACACACACACACACACACAGAGAGAGAGAGAGAGAGAGAGAGAGAGAGAGAGAGAGAGAGAGAACGCAACGCCAACTACAAAAGCGAAGCAGTGCCCATTTCACAATTCTGGTCTGAGGTTTAAAAAAATCACAAGCACAGTGAAGGCATTTATTGCATAAGAGAGCCAGCTGTCATGAGTATAACTCTTCTTTAAAAGGTGAAATTTCTTCTTGGAGCTTCACTGAAATACTTTCTTGATCTCGCTCTTTCTGAGCTCTTCCACAGCTCTCTTTCTTTTGAGTGTGATATAGGGGTCACCCCTCCTGGTTAGGCTTGACTAGATCAGTAGAGAGATCTGCTATCAGAGCTTAACAATGTGAGCATAAAACTGTTTTAAACCAGTTTTGAAGTTTTGTGAAAGTATTTGCACCCCCCCACACACACACACCCCCCGCGCTTTCAATCGGAATCAATCAGCTATGATCGCTTTTTTGTCTTCATGCTTCATGCAGTTGGTGTTGGTGTTGGGAACAGAGAATTTCAATTGGTCCAGTTCTAGCATCACTCCTCACCTCAGTTTAGTTTATGTAGCATTGTTCTTTGTTGTTACTCGATGTGAGATGAGCAAGTGGTGAAGGTGCTGCTGCAAAACTGACAACCTGTATTTAGAGACGGTGAGGTGAGTCCTCCCATCTTGCTCTGTGAGGATAATTGTATCTCTCGGGGACACTGATTAAGCTCATTGGGGAGTCTTTCTGTAAGTCACTTTGTCCTCTCATGAAGACTCATTAGCAGCAATCCCAAATGCAGCAATCCTATTGTTGCTTGGAAACAGCCTGCAGGCTGCGTCACCTGAGGTCGGGTTGGATTTGTATTCATTAAAGGTGATTATCTGCGTAATACCTGGATCATGCTTAAGGATCATCACACTCCTCCTTATGATCTTAAAATGAGACTGGAATTTGGCAGGTTTTTAAGAGATTATTTTGACAGATTAGTCTGTAGTGTGGGAGTTTTGCCCAGGCACTGGACTTGTACAGTGGCTGTTTGATGGTAATGTGGTCCGACTACAGGTATGGTGGGGGTGGAGGCCCTAACGTCAAGTTCAAGTTGGCAAGTGTGACCTGTGTGTGACAGTTCTGTCAGATTGGCTCAAACAGACTGGGTGTTTCGCCTGCACTGAACCCCCCCGACAACCCCTAAATTTGATGTGAGGAAAATATAGCCCGTTTATTCAGTGTTGTGCTCAACCATCCGTATAGTTTTATGTGTGGTGGCTGCACCCTTATTCTGATTTTTTTACTAGAAATAAACAAGAACCCCACAACTGAACCTAATGTTAAAATAAATTAAAATAAAATAAAAACAAGGCAGCAGGGAAAACTCGGTTGAAAAAGACAGCACAGTCAGAATAGTCAGAGACCAGTCAATTCTTCCACTATAGCTACATCATTAGTTTATAATTGGTCTCACCTAGATATGTGCATTAGCCTCTCCCCCAGATAATTATTTTGGTCTTTACCAGCTTGCAAATCTTTCACATTAATCTTGCACACCCACTGCAATGCTAAGTAACCCTTTCTGACAATTTACCTTAAAACAATAGTGTGTCCTAGGTCAGTATTTCTGATCTGTAATTGAATTTGGTGCACAATATCTGTTTGTACATCCTCAGTGCCTTGGAAGAAGCCATGAAAATGTTAAATTCACACAGCTGAAAGTACAAACCCAAATGTCTTTCCCAGACTTCTGTTACTTCAAGGTGAATTTGTAAATTCACTGCAGCGACTGGAGTTCACATAATTGCGCTCACTTTGCTTGTGGTTGTGTAATGACATTTCAGGCCATGTTCTTCAGGAGGTCTTTTATTAGAAAAAGTGCGTATAGATTATTTTTATTCTGGGCATGTTTCCTGTCTTCTGGCTGCTCCTTTTTGTCCTTTTAGTGGTGCCAGTTTGCAAGCTGTTACACTGCACACTGATTCATAATCCATAGATGGTAGATTTCTAGTATAAGGGCAGAAAACATTTAGCAAATTCCACCTTCTCATACCATTATGAAGTGCACACGTCTTTCCCTACATCTTATGTTTTTGCCCTAGTTTCTCAACTTCCACCCCAAACTTCCCAGCTGCTCGGCTCTAAAAGCACACCCCAAGGGCTGACCTGCCAAAATACGCTGTTGGCAGAACTGGAGATTCTGCTTTTATAGGAATGCGGAGGCCCCAAACGGAAAAATGGTGCAATCATCTAATAAATTTTCACAGTCGGGGCTCTTGCCAAGTTCTAGTATATTTGGGTGAAACAGTATTATGACAATACTAAGATTATGTTTGCAGTCCGACTTAGTTCTGTGTTTAAGACAAACATCTGTATTGGATGTTGGCGATGTTGTGTAACAATTTGGGTTCATTCCCTCGCACCTGCCTTCTTCCAGAAAGTTCTTCTGCAGCAGTCTTCACATCTGTTTAGTGTTGCATTTTGCTACCATATTTGTGAAATTAATTTGCTTTGAAAAGGCTGTGTAAAAAACTTGTAGCTCAAGGTGTACAAGGCGGGTTTGTAACGTTAAGTGACGCGGGCGGTGCTCCATCAGAACATGCACTTGTGTTTGCACTAAAAAATCTTTTAATCGTGTAGAAATGTTTGCCAAACTAAAATCAAATTTGCATTTGGCGACTCCCACAAAACTCCATTTAAGGCAAATTTCAAAAGTAAATGACAAAAAGGGTTTTCCAAGAGGTAGAAGGAGGAGTTTGACACCAAACAATTCAATGCAATGTGTCTTTATCTGTTCACCAAAACACACAAGCACATTTCTTAGTACCATGTTCCAGAGTGTGAGGTAGGGGTGTGTGTGTGTGTGTGTGTGTGTGTGTGTGTGTGTGTGTATATATATGTATATATATATATATATATATATATATATATATATATATATATATATATATATATATATATATATATATATATATATATATAAATAAAATGTAATATTTTACAAAAGTATATAAAAAAGTACAAAATATATGTACTATATAAATATATATATATATATATATAGTACAAAAATATAATATTTTTAAATTCAATATTTGTTCTTTAGTTAATAGATTTAAATTATTTTAACAATAAAAAAATATTATTTAGCTTATGTTTAATTAAAATGCACATGCTTTCAAAACGGATAGTCAAGCAATCACGATTTACGTTCGTTCATGTTGTGCAAAGAAATTGCACACTTTCTAAAGCATAAAAAGGTTAAAAAAAAATCTTTTTTTTTTATTTTTTTTACTGTGTATCGAATTTCTTGCATGAACAGCCCTATAAAACGATTTGTGGATAAAACCGTAAGTATTCAACTTGATCAATGAGGTTTTCTGTATTACTGGCCAATGGCAGAATTGCAGAAGTAATTAACACTAGTCTACTTTATTTTATACTACAGCAAACTGCTGCCTCGGCACATTCTGTGAGCAAAGCCCCACTTGAAAGTTATTTCGTTTTGTTCTGAGCTTGCTTTCTTGCAAACCAAACATGCATACCATGTAAGGCAAAGCACCTCCAAGCTTGAGTGCTTGTAGCCCTTACAGGAACAGGAAGCTGCAGCTAAGCCTGAGAGGTGCTGCAAATGCTGAGCAGAGACACTTTCATCACCAGTCTCTGGCACATGTTCACCTCTCTTAGCATCCAGAGAAGAATCTGTTCCGGCGCCACTGCATTGCAGCAGAGCAAAACGTGTTCGAGTGGTGTGCATTCATGTTGGTTTTTCCTGTTGGGGAGCAGGAAGCATCACACCAGACTAAAGAATCTGTACAGCCTGTTAGATGTGAGATATTTGAAAATATGCCATCTGTGTTGTGGACTATCCCCGATCTTCAGCAGTAATCAGCACTGACCTGCAATGCACTACTCCTTTTTCTCTCTTCCCCTTGAATCTGGCCTCTCAGTTGCAGCCTTTCACCGAGAGCCTGTTCTCCTAAGGGCCGGCCTCCTCCCTTTTCCTCTTGTTTACCATAACAGCCCTGATTACGTTTTCCTCATTGGGCTGCTGCCAAGCCTTTGTGTCCAAGTCACACATTCTGGCTTAGAACGGTTCATACATGCCACTAGTTGGCCAGGGTCAAAGTGCACCATTAAATCACTTTTAGAAAATGGGAACTGCTACTTTAGCTGTTTTTTGGGGGTGATCTTGTTGCAAAGGATGTCATCTTTTATACAGAGTTAACGAAATGCGTTCCAATTGTAAGCACCTTTTCTAAACGCATTAAAAGCCTCCTTTTCTTTAGTGACAGGATCAAGTTTGGTATTTTCATTGCAGTGTAACCCTGTTTCAGAGCTCGAAGTGAATTCTGAGATGCTTTTCTGCTCGTCGCAGTTATAAAGAGTGCTTATTTGAATTACACGAGCTTGAAACATCTGACCTTTTCTCCTCTGACTGCTTATCGTTAAAGTGTTTACCCCAATAGAACTGCTGCTCACTGGATTTATTTATTATTATTATTATTTTTTTAAATTCCTTTTTTTTCCCCTCCACACCGCTCTGTGTATCCTCCCATCTGGGGAGTCTTTACAACGGTGCGTAATTGGAGATACAAGTAGGAGAGCAAAGGCTACTGATCAAAGGGTCATGAATTGTATTACTTGCAAGTCTCGCGAGGCATAAAATAAAATCAATATTTGTGCTTTCGTTCATGTCTCCAGAAGTAAATCATGGCCGAGCACGAACCCACCCCGGAGCAACTAGCGGCCATCGCTGCCGAGAACGAGGAGAGCGAGTCTGTGAACTACAAGCCCCCAGCGCAGAAGAGCCTGCAGGAGATCCAGGAACTGGACAAGGACGACGAGAGCCTACGCAAATACAAAGAGGCTCTGCTCGGCCAAGTCAGCGTAGCCGTAGGTGTGTGTGGCCCAGGGATTTTATGCATTACTTAAACTGATACTATGAAAACTTTTTTTTTTTTTTTTTTTTTTTTATTCGAATAAGATCAAAATGAAATCAAACACTACACTCTGTTGCCTTCAAACAAAGTGAAAACAAAAGAAGAAAAAAAAATAGGAAACAATGTTCATGATGTTTTTCCCCTCTCAGGAAGATTTGCTTATGTTAAGTGTGGAAAATAGAGGCTGACAGGAAGAAGGTTAGAGTGCTGAGAAAATATTTTGATTTCAATTCTCCTGCGTGAACACAATCTGTATTATATCAAAGTGCAGGTCTTTGTCAAAGATAACTATGTTAATGGTCATTTTGTAAGCATTTTTTTTATTCGTTATCATGCAATTTTTATCGGACTGCCAGCCAGATTCGCATGGAGAAGTATCAAACATTTTAAATAAACATGTTTGCTTTTCTAACGACGCTCTCGTGTTATGCAACAACGCTCTTCTGCCAGCTATCGGGGTGAGGGCTGTAGATGATTATATAATATAATCCTGTAACAAGGAAAATACATTTTAGGAGTTATTAAAGTTATAGCTCCAGTTGTTTACTGACACTTAATGCAACAAAATGTAAGAACAACAATACACAATAGAAAAACTAACAAATATATATGTTATGTTGCAAAAACAAACGGTGTGTGTTGTGGGATGCCGTGTTCCTGAGGGAGCGGGACGGCTGCAGTGCTCATTACCTGACCTGATTTCGGAAAAATTGTTACTCCTGTAAGTGTTCTGGCCATTCGAGCATGTGACTTGTAGATGGGCGGAAACGAGGTCGCATCCCAAGAGGCCCCGCTTTCTGTTGTCCTAAAAGAGCACCCAAATAAGCTCCAGCCTGTTTCGTTCCATTTTTCAGCTTTTATTTTTGTCATGTGGCATTTAATCAATTCATTCTCCGCATCTTAATCCGGCATAAAAAAATTCCTGGAATAGCTTCAGTTCACACATGACTGCACTGATCAAAACACAGCCGGTCGGGGCGTTACATCCAGCGTTTTTGCTACACCGTGTCCTTTGTGTTACTTTGTCATGACTTTTGTTTTTATTTTTTATTTTCTCTTGCTCAGATCCCAACGCTCCCAATGTCCAAGTAACACGGCTTACTTTAGTTTGCGACACGGCCCCTGCTCCTCTGACCCTTGACCTGCAAGGTGAGTGACGCCAACCAGACAAGCACACGGTTATCTGTAAGTGGACAGACAGCATGTCTAATGAATTTGAGACCTGCTCGATTTAGAGAGACGCTCCGGCTGCGTACTTGAGCACGTCCATTCTCATTAAGCAGTATGGATAATGGATAATGGTTATTGATTAATAAGGTACTTTATACATAATGCATTTTATACAAAAACCTGTTCTTATGTCAAATCTATTATGTATAAATTGCTGACTTGGATTTTTCAAAACCCAATAAACTAAAGAGAGTTGTCTAGTTTACCGAACAAACTAAAAGCAGCCGAATGGGGAGTCAATGAAACTTCCGGACCACATCGCAGCATTTTGCAAACTATGTAAAATGTAAATGACTCTTTATTGGTAATAAAATTCAATTGCAAATGTTTGTATTTTTGTGCAATATGCAGTGGACTTTCCATTTCAATGTTGCCAATGTCTAAACTGGTACAATTCTGTGTGCTAGCAACCTGTTTCCATGTGATATTTATGTTGAATAATGCCATTAGAAATTCCACTGACATTTTTTGCTGGCAGTGAGTTAGACTGGTCAATCAAACGCTGTGTGTATGAAATAATAGTGTTTCATTGGATGTGCAGTGACCACATTAGCCATATTTGCTAACCCATCTGTCCTAAACCCACCAAGACGCTTGAGAGACTCAATATTTGCAAATGTGCCAACGTTTGTTGTACAATCGCCTACTTTTTTGTTTTCAATAAAAACTAGTGATGAAAGGAGTGACCGACCATTGCGCAGATGTTTCAATGTGTCTCCAGTATTAACTGACCCCCTCTTGAAAGCCCTGTCCCCCTCCCCCTTATCTAAAATCATTATTCATTTGGCCTGTGCTCTCATCTCAGTGTTTTGTTTTTTTTTTTTTTTTTTCCTTGCTTAAAATATGCACTGATGCAGCGCTCAAGGTAAATCAGAATGTTTTGCTTTGTTTAACATGAAATTAAACATACATTTGTTTAACTCGACTTATATCTATTAACTATATTCATTGTTGATGAAAGTTTCAGAATTATTATACTACCATGCTCACAACCTCTGCCTTATTGGGTAAATCTCAGACTTATTGGGTAATTCAGCCTTCAAACATGGATTTAACCACCAAGTAAATGTGGCTACAAGACAATGCAAGGATTTGGGTTTGAGGTAGAGGAGTAATGACAGAATAACTGATTGCACAAAGCCACCTGCTGGTTAATGACATGCACTGCAGCCTCTTTTCAATCAATTAGATGTTCCTTTTTTTTTTTTTTTTTTTTTTTGCTGCAATTGATCAAGCTTCTTTCTAAATGGTGTCTGTTGTTATTATTCACCCATTACAAAGGCTAATAATTGCCCAGCACTGTCTTTCCCAAGTATTTACAAAAGAAAAGCACTGTTCTGTTTTTATGCAATTTAGAAGTTATTTCTTAGCTCCTGAGTCTATTTATTAGTTTTCAGCGACTTCAGTCGCTATTCCATGGCTACAAACAGCAGTCTGAAGGACTGAAATTAAGGACACCCTTGTATGAACTTTGGTATGTGTGCTTACTGTCTTTGTCTGGGCTTGTGTTCTCAGGAGATCTGGAGAGCTTCAAAAAGCAGTCGTTTATACTTAAAGAAGCAGTGGAGTACAGGATAAAAATCAATTTCAAGGTGAGACAGTCATTTGCATTTTTTGTTTTGGAATTTTTTTTAATAATTTCCCCTATATTTAACTTTGGGTTCATAGTGTGTTAACATCTTTCTTTTTTTTTTATAGTGTAATTTCGTACAATATAAACCGTATTATTAGTATAAAAAGGAAATAAATTTAATATTGTTTATTGCAATAGCTTTTGGTGTCAGCTGCTAGTGACATCATCGTGTGATAGTTGATCTTCCTTTTAATTTTTTGCAATTTTTTTTTTCTTTGCCAATAAACAGGGTTTTTCATGAAAATCGTAAAAAAAAAAACAAATGTACACTGATTGCTAAGAAAGCAAAAGTCAGTAGCTTTAATTTAATTTGCAGCATAACACCACATCTTGCTTTCTACAGTAAATCAATAGGCATATAAATCTGACCCGAAGACACAGTCGATTTGAATTTTGTGGCCAAGACATTTAGTACCTACCTGTCTTAATGCATTTGCCAAGGAAGAGGATGCTGAAGCTTTGTCTGGTGTATCACATCATGTTTAATGTGACGTGCCACTTTTAATGTCGATCTACACTGTTAAGGAAAACTGGACTTGCACTGTTAAAGCAGAACACTGCTGTGTAGGAAACTGATGCAGTTTTCTATTGAACTTTTCCCAGGTAAACAAGGAGATCGTCTCAGGACTGAAGTATGAACAACAGACTTATAGGAAAGGGGTGAAGAGTAAGTGTGTGGGGGTTTTTTGTTTGTTTTTCGTTTTTTAACAAACGTAGGCAGGTAGTTAAGATACATACATAATACTACTCTGTAGCTGTGCTTTGAGTGTATGTAGGAAATTACATTTACTTTGTCAATTGATAAAAAGACCATTTTGATCATACTTGTAAACATATAGGCATCTTAAATTATTTCTGTCTATTACTTATCATCTTTTTTTAAGAGTTCAGTTTCTGGCAACGATTTCTCCATAAATTCTCAGGTCAAATTTGTATCTCCTTAAAAGAACTGCCTGTTACCTTCTACCATTTCTAATAAGAATGACATGCTATCATGGTCGTAACTTTAATCATACATGGCTACTATAGCTTGTTTTATTACTTTGAAATAATTTCCCCAGCAACCATTAAAAAACAATGTGAAACCATTATACACTATATGGACAAAAGTATTGGGACTGTGTTCTTCCCCAAACGGGGAAGGAAATGAGCTGTTTCCTGTCTCAGGTTGACATTCCATATGTTCAAAAAGCTCATGAATCTTCTGCTCAGGTGCCCACAAACATGTGTCAATATAGTGTACATTATGTATGGTATCAAACATTACATTTTAAACTGAAATGCCCCTAAACAAGTATTGTGCAGTTGATTATACACACACATTGATTGAAATATTACTCTCAGTGGTTCGGTTTTCACTGATAAATGAGGTAGAGGGGTTTATTTTTTAATTCTTTTTCTCTGTATACAGTTGACAAGTCTGACTACATGGTAGGTAGTTATGGGCCTCGGCCAAACGAGTACGAGTTCCTCACCCCTCTGGAGGAGGCGCCGAAGGGCCTGCTGGCTCGCGGCACCTACAGCATAAAGTCCAAGTTTACTGACGACGACAAGCACAACCACCTGTCCTGGGAGTGGAACCTCAACATCAAGAAGGACTGGAAAGACTAAGACGCTCCTGAACCTCAGCTGCTTTTCCTCTCCAGCGTTTTCCATTCTCTCCCCTCTCTTTCCTCCCCATTTCATCAGGAATAACTGGTTAATCAGCAAACAAAACGTTTCTCACTCCGTCCATCTTCCTACCACTTCTCATTCTTTGCAATCACTCCCCCCTCTTCACTCCCTTCCAATGAATGAGTATTGAGGATTTTCATGAAAAATATATATGTGAAAGCAAACAAAAAATGTGCACAATCCAAATTTTGTGTTTTTGTTTTGTTTGTATATAAAAGTAAACAAAAAAAATTAGAGGAAAAAATGTTCAAAAACACGAATGCTTTTGACATGGCTGTTGTTGGTAATCTTCATGTCCCTCATGCTTCTCCTTTTGTGTCCTTTACCCTACCCGTATGTGTCCTGCGTGCAGATATCCTTACATTCCTTTTCTTTCTTTTTTTATTACCATAATCTGCCTTGATTACGTAATGTGGTGCCGCATACTTATGTTTTGCCACTGGTAGAGCTCATGGCATTTCTTGACCCAATACATGTGGGAAAGTGATGTGTGTACCTTTTTGAGATACTCCAATGTCCAATGAGTCCAATGTTTAGTGTGGCTGGTTATAGCTGGCATTTAAAATCTGTTCCTAGGGACGTGTTTGCATGTGGGTAATGTAGTGTTTCGAATATGTAGCTGTCTTTATTCAAATGTGACCTCAGATCTACTAGAGGAGCTCTGCTGATCAGCCTTCCTGGTAGTGGCCTATGTGTCTTCTTTGTTTTTTGTTTTGTTAGTTTTTTTTTTTTTTTTTTAAACATGTGGCCTTAAGAAATTATTCCTGTAGCACGATTTTGAGGAACGTGTTGCGTTTTGAAGTGCAACAATTTTAAATATTATCGAATCATTCCCCCATGACTGGAGCCAAAGGTGCTCACTCTGCTTACTGCTGTTTTCCACACGGGAAGGATCGTTTCATTTGGTGCCTCATCCGCTAGGTTTAATTCCGAACAAAACCAAAACACAAAGGCCAGTTCGACTATGCTGAGTCAACTCGATTTCGCCCCCCCCTGAAGTGTAACTTCTCTTGCTTGATTTGTTGCAAGATTCTGTCCAGTGAAATTTTCTCTCCCTAAATGTGTCGACACAAGTCGTCACCGAGTGCTAAAGAGATTTCTCGAAAGCAGAAAGGGCTGTTTTCGTTTGCAGACCTCAATTATTAAATGATTCAGCAACAAAAAAAAAATCACACTGGCTGTGCCTCCACTATTTACCATCACGAGCTGCTAATGACGACCTCTGACACAAACACAAAACTCTAAGTGAGGTATGCGTAATCAAGATGGACAATACTGGTCTAGGGGTGTGTTCTTTCAATCCGGAATGTAGTCTAGCCGTCTTTCTCTCTTCAGTCCTCCAGTGTAGCTGTTTTTCACTTCAAGGTTGAATCTCAGAATAGTGAACGTGTCTGGTTATCGCGCACGGTTTTCATCAACGAGGTTGCCTGTAATGTTGCGTGAAGATTTTTAGCACTTGCTTCTTCTTTTCATTTGGTCTCTATGTACTTGTCATTCTACCACTGTGGAAGGAGATTACTGTTCCATCTGTGTCAACATTAAAAGTGTTCAAAATAGAATTTGTTTTTTTCTTTTTCTTTTATTGATGTGGACATACCATTTTTATAATTTATTTTTGTTTCAAGTAATAAGGACCATCCTGTTATCAACTCACTCATTCATCCATTCTCAAAGTAATAAATGTGTAAACCACTTTATAGGCAAAGCGTCTTTAATATTGGAAAGAGATGAGTACAGAATAGAGGCTGTTACATAGAGTTATGGAAATAGGAAGGATTAAGCAGTGGTGTGCCTTTTTGTTTTATGTATTATTTTTTTAATGCAGGGACCCTGCATTTCAGTTACATTTCTAGGAAAACCCACAGTGAGAAACAATCTTAAATCTTCCTTAAAACACAGACAACCAAAGAAAGATCCATCAGACATGTCTTGCTTTGTCGATGCTCATCCTCGTCCGAGGCGCACCGACATGGCAAGCCCCAATATTCTACTCTACCCATGAGCTCTGCACTAGCATAAAGCCTTTTCGGATGCCAGCTCACTGAAGCTGCCCGATTAAACAATTAAGACTGTGGTCTTAATTGAGGTAGGACAATAGATCCTACCGTGCATTTCTGTGAGCAATAAGGGCAAGCGCTATTTCCCACTTTTCCTTCCTTTGGTCGAGTTGATGTCGGTCTTGGTCTTCTGCAGACGCGAGAAGATCTCTTTAAATAGAGCCTTGTACTCTGGCGTGTTCTGGCTCAGACGCTTGTCCACAGCTTCCACCTGCCGGCTGATGCCCTCCATGGCCTCAGGTGTAGAGGGTGTTTGAGGTGTCGTGCTTGGCTGCGCTACAGCCTCTGCCACACGGCACTCCTTCATGGACGGGTCTCTGGAGACGGGGCGCGATGTTTGCACCTCGGCGTGACGCAGACTCTCTTCGTGGCGCCGGCATTTGCCCAGCAGCTCCTCATACCTCTCGAGCAATGCATGGTATTGCTCGTCCACTTCACGCAAGATGGACATGCCACGCTTGCGCACGCCATTGGCGTGAAGTGCGTAGCTGCCCTTGCGTCTTCCAGAGGCATCTACGGCGGAGATGACATCCAGTGCTGTGTCACTACAGCTCTTACGCACTGGCGGTTCACCAGAGCTCTCCTGGGTTGCACCTGCAACATCCTCCGCCGTATCCGTTTCTGGGGCACTGTTGAGCAGCGTCTGCTCCAGGCCGTCCTCGGCAGCCAGTAAGCAAGCACGCGATTTGCGTAGCTGCTGCAACTCCTGCAGCTCCGCCTCTAGCTCATGGACACGCTGTTGGCAGCCTTCCGCACCTAGAAGTCGCTGCTCCAAGCGCTCAAACTCCTGCAGCACGGCGGTGCACTCCCGTTCCGCGTTCTCCCGCCGGCCGCGTTCAGCCGACACAGCTGCACGGAGAGATGCGACCAGTGCACGCAGGTGCTCATTTTCTTCATCTGCTAGTGGCCGCTCCTGCAAGTCACCACTACCTGGGTCAGATACCCTGAATCCATCCTCATACCTAAAAAAAGGAGCAATAACCAAAAACCATGCAAGACCATATTATAGAGCAGTTTAACAAATTTTTGGTATAAATTATGCTGCATTAAAGCCCAACATGTGAGTAGATGGGAACTTTTCAAATAGGTTCTGCTTTTCAGAAACACAAAACATCCCCCTTACTATTAAGAGTTCCCCAGAGGGCATTTAAAATAAAGCTCTGTATTGAACATTTACATTCATGGCATTTGGCAGACATCCAAACTTAGAACTGAGAATTTGAGGGTTAAGGGCCTTGCTCAAAGACCCAGCAGTGGTAGCTTGGCAGGGATTTGAACTCGTGACCTTCGAGGCTAAGATCCAATGCCTTAACCTTTATACCCTTCCCTCCTTCAAGCCGCCATTTACTTAAGACCACAAAGATACCGGTTTTCTAAAATGACCAATATGGTTTTTAGTTTTTTACGGTTGTCCGCCGTTGCCTTATCTTGACCACCAGGTGTCTAGGAAATAAAATCCGATCTTTTAAATCTAATCAGAGACGATCGTAATACCTGGGGGCGGTGCAGAGCTCCTTGAGGCAAGGGAACGAGTGTACAGTTTTCCGCCTTTCTTTCTTCTCCCTGCGGACCCTGAGCTCTTCCAGTGTGCGCAGTTCCTCCACACGAGCAGTCAGCGTGTCCACCTGGCCCTGCAGCATCTCCATGGTGCTCGTCAACCTGTGTGCCCATATTCGATCTCTGTTTACCACCTAATAACGGCTAATTTCAAATTCTCAAGTCAGGGATGAATGTGCTGTGGGTTAAAGCAGTAGATTTTATATATACACTGATCAGGCATACCATTACAACCACCTGCCTAATGTGTTGGTTCCCCTTTTTGCTGCCAAAACAGTTCTGACCTGTCGATCATTAACAGCATTAACTTCTTTAGCAATTTGAGCTACAGGAGCGCGTCTGTTGGATCGGACCACACGGACCAGCCTTCAGTGAGCCTCGGCCGCACATGACCCTGTCGCCAGCTCGCCATTGTTCCTTCCTTGGATCGCTTTTGGTAGATACTGACCACTGCAGACCAGGGACACCCCACAAGAGCTGCAGTTTTGGAGATGTCCTGACCCAGTCGTCTAGCCATCACAATTTGGTCCTTGTAAAACTCACTCAAATCCTTACGCTTGCCCATTTTTCCTGCTTCGACCACATCAACTTTTGAGAATGAAATGTTTACTAGCTGCCTATTATATCCCACTCACTAACAGGTGCCTTGCTGAAGAGAGAATCAGTGTAATTTACTCACCGGTCATAATGTTACACCTGGACGGTGCATATAGAACCTTGCTGTAAACCAGTAACCAGGGTGAATTTATCTACATAAAGCAACTCACGTTGTGAGTCATGTTTGTACATACTGTATATACACCAGTCTGACTTTTAATATTAAGGGAGACCAACAGAATCCCTAAAAAATGTAAAATCCTACACTCTAGGATCGAAAGAATATCTAGGTAAAAAAAAAAGTCAACAACCTGATAAGATTTAGTAAAAATTAAATGACAATTAACCATTTTACGTTCATTTAATAGTCATTTTATTCGTCTGTCAATTTTTGTAGAAACCGCGAACAGTTTCGGCAGTGGGTTCTGATGGACGTTGCCTGCGAGCTAAATAATGCATTATGTTCCGTAGATGATAAAAGGATGCCTGGAGTTTGATCCTGGCTTCAGATATTGGGTACACAAGAAGGCCATAGGGTGCCAGCTGTGTGTGCTCTAGGGGTAACTCCTAAAAAGTATATTAAATGGCTTTGGTACGAATGACACACTTTGAATTATAGTACCTGCAGTAGAGACGCAATTTCATTGCTCGACAAAATCCATTAAAATTTACATTACGATCTGACGATTGAAAGGCTACATCTCAAACTGCATACTAGCAACTGTAGCCGCTTGGAGTAGTTCTCTGAGGAGAAAGTCAAAGTAACATGGTAAGCCTCTAGCAAGGTAATTATCATACAAGGGTCAGGATAGGGTTCTACGATCATATGTGGTGCTGAATTTGTAAGTTGTTCTGAGCATCCTGATCACTTTCACCTGTTCCTCACCTGTCTATTTTCTGATGTGAAGCTTTGCTTTCCAACACCAGCTTCTCATTAGTGATCTCAAGCTCTCGAGCAGTCACGTCCAACTGCTCGTAGACTTTTGCATGCTGCTCGTTCATCTCCCGTAGCATCTCCACTTGCTTGGACAAGTACTGAGAGGAAAAACAGATACGAGATGTGTGACAAAAAAACTGAAATCCTTTCTTTTTCTGTTGAAATGTACTTTTCATTCTTAATCTCAAATAGTCTAGACAATATATTTGGAATTAATATGAAATTATGAAAAATAAAAATAAAGCAATATTTTCTGTCCTACAGTAGAACAGGACCAGAATAGTGTAATGGTAGAGTAGCAAAAAAATAACAATAGTCGGCTTTGGCGTTCCAATACTTTTGGAGGGGTTCGTAGTTAAATGTCGTTTAGTGTTAGGAACGTCAAATGTATATTTTTATGAACACAAAATTGACATTTTTTAAGCAGGAAAATTGAGGAAAGTTAAGTAGATTGGACATTACTAATCCGCTCTGGGTGGGGAAGTGGGCACGGCTTCCAGGAGCCTTAGTAATTAAAATGAGAATAAAAAATTTACAATTTCACGATCATTCCAAATTTGTATAGATTATAGAATGCCAATTGGTTAATCTGCTCTTTTACCATATTTTACTAGACCCTTAAAAACATATGACAATGATAAAATGCAGAGTATTTTCTTACATGTCTTATACAAGATTTACTACAATGTTTGGGAGATCTGCAATTCTGCTGCATGACTGAGAGAGGGAGTAGAGCACACATATGCAGAGGGAGAAATCGCTGTAAAATACAATATAAAGTGTGAACAAGTGACTAAATTCACCATTAAAACACTACACGCTATTGTTTTTCTTCTCTGTAAATCGTCTTTGTACAGCAGAGACTGGCAAATCTGGCACCGTGACAGGCAAGCAGCAGGCGCCCACCCCCAACACCCACACGCTCCCAAAATACTCCTATTTCTCAGCAAAGCTTACTCTACTTTCAGCTGAAATCATGCCAAGACCCAACAATTGTCACTTTTAGAAGAAATGCTCTCAAAGTCTGTGGATGTTTTGTGGCCAAGACCATGTATGTCTTATACACACGTATCTTCACATCAAATGGATGGGGGCCGTACCTCGATCTCCTGCACCTGCTCCTCATTGGTGATGTACATCTGCTGCAGCGAGTCCTCCAGCTCCTTATTGCGTTCCAGAAGGGTCTTCCCGAGCTCTGCTGCCAAGTGAAGATCTGAGAGAGGACAAACAAAGACAGGCGACATGAGGGGACCTTGAACATAAAGGAAGGGGCAGCAGGAAACCATCAAATGTGAAGCTCATGAGAATTTAAATGAGCTCTCTAAAGATTTGTACTTGTAAGCCACACTGAAGGCTGTGAGGTTGCACTGAATTGTTGTCACCGTAAGATAATTTGTAGATGAATGTGTGAAATGTACTACATAGGTAAGTAATTTTTTTATATTTGTATTACCATGGGTATAGTCATAGCAGGTAAGAGGTACAAATGTAGCATAATAAAATAAAGTTACAAAAGTTAATTTTTTTTTTTTATGCATATTTTTGCTTTGTTTTTTTATCTGAAAGTTAATCAGGTTTTATTTCACTCATATGAATCAACCTGTGCCTCAGAGATACTGGACTTTAATAAAAACTGACATAACGGAAGATCTCCACCGATTTAAAGAGAAACCAGTCTGAAGTGGCCTATTCGGTAACGTATATATGCTCAGGTAAAAAAAAAGTTGCCAAAATGATAATCGATCCGATACATCGATCGTAATGTGTATAGCAAATATTTTGGTCATAGTATCATATCAGAACAGTGAGGACACAAAGTTATACAAGGGATGTGGTGCCAGAGATCATGACTAAATCTGTGAATGTAAAATAGAAATCTGGGTTCATAGAATGAATTTTATGTATGTAACTAAAAGAAATTGTCAAAAAATAAATAAAAATAAAAATACATCAATAAAACTAATAACTGCCCTCTGTCACCATTAAAAGCTTATGTGAAAAATGTAATATTCTATACATAAAATGGGTAGAATTATTTGTTTAGTTTTGGTGTAGGTCACTAAACAGACCACAAGTTTCATTTTGATTTGTCAACATTTATAATGTCCATTAAATCTGAAAAAAAAAATGGATTCCAAAGACAAATATGATGTTTTATTTGGAACCAAACCATACCAAAATCTTCAGTGATTAAACAATATCCTTGGTGGTATTTACCTATAACATGATATACACTGCCCATCTTAAAAAAAATGTTTGGGAGATCTGGCATTGTTTTGACAAGCTTCTGCAATGTCACAAAATTTATTCCCGTCCAAAGTTGCAGCCATTTTTCACCAAGATCTTGTGTTGACAATAGGAGAGTCAGACCGCTGTGCAAAGTCTTCTTCAGCACATTCCAAAGATTCTCAATGGGGTTAAGGTCTGGACTCTGTGGTGGCCGATTAATGTGTGAAAATGATGTCTCATGCTCCCTGAACCACTTTCACAATTTGAGCCAAATGAATCCTGGCATCGTCATCTTTGACTATACCTGTGCCATAAGGGAAGAAAAAAATCCATTGATGGAATAACATGGTCATTCAGTATATTCAGGTAGTCAACTGACCTCATTCTTTGGGCACATAACATTGCTGAACCGAGACCTGACCAACTGCAGCAACCCCAGATCATAGCACTGCCCCCACAGGCTTGCTCTTAAATTCAATATTAAACATAGCCTTGAGTTGTTTTGTTGTTTTTTTTACGTTTTGATTTCACCACAAGTTTAAGTAAACACAGATCACGATCATTCAAGATGTTTTTCCGACCACATTTCTTCCTCGAAAATGATGGTTCCCCACTATCCTACCATTTTTTAATTAATGCGTTGGACAGTTTTTACCCAATTTTTGTAGTTTCAGCAATCTCCTCAGATGTTTTTCCTTAGGATGTTCTGTTCTGTATTGTTTAATAATTTATAATCAAACTCTTGATATCACCCAAATGAGGATGGGTTTCCCTTTTGAGTCTGGTTCCTCTCAAGGTTTCTTCCTCATAACATCTATGGGGGTTTTTCTATGCCACAGTCGTCATGGCTGCTCATCAGGTATTAATGCACACCATTCACCTTAACTCATCATTTCTGTAAAGCTGCTTTGAGACAATGTCTGTTGTGAAAAGCGCTATAAAAATAAACTTGACTTGACTTGACTTGATGTGTCTTCCGACATGGTTGTTTAAGAAATGAGAAGCTACTCACTGCATCAGTTAGGGTTAAATAGCTTGTTGCCAGCTGAAACATAATCATCCATGCAGTAATTATCCAATAGGAGGCTCTTATCTATTTGCTATGTTAAATCCAGTTAGTGACTTTTTTTTTGGGACGGGCAGTGTACATCAATGCCGTTGTGTTTATAACATTATCTGCTGCACTCTCCCTCATTCACTGCAGACCATCTAACATAAAGCTACCACAGTTCCTGCTTCCACTACCTAGACTGCTTAGAATACACCTCTGCTTGTTAGCAACCACAGGGAATGTGAAGGAGATAAATATATGCTGTATTGGGGTTAGAACCATTGACCTCCATTGCATAGGTATAAATGCAGCAATGAATCATAAACCCATTGGTGGCAGCACCGCAAACATGTGGTAGCATGGCACCATCAGCAACATAAGCGTTGTTTGTGAA
Organism: Silurus lanzhouensis; assembly: GCA_039877035.1. NCBI lineage: Eukaryota > Metazoa > Chordata > Actinopteri > Siluriformes > Siluridae > Silurus > Silurus lanzhouensis. The sequence goes on from JBCEWE010002367.1 coordinate 3,395,827, forward strand.
CAGTTCCCTGAGGTCTCCAGGCTAGTAACAGCAGTGTAGGTCGCCCGAAGAGACAAATCATTGCACACAAGGAAAAAAAAAGGCTTCCTCCCTTCCCCCATCTTTTCAATGAATACACAGCTCTTTTGTTCTGTCAATTTTTTTTAATTCCTCACAAAGGCATGAAGAGCCTGGCAAACTGCTGAGAGTGAGAGGGCTAGAAGAGATGGCAATGAAAGGAATTACCTTCAACTCTGCTAAACCATCAATATCACAACACACACAGTTAGAAGATAGTAAACAAAGTTGTTCCAAACAGTTATCTGAGGACAAAAAGCACTCAGTGTATACACTGTTTATTCTTTTGTTTCTCTTCAGTAAACACATTATCCTGTTAAAAAATTGCAGTGAATTTGGAGCCTATCCTAGAAAGACTGGGCACGAGTCAGGAATACACCCAGGATCTGTCAAAGGTCACCACGCACATTTACACTCACATTCATTCACATGTAGGCATTGTTTAGAATAGCCAACTTCCAAGTCATATTTTCTTGCATCATTTTTGTCTACACAAACCTGTAAAATGACAGGTTTTTATAATGTTAAAGAAATTAAAACAAGATGAACGTCTTCCACCCTCAGTGGGAAATTGCAATGTACTAAAGTTATGTGAGGGGAAAAAATTTTACAATTTAAGATAAAAATATTACCAAAAATTTTGATGCTGCCACCTCCATGAATTATGGATTTATTATAGCTTTTGGTCTCCTCAGACTCAGAAACCAGTTCCTGTATTAACTCAGCACCCTGGAGCTCTGAGCCACCAGTACTACTGTGCCACCCAAGACTATATATAAATATTTAAAAACTAAATTTGACTTGGACACATTCGAGAATTTACATATCCGTATTTTAGCGGATATCTGACAGCACCAGCAACACATCACTGCCCTCAGGATATAGGCTTTCAAAGAACATTCATTAAAGTGACCATGTGAAGAAGCAGATCTAAATGAGTCTGCATATAAATTAGCTTTTAAATGAGATTAGGATAGCTGCTGAACGCAGTAAGCCTGGAATGGTTGCACACGACCAAGAATGATATGGAAGTTTTATGGGGAAAAGAAATTTCACATAAGTATTCAAATGAATGACAACACTGATAATTAGTACATGTGTTCAAATGTGCATATATATATATATATATATATATATATATATATATATATATATTATACACACACACACACACACACACACACACACACACAATATATATATATATATATATATATATATAAATAACAGCTGTAAAGCCTATAATACAGAGTGGAAACGATGCTTTGTGGCTGTTTGGACTGGAGACAGCTGGTTAGTTAAACATGCCTAAAGTTGAATCACCGCCTCACAAGGACATTCTGAAAATGAGTGGAATGTCATTATTTGTGCAGCTGTACTGTGTTTAGAGTGATTTACTCTGCTTAGCATACACTGGTTGTTTTTTGTACATGTTAAAATATGTGAAAGTATGATTATTCAAATTTAAAAAGCATCCTTCCACATTTTTTTATTTATCTCCACATACCCAATACTACATCTAGGCAGGATTTGAACAACAAATCTAAAATAATCTAAAATAGCTCAATCTAAAATGTAGCTATAGCCCAACAGACATCTAAGGGTCTGTCTGGATTAAGAATGGATGGGATATATATATATATATATATATATATATATATATATATATACCTCCAATAACAACAATGTCTCATGCAGTCTAAATTATTAACCAAAATTAATGCCTCCATTGTAAAATATATAGAAGGAAATGTCCTGTATTTACTGTGCACTTAGTCTTTTTTTACAACCATTGTATCTGTATACAATATCCTGTTTTTATTTCTCTTAGTGAGAGAGCTATTGGAGTGTCTGCTGGTTACACCCGGAGCTATAACACTCCCCCCTCATCATCCCAGGCTTAATACCAGTTAATCAAATATAGTGCAGCCAGAGAGGAAGTGGGAAAAGATGGAGGCTACAATACAGTAGCACAATCTGTGACACACTACAGAAAACATGCTTAAGAACATTTAAACAACATTAAAACTTAACTTAAAAAAGAACCTGCAGGTCATGGCTTTTGCGTATGCCGTAATTGTTGAACCCTTACACACATGCACACTTGTCAAACTCCATGGAATAATACTGTACGTGAAAAAGCTTGTGATTGGACATTCATAATGGAATATTACTCAAACTGATGAGAGGATGAACGCTTGTAAACTGGGGGTTGTTTTGTTTTTGAGCAGCCCTTGTGTACTTTATTTTCAATAAAGAAAATCCCAAATGCGATTTGGGGAAGGCCTCTTCCCTGCTGTTGATACAAGACACATTTCAGTTATATTAGGGTGTGGGAATTATCTGTATTTGTGGGAAAGTCAAATGGATCATAATTTGCACCTGGTATTGTGGAGTATGTGCAAAGTAATGGGGAGTGTGTTAGGGAAGTGAAGAAAAGAGTGCAGGCAGGGTGGAGAAAGGTATCTGGGAGAGTGTAAGGGAAAGTTTATGGACTGTGGTGAGACCTGTGATGTTTTATGGTTTAGAGACAGTGGCATTGAGTAAAAGACAGGAGGCGGAGCTGGAGGTAGCAGAGCTGAAGATGTTGAGGTTTTCGTTGGGAGTGACGAGGATGTACAGGATTAGAAATGAGTTTATTAGAAGGACAGTGCATGTAGGATGTTTTGGAGACAAGGGTGAGGGAGGCGAGATTGAGATGGTTTGGACATGTGCAGCGGAGGGACATGGGGTATATCGGTAGGAGAATTCTGAGGATGGAGTCACCAGGAAAGAGGAAAAGAGGAAGGCCAAAGAGGAGGTTTATGGATGTGGTTAGGGAAGACATGCAGGTAGTTGGGTTGAAAGAGACAGATGTAGAGGACAGGGGGGTATGGAGACAGATGATCCGCTGTGGTGACCCCTAATGGGAGCAGCTGAAAGAAGAAGTTTGTGGAGTAAGCATTATTATTTTATTGCATACATGGTGACCTCATTAAAACTTAACATAACACTTAACATAATTAAAAATAAAGGTAAAGACGAAGCAAAGTTCCAAATTACAATGAATGCAGCATAAATGTCACACCAGTATAAGTCCTTGCATGAGTCCTCATTCAGTCTAGCAACCCTGGGGTACTCCTACTCTGAATGTTTTGAACATGTAGTGTAAGATGCTTATGTCAACATTTGAATTTTTGGATCAGATAAAAATAAATCATAATAAATAATAATAGTTTATGTGAATTACAGTACTAAAAATAACGAGAGAAATCGCTGACACCACTGGGGTTTGTTCTATAAATTAATGGCTTTTCTTTGTAAGCACCAGAACCACCAATCCTCTCTTTGTTGACTTTACAGAGGCAGATCGATATGAAATTCTCGTAATAGCCATTTGCTCTTATGTAGTGTGAGGCACTCATACAATCTGGCTCTACCCAACGTCTAAAATGTGCAGTCTCATCAAGTTGCAAAGCTGCACACTAGCTTTTTTTTCCCATGTGCCAGACCCCGGAACTGTAAGCGCTGTAGCATCTTTATTCCTGACCTGAGGAATCTCACTGCAGTTCCATCAATACAATCAATGAAAAAGAAAAAAAAAAGAAAACGTATTTGTCTCTGCCGTCACATTTGTCAAAACAAATGTAGATAAAACAAACAAAAGCAATAAAGGTCTGTTCTTAATTATTGTCATTGTTGGAAGCAACTCGAGTCCTCTCTCAGCTCCTTTACTTGCAATCGGAGCCAAGGAACTCTCTGTACCAATCCAAGTACCACGTCGCAACAAATGGTGAGAATTCCCTCCCTGCACATTCTTTCCCACTTCCCACAGATCAGTTTCATGTTTCAAATTCCTAAATTACAGTAACCCACGTTTCATTTAACTAAACTGATGAACCATGTCATTAAATAATGGTAAAGTAGACCATGGAAAATGCCTGCAAATGTCTCGTACCTCTATTCAACAATAGAAAGATTGCCAAAAAATACTTGCTCAAAGGTCAGAAAAGGACAAAAACATCATTCTCAGCCGTAAACACAACCATTCGGATAAAAATGTACACAAGTGACAGTGTGAATAAAGAATGAATTAGAGCTCATAACAATGCATGCTGTTATGGAGGAGGAATAAAAAAAGTAATGACAAATTGTTGTGATGTCATTGTCACCCTGGAGTGGATTATTATAACGGCAGGCGTCATTTTATTTGATTCATGACTGACATGGCGTACTTTATAACCATTTATATCCAATGTTGTAAAATGAGCATGAGGCAAGTTATCACTTACATTATAGCAACGATGAACATATGTTCCCTTATAACTAGTCTCTTATTTTTATTTTGAAATGAAGAAAATTAAAAAATAATAAAAATACAGAAGAAAACCAGGGAGAAGAGAATAAGTGTTATATAAATAACTGTTCAGTCCTAAAGACTTTGCCATTGAGGAAAACTCACTGACTGTTATAAAGCCATGGCAGTGTGCAACCAGATTCTAGGATTCAACCAAGGAAAATAAGCCATATAGCGAGCACATCATTTTGGTTTGATGTGTTTTGTGAAGAAATCCTTTAGGGTCAGGATTAACCCCAGTATCACTACCTTCACTCGACACGGCCTACACAGCACCTCATCCCAATACTAAGCTGTAACCCTGTGAGTGGCTGATTGCTTGAGAAAAATGACACCAGATTGTAAAAAAAATTATACACAGGATTTATTATACCATGAACCAAACCATGGGCTCGATCTTCAACCTTCATTCCAGCTCCACAGATTCACATCTGATGACATCAGCAGAGCAGAGCATTAGGAAAGCCTTTGTATGATCTTATCATTGAAAGGATGGCTTTCTTTTTTTTTTTCTCATTTGCTTATGAAGCTGTTTTGTCATCAGCCAGATGTTTTCATATTGCATCATGGACTCACCCTGCTCCAGGTCTCTCTGGTCGTACCATGGCTCGTCTTCTTCGGTCACAAACTCCTCCATCCTGCTAGCACGGAGCATTAGGCACTTCTCCTACAAGAAATGATGGCTCTTCTTCTTCTTCTGCAGCTGGAGGAAGGTGACTGCTATATAGCAGACTTGAGGTTTCTGCTCGGATACCGTGCAAATTTTGTGATGTCACAACAAGAAGTGGCAGATCTGCTGTGCACGAGCGTCCGGGAGAAAGAGAGAGAGATAAATGAGAAAAGCAGCGGAATGATCCTCAGCTGACAGCTAAGCACACTGACATCACACTGATGGGTTCACACCGCTGCATGTTGTTTTGCAGCAATAATAAATAAAAAATAACGATTCAATAAATAATGCATCAGCAAACCGTCCGAGTTGCTGCTCAATAAAGTGCACAGATCGCTGCAGGATTTTTTTTCTCTGCAAGGGCTCTGTGTATTGCAGATGGCACACAGTTTTGTAAAAAAGAAAAAAAAAAACAGTCCCTCCCACTCCAGTGCTAATCTCCGACATCACCTCCCAGTCCTCCTTCCCGACATCCCGTTCGCTTCGTGCAGATGGTGAGGTGGCTTGCAGCTCCCGGTCCCTGCTGCTGGTGCCGTACGGGTTGCCAGATTGACCTTAATCGAGCATTTGGGAAGGTATCCAAATCGGGTTTTGTCACTAAGAAAAAAAAATTTCTCACCTGAACGCTTTTTTTTCTTCATTAAAACAAATTCACTGATTTGTTGTATTCTCCAAGCTTAAGTCTTAAGGGCCATTAAGAAACACCATCAGTGAATGCTCAGGACTATTTGCACTAGATACTTGCACTAGCTTTATACATTTAACAGATTTCTACCTCGTATTCATTTATTCCGAACCACAATCCATGCAAAGACTTTGACTGTGCAATACCTTCATATTTATAACGAATCACTTGTGTTTACATTGTTGATACTTTATTATATTTTATTTGTGTCCACTATTAGGACTGCATCTTATCTATTTCAAGTCAGATTTATTTGTATAACATTTTTAACAATGTCCTAAAGCAGCAGAAGTTAAACATTAATTATAAATGATAATTAGGAATTATACCACACCGTCAGTTTTGGCTGAATGCACGAAAATGATTAGTCAGAAACATTGCATTTTATATAACAGCTCAAAAAAGTAGTCCCGGCTGGCGCGTGAACAATGCGTTTAGTATTAATGCGCTATAGATTTTTGAGATCTACATTATCTCAGGAAAGTAAATACACCCCTTACATTTTAGCAACCATTTTAGAATATCTTCTTAAGGGATAATACTATAGAAATGAAACTTGGATATATTTTAGCACAGTCAATGTGAAGCTTGTAGAGCAGTAAAAATTAACTGTCCGAAAAAAATCATTTAACACACAGCCATTATTGTTGGTAACACCCTGAAACTGAGTTACAGTACAGTGGCCAGGGCCAAACATAATTTTTTTTTAAAGACGGTTCCATCCAGAACAGGCCTCACAAGAGCTGATCAAAGAAGTTGAGTCCTCGTGCTGCACGTCAGGTGCAAAGCCGGCTTAAAAAAAACAGACAAATGAGTGTTGCGAGCATTGCTTTAGAGGTTGCAGAAGCAGAAGGCCGGCTTGTCAGTGCTCGGATCATACGCTGCACGCTGCAACAAGTCTGTCTGCATGGCGTCGACCCAGAAGGAAGCCTCTTCTGAAGCTGTCTCACAGGAAACTCCGCACACAGTTTGCTGAAGACAACCAGTCCAAGAGCATGAATTACTGGAACCATGTCCTGTGGTTTGATGAGACTTGTTTGTAAACTTGTTTGACTCAGATGGTGTCCAGCATTTGTGGCATCGCCCTGGTGAGGAGAACCAAGAAAATTGTGTCTTGCCTACAGTCAAGCATGGTGGTGGTAGCATCATGGTCTGGGGCTGCATGAGTCCTGCTGGTACTGTGGAGCTGCGGTTTATTGAGGTAAACATGGAGTCCAACATGTACTGTGTCATTCCGAAGCAGAACATGATGGCCTTTCTTAAGAAACATGAAAATGACTCCAAACACACTGCCAAGATGACACTGGCTTTGCTGAAGGTGAAGGTGATGAAATGGCCAACTATGTCTCTAGACCTGAACCCTATTGAACACTTGTTGGGTTTTGACATGTTTACTTAGGGTGTACTCACATTGTTGCCAGTTATTTAGACAATAATGGCTGTATGTTGAATTATTTTTAGAGGACAGTAAATATATACTATACAAGCTGCACACTGACTACTCTAAAATATATCCAAGTTTCATTTCTATAGTATTGTCCCTTGAGAAGATTAAGATAAGATAAGAACTAAAGTGGTTGCTGAAATGTGAGGGGTTCACTCACTTTTGTTAGATACTGTATATTGTGGATTCTCCACTTATTATTTGACATAACAAAATATATTTTTGTAATAAAATGTGTTTAATAAAACGTGTACTTGTTTTTAAATTTGTGCTGTTATTTATTTAACATTAATAACTAATGTTTGTGCATTATCGTATGCTTCTATAATGTAAGTTTGGGGTACTCAAGCAAATCAGTGTATTAAAAGCAAATGATTAATGTGTGTTGTTTCTTTTTCTTTTAATTTCTGAATGGGTGATTTGTCAAATATAATAATTGTGTCAGAAAAATAGATGATCAGGGTTTAAGGCCAAAGCTTGGACCATGTATGCTTTTTAAAAAGTAGAGATTAATGGTCCTGCCACTATTGTTTTATTAAATTGGAAAGAACCTAGTTATTCAAAGACAATGAAGGCAGATGAGGTAAAAGTATAAAAAAATTAAAAAAATATGGGTGCTACACAGGTTGCAAAAGAAAGTATATAAATATTGTACATTGACTGTGGGTTTGGGTGCTTTCATGGATCTCAAGTTTTTGACAACGCAAACCTGGATACTGAAATTAGACTGTTTCTTTTGCTTTACATTTAAAATTAATTTATTTCAAAGTTACAGTGCCCTCCACAATTATTGGCACCCCTGTTTAAGATGTGGTCGTGGACTTCTAAAAATTCTCCTTTTTTTTAAAACAACATAGAACCCAAATGCAAAAAAAGAGAAAAATCCAACCTTTCATTTAAGTACATTACTTTGGTGGTAAAAAAATCACACATTTAGAAAAAAAAAAAAAACTTGAAATCATGTGTGCCACAATTATTGGCACTCCTAACAATTCCTCTGAAAAATGTAATTGTTTTTTTTTTATATATTTTTTTCTGTAGTTGCTAAGGTTGGTCAGGGTATCTAGGGACTTTTAATTAGTAATTCATGATTTCCTGTTTCCCTGGGGTATAAATATGACGTGACACAGAGGCCTAATTCTCTTACCCATTTGTTAACATGGCAAAGACAAGAGAACACACCATTCAAGTAAGGCAGATGTGTGTCGACCTTCATAAGTCAGGCAATGGCTACAAGAAAATAGCTGCTCGCCTTAACTTGCCGGTATCTACAGTCAGAGGAATCATTAAGAAGTTTAAAACAACTGGAACAGTGACAAACAAGGCTGGAAGAGGTCCCAAGTTTATCTTGCCACAACGCACAGTGAGGAGGATGGTAAGAGAAGTAAAAAAATTTCCCAAGCTCACCGTCACAGAATTGCATCAAAGAGTGGCATCTTGGGGTCACAGAGTCTCCAAAACAACCATCAGACGCTCTCTACATGCCAACAAGCTGTTTGGGAGGCATGCAAGGAAAAAGCCTTTTCTCACTAACACTCACAAACGTAAACATCTGGAGTTTGCTAAGCGGTACTGGGACTTCAACTGGGATCGTGTGCTTTGGTCAGATGAGACTAAGATTGAGCTTTTTGGCAACAAACACTCTAAGTGGGTCTGGCGTAAAACAAAAGATGAGTATGCGAAAAGCACCTCATGCCCACCGTGAAGTATGGTGGAGGATCTGTGATGCTGTGGGCCTGTTTCTCTTCCAAAGGCCCTGGGAACCTTGTTAGGGTGCATGGCATTATGAACGCTTTGAAGTACCAGGATATTTTAAATAAAAACCTGATGGCCTCTGCAGAAAGCTGAAGATGGGTCGTCATTGGGTCTTTCAGCAGGATAATATCCAAAACATGTGGCAAAATCTACACAAAAGTGGTTCAGCAGTCACAAACTCAAGGTCCTCCCATGGCCATCTCAGTCCCCAGACCTCAACCCAATCAAAAACCTGTGGGGCGAGCTAAAGAGAAGAGTGCATAAGAGAGGACCCAGGACACTGGATGATCTAGAAAGATTGTGCAAAGAAGAATGGTCAAATATCCCTCTCTCTGTGTTCTCCAATCTTGTGAAATGTTATAGGAGGAGATTAAGTGCTGTCTTGTTGGCAAAAGGAGGTTGTACAAAGTATTAACATCAGGGGTGCCAATAATTGTGGCACACATGATTTCAATTTTTTTTTTTTTTTTTCTAAATGTGTGATTTTTTTACCACCTAAAGTAATGTACTTAAATGAAAGGTTGGATTTTTCTCTTTTTTTTCATTTGGGTTCTATGTTGTTTTAAAAAAAAGGAGAATTTTTAAAAGTCCACGACCACATCTTAAACAGGGGTGCCAATAATTGTGGAGGGCACTGTGTTTAATTTGCTACTTTTAATAATAATCTGCCATGACAGAGTCTTGGTTGTAGGTGCTGTTTGGTTTTGTAAATCTATGATTGGCAGGAAAGTAGTTAATCCAATCTGGCAACCCTGGCAGCTGTGAATGACCTTCCTCCTTTCCCTCCAAGTCTTTCTTCAACCACCTACTTTTCCTCCACCTCTTCCTTCATCTCCTCCCCCTCTTCCTCTAACTCTTCCTTTAACCCCTCCTCCTTATTTTTCTTCTTATTCTCCTTCTTCTCCTTTTTCTCCACCAGGACCTTTGCACTAGCCACTCATTCAAGAGGTACAATAGTGGCTAGAAATAAGACAGTGGAGAACTTAAGGCCTTAAAGGATTTTCTTTGTGTTTAAGGGACCATGAAATCTGTATTGTTTAGACTTGGTTCTTCAACAGAAGGATCAACATGCAAGATCCAATTTTACATTGAGGGCAACAATATTGCACCTAGGTAAATAGAAAATGACCTGTTTTCTAGCTATTGGTGTTCAATTAACAATACAAAATCAACTGTAAAACCAAAAAACGTGAAAAACATCGAAGTGCATACAGGAAATAAATAGAAAACCTGCCAAACCAAACCAAGGCCATAACATGTCTTGGCAATATTTTAAATACCTGCTTTAATTATATATATATATATATATATATATATATATATATATATATATATATATATATATATATATATATATATATATATATACTTTTTTTTATATATTTTTCACTTTTTCAAGGAATGAATGACGTGCTGAGACACACATTACCTTTAGAAAAGCAGCAGACTGTGATATGCAGGTTGCAGTTTTAAAAACAGGAGGTGGGGCGGTGGTATCTGGGTGGTTAAGATTTTGGATTTCTGAACAAAATGTAGTGAGTTCATAATCCCAGCACAACCAAGCAGACATTGCTGGGCCCTTAAGCAAGGCCCTTAAACCTCAACCTGTTCAGCCCCTGGATAAGGGCATCTGCTGAATTCCAGAAATGAGAGAATAACTTTGCCTGTAAAACCAATTAAATAAGGAAAATGTCATAGCAGGACATTTTTCTTTGGTTCATGGTCTTTGCCTTCACTATAACTGAAACCAGAACTCAACATTAGGTTATGATGTAACTTAACCTCCACTAATTAGGTGTTATTGATTTATTTTCTATAGCAGATAATAGTAGACCTGGTTTTAAGCTCTGATATAAGCTTCCATGGCTTCCATTTGACTATACAAACACAACACTGAGAAAACAGGAGAGTGTATATCCAGTGAGAATTACATGAATAATTAACTGCAGTATTTACAGTCGGCACTAGAATTGTTTTTTTTTTTTTCTTTTTCTTAAGTATGTGCAAAATGTTTACTCTAAACCAAATCATCCATTTTTTCTCTTTAAACATATGAATTGGAAATTGGATATATTCAACTGCCTCATCAGTATTTTAAAATTGTCTTCCAGAGCTCCATTGTTGCCTTTGACCATTTCCTGTTTCCTCAAGCTATAAATATATGATCGGTTGTTTAAAATTCTTTTGCCATTCAATCTTTTGGGGGAAAAGTAAAACATTTTTTTCAATATGGAAGATGTAGTTTATTATCTGCAGTAATCCCTAATCACTGGTCAGAGCTGAGTGGATCTGGAACCTCTCCTGGGAACACAGAGAACATACCCAGAAACTCCATACAGACAGTAACCTAAGCTCAAGATAAAACCAGGGACCTGAAGCTATGAGGAAGTAACACTACATACTGCATGAGGGCCGATAATGGTTTTAAAAATACATGAAGGGTACCATTAAGCACAGTAAGAAAAGTGCAATTAAGCACAAATAAAAGCATCATAAAATTTGACAGGAATGGGTTACAGTAATATACTAGCCTGTGCTTCTGTCCAGAGTATGTTTCAGCAAGAACTAACGGTACGGGGATGCCGAAATATTTTTATTTTTGGATGTATATTGATAGTATTGAGTTAACTGTATTTTCTGCATGCTTATTTTCACATCACATAACTAATATTCATGCTTACCTCATGCATGAGCAGCCATTTTGTCCAAGGTACAGAGTAACAATTAGAATTATTTATTCTTAGTTGTATGCCATATGTGTGCTTTCAGATAAAACAGCTCTATTCCAAGCCTTTCTTTACTTCCATTTTCATGGGCAAATAATTCAGAGATAAAATGCTGAAGACCTTGGCTTTCCAGGCTTTCCCATGGTTCAGACCACACAATGGGCACAATACAATGTGACCTTGTTTTGCTTATTTTAATTCAGTTATTTATATCTTATCTTTAACAGTGCATCTGTTGAGCCCAGGTAATTGTTATACTTGATTTTTTTTAACAGTCAGCATCAGCCACGCAGACGAGAGGAAAGACAATGTAAAATCTTTGGGAGTGATCTAGAGTGATCTTTAAATATCTGTGTATACTGATCTCTATTGTGTCTTTTAATAAATAAATGCATAGGTCAATAATGACTCAATAATGAAGTATAGTAACGTTGTCAGATTATTAGAAACAAAACCATGTGTACCCAAGACCTTCATGAGTAGCTTTAAAAAAAATGAAAGAAAATATGGACTTGATTCTTTATGCTCAAAGTGTACCAGCAAGGGTCTCTACAGAAAGGGCAGAAAGAAGTGTATGAAGAGGAGCAATGGGCAAATGAAGGTAATTTAAAAGAATGCATTAAAGGCACAATTACATTCATTAAGGAGTTCATCATTAGCGAGTATGTGACATGCGTTTTCAAAAAATATAATATATAAAAGGCAATCATGTAGAGAATTGTAATTTAATTATTTTTCCCAGTGTTCATTTTCAAGTGTAGAGGCTTTCGGGACATTCTGGACTGCTGACTGTCTTACAGTGCCTTACAGTGCCTTCTTCCTTGTCCAGTTCTCAGTCATATGCTCAGTTTTGCTGTGAGAAGCTATCATGTGCCAGGAAAGCATTCCTCACAGTCTAACCACCAGCTTGCACTGTGACTCCAAACAGGAAGGCTTCATTCTACTACTTTCTATATCATGATGAAAAAGATCCTGCAGGATATGAATCAGGGGAGTTTCAGTCAGCAGTTTACAGTTCAACCAATTTTTTTTATTTTTATGGATTGCAGATTTCAGTTCTTGGCTGTGCAAAAGGGTGTTGGGGGTCTTCTTTTGACCAACAACAATACAAGTTTATAGATTCAAGAAGGATGTGCTTTCTATTAAAATCTTATTTATGAGCATTAACAACAAATCTTCACAACATATGAACATGTAAACTTAAACAGATTAAGACTTTAAACAGATATAAACGGACTTTATTTTTGTGCGTTCACAAAGAAGTGTTAATAATTAAACAACACGGAAGAAGACACATAATGAAGTTTATTTATTGTAATAACTTGGATATCTGTGGTGAGTGATTTGAGCTCATATGTGATACATATATACATTTTATACATACAAAAAAAACAATTAATGATCTAAAAAAATATATAAAAATCATATGATGTATCTGAGTATTATATGTAATAAACTTACCTGAAATGCAGAGCATACTGAAATGCATCAGATTTTTCTGGTAAAATCTGGTGCATTTCAGTATGCCCTTACTCCCTGACACTCTAATGGAAATTGAAATTGCCTAATAAAACCATAATAGTCCCATTTTAAATACTATGAGAAAGTAATTAAGAAATTGCTTTATATAGATTGCATTTAAAGATAGTATTTTCAAACAAAACTGTCTGAAAATTTAAACAAAGAGAGTAAATGTCTAAAGTTACGAAAGTTATGTGGAAACATGTTACAAATGTATACTTTTGTAGAAACAAAAGAGTGAAATACCATTTGTGTGGAAAAACTCATGCATATTCATTTGACCTTTTGTAAAAGTGGTAAATGGAGACTCTTCATTTATAGAGAAATATTTCAGTCATCTGAAGGTGAGTTTCTGAGGTAAACGTAGGACCCAGAATTAAGACTCAGACGCAATTACACTGAATAGAAATGATCATGGTAATATTCAGATATTCAGATTATATTCGAATACGTGGAACAGTTATGTTGTAGACTTTTACCATATCTGAACAAGTACAGAATATTCCACCAGGTGGCAACATACTGCATTTATTCATTTTAATATCACATCACATTACATATAATAACAGCACATAACACAAAACTGACACCTGAGTCATAATCATAATTATTACAGGCCAAAAATGCTATGGAACGTCTTCTTCTTCTTCTTCTTCTTCTTCTTCTTCTTCTTCTTCTCTCTCTCTCTCTCTCTCTCTCTCTCTCTCTCTCTCTCTCTGTGTGTGTGTGTGTGTAAATTATAAATCCAAGCATTGTGATATTTATTAAAAAAAAAAAAAAATTGAATATTGAGCATTGAATTAAATATATTAAGAACAAAAATACATTTGTGTATCATAGTGGGAAAATGAATGTCTCAGTAATTGACTACTAAGTAATAATGAGTAATTGTAACAATTAAGACTAATAATTAGTATTCTCAAACAAAACAAACAGACAAATGGGTTAAAAGATAGTCAAGGTTTGTTAATAAAGAGTATGTTGATTGTATATGTGAAAACTCGGTTCGGCATGTGACGTCATTTTTGTGCGACTCGTAGGTTGGCTCGGAGCTGACTGAAGTTGGCTGACTGTGTGTGTATGTGTATATGTGTGTGTGAGTCTTTCAGGAAAAAGAGATGACTGCTGTTGAGCGAGCTTTGAAAACCCATTTCGGTTTTGAGAAGTTCCGATCACAGCAGCAGGAGAATGTGGTTAAAGCGGTGATTAAAGGTAATCTGGAAACAGTCGGGTTTTTTTGGAGATTACTTTAGTGTTGGATGTTACTAAATTGTCGCAGCTCAGCATTTGTCTTGTACATCTGGTCAAGTCTAATGAATTTTAAGGGCGTTTATAGTTTTCTTTATTGATTTAAAAAATTCTGTTAAAAATAGTATAATCCTGTTTTGACGTGACAGTAGTCTAAAAATGCTAATCTGCTGTCCTTATCCCTTTAAACGCAGGTGACAGGGATGTGTTTGTATGTATGCCAACCGGCGCAGGGAAGTCACTGTGCTACCAGCTTCCTGCAATGCTGGCCTCTGGCATCACACTGGTCATATCTCCTCTGATTGCACTCATACAGGTAAATCATTCTTCTTTTTTTATGTTTTGTTGTGTGATTCTGCATTTGCACTTTTGTCTGGTAGTAACTATTCATGTAAACACTCTCAAATCATTCATTGCTTACTGTCTTATGGCACGTTCTTCCTGAGAACACACACCCAATCCTGGCATAACATCAAATTGTCTGGTTACTAAAGAAAGAAAAAAAAAGGTTTGGCTTTCCCTTAGATTTTAGGAATGATGTTAAGTCAAAAGCTTTCGTTGTCATTCCAAGCCTATATAGCTGATGCAGTACATTTTAAATGAGATTTTATTTTATAAAATGAGATGTTTTTCCAGAACCCTTCTGCTACATAAAACATCGAACTACAGAACAGAACAGAACAGAACACATAGCTTCATAAGAGAACAAATAAGCATCATAACAGAACGCAGAGCCACATAACAGAACCCAGAGCTACATAAAACAACATAGAGCTACATAACAAGACACAGAGCTACATAACAGAATCCAGAGCTACATAAAACGACATATAGCTACATAACAGGACACAGAGCTACATAACAGAATCCAGAGCTACATAAAACAACATAGAGCTACATAAAACAACATCGAGCTACATAACAGAACCCAGAGCTACATTACAGAACCCAGAGCTACATAAAACAATGTAGAGCTACATAAAACAATACAGAGCTACATAACAGAACCCAGAGCTACATAAAACAATGTAGAGCTACATAAAACAATACAGAGCTACATAACAGAACCCAGAGCTACATAAAACAACATAGAGCTACATAAAACAACATAGAGCTACATAACAGAACCCAGAGCTACATAAAACAATACAGAGCTACATAAAACAACATAGAGCTGCATAAAACAGAATCGAGCTACATAACAGAACATAGAGCTACATAAAACAACATAGAGCTACATAACAGAACCCAGAACTACATAAAACCACATAGAGCTACATAACAGAACCCAGAGCTACATAAAACAACATAGAGCCACATAACAGAACGCAGAGCTACATAACAGAACGCAGAGCTACATAATAGAATGCAGGGCAACATAACAGGACACAGAGCTACATAACAGGACACAGAGCCACATAACAGAACGCAGAGCCACATAACAGAACGCAGAGCTACATAACAGAACGGAGCGCTACATAACAGAACCCAGAGCTATATAACAGAACCTAGAGCTATATAAAACAACATAGAGCTACATAACAGAACTCAGAGCTACATAAAACAACTCAGAGCTACATAACAGGACACTTAGCTACATAACAGAACATCGAGCTACATAACAGAACCCAGAGCTACATAACAGAACATCGAGCTACATAACAGAACCCAGAGCTACATAACAGAACATCGAGCTACATAACAGAACATCGAGCTACATAACAGAACCCAGAGCTACATAACAGAACATCGAGCTACATAACAGAACCCAGAGCTATTTGAGTGTGTGATTAATTTAAAGAATAAGAAATTGTGATTTTACCTGATTGTTAATTTTGACGTGCTCAAAGTAAAACTCTATATCGTTTAGATTGTCAAAGTGTGGACTGACAGGTGATTCTTGAACTCTTCTTATGCAATGCAGGATTCATTCTTTCATTTTCAGTCAACCTATTTTAGAAAAACAGGCAAACAGGCTGGAATACAATATGTCCAGTATGAAATTCCAGGCCGTTGTTGGACACGGTGCACATGCACTTATTCGCATCTATGAGCTCTTTGACTCCAGCTGAATTTCTGGGAGGAAGCCTGAGAACCAGGAGGAAACTCAAACAAGCAGTAACCTGAGCTCAGGGTCGTTCTGACGTTCTGAATTAATTTGTTTTTGTTCATAACCAATTAGTTCATTGCTAGTTCACATATGATTGTTTCTTACTGGGTGTAATAATGCTGTATGATCCATAGAAAGAATTACGCTTAAAGACAGGGTTGTTGTGTATTGCTTTTTGTATAGAATGTGTAGGTCACTGCATTTGTTGCACAATGTTGAACATGTGCACTTTGTGTTAGTTTAGAGTTATGTGTATTTTTTTGTTCCTTTTGTTAATTTATGTTGTTTGTTGTAGCACATTGGGGGAAATGTTGTTTGTATGTAGCTAATTTATTTTAATGAGTACTGCACTGTATGTGGTATGACAATAAAGCCTATTCGACTTGACTTTGATTTACTGTGTGTGTCATATTTAAATGTTCTCTGTCTTCACTTTGTCTTCCTAGGATCAGGTAGAGCACCTTAAGGCACTAAACATACCAGCATGCTCCATAAACTCAAAACTCCCATCCGGCGAGAGAAAGCAGATCCTGGACGACTTGCATAGTAAAACTCCTCGTCTCAAGCTGTTGTATATCACTCCTGAGATGGTTGCTTCTCCATCCTTCCAGCCTTGCCTGAGCTCGCTGTGCTCCCGCGGGTTGCTAACCTGCCTGGCGGTTGATGAAGCTCACTGTGTCTCTCAGTGGGGTCACGATTTCAGACCTGACTACCTGAAGCTGGGAGACCTGCGGGCCCGTCTTCCTGGAGTCCCCTGCGTGGCCTTGACAGCGACCGCGCCGAAGCGTGTGCAGGAGGACATTGCTCACTCGCTTAAGCTAAAATCACCACTCGCTTTTTCCACACCGGTGTTTCGCAAAAACCTGAAGTACGATGTGATATTTCGAGATCTGCTGCCTGACCCGTACGTTCATCTACATGCGTTTGCTAAGGAAGCGCTTGGGGGATGCTCAGCTGAAAAGGTCAGTTGGTTTTTGGGTTTTTTTGAGTGGGGGGTTTGGTTGTAATATAGTGGGTACATCAGATTCTCTCAGAACTTTACATAATAGTTGCCAAAGCTGTCTGATTATTAAGTCATAGCAGGCAGAAGAGTTTTTCTTTAAATACAATATAGATGATTTATATCATGCACAGATTTAGCTTAAATGAAACATTTAAAATATATTACATTTTTGCATTCCCTGACATGAGAACTAATAAAGTGTGACGTAAATTTTGAGTGTTTACATCTGGACTTATTAAACAGAATTTTTGCTTTAGAAACGCTTATATAATATTCCTCACTATTATTATGACTGACTAATTACTGATCTAATTACATTAAACCACTATATTTAATGCACCACTGTTATTTTAAATAATCTAGAAATCTTTAGCATAGGAGTGTAAAGTATTGCATGATTTGAGATGTTTTCCCATTTCCTGATTTTTATTTTTTTTTGTAGCTAACCTGGGCTTCATTTAAGAAATAGAAAGATGTTGCATATACATTTTCAGTCTAGTCAAAGCGGTAATCCATCCAAAATTAGTGTAACGTAAATAACCTGCGATGCTCAACCTGCACTGCTTAGATGTAGTTTGCGTTTGCTAAAATTGTCTCATAAAGCATGCGTTTCTAGTGCACATTGCTTTGGTGTATGTTCGCTTTCCTCTACACCAAACGTGTTCATGCAGCTGTCATTTTTGAGGTCAGGCTGTTGTTTTGACGTCTCTTTTGGAAGAATTTGTGGCTCATGGTGCACGATGATGGCCTTTAAAATGGCAGCCTGGATGCTTATTGGATAATTTTTAAAATAATGAATAAAATAAAGTAATCGAATAGACCTTAGTGCTCACACTTAATCTAAGTGATGACATTAAATGAATGTTCTTTTCACCACTACTAACTTTCTTTTTCTCCATCCACGTTGTGTCTTGATTAGATTCCCACAAACATTCAAACTCAGATGTTTGTTACAGTCAGATTGATGCTCGATTCTTAACTTCCTGAATTTTTTTTTTTTTTGCACGACTCCTTTGCATCACAAATGGCTTTGTGCCTGCGATAAGCAGTTAAAAGCATCAGTCTACACCTCAGTTTAGAACTTCTCACTTGCTTGCTAATGTTAGACACGTCCTGTTCTGGCTTCCAATTGGTGGACTGAGAAGATAATATTCTGCGCCGAGCAAACAAAGACGCAAATGAGACAACACTACCTCGCTAATGGGTTAGAGGTTAAAACTGGAGATGGAACACCAAAAATGGCAATTAAAGGGCAGATGTCGAATTTGATTTTAAGAATTTCAGAGACAGTTTTAAAGAAGGAGTTCCAAACCTTTTGCAGTTTGGGACAGAGTGCAAACATATGTGGTTACAGGGTGAAAGTTCAAATTTTTGCAGGTGCATCTCAGTAAATTAGAATATCATTAAAAATATTTTTTTATTTTAGTAATTCAATACAAAAAGTGAAACTCGTATATTATATAGATTCATATTCATATTTCACAATCTGTGAATTTTCTGAGATGAATTTTGGGTTTTCATTAGCTGTAAGCCATAATCATTCAAATGAGAAGAAATAAACACTTAAAATATATCACTCTGTGTGTGTGATGAATCTTTATAATTAATTTGAATTGAATTCATAATTTAGTCTTATTAATTGAGATGCATCTGTATGTCGGAACCGTTGGGATATACCTTTGATCGATTTAGTCTTAGAAAGATGAGCTCTATGTTAAATTGTATAATACTGAGTCTAGCACACGACGTGGAAGTGCGTATATTGTCCCAGTAACCATCTTATACAACCAAATTATAGCAATTGTCCTTTGACCGAGTCAAAGTGTATATTTGAGAGATAACACCACTCACATGGGGATGTGATCTAAACATCTCTTCCCGTGCAGATGGTGGAGAAGGTGGTAAAAACGTTATTAATGAAAGTGTTCAAAGCATTTTTGATCCTTCTTCTCCCAGAAAGTGAATGTAGAATCTGTAAAGGTTCGGGCTGGAAGAGGTGATTATTGCATATAGGAGCCATGGTAGAGGCTGAGGTCAATTTAAAATAACGCAGAAATTGATCAAATATGTTGAGAGAGGTACACACTACTGGATTATCAGTATAGCATGCATCTGAGGTAGAAAGGGGAGGAAAACACCATAGCGCCATTGCAGATTGGGGGCACGCACCCAGAATGCCAGCTTGCATTTTCGAAGTAAAAATTTGGAAACCATGGGGGATTTTTTTTTTGCCCATACAAAAGACAAGACAAGATTAGCTGGTCAATATTTTTGAAGAATGATTTAGGTTAAAAACAAAGGAATAGACTGAAAGTGCTACAGAAATGTTGGAAGAATGTTCATTTTAACTGTGTTAATTCTACCAAGTGGAGACAATGGTAAAGCAGCCCATTTTTTCGAAAAGCTGAATTTATGTATGCAATTAAGGGCGTAAAATTAGCCGCCATTAATCCGGAGTAGGAACGAGTAAAATTTGCTCAAAGATATTTAAATTTAGAATCCTCAAAATGAAAAAAAAATTCAGTTTGTTTTATCTTTTGAGCAGATTGATTTATGTGTAGGCATTCACTCTTTTTTTAGGTTCAATTTATATCCAGAAAATTTGGTTAAAATCCTCAAGCAGACGCGTTATTACGGGGATAGATGTAACCGGGACAGTAACATAAAGTAACAAATCATCAGCATATAGGGCTAGTTTCTACTCATTTCCTTCACGGAGTATGCCCTAAAATACAGGAAGAGCAAAAAGTAAGGGAGAGAGAGGACATCCCTGGCGAGTACCGTGCGACAAGGTAAAATATATATATATAGAACCTTGAAGTTCGACACAATTAGCGATTTCAAGATGTTGATCCATCCCCACAGCTAAACTCCCTCAACAATGTAAAAGGATATTCTCATTCTATCCTATCAAATGTCTCTTCATCACCTAAGGAAATGACCACCAATGGGGAGCTACTACTTTGCTTCGAATATATAATATTGAAAAGAGTACCAATGTTTGAAAAGGAATGTCGCCTCTTTATTAATCCAGTTTGCTCCTCTGAGATAATTCTAGGGAGAATCCTCTCCAAACGAAAGGCCAGAAGTTTGGCTAGAATCTTAACATCTGCGTTGAGAAGGCTAATAGGTCTATACGAATTCCATGACGTTGGTTCCTTTCCTTTTTTGAGCACCAGAGAGTATATGCTTGTCTCGATGTTGACAGTGAGTGGGCTAATTTAACATTACATTTCTTATCAAATTCGGAAGGAAACCCATCAGCGCCTGGCGATTTCTTCGATTTTTGTTTTTTTTTGTTTCCCCTTTTGAATCAGAGGAGACCGAAAGCAAGGGTTAGGGAATCTAGATATAATTTTGAACTGGCGCTAGACATATGAATACTTCAGAGGATCCCTGAAAACTCTGAAAAACCAATAATCAATGAAATAAACATCATTGGCTTCGGCTTGATCCTTTTTCTTTTCAATAATTAAGGGAGGTATGTTTAACAGTAATGAAATAATAGATAAACCTAGACAAAGTTTTAATTAATCGCTGTTTTAGGAAAATTCACTCCTGTTTGCTAAAATAAGTGTAAAATTTTATTAAAGTGTTTAAACCTATTGAAAGTTTCTAGTAAAAAGACTGTTTATCGAATACTTCAATAGGAACTTCTTTGCGCCTGCTTGTTTCTGTAATTATCTAATCAGCCAATCAATGCAGTACAATGCATAAAATCATGCAAGTGCAGATCAAGAGCTTCAGTTCATGTTTACCTCATATATCAGCATGGTGGGAAGAAATTGAGCTTAGCAACTTGGAAATTCAATTACTGCTGACTTACTAGGCTTTTCGTGTGTACTAAAGTGTTTCCACGTGTTTTGGAGCAGCAGTTCTGCTTTCAAAATGTCTTTGTGATACAAAAAGAGGAGGAGAATGTTCAGATTGTGGTGACAGTCACTGTAATGACACCCTTTAAAATCTCTGGTGAGCAGAAAAACATCTCTGAATAAAAAATATACTGAACCTTGAGGTAAAAAGTCTACAACAGCAGTAGACCTCTACTCCTGTCATCCAAGACTATGAAGCTGATGCTACTATAATGGCTTGCAGTAGAATATTAGTTTTTTCTTTGTCATGATTTGGTAATTGTATAAATAAGTGTACAATTAAAAACACTAACCCTACTAACCTCACTGGGCAGTGTGTGTATACAGTTGTTTATTTTCAATTATAATTTTTTGTGTGTGTGTGTGTTAAAGGGGTGTGGGATTGTATACTGTCGCACAAGAGAGAGTTGTGAGGATGTCGCACACAGACTGACTAAGCTGGGGATTATGGCTAAGCCCTACCATGCAGGTAATTCGTTACAGGTTAAAGAAAAGTTTGCTTTTAAAACAGGCTGTAAACTACACACTGCTTGTAGCAATGTAACTGAACACTTATCGGATAGTTAGCTGTGTTTTAATCATTAGCTAGATAAAGCTCTTGGCCAAAATCTAGGAGTCACCGAAGAGTCACCGAAGAGTCACCGAAGAGTCACCGAAGAGTCACCGAAGAGTCACCGAAGAGTCACCAAAGAGTCACTGTACAATTACTAAAGAGTTATTAAACAGAGGAGTTACTGAAGAGTTACTACACTGAAGCGACGAGTTGCTACACAAAAGAGTCACTGAATTTATCCAAAAGATTAGTTACTGAAAAGTTACTAAAAATGTAATGAATAGCTACTAAAGTGCATTAAAGGATACTTTATATAGAGTTAAAAAAAGTATCGTAAATAACTCATTAACTCATAACTCTGGTAAAGCAGTCCCTCCCAAAGCAAAGCGCAAACATATGAATATAAACCCATTCACTTAATTCAAATAATTTTTATTTACTCCAAAACAGCACATTTATATATTAATAGTATAAACGACAGTCACTTGACACGACATAGTTATTAGTCATTATTTCATGCTGACCACTTGGTGTAACAGTTTAAATAAACTGTTTAATAAATTATAATGAAATTCTTAGTAATTTTTTGCACATCTCTAGTTATGCAACAGTCCGGACTTTGATTAAAGACAAGTAATAATGTACTGTATTTCTTATTATTATCTCATGTAGAAGATTTGAACTGATAACGGTATATAGTGGTATAATTTATAGTTTAGGAATGCACTTCTCTTTTATCTTAGGTTCCTCTAAAATGTGTTGTTTTTTATTGTTTGAATGTGGTGTGGAGCAGGCCTGAAGACAAGCGATCGCACTGAATCTCAGACTGACTGGATGGAAGGGAAGGTACCCGTCATTGTAGCCACTATCAGCTTCGGGATGGGTGTTGACAAAGCCAATGTGAGGTCAGTGATGATTTTTTTCATCAGAAACAGATAATCTGACATACAGTGTAGCAGCAAGCGTGCTACACTTTAAATTCATGTTTATATACATGTGTCTGTGTGAGCATGCTTATAGCTATAATGGGATTCATCTTTGTATCTTTCAGGTTTGTAGCTCACTGGAACTTGGCTAAGTCCTTGGCCAGCTATTATCAGGAATCGGGACGAGCCGGGCGTGACGGCCTGCCCTCCTTTTGCCGTATATACTACTCTCCCAGAGACAGAGACCAGCTCCGCTTTCTCATCTGTAAAGAGATCAATCGCAAAAAGGCACGTAATAGTGAAAACATTACAGCGTGAACATTAGGCTACCTATTAGATTACATGGTGAAAGGGTTTATTTGTAATGCTCTTTTACCTGATCAGTTTCCCAGTTATTTCAGCAACGAATTCACCGCATGTCTGATGTTAAATGAAATTCAAGCTCCTGGTTGATGCCTCTGTGAAAGCACTCACTCTCGTGCAATAAATTGACGAGACACACCTCCTGGTGAAGCCAGAGGTCTGAGAGAACACATTTGGCCTTCTCTGTGAGTGGGAGGGATAAAGTTGTACTGTTCTCTGTGTACCAGGTTCACTACTGTTCCAAGAGTAACTACATTTATATTTACAGTTATGGCATTTGGCAGACTCTATTATCCAGAGCGGCTTTCAAGTGTCGGCGAATAAATTCATTCAGATGCTGGTTCATTAGGACACAGATTAAGAATACAGTCCACCAGTCTAAAAACTGACAGATAGAGAGAAAATAGATAGAAAAGCGGTAGTTCTTTAGACTTCCTTTGAAGAAGACTTTGAAGCGTTTGGACATTTTGAGGAAGTTCGCTCCACCGCATAAGTGCCAGATCAGAGAAGAGTTTTGAAGCATGTCTTCCTTCTACCCTAAAAGATGGTGGGCACAGATTATGGATCAGAGGGAATGCGGGAGAGGAGTAGAGGGGTGCTGGTAGGAGTAGAGCTGTGAGGTAGAGGGCTGCAAAACTGTTTTTGGTTTTGTACAGTGTGTAAGCATCAAGGTTTTAAATCTAAACTGGGGCAGCTACAGGCAGCCATCGAATGGAATGTAGCAATGGGGTGGTGTGCGAGACCTTCGGGAAAGTTGAAAACAAGTCTTGCAGCTGCATTTGTATCAGTTCTGAGGTCAGATATATGTCAGAAGCAAACCTGCGAGGTAGTAAGTTGCATAGTCCAGTCTTGATCTGTTGAGAGGCTGAACAAGGCATTGTTCAGTCTGTGAGTGTATTTGGTGTAAGTGCTTGCTTCTGCTGTCTCAAAGGAAAGAAGTGTTGATTCAGTTTAATGTTAGTAGACATTTTTGGAAAGAAGATTTGTAAATGTTCTGAATATAAATTTGATGAACAAGCGATAGGAGAACAAAAAAACCTCCCTGAGACAACTCGAAGAAACCTTAAGAAGAATCAAACTCAAAAAACACCAATTACAAATAATTGCCCTTCTGTAACTATTTAACCTGAAGTACTAATTGTGGTTTAAGGAAGTTCAGTATGAGCCTCATTATAGTTTAAAACTTATCTATTCTTCAAATGAATTGTTCCCTGATTACATTCCTGTCATGTGATGATGAGACTTGACAACCTAAACTGGGGGAAATCAGGGGGAAATTATTGAAAACATTGCTTATGAAGGTATATTCAAAGAAAATTCAAATATATATTGTGTTTCTCTGTGCCACCGGCAGGCTTTAGTGTCTCTTGGATTTCGCTAGGCTATCCTAGTGCTTTGAATGTATTTAAGAACTAAATCTGTCTGACTAATCCCATGTCCTCTCACATCTCACGTCTAAATCTTTTCGTGTATTTAAGACTTAGTGTTCTTAGTTTTTAAAAAAAAAAGTTAATTATGGTCAGGATCTTTATATTATTTTGTATTAGCTTTTAGCTAATAGCGGAGCTGTTGGTTGTTCCGTACTCACGATTAAACCTCAAGGGCATTTGCCGTCTTAGACCGAGGAACAGCCGACCAAAATGAATAGATATGACTGTATTGCATCCAGTACAGTCCTGTCATTATGCATGTGGCCTTCATTGTCAATGAAGCTTATGAAAGTTAAAACTGCCCTCACATATTTTATTTAGTTGAATCATGTGGTCTCTCAATCCTGATGCTCTCTTCCAGAATAGATTTCAAAATCATATATACACTTTATGGTCTAAAGTTTGCAAACACCACGCCTCTGAGAAGGCAGTGATTGTTGGATAAAAGCTGTATTAAAGTAAAAGGGAAATCCTAATGCTACACCATATAAAGACCATATAAAGTCTAGACAATTGTGAGATTCCAACTTTGTGGCAACAGTTCAATGAAAGTTTTATTTAAGGGCACGATGATCATAGCTGTCCACAAACTTTTGACCATAGTGCACGTATTGTTTTTGCGTATATTTCAGCCATAACTTTAAACCACTGACTGGTAAAGTGAATAACATTGATTATCAAGGGGTGGGAAATATTACGCAGCAGGGGAAGAGTGAGTTCTCAATGGATTTGAAGCTGGAAAAGTATGAACTTTTCAGATATTTAGGCTACAGTAGCTCTTCTGTGGGATCGGAAAAAAACAGATTGGCCCCACTGATGCACATCAATGAGCCCTGTTGCCGGTTCACCAGTTTTAGTAGGTATTAACCATTGCACAATAGGAACATCTCACCAGACCTGTTCTAGCCTTTAAAAATTTCGCCTTGTCAAATTAAATCTGGCCCCATTTTTCCTGCTTTCATCACATCAACTGACCTTTCACTTGCTGCCTAATATATCTTTTCCATGTCTATAAAACACACACACACACACACACACACACACACACACACACACACACACACACACACACACACACACACACACATAAACACAGTAGTACACAAAAGTAGTAGTATATATTCTGTTTATGTCTAAACCAAGGCTTGTGTATGGAAGTGTAGAGACTGGTACTGTATTTATTTTTTCTGTGTTGAATGTAAGTTAATCAAATCCATATGTTTCTCCACATGCTCATTTTCAGACTCTTTGTTCTTTTATAGCAAAACACAGTTTCTACCATAAATGGAAATTAACAGGCTTTTTCATGTCTGTCATTTTAATGCCTGATAAGCTTGAAAATATAAGTTTCCAAATATTTCTTTATAATTTAGACTTTAGTTCGGATGTCCATTTTGCTATTGTGTGTTTTATAAAATGTTTCATTAGAGCCCCCCCTTTTTTTTTTCCACAGGAGAAACGAGGTTCAGAGAAAGAACAGGACAAAGCACCTCTGCAGGACTTTGAGGCCATGGTTGCTTTCTGTGAGCAAGAAGGGTAAGATTTCATATAATACACACACTTTGGCACTTAACAGAGTTGGATTTATTGAAGGTCTTTTAGGTTTTAGATAGATTGATAAAAGAACATGTTTTTATTATAAATTGTTTAGTGCTTTAGGGTGCTACGTGTTTGTGTATTTAACAATATCGGTTGTATTTTGAGAAATATGAAATGTAGTATGATTTAATAATTGTCATATAGTTTATATGTAAATGTTTAGAGATCGTTTGATGTTCGGAAAATGGATAAGTTGTAAAAACTAGGAGCTTGGTATTCTGTTATAACTGTATTCTGGTTACTGTAGCTAATACCTTGGTATACCAGTCCAAATAATAAAAAATAGGTTTTTTTTTATATGAATAAATACAGAATTGCATCAGCTCAGCTGTAATTTTCCCTCATCTGCAAGTTTCTTTCATTTACATTTGCCCATTTGGTTGATGCTTTTATTTAAAGTGACAATTGACAAAAGATCCAACTGAGCTGGTTTAAAACTCACAACCTCATAATCTACAGCTCACAGCCATCAGCTCTAAACTTCCACTTCGTGTTCCGGTTGGCTTGCATAGCTTTAACATGCCTTTTTTTTTTTTTATCCATTCCTCTCATATATACCTAATAGGTAATAGTACAGATTACATTGAGATTATTCACTGGCATCACAACTTCGTAAAAGAGTAAAAAGCCGCATTCGCAGTCTCTGTATACTGTTCCTGTAGTTAACACCAGCAGGTTGAGTGAAATATTTTCACTCCTCTGACATGTTTTCCTCTTGACTTTGGTACTGTGTCATTGAGGCAGGTGTGACGAGGCTTAGTGCAAAAACTAATTCCCCCAAAGATTTTAAAGTGATTTCTGTTAGTCCCTTCTTTTCTCTGTCGCTGATGCATTGTCTGGTATCTCTCCATGGTCGACTGAAATGTAGAGACAATAGATAGAAAAGCTGTATTTCAGAGGACAGAGTCCCTGTTTCTTTTGCCTTGTCCACAGCTACAGCAGCACTGCACACAAGCAAACACCACCAAGCTCAGGAATGTCACTGAAAGAAAGCAACATCACATTATTAGACATTTAACATTAGACTTTTTATTTATTTATTTATTTTCAGGAAGTGAGGAGCTTAAACTTTTCTTTGGGTCTTTGAGGTCATATCTAACACCACAGTGTATTTGATTTCATACATCCTTGGACAACCCGTGCTCCAGCACTTAGGGTGAGAAATGACAAGACACACACAGTGCCTGTAATTTCTCACCTAAAGTGTTATGGCAGAAACGGTGAGAAAACATTACTGTGCCATGCCTCTGGCAGTTTCAAAAAAAAATATTTTTTCCCCCCCAGGCTGTCAGATTGGCACATCTCAGTCTGTAATGTTCTTAAAAAAATTTAATAAAAATAAAAAAGGAGACTTTCAAAATCTACCAAAGGCACTAAATTGTATGTATTTATTTATTTTCCTCTTGACAGCAATTCTGTTTTGATTGTGCATTGTTTGTCGTTTTATCTACATCTGTTAGTGATCGTCATATGTGTGTGGGAGAAAACCTCCCAGACTGTCACCGTAGCAGAAATCTGGAACCCATCAGTTTAAGCTTATATCTTAAATATAATTATATTTGGTAGAAACTGTTGCACTTACAAATGAAGAGGAGGAGGATGAGGAAGCCTCCTAGCTCGATGGAGCTTGCTTCAGGGAGAGCCTTTAGCTTGGTCCAGATGTTTTGAAGGATATCAAGTGCTTCCTGTTGAGCATCCATTCTTTCTGCTCCTCGCAGCTGTCAGTAACAAGTAGACCGTATTCGGATCAGTGAGCTGGCTCCGTTCCTAATCTGGATGGACTCCTGCCAAGAGTTTACAGCCAGTGTCATTTATAGTCTAACATGACCCCAGTGGATATTCAGGCTTAACTTAGATCTCTCTCTCTCTCACTGCATACCACAACTAAGTGTGTTCCTTACTCCAAACGATCAGCTTTAGTTACAAAATATACTTTTGCAGTGCATCAGACTGAACCCACTTCCTACGTATGTGGCTTTTCCGTGTGACTGCAGACGTGTGGTACTTCAGCCAAATAGATGAGAACCTGATAGTTAAAACAATGTTGACCTATCATCTTGCTTTCTTTTTTTGGGACTTGGGACACGGTGGTGGTTGGGTGTGTTCTGCAAGGGTGTATATCACAGGGTGGGGTTACCACAGTGTGGAGAAACAAGAGTCTATATTGGGAAACGTCTTTTAATTTAAAAGATCACAAAGAATCTAGTTGCTGCTTATGTACCAGGATGTAGGTGCTCAGGACCTTAATCCGACTCCATAATCAAAAGTGTCTATACAACTGTTTGGATAGACTGGATGCCATCGTGGTTCAACCTTAAATGTTGGGATAAAGGGATAAGAGCTGTGTTTGTACTGGTTCAACAACATGAATCCATAGTATGAAGAGGCTTAGTACATAACTCTGTAAATGTAGTTGAAAGTAATTTAGTAAACAAGTATACAAATATACTAGGGAAGTATGTAAGATTAGTTTAGTTTGTAAAAAAGTGTAGTTTGTTGTGTGACTGTTTGAATGTAATAGTATTTAAGAATGCAGGCTAGTGAGTAAACATGATGTATATAGGTCCATTTGAATGTAAACACTGTGTATAAAAGTTTTGCGTAGGTAAACCTTTACATATTGTTTAATAGTATGGACGTTTAGGTTGTGAGCAAGAAAAAAGAAAAAGACACGTATAGGGTTTGTTGGGAACTACAAATAATATGTCACGGTTTAGTCAGTAATTATAAAACGTACAAGTTTTTTTTCAGTGAGTAAAAATAATATGTAAAGGTTTAGTTTGTAATTTAATGTTATATGTAAAGGTTTAGTTTGTAATTTAATGTAATATGGAAAGGTTTATTTAGTAAGTAAAAATATTTGTAAAAAAATTTGTAAAGCTCTAGTCGGTAAGTAGAAATTATATGAAGGTTTTATCAATAAGTAAAACAAACATGTAAAGGTTTAGTCAGTAAGTAGAAATCATTTGTAAAGCTTTAGTCAATAAGTAAAAATTATATAAAGGTTTTATCAATAAGTAAAAAAAAAAACCCATATGTTAAGGTTTAGTCAGTAAGTAGAAATAATATGTAATGGTTTAGTTTGTGATTAAATGTAATATGTAAAGGTTTATTCAGTAAGTAAAAATAATTTGTAAAGTTTAAGTTTGTAATTTAATGTAATATGTAAAGGCTTAGTCAGTAAATAAAAATAATTTGTATAGGTTTAGTCAGTAAGTACAAATAATTTGTATAGGTTTAGTCAGTAAGTAAAAATATTTGTATAGGTTTAGTCAGTAAGTAAAAATAATTTGTAAAGGTTTAGTCAGTAAGTAAAAATTTGTATAGGTTTAGTCAGTAAGGACAAATAATTTGTATAGGTTTAGTCAGTAAGTAAAAATTTGTATAGGTTTAGTCAGTAAGGACAAATAATTTGTATAGGTTTAGTCAGTAAGTAAAAATTATTTGTAAAGGTTTAGTCAGTAAGTAAAAATAATTTGTATAGGTTTAGTCAGTAAGTAAAAATTATTTGTAAAGGTTTAGTCAGTAAGTAAAAATAATTTGTATAGGTTTAGTCAGTAAGTAAAAATTATTTGTAAAGGTTTAGTCAGTAAGTAAAAATTATTTGTAAAGGTTTAGTCAGTAAGTAAAAATAATTTGTATAGGTTTAGTCAGTAAGTAAAAATAATTTGTATAGGTTTAGACAGTAAATAAAAATAATTTGTATAGGTTTAGACAGTAAGTAAAAATAATTTGTATAGGTTTAGACAGTAAGTAAAAATAATTTGTATAGGTTTAGACAGTAAGTAAAAATAATTTGTATAGGTTTAGTCAGTAAGTAAAAATTATTTGTAAAGGTTTAGTCAGTAAGTAAAAATAATTTGTATAGGTTTAGTCAGTAAGTAAAAATAATTTGTATAGGTTTAGACAGTAAATAAAAATAATTTGTATAGGTTTAGACAGTAAGTAAAAATAATTTGTATAGGTTTAGACAGTAAGTAAAAATAATTTGTATAGGTTTAGACAGTAAGTAAAAATAATTTGTTTAGGTTTAGACAGTAAGTAAAAATAATTTGTATAGGTTTAGACAGTAAGTAAAAATAATTTGTATAGGTTTAGACAGTAAGTAAAAATAATTTGTATAGGTTTAGTCAGTAAGTAAAAATAATTTGTATAGGTTTAGACAGTAAGTAAAAATAATTTGTATAGGTTTAGACAGTAAGTAAAAATAATTTGTATAGGTTTAGACAGTAAGTAAAAATAATTTGTATAGGTTTAGACAGTAAGTAAAAATTATATAAAGGTTTTATAAGTAAAAAATAAGTTTTTTTTCCAGTGAAATGTTTATGTATAAAATTTAATTTTAAGAAAATGTAGTATATAAAGCATACCAAGTAAGTACTTATGAACATAGGTTCCATTTGTCCATTAATAGAGGTGTGGTTGTGAACATGTTCCTGTCAACTAATTCGGCCACATTGTTTTGGTGTTTCTGTTCCCACACCCTTGGTGGTTTAAAGGTTTTTTTTTCTTCCCTGTTTGAACAGCGATTCATAGCCAGTGGACTTTAGAAGTCAATGCAGCAACACATTTGAACAAGACTAGCTGTTGGAATAGTGCAGTGGCTTCCCCGCTCATTCATGGTCTGAAAAGCATGCAGCAGGTGTTTGCATGTTGTCAGGCTTGTAAAAGGAATGTAGTGGTGTTTTCTGTTTAAACAGTCTTCCAGCACATGCAGATTTTAAGCTTTCTAATATAAGAATTAGGCGTGACTGACTTTTTGCAGTTGCAGCGTTGAATTAACAAGTTCAACCAGTTTGTTTTAGCCAAGCAAGAGATCATCTCTTACCTGAGGGGGAAAGAATGTGCTGCCCTTTTTTTCCCTTGCTCCAGTTCCAGCAGTTGATTTGGGAATTCCACAAGCAGTCCGGCTGTTGAACTACTCCAGAGTTGTGTACTTACTGCCTTTTGACTGCTGTCCAGTTTTTTTTTTTTTTGCTTCGCTTGTTGTCCTTGTTTCATTCCAAGTTTTTTTTTTCTTCCTGGGTTTATTACCTTCACTTATGAGCTTGTTCAATGCAGGCAGTTCTTCAAGTGCTGTTGCTGTTCTGTTGAATCACTACTTAAAATGCATGCAAGATATATTTTTTAGTCTGGTTTTTTTCACCCCCTTCCATAGCCAGACTTCAGCTTTAGGTCTTCTTTACATTCTCTCCACAAGAGACTGCCCCCTCTCTCTCTCTCTCTCTCTCTCTCTCTCTCTCTCTCTCTCTCTCTCTCTCACTCTCTCTCTCTCTCTGTCGTTTTGTCTCTCTGTTTTGTCCTCCCTCTCTTTCTCTGTTTACCTCTCTCTCCCCCACACACCCCTTTTGTCTCAGCAGGACCGCCTACTTCTCCTCCCCTCCGATCACCCTGGAAACTCTCCCTTTTCCTTTTTTTTTTTTTTTTTCCCTCTTGTCCTCAAATTCTGGCAGTGTAAGAGTGTGGGTTTTTTGGTTTGTTGCTTTCTTTACTGGGTTTGGGGTGTTATGTATTACAGCAGGGGAAAATATGTGTTTGCTACATTGCTCGGCATTAAGGAATTGAATTTGGACAAAAGAAAGGCCTTGAATGTGTAATTGCAGTGAAATGAAGGATTCCTC
This sequence comes from Silurus lanzhouensis, assembly GCA_039877035.1. Lineage (NCBI taxonomy): Eukaryota > Metazoa > Chordata > Actinopteri > Siluriformes > Siluridae > Silurus > Silurus lanzhouensis. Next base: position 3,427,746 of record JBCEWE010002367.1, read on the forward strand.
ACAGCTTGTCACACGTAGCACCTCGAATAAAATATATACAAATAAAGAATTTCTCCTCCATGTCACTCATTTTTAGCGTGCCCTGCTTATTTAAGAGGCTCGGCGCTGAAATTATCTATTTCTCTTGCGCACCGTGTGGAAAATTCAATTGTGAAATCAGCAAGTGAACAAAACTATGACAGAAATGTGCGTAACTATTTAACTGGACTAGTTAATAGTGGCTCTGTTCTTTAAGATGTCGCTGTTTCGTAGAGACGTGGCGCACAGAAGCCCTTTTGTGAGATCGCAGCAAGGTTTACTGTACACATGCTGTTTTCATTGAGGGCCGAGTTCAAACCCCCAGTTCCTCAGCAAACTATCTCAGACACTGGTGTAACCTGAAACCTTCTGGTTGGGCTATGGAACGAAGGTTCTGTCAGAGTGTGTGTAGATGTGTATATAGCCTGGTGAAACCATTCACTACTATTTATTTATTGAGTTTTCCCTTTTCCTAATTGACTGTACAGATACAAAACAAAAAAAAAAAGCCAAAACCAACAGCATAAAAAAAAGATATGACAAGAGCATTTTTTTTTATCATGTTCAAGGGGAGCAATAATATCAGTACAGTTTACAACCAGAAGCTCAGCTCAACACCTCCTGCTGCAGTCATGTGATTCAACAGTAATGACTTATTAGTACTTATGTATTTAATACCATTCTTTTACACATTGCTTGTCTAACATTCACATGGTTGGCATGTCCTCTGTTGAAGCTACTCAGGTTTAAGTAGAAGAAAGCACGTGTCAAAATTGGTGGTAACTTTTCGCATAACATTGTCTCCCAGTTGCAAAATATATCATTAAGTGAATCAGCTGTTGGGACTAGGGGAGGTTCATTCCATAGCTAGGTGTCAGAACAACAACAACAAGAGTTTTGAAGCATACCTTACTCTGGTGGAACCAGTCAATCAGTGCTAGAGTATCAGAGCTAGAGTGTGGTGCCATCATGGGTGAGGTAGGTCCTTTGAGGATGGTGGACAGCCCTGCTTTTGGCTTTGTAAGTGTCAATGTTTTAAATCTGATTCGGGCAGCTACAGGAAGCCGCTCGAGGGAACACGGAGCACTGGATCAACAGGGTGGTGTGGGAGTACTTGGGAAGTTTAAAAACAAGCCATGCAGCTGCATCCTAGATCAGTTTCAATGGTCGAATGGCAGTGAGATCAGTAAGCTGTTCATGGAGATCACAAGATCTTACTTTGGGCACGAATCCCCTAGGATGATCAGTAGTTCAGTTTTGCTGGGATGATGTGATGTCTGTCAGATATCCTGAGATTTGGACATAAAACAAGAATGGGGGCTGGATGGGGAGGATGAGCTGAGTGTCTTCCATATAGCATTGGTATGAAGTTCCATGTGAGGATTTGGGCATCACCAAGGGATCTAGAACAGAATAAAGTGCCTGGTGGGACACTAGTGGGCTGTCTGTGTGGAACAAATTGGGAAAACCTCTACGTCACATGATATAACTGACTCTCCAGGTAAGAAACGAACCATTGCAATGCAACGAATATTAAAATTTCAAGGATGGAAAAATGAGTTTCTGTGCAACTGTGGGACTTGAGTTTGTTTGGTCAGCGATAGAGAGGCAGTTGCTTATAGAGGATTTTTTTTTTTTAAGGAAAAGTAGGAAGTGATGTCTTTGTTGAGGTCTGATGGGTCAGAATGGGTTTCTTAGGGATGCAAAATTAGTGATAGTAGTGATAGTAGTGATGAAGGGAGAAGGTCTTCTTGAGCATTGAGAAAGGGACTGGATTTAATGGGCAGGCAGTAGAATATCAAGACAGGATGACTTGCAGGATCTCTTTTGTGTAGATTAGAAAAATGTGCCAGTGAATGAGAAAAGCAGCAACACAAGTTTTATAACCATGCAGAGACATGTCACGTTAAAATAAAAGAGGCTTGATAAAAGAAATGACTTTCGCTTCTGGCGTGGTTGCTGGTACCAGAAGGGCTGGTTTAAAAACTGCTGACACCAGTCAAAAAAGAAATGGTGGTGAAAATAGAAAAATAAAATGCACACAAAGCCACCACACACATTCTATTTGGTAAATAAAGTTAACATAATAGTCAGTGTATACATTTCTAAATTCTAATCATTGCCATCAATGTGGAAAACGTTTTTTTTCCATCACGGGGTAGGATATTCTTATTCTTAGGCAGACCCAGTATCCGTAAAACTTAATACTATTTGTGGATGTAATGTTTGCAATATATAAATGGCTAGCCCATCATACTAGCAAACCATAGTAAAAAAACAATTGAAAATAGTAATAATGGAACAGGGAATAGTAAACAAACTAATTTTATGAAGTCTTTTTTTCCAACTTCCTTAGCTATGTTTTGAGATGCTGTTTTGTTCACTTTCCATTATTAATTTTTCTTCATGTATAGGTCTAAAATAAGGCCTCAAACACCAGATGAATTTTCTCTGTGTGCAGGCAGATCAGAATTGTACTTGGGTGCAAGATCTAATAATAACACATCATTTGTGTGGCATTCACTAGTCATGGAATTGAAAAGAATTGTGCTGGACTATACAGGTAGTCGTCGACTTACGACCACGATTGGTACCGACAGACCGGTCGTAACACGATTTGGTCATAAGTAGAGTAGGCTTTATGTACAGTACTGTGAAATTATGCCGGAAGCCGCGGCTAGCGATTGTGGTCGTAAAGTCGAATGGTCTTAAGTTGACGACTACCTGTAAATGTATTTAACAACAAGGACTGTGTGATGTGGTCCAGCTGTCTAAACAAAATGAGTAACACACTTTTTAAAAATATTTATAAAAGCTAAAAATAGATGCTAACGTGGAAATACCAGACCCTTTAAATCAGACATTAAGGTGACAACTTTTCACGAAGAACATTAAACGCTTACCTGAAGCGTCGTATTCAGACTTGTATTGTTGATTTCTATTAAGTTGAGACCGAGTGCGTCTACACAATTACTTAGAGGGAAAGTTGGAAACATTTGATCCTACAATATGGATGATGTTTATCGCGTGTTGGAGCGTCACATGCTGTTAAAAACACCTTCTATTTGGTTCGTTGCTATGGTAACCGGAGATCGAACGAGTCCGCTGTAGCTAATGTACGAGTTTCACCTCCCGATGTTCAGTAAACAGTTTTGGATAAACTGATCTGCAGAACAAAGTCAAGAACCCACACACCCGCGCGAGGTAAGAAGCTAGCGTACAACACCACGCGCTTAGCGTACAAAACCATTAATTGTTGTGTTCCATCGTAACTTATTGTATACATAATTATTTCGTACGTTTTGAAATGTTTGTGGTTAGATTAGGTGACGTGTGTAGCCATATTGCTGTGATTCTTGTGGTGGAACAGTGTGTGAGAGGGTTTGGATGCTCCATCTGGGACAACGAATAAACAAGTTGTTGTTTTTTTTTTTGTTTTTTTTAATAAACAAATTAATTTAAAATTCTAATTCATGTGTTGTTGATGTGCTACTTTGTGTTTTGTTTTTCGGAAATCTAACCACTTTAAATGTCCGACAGCAAGTTCATTCCTGGTCTGAAAGAGCATGAACAACATGGTCCCAGTTTGAATTTTGACATTTTTAATCGCAGGTATGAATCAACTCTCGCGATGTCACTGTGGATTTTCCGTCTCCTGCCAATGTTTTGAATGCGCGCGTGCAGAAACGTTCAAGGACCAAAGAAACTCCTTTCATGAATGAACAGACATTGAAATGGTCTGTAAGAAGTTGTGTTGTTTGTTTTTAATAAAACAGGGAATCTCACCCTATGCAGGCTTATTATTTATTCATTTATTTATTTTAATTTGTTTATATATTTATTTATATTAATAATTGTTAGGAGCTGGACACCAAACCCAGCCATTAGTGTTGCACAAACCAGTGCACTCTTAGTGCCGGTCCCAAGCTCGGATAAATGGGGGATTAAAAAGGTGGATAAAAGGGTTGCGTTATAAAGGGCATCTATGTGCCAAATCAAATATGCAGATCATAAACCTGAATTTCATACCGGATCGGTCGAGGCCCTGTTTACCATCCACCGCCACAGGTATTGTTAGCCAACAGGTACAGGTGAAAATTGGGCTACTGTTGGCCGAAGGAGAGGAGGAAGACGTCTACAGATACAGCAGGGAAAGGAGAAGTGGAGATTAGGGTGCGTCATTTAAATGTTTGTACTAATACAGGTAAAGGAAGAGAGGTAGCTGATCTGATGGAGAGGAGAAAGGTTATGTTTAGGAGACGTGGAAAGGGACATAAGGCAGGAACATTGGATGTGGGTTTAAAATGTTCTATCATAGTGTGAATGGAAAGAGAAATGGTGTAGGGGTGATACTGAAGGAAGAGTACGTTACATTTGTGGCATTTAGCAGACACCCTTGTCCAGAGCAACGTACAAAAATGCTTTGAGTCTCTAGCAATGAATAAATCTACACTGGTACACTGGATTACAAACTTAAGATAAATCAAGCTACAACAATTTTTTTTATTTTTTTTTTATTTTTTTAAACAAAGCAAATTGGGAAAGTGTTCGTTTAAGTGTTTCAGGACAGTAAGAATGTAGTGGAGGTGAAGAGAGTTTCTGATAGGGTGATGAACGTAAAGCTGGAAGTTGAAGGGGTGATGATAAATGTCATCAGTGCTTATGCTCCACAAGTGGGTTGTGCGATGGAGAAGAAGAAAAAAAATTCTGAAGTGAGTTAGATGAAGTGGTAAAAGGTGTACCTAAGAATGAACGATTAGTGATTGGGGCAGACTTTAATGGGCAAATGGAACAGAGGTGATGAGTAGGTGATGGTAGGTATGGCCTTAAGGAGAGGAATGTGGAAGGGCAGATGCTGGTAGATTTTGCTAAAGGGATGGAAATGGCAGTGGTGAACACACATTTAAAGAAGAAAGAGCAGAATAGGGTGACGTATAAGAGTGGAGGAAAGTGCACACAGGTGGATTATGTTCTATGTAGGAGATTTGAGGTGAAGAAGAAGAGGAGGAGAGTGAGGACTAAAAGAAGAATAGGATGGTGGAAAATGAAGGAGGAAGACTAGTGAGATTCAGGGAAGAGGTGAGACAGGGGCCCGGTGGTGGTGAAGAGGTGCTAGATGATTGTGCAACTACTGAAGAAGTGATAAGGAAGACCGATAGAAAGGTACTTGGTGTGACATCTGGAAATAGAAAGGAAGATACAGAGACGTGATTGTGGAATGAGGAAGTTCAGGAAAGCATAAGGAGAAAGAGGTTGGCAAAACAGAATTCTTTGACAGTCATTTCAGGAAACCAAAAAGTGCTGATGTGCCCTCTTAGCAGTGGAAATAATGTAAAATCCCAGGAAATTTATATTTCCAAACTATAAACCAGTAATTAGTTTGGTTCTTTCCATCCATTTATCCATCGTTTGCTGTTATAATAACCGCCATTTTTCTGGGAAGATGTTCCACTAGATTCTGGAGTGTGCTTGTTGGAGATTTCTGCTCATTTAGTCATGAAGGCGTTAGTAAACTCGGGTGATGATCTATTGTGAGGAGGTCTGGGGTGCAGTCAGCATTCCAGTTCATCTTAAAGGTGTCCAGTCGGGTTGAGCTCAGAGCTCTATAGGAGGCCACTCAGGATCTTTCACTCTCTCACATGTAAAACGTCTTAATGGAGCTCGTTTTGTGCACCGGGGCATCGTCATGCTGGAAAAGCTTTGCGTCTCCTAGTTCAAGTGAAGGGGAAATTTAAGGCTACTTTATCTAAAGACATCCTTTAAAATGGTGTGCCTCCAACTTTGTGGTAACAGTTTGGTAAAGAACGACAAAAGTCACATGTCCTAGTACTTTTGTCTGTATGTGTACAAAAAGGATTTAACAGTCTAAGCACCAGTACATGAACATTTATTTATTGTAATTACATGTCTCTTGGCTATTTATTAGTTATTACTTTTCTCTGGTTATTTGCTATTCAATAATAAAAACTCTTCTTTTAGACATCTACATGGACATACAAAATATAACACTGCTCATTTCACACTGACTAACCTACATAAATCTTTTTTCCTCTTTCTCCAGATGCAGACATGCCACTATATCGAAGTTCTTTGGTGACCAGTCGCCAAACTGTGCCGGCGCCTGTGACTTCTGTCACAACCCTAAACTTGTCCGTACTCAGCTAGAGAGAGCTGCTGCGCTCAGCACTAAGACCGGGCCTGGGCAGAGCTCTCAGAGCAGGGGGCCGTTCGGTTTTGACCGTGAACTCTATGGAGGAGGGAGGAAAGGCTACGGCTTTGAAAGGTTAGCCGACACATTATAAGAAGATCCTTGAGTCATCAGATTGAGACATGATCTCGCAGCAATTTGACTGAATCACTGATGCTAATAGGACAAAAAAAAAAAAAAAGAAGAGTGCTTCTCGTGTTGAAAACAAAACATGTCCTTTGTCCTAAAGACTTTCTCATTATGGAAAACCCACTGTGTTTTGCACAAAGTACTGTCTGGAGACACTTTACAAAAAGATGAATCGTATCAGTGAATGTACGTTTCCATTCATTTATTTTATCTTATTTTATTTTATTTTTTAAATCATCAGTTATTTGGCTTATGTTACGAGGATTGTCCGGTCAAGTTCTTGTGAATGCAGTGTTACTATAGAAACATTAGAACCAATGTTTCGTTTAGAGCGTTGTTGACCTGAGGGATTGGATGAGTGTGTGAGCCGAGACAAGTGTATGTGTGTATATGTGCATTTTCTTTTGTGTGTCTATTTAGTCTGGTCAAATATAAATGACCCCAGCAGCTGATCTGCTGTGTATTTTTTTCCAGGTATGATGAGGAGTGGGAGGGCGGTGCCGAGGATGAATCCGAGAATCGGAAAAAAGATTTCAAGGATCTGTTCAGGAAACAGATGGGTTTACGCAAGGTACATTAAGCCGTGTGCTGCTCCTGTCCCACAAATGAAGCACGCAAACAACACATGGTTCAAATAACATTCACACGTTTGCTTTGCTTGTGTTGAGTTCTCCCAACACAATTTCAAAAATCTCACACAACCCAAATAAGTGCCAACACTCTTCGTCTGACTTGTTCTCAGAAACTTCAGTACATTCTTTCCTCTGTGGCTTATTTTCCCTCATCCTCCTTTCTTTCTCTTTCATTTTTCACTCACATCTGTTTCACAGCTGTTTGCCACAGTTCCCTCAGAATAATAAATTCAGGCCTCACAGGTCTTTTCCATGTGAGAGAGAAAATTAGAAACAGTTTTTTGCACCAAAGGGGACATTTTGAAACCTGTTCCAAATGACATAAAGCCAAACTAATAGTGAATGGAGGGGTGTGAAAAAGCTGAAATATTAAGATTATCTGGGCCCTCCAGAGTCTTAGTGAAATAACCAGAGGATACAAAGGATGTACAGTGATATCACTCAGGCACTCAGGCATTCATGCATAGTAGCGATAATTGTGAATCTGTAGCGGTAAAGAAATATCTATAACTTACAGTGTTCATAAATATCATTTTTAATTGCAGGGATCAAGCAGCCCAAAAGAAGCATTTGCTCAACCAGGTTAGTGTCCAACTTTTTCAGTAATGCCTGATTCATTTTAATTGTTTAAAATCCTGCTGTTTTAACTGTTGAAGGACTTCATGTTAACCTGGAAAAAAAAACCTGATGTTTTTTTTATTTATTTTTTGTTTGCAGTTCACTTTGGCTGTAGAACAAAAATAATTATTTATTTTGGATTTTTTTTGGTTTAGAAACTTTAACCATATTTTCCATAGAATATTCTTTTATATAAACAAATATATAAATATATGGACAAAAGGACTGGGACACCAGACATTTCTAGCCATCTGTGGTCCTTTCTCTGTTACCACTAAGTTGGAGGCACACAATTTTATATACAATTGTATAGTCCTTGGATGCGGAACCAACCGAGGCCTCCTCATCCTACACCTGACTTTACTAAAGCCCTTGTGGCTGAATGAGTACAAAAACCACATTCCAAAATCTCCCCAGCAGAGTGGAAGCTATTATAACAGCAAATGGGGACTAAATGTGGAATAGGATATTCAAAAAAACAACAACGAATCTTATGGTCAGGTGTCCACAAACCTTCGTCTATGTAGTATACTGTATGTAACTAGCGGTATCACAACAGTTTTTGTCTCTATTATGTGTTTTTCTTAAATAGAAATGTAGTTTGAGGAACATTCTAAAATCATTGTGAAACATAAAGCAGATATTTGCCAGAAAAGCATTTTTTTTTCTGTATGTAATTCTTGATCTGGATTAGCCGGAAGGTGTTGATTGGATTTCCTGAACAGCAGGTCTGACAGTTGGTTTACTTAGAAGGTTAATATTAATGTTTTGGTTTTCAGTAGTAACAGCTTGCACAAGGATTTGACCTGGACTAGACCAATGAATAGATAAAATAGCTACAATCTTCAGCATCTATCTAGATAGAGAGTAACAACATACATGTTAGATGTTTGTAACCATACATGTCCATAAATGTTTGTGTAATAATGTGAAATGACACTGTGAAAAAGTATTGCACACATGAAGAAAGAAAGGGAAAAAGCCAAAACACCAGCTTAAATCAATCAGTAATTAGAAAGCAATCCTGCCCTCGTCAGTGCAAAATAATATCAGCTGGTTCAATCCTTACTAATGGCCTATATAAAGGTGTCCCATTACCAAGGTGTCACACAAGAAAATGCAAAGAGCGCTCTTAAGACCTTCGAAACCGTACAGAAGATTTCTAAACTTCTGAATGTTCCAGTGAGCACTGGTGGGGCAATAATCCAGCAGTGGAAAGAACATTTCACCATAAACCGGCCATGACCAGGTGCTCCTCGCAAGATTTCTGACAGAGGAGTGAAAAGAATATCAGAAGAGTTGTCAAAGAGCCAAGGACCACTTGTGGAGAGCTTCAGAAAGACCTGGAATTAGCAGGTACAATTGTTTCAAAGAAAACATAAGTAATGCACTGAACCGCCATGGCCTGTGTGCACGCTCACCCCACTCCATTTCTGAAGAAAAAGCATTAAAGTTTGTTGCACAACATTTGGACATGCCTGTGAGATACTGGGAGAATACAGTCTGGTCAGATGAGACCAAAATTGAGCTCTTTGGAGGGCATAATACACACCATGTTTGGAGGACAAATGGCGAAGCACGTCACCCCAAAAACACTATACTAACAGTGAAATTTGGAGGTGGGAACATCATGGTGTGGGGTTGTTTTTTTAGCATGCAGTACTGGCAAACTTTATATAATTGTAAGAAGTATGAATGGAAAAATGTACCGAGAATTTCTTGATAAAAATCTGCTGCCATCTACCAAGATGGTAAAGATGAAATGAGGGTGAACATGTCAGCAAGACAATGAAAACACACTGGCGAGGAAACTCACAATTGGTTTTAGAGAAAGAAAATAAAGCTGCTAGAATGGGCCAGCCAATCACCTGACTTGAATTCCATACAAAATCTATAGAAAGAACTAAAAATCAGAGTTCATAGAAGAGGCCACAGAACCTTCAAGATTTGACGACTGAACAATGCATACAGCTAGTTTCTGTATACAGGAGGCTTCTTGAAGAGGTCATTACCAATAAAGGCTTTTGTACGAATATTAAATACTGTTTAATTTCACATTATTACACAATTTATGTATATATATATATATATATATATATATATATATATATATATATATGTTTTGATTCTTTGTAATTGTGGATTACATGGGTTGTTACCAACATCTGGTAAAAATGTAGTGTCCATAGCACCTTTAGAAATATATTTACTGAAAAAATGTTGGTGTTCAATACTTATTTTACCCACGGTGTATATATACGACAGGAGGTCCTTTGTGGAATCATTGTGTGTTTCCTTAGTTTTTGAATTATTTTATTTTTCTTTATTTTTTTAAACAACAGTTTTTTAGAGATGATTATGTTTATTATCTACTTTATTTTGACTCTTTTGCTAATTTGAAAGGCAGCACCAGGGCAACGATCCCACCAGTTAAAAATCTTATTATTCATCCCAATGCTTCACTTTAAAAGTCAAGTCAAGAAGCTTTTATTGTCATTTCATCCATATAAAGCTGACGCAGTACACAGTGAAATGAGACATTGTTTCTCCAGAACCTTTGTGCTACATTTAAACAACATAGAGCTACATAACACAACATAGCGCTACATAACACAACATTGAGCTACATAACACAACACAGAGCTACATAACACAACAGAGCTTAGTACTAAGGTAAGTGTCCTCGCCACATAAAGTGCATCGTATGCAACCTAGTGCAAACAGACAACACAAAACATTGTGGGACAGAAACACAAAACACAAAATATCACCAACCAGTAAACCTACTGTATAATGTTTTATACAGTTCAATGTGCAAAGAGAACTCTAAACAAGAGTGTACTTGTAAATAAAAACAAAATGTAAACACAAAAGGTTGCAAAACAGCAACAGTCAAGTAAATGTTTAAAACAGCATGTAAACAGTTATAAAAACAAAAATATAAAAAAAAAATGGGTGGTGCTTAAAACACGGATGTGTGTGAATTGAAATGAGTGTGTGTGCGAGTGTGTTTGAGTTCAGATTGTAGCAGCTCAGTAATGCACAGAACAGTAAGTGTGTGAGTTTCACTTCTGTATGTTGAGGAGCTTGATTGCTTGATGGAGAAAAACCGTTACGCAGTCAGGATTTGACGGCACGAATGATTCTGAACCTCTTTCCTGATGGTAGAGGGGTGAAGAACGTGTGTGAGGGGTGTGTGGGGTTGTCCACATTGCTTTTGGCTTTGCGGATGCAGCGTGTGGTGTAAACGTCCACGATAGATGATCTTCTCTGCTGTCCTCATTATCCGCTGTAGGGTCTTGCAATCTGAGAGAGTTCAGTTCCCAAACCAGGCAGTGATGCAGCTGCTGGGGATGCTCTCAATTGTCGCTCTGTAGAACGTGGTCAGGATGGGGGAGGGAGATGGGCTTTCCTCAGCCTTTTCAGGAAGTAGAGATGCTGCTGGGCTTTCTTGGTGATGGAGCTGGTGCTGAGTGGCCAGATAAACACCAAGTAATTAGGTGCTTGTGACAATTTCCAGGAAGGATCCATTAATGGATAGTGGAAAATGGCCACTCTGTGCTCTCCTGAAGTCAACGACCATCTCTTTAATTTTGTCAGCATTCAGAGACAGGTTGTTGGCTCTTCAACAAGCCGTTATTTGTTATTTGTTGGTTGCATTTCCTCTCTGTATTCTGACTCACCATTCTTGCTGATGAGCCCTTGATGATATGGTTTCGAGCTGTGCATTGCTACACAGTCGTGAGGCAGCAGAGTAAACTGCAGTGGGCTGAGCACACAGTCCTGAGGTTACCCCAGTGCTCACTGCGGTGGTGCTGGAGATGCTGTTCCCGATCCAGACTGACTGAGGTCTCCCAGTCAGGATGTCCAGGATCCAGTTGCAGAGGGAGATGATCAGACCCAGTAGGCTTAGCTTTCCAATCAGGTGCTTAGGGACGATAGTGTTGAATGCTGAACTGAAGTCTATGAACAGCATTCGTACGTATGTGTCCTTATTGTCCAGGAGTGTGAAGGCCAGGTGGAGGGTCATGACTTTGTAAAACTTTATAATCTCAAAAAGTATATGAAATAAAAATGTTAATTTGTGGCATTTTTCAAGGATACTGCTATGTTGAATATTTATCCTTGAGTATTTGTTTATTTCCCCCATCCAGATGCTGACTGTCCATTAAAGGAGGCGAGCAGTCAGAGAATCCCCAGACTCACAGTGAAGGTGATGCTTCTGTGGCAACTGTCACACTCCACCTTTAATATACATATTATCCCACAGACACCTGCCTCAGTCTGGAAACATGAAGACCAGCGGTAATGTTGCAAAACACTAAGAAATTCGCTGAGCACAGCCTTTCCTGGAATGTAGGAGTAAAACACAATATAGATCTTGTAAATTATTTTTTCTTTTGTGTTTTTTTTTTGTTTTGTTTTTTTTAGGAAACGCTGCCATACAAAGACTAATCCCAAAAATTTCAAATAAAAACCTCCTTACACCAGGAGAATCATATAATCATGAAATTTAAAATCATAAAGAGATGTAAAGGTACAGATACTTAGTCAGTACACTACAGAGAATTCAGCAGCACTATAGTATAAACCAGAGATGGGAAGTAATGAAGTACAAATACTGGTATCAATATTTTACTTCACTATTTATTTTTCGGACAATTCTTTACTTTCACTCATTAAATTTTTTTTACACAAATATCTCTGCTTTCTACTTCTTACATTTTCTACCCAGGCTCGTTACTTTAGTTTTAGTCTATTTGGTGGCATGATCAATATTTTTTGTGCCGTTCCCAGCCCATCAACCTATTTCCTGTCATTGCGTAGCTTTTTCAATCTACACTGATGTATCATTTCCTGGCTTTCACACACCACAGATGTAGCCTTTGAGCAAGACAAGAAGCAACAAGAAGTGTAGCTGACGTGGATGAGACAGAGGGAATCAGCGATGTAAAACATGACTGAGAACAGAGGTGTTCCTGATCACATGATCAACATCATCTTTTCTCTGCTTGTGTTCTATATGGTGGTGGTTCAGCCTGAAAAGGCTTATTAGAAAACAAACAAAACAGGCAGTGGTAATGGCTAATTTTACTTATGTACATGTCAGAGCCCAAACGTCTTTACTTTAACTTGAGTGGAAAAAGTGTAGTCAGTACTTCAACTTACTTTTACTGGAGTCTTTTAAAACATGAGTATCTGTACTTCTACTTGAGTGAAGGACATGTGTACTTTTGCCTCCTCTGGTATAAACAATACAGATTTAGCCACAACCCCCGGAAAGTGTTTTTCTGTGGAATGCTGCGTTTGAAAAGGAAAACTGATATGAGTGTAATTAGGCAAAAATGTTCTAGAGCATTTCCTTCAAACATATGCAGCAATATTCAACATTGTATTTGTTAATTCTGTGAGGGTTTGTTAAATTCAGGATCATTAATACTGGTTTACAGAAGCACATTTACACAAGTATATGGGTAATGTAAAACTTTTTTTTTTAAAGGGTTTTTAAAACATGATTCGTCAGGAATTGTGTAAGAGCTGGGAGAAAACTGCCTTCTAGTGGCAGAACTCTGTGTGTTCAGTGCTGTCTTTTATTATATGTACAAGACATATCTACTACCCCTAACCCTAAACAAGCTGAAGCTTAGCAAAATGTTCTGAATTGAGTTGCTCTGAAAGGTATTATTTCATCCACGTCAATGTGTTCGTGTGTCTGATAGGCACGAGAGCACTGTCTGTCTCTTCTCCAGGCATCTCTGACTAAACACAGAGGAACATCGGATCAGCCATACAGGTATTAATGAGGATTTCTTCTTATATAGCGAACAGTGCCGCTAATCACAATGACGGCATAAGCTGTCGAAAAAGGATAAATGCACTAGCCTATCTATCTATCTATCTATCTATCTATCTATCTATCTATCTATCTATCTATCTATCTATCTATCTATCTATCTATCTATCTATCTATCTATCTATCTATCTATCTATCTATCTATCTATCTATCACCATAGCTTCTTATATATCATATATATATATATATATTGCAGCTTATATATATATATATATATATATATATATATATATATATATATATATATATATATATATATATATATAAAATGACAAAAAAAGTAGATTTATTTTTGTAATTCAATAAAAAAAGCGAAACTCGTATATTATATAGATTCATCTTTTCATTTTGATGATTATGGCTTACAGCTAATGAAAACCCAAAATTCAGTATCTCAGAAAATTTTAATATTACTTAAGAATATAAAAACAGATTTTCAACACAGAAATGTTGAACTACTGAAAAGTACGAACGTGTTATGGAAACTCAGGTTTCTCTGATTGAGACCTTCAGCTCTTCTACGTTGTTGGGTCTGGTGTCTCATATCTTCCTCTTTACAAAACTCCATAGATTCTGCATGAGGTTTAGGTCGGGCGAGTTTGCGGGGCAATCAAGCACATGGATACCATGGTCCTTTAACAAGGTATTAGTACTTTTGGCAGTGTGGGCAGGTGCCAAATCCTGCTGGAAAATGAAATCAGCATCTCCATAAAGCTGGTCAGCAGAGGGAAGCATTAAGTGCTCTAAAACTTCCTGGTAGACGGCTGTGCTGACCTTGGACTTCATAAAACACAGTGGACCAACACCAGCAGATGACATGATTTCCCAGACCATCACCGACTGTGCAAACATTACACTGGACCTCAAGCAACTTCTTCCAGACTCTGTGCGTGGTGGCTCTTGAAGCACTGACTCCACTCTTTGTGAATCTCCCCCAAATTCTTGAATGGGCTTCGTCTCACCTTTTTCTACAGCACTCTGTGAACAGCAGCTGCTTTAGCGATGACCTTTGTGTCCTACCCTCCATGTGATCGTCTTCTGGACAACTGTCGTCAACAGTCTTCCCCCATGATTGTGCAGCCTAAACCAGACTGAGACACAATTTAAAGGCTCAGGAAACCTTTGCAGGTGTTTGGATTTAATGAGCTGATTAGAGTGTGACACTACAAGTCTCCAATATTGAACTTTTTCAAAATATTCACATTTTCTGAGATACTGAATTTTGGGTTTTCATTAGCTGTAAGCCATAATCATCAAAATGAAAAGAAATAAACACTTGAAATATATCAGTCTGTGTGTGATGAATCTGTACAATGAGTTTCACTTTTTCTATTGAATTACTAAAATAGATCAACTTTTAAATAATATTCTAATTTATTGAGATGTAACTGTATATATACAGTACAGACCAAAAGTTTGGACACACCTTCTCATTCAAAGAGTTTTCTTTATTTTCATGACTATGAAAATTGTAGATTCACACTGAAGGCATTAAAACTATGTATTAAAACATGTGGAATTATATATGGAATTATATACATAACAAAAAAGTGAAACTGAAAAATGTCATATTGTAGGTTCTTCAAAGTAGCCACCTTTTGCTTTGATTACTGCTTTGCACACTCTTGGCATTCTCTTGATGAGCTTCAAGAGGTAGTCACCTGAAATGGTCTTCCAACAGTCTTGAAGGAGTTCCCAGAGATGCTTTTCACGGTGGGAACCAGGCATGTAGAGTCCATCCGTTCACCTTTTCTGCGTCGCACAAAGACACAGTGGTTGGAACCAAAGATCTCAAATTTGGACTCATAAGACCAAAGCACAGATTTCCACTGGTCTAATGTCCATTCCTTGTGTTCTTTAGCCCAAACAAGTTTCTTCTGCTTGTTGCCTTTCTTTAGCAGTGGTTTCCTAGCAGATATTCTACCATGAAGGCCTGATTCACACAGTCTCCTCTTAACAGTTGTTGTAGAGATGTGTCTGCTGCTAGAACTCTGTGTGCCATTGACCTGGTCTCTAATCTGAGCTGCTGTTAACCTGCGATTTCTGAGGCTGGTGACTCGGATGAACTTATCCTCCGCAGCAGAGGTGACTCTTGGTCTTCCTTTCCTGGGGCGGTCCGCATGTGAGCCAGTTTCTTTGTAGCGCTTGATGGTTTTTGTGACTGCACTTGGGGACACTTTCAAAGTTTTCCCAATTTTTCGGACTGACTGACCTTCATTTTTTAAAGTAATGATGGCCACTCGTTTTTCTGTACTTAGAATTTGTATTATGGCAAGAATAAAGCAGCTAACAGTCTATTCAGTAGGACTATCAGCTGTGTATCCACCTGACTTCTGCACAACACAACTGATGGTCCCAACCCCATTTATAAGGCAAGAAATCACACTTATGAAACCTGACAGGGCACCTGTGAAGTGAAAACCGTTTCAGGTGACTACCTCTTGAAGCTCATCAAGAGAATGCCAAGAGTGTGCAAAGCAGTAATCAAAGCAAAAGGTGGCTACTTTGAAGAACCTACAATATGACATATTTTCAGTTGTTTCACACTTTTTTGTTATGTATATAATTCCACGTGTTAATTCATAGTTTTGATGCCTTCAGTGTGACTTTACAATTTTCATAGTCATGAAAATAAAGAAAACTCTTTGAATGAGAAGGTGTGTCCAAACTTTTGGTCTGTACTGTGTGTATATATATATATATATATATATATACACAGTGCCTTGCGAAAGTATTCGGCCCCCTTAAACTTTGCGACCCTTTTGCCACATTTCAGGCTTCAAACATAAAGATATAAAACTGTATTTTTTTGTGAAGAATCAACAACAAGTGGGACACAATCATTAAGTGGAACGAACTGTATTGGATATTTCAAAATTTTTTAACAAATAAAAAACTGAAAAATTGGACGTGCAAAATTATTCAGCCCCTTTAATTTCAGTGCAGCAAACTCTCTCCAGAAGTTCAGTGAGGATCTCTGAATGATCCAATGTTGACCTAAAAGACTAATAATGATAAATAGAATCCACCTGTGTGTAATCAAGTCTCCGTATAAATGCACCTGCACTGTGATAGTCTCAGAGGTCCGTTTAAAGCGCGGAGAGCATCATGAAGAACAAGGAACACACCAGGCAGGTCCGAGATACTGTTGTGGAGAAGTTTAAAGCCGGATTTGGATACAAAAAGATTTTCCAAGCTTTAAACATCCCAAGGAGCACTGTGCAAGCGATAATATTGAAATGGAAGGAGTATCAGACCACTGCAAATCTACCAAGACCCGGCCGTCCCTCTAAACTTTCAGCTCATACAAGGAGAAGACTGATCAGAGATGCAGCCAAGAGGCCCATGATCACTCTGGATGAACTGCAGAGATCTACAGCTGAGGTGGGAGACTCTGTCCATAGGACAACAATCAGTTGTATACTGCACAAATCTGGCCTTTATGGAAGAGTGGCAAGAAGAAAGCCATTTCTTAAAGATATCCATAAAAAGTGTCGTTTAAAGTTTGCCACAAGCCACCTGGGAGACACACCAAACATGTGGAAGAAGGTGCCCTGGTCAGATGAAACCAAAATCGCACTTTTTGGCAACAATGCAAAACGTTATGTTTGGCGTAAAAGCAACACAGTTTATCACCCTGAACACACCATCCCCACTGTCAAACATGGTGGTGGCAGCATCATCTTTTGGGCCTGCTTTTCTTCAGCAGATACAGGGAAGATGGTTAAAATTGATGGGAAGATGGATGGAGCCAAATACAGGACCGTTCTGGAAGAAAACCTGATGGAGTCTGCAAAAGACCTGAGACTGGGACGGAGATTTGTCTTCCAACAAGACAATGATCCAAAACATAAAGAAAAATCTACAATGGAATGGTTCACAAATAAACATATCCAGGTGTTAGAATGGCCAAGTCAAAGTCCAGACCTGAATCCAATCGAGAATCTGTGGAAAGAACTGAAAATTGCTGTTCACAAATGCTCTCCATCCAACCTCACTGAGCTCGAGCTGTTTTGCAAGGAGGAATGAGCAAAAATTTCAGTCTCCCGATGTGCAAAACTGATAGAGATATACCCCAAGCGACTTACAGCTGTAATTGCAGCAAAAGGTGGCGCTACAAAGTATTAACATAAGGGGGCTGAATAATTTTGCACGCCCAATTTTTCAGTTTTTTATTTGTTGAAAAAGTTTGAAATATCCAATAAATTTCGTTCCACTTCAGGATTGTGTCCCAGTAGTTGTTGATTCTTTACAAAAAATTACAGTTTTATATCTTTATGTTTGAAGCCTGAAATGTTGCAAAAGGTCGCAAAGTTCAAGGGGGCCGAATACTTTCGCAAGGCACTGTGTGTGTATATATATATATATATATATATATATATATATATATATATATATATATATATATATATATATATATATATATTAGTACCACAGCTTGTTTATATACCAAGTTATATATAATATTTTATTTTAGATTTTATATATATTATTTTTTTAATATTCATTATTTCATATTAATTTTAGCATAAAATTTCATTTTAGGACACTTGTCTGAGGATTTTTATTAAAGTCTTTATTTCCAATTCCACTTCCTTTGCTTTACCGCCTCTACAGCTGTGACCCACTTTCCGTGGCAGTTGAAATAGAGCATGAAGTGTTCAAATCTTGCAAGTCCGCCAACCTGTACAAGGCTGCAGTTCTCAAGAGAGTGAGTGTGATTTCATTTTAATTCCTCATATCAATTACACAAAGGCGCTCTTTACATATGATTTATGAACCGGTTCATAATCCTGAAAAGATGCACAGAAAAAGCAGAGGCTCACAAAGCAGGTGACATCATGCAAGCAGCATGCAACCTGTGGAGTTGATGTACTTGGATTCTATGTTGTCTTTTGCTGTTGTGGCCTGTTCTCCTAAAGGATCACTGTTCTGAGATGACATTTTGAGAAAGTGCATGAATGTGGCTAGAGAGTATACAGTACACTATAACTTGTGACAGAAAGAAATAAAAAAATAGCATTGTGAACGCTGTTGTTTTCTTAGAAAAATTTGCATGGCGGTGTGTTTGAGAGCGTTTGTTTACTGCAAAAGGAGTATATATATAAAAAAAAAAAAAAAGACAACACTGTATACATTTATTCTTTAACTGTAGCTAATACTTCAATCAGCCATAACATTACATCCTTCTACAGATTTTCCCGCTTGCTATATGGCATCAGTTGTTTAATGGAGAACGAATGAACACAAATGGATAGAAAGAATGATATGCACTGAGTGGACTCATGGCGTTGAAGAGATTTGCTCGAGACGTTTTGAGACAAAATGAAGGAGAGGAATCTGAAGAGAGGGAGAGAATAATTTAAGGACTGATGATGGTTTTCTGATGCAGATGCATATTTTTCTTTAGACCTGAACATCGAACTTGTTTTCCAGGTAGCGGAGCTTAAGACAGACGCTGGTAATGCCGTGGCATCGCCTGTGGAGGAGGATGGAGAAACAAGCAGCTCCAGCGTCAATGAAGAGGAAAGGAAGATTATGAAAGAACAAGCAGCTTCCTCTTCTTCCTCATCTATCCCTGAAGACCAGCTAGGCTTTACATCAGCTTCTCAGATGTATTCAGTAAGAAATAGATGGGTTGTAAATAACAAAGTTAACAACATGCACACCGATGGAAAAGAATGGCCTCAGTGTCATTAATAGAGAGAAGATTTAAAATACAAAGGTGGAAGACTTGAGGAATCTGGTTGTTGAGTGTATGATTTTAGTAAAACATGAAGGCACATGCACTTTTAGGAAAATGATTCAAGATCGTGTGAAGTGATGCGCCCCAATATCAGGGTAATTATGTTCCTATAACAGCAGGTGTTTTATCTCTCTTGTAAAATGGTCTGACTGAATACTCGATTTTCAGTGGCTGGTAATCACCATTCCAAACTAACGCAATTACATCCATAGCAACATGCAGTTACAGTTGCATACAGTGAGAGACTCTATTAATATGACAATACAATTTTTATTTTATTTAGGAACTACGCGTCATGCTTTTTAAAACGATTTATTGATTCATTTAATGTAGTGGACTTTTGATTAGTCAAGTAAGTTCCTCTTATCGCTTATGTTACCCCAGCTGCCATTCAGTCATCAGTGAATGGAAGAAAGCAGGGGAAAAAAAACTTTTTACTATAGAGATGATATACTGAAAAGGGTGTGTTAATGAAAACCACTGTATTTACATTGGGATCTACAACTTCACAACTAAGCATCCACTAAGTATTATATATGATCATGTATAACCATTTTAATCACTCTATGATGTGATGTTTTGAAATAATCTTTTTTTTTTTCTGTCATGAATGTAAAGTGAGTGTACAGTTTGGGAAACTGGTCAAAACTCTTAGAAGGTGTTTAAATAGTTAATTGAGACAAAGGTAAGGAATATAGGGGAAGTACTACATTTAACTTTCTCTATCTTTTTTGACAAAGTACACATTACACCCAATTCTATACCATTCCATAACGTACATCAGTGTTTGCAAATAATGGAATTGGTAAAGAACTCAAAATTGCCGAATTGATTTAGTACGAGCTGCTCTTTCTGTATCCCTTCTCGTAGCTGAAGCGAAAGCGCGTGGGGGCGGGATTCCGTGGCTCCTCCACCCTCTTCCAAACTGCATCAGAATTTCTGAAGACTTCCAAGAATGACAACCTAACAGCAGAGCCCATGACTCCAGAAGCTGCTCCGAACGAAGAGGAACAGGAAAGAAAGCCTGAGGCAAAAAGAAGCAAAATATCTCTATCTGACTCCTTATCCTCTTGTAGCCTGGGTAAGAGTTCAGGCAAAACCCTGAGCAAGAAACAGCAGAAATTAGCTGATGCCGCTAAAAACACGCACTCTATCTCTCAGTACTTTGGGAAAAAGATGATGGATGGTACACTAAAAAATGGAGACGCTACAATCTTAAAAACTGAAGGTGACACAGGTGACTTTGTGGAAACTCCACACAACTGCGGTGCTTTCTTGAATACTAACAACACACAGACTCAACCTGAATGTTCCATGAATATGGAAAACCTTGAAAAGTATGCAGCACCTGTGGAGAACCAGACTATGGATGATGTTCCCATGGATATAAGCGACACTGAGGTAGAGACATGCAGGCCTGAAGAGGCCACACAGGGCTTTGAGAAGAAAACAGTGCCAGAGGCTGAAGGGTACGATCCTGTTACCTTTCCTCGTTCTTTCCGAAATGATTTCCTATTTCTTTATAGTATTTTTGATCACATAGGACTTGAAATCTGGAATGTTCTCAATATGTTCTCTGCTCTGCTCAACACTCTCACCATAGGAAGAAGTCCCAGTGTGAAGCCAACATACACCCAGAAAAGGTAAAATAACTCTCCAGCATTGGACTGGAAGGAAATGGTGTTCATAAGGATACATAAAACCTACATAAAGTTTTCACGATAACTCGCATAACCTGACAGAAAGACCCATGAAGGCTTATTCCAACAGTATATAGCTAGGATAGAGATTCATCACAACATAAGAGACTGTATTTGTTGACATAATATAGTGTTAACACTTTCAGGAGTACATCAGAACAACGTACTTCGTATCTTATTGTCCTTTTAGCGTCATGGAGTCATAAAACGATGATAAAATGAAAAACGGAAAGGTTTTTAATGTTCACCTACAGCTACACCTACATAAGCACTTCAGGACAACTGGTAACACTATATAAAGAGATCCTAAGCCTCCCAGGTACCAGTTGCCATAAAAGTTTAACATGAGAAAAAGCTAATGTCAAATGACTAATTGTTGCCTTAAGGTTGTGTTACAATGCTTTCGTGTTCTATTATAATGTCATGCGACACATAGTATGAAACACCTTCATGGGTTTTCTGCCACTGTGGAGAGCTTGTTGGATCAGGGAAGAAGAAGTAGGTGGTTTCACATGAGGGAGAGGGGGGGGGGGGATTCTTTATTTTGCCATGTTTTCTGTAAAGCATCTATACAGACACTGATGTTACACACAGCTTTGTGTATCCAGCGATCTTTCTTTTGCTCCTATCTCTTCCCTTTTATCACTTTGCTGCTCACTGAAGCAGGGAACACCGGTTTGTAAAACTCAGCACAGGAAAGTACAGATATTTGTGTCAAAATGTAATGAGTAAAAGCAAAATGTCAGAAAAATAGTGAAGTAAAGTGCTGATACCAGAAAAATCTACTTAAGTACAGTAATGAAGTATTCATTCATCTCTCTGCTTGTGACCACACCTACTCTACCACAGTCAAATTGAAACTCGCTTATGAAAAGAAATATAACCATCGTAGGTCAATTCAGGAGAATTTTACTAAGCAGAAATATTCAACTGGCTTTGTTAAGAGAAGTTGTAATGACTGTAAGTCAAGAAGAATCTGTCACTAGCCTCAGGTCTCATAACAACTTGACCCTGACAAAAAAAATATTTTTAAAATCTGATTTAAAATTAGTTTAGAGATTCGTTTTATTGCAGCTGAAATTTGTGGCCCTTTTACGATGCTTTTTTTTTTTTTTTAGTTTTTTTCTTCTTTCATGCAAATTTGTGAGAAAACTAAACAAAATTCATGACTAATGCAAAACAAAAGGCTCAATCTGTCTCACATACTGGATACTTGTCTTCTAGCCGTGTGAGGATGGAGAATCACGTTCTCATCCCCCCACCAAATGCAGCCGTCTTCCCGACACCAAGCGGAGAGTGACCTTTGACCCTGTGGTGCACGAGAGAAAGATGGAGGCAGACGGTGATGCCAATCACGTGTCACTCCAGCCTGTGACTCTGAAAGAAGCAGCTGATATTGTTGTGAGAATTTTGGATCCTTTCTACAAGAAGGGCAAATTTGCTACGAAGGTAAAGTATATAAAAAAAATATATATATACCCATTCCTGTTTTATAGGCAAAAAAAAAGGACACCAAAGTAAAGACTTGGGATTTTGTCTGTAGGACCTGTTCAAGTCGTTCGCTCGCTTCCTCTCACATCTGCTGGTAGAAGGAAAAGCAAAGGATCGTGTCAAAGGTGAGATTTCACAATGCAGACCCGGCAACAGAAGGAACAAAATAAACTGTTTATTAAACTATATTTGTAAGATGGCTAAATGAGCTTAAGCTGGAAAATGAAAAAATATATATATTTATATATATATATATATATATATATATATATATATATATATATATATATATATATATATATATATGTGTGTATATGTGTGTATATATATATATATGTATGTAAAAAAAAAAAAACCTTTTTTTGTTTTTTTCTTCCATTTTCCAGCTTAAGCTCATTTACCCATGGGTAAATTCGGGTTTTTTTTTTCTTCAACATATGTGTATATATATATTTAATATTCGGGGGGGTGTGTATATATATATATATATATATATATATATATATTTATTTATTTATATATATATTTATTTATCTATTTATTTATTTTATTTTTTATTTTTAATGGTCAGAACAACAAATAATGTTTACGAAAATAAGCAAGAATGAAACCAATTCAACTTTTTTTTTTTTTTTTTGCAACTCCTTATTAACTTGTTAAAGCCTTTAACACTGAGCGGAAGAACATGGACTCTTTCATATAAAAAAAGCTAAAGACTTTCACATAAAATACAAAAGAAACAAAAAAGAAATGCTATTGCATAACTATTTTCTCAATGCCTGATCTATAATTTGATGACTATTAAAGACCATTAACACTTCATATTTTGTCATTTTGAGCACACATGAGCTACGAGATGTGAAATGCAAAGATCACAGTTTCAGAAATAAGCTTTTTTTGTTGTTGTTGTTGTTGAATTCAAATAAGAAAGAAATTATTATTTTTTAATTATTATTAAATAGAAAACACCCATTTATGATAACTACTTACAAAACCACTCAACTTCACAGTGTTCATTGGAATTTGGATATTGGAATTGGATATCTATTTGCATAATAGAAATCATTACAAAGCAGCTTTATAAATATCAAATGTAAATTGAGCTCCATAATGAGTAAGCCAGATGCCAAGAAAACCCTCATTGAAATGAATTGACGTTGAAACCTTTAGAGGAACCGGAATAAAAGGGGAGTTCATGCTTTCCTGTGAAACGTCCTATATTGAGATTATAAATAATATCATTGTGGAAATAGTTGTAAGTGTGCCAAAGGTCTTGGATTGAGCCCAGGACAGTCTTTACGATTATTAAAGCAGTCAGTGAGAGTGTTATTATTATTATCCATTAAAGCAAAGCTGAGACTTAAATAATTTTTAGTCAGACAAGACCATGATCCGTCTTCTTCGGCTTGCACACTTTCAGAATGTTTATTGGAAAAGAGCTTTAAAGTTTAATAAACTGCTGGAATGTATAATACTTGAGTCTGTTTTTGCAGTTCATCAGTCAGCAATGAATATAGATTTCATTGGAAATCCTGCTAAATATAAACGTTTTTTTGAATCCGAGAGCAGTTCTGAATAAATGGCTATGGATGGCTCACACGGATTTTCACACATAATAATCCATAAAAAATTCAATTTGATCAATTCAAATTGTAAATATGTGTACCGTAATTTACGGAATATTAAGCGCACCCAAATATAAGCCGTACCCACTGAATTTGACAAAGATTTTTATTTTGAACATAAATACGCTGCACCTGTCTATAAGCCGCAGGTGTCTACACTGAAACTAATGAACTTTACACAGGCTTTAACGAAAGACAGTGACTGTAACACTGCATGTATCTAATATATATATATATATATAATCCGGAAAATACGGAAATTAAAAATTTTTCTGCGAGTGTCTCCATCGTTGTCGGACGTTATGGGAAGCGCCTCGGTGCTGCTGTTCCCTACAGAGAAATCCTCACCCAATACTTGTAGTAAAATTGTACAATAAATTGATGCCAATTTGGAGCATTTTAAATATTCAAAACAATATTGTTTGAATGTAAGAAACGGTGGCCCACCCGCTGTTAAAAGGATCAAGTCAAAGCTAAAATTTTTTTTTTTTACTTAAATAACATATAATATACATTTTGCCTCATTTAAAAAAAAAGTAATTTGTAAATAATTCCCTCAGCTAATATTTTTAGTGTGACTGAATACAACTCTATGAATGTGGCAACATTGTGAATATTGTTTGACCTCAGTTTTTAAGGCATGGGTGGTTGGGCTTGGGGATTTCCTGTATGTCGAGATGAAGATGAATGTGTGATTTTATTTTTTTTTGTTAATCTGTTTCAGTGAAAATGGAGGCAAAGAGCTTCATCAAGCGTCTCTTCAGCAGCATCCAGCGCTGCGAAAACGAGACGGACTGGAAACACCTGCAAGACGCAGCCAAACCCAATGCAGCAAGCAGAACTGCAGTTCAAAAGGACAGATAGAGCTCTCAGCTGTACCCTTTACCTCCTGCCTCAAATGCTTCTGGGCAAAGTTACCCCTCTCTCAGGAACTGTGTGCATTTCAGAGGCTGCTGCTTATACGAAGGCAACATATTTCAGCAACTGACCCACATTTGCTCTTACTAGTGCACTTTATTGATGGCACACGCTGAGATTGATTTTTTTTTTTTTTTACTCCAGTGCCGACAGGGGCATCGATTCATTACTGTGATGTAGCATTCGGTCGTAGCTGCTACGTTAAATGCTGCTATGTATAAGGGGATTTGTGGACATTTTACAGAGGGGGGAAAAATACCAAAAAAAAAAGTGTTTTAGGGAACTTCTAATTTATTGTTTGCTCTTCTATGCTTTTTCTTTCTTTCTTGTTTTTTTCTGTGGTCACTCATTATAAAAGTTATGGATATGACCGACCTCCAGGCAAAATGAAAATAAATGTTGTTCCTTCTCACAGCAAAGCGTGAACTACACGATCTTTACGAAATCAGTGTCAAGTCAATACATATATTTATCTTTAATTAACTTTCCATTATTACTTGATATGAAAATGTACATTCACGGTCCACTTTATTAACACCGGCCCCTTTAATGCAGTTTTCTAAGCAGCCGGTTGCAAAAAATTCATCCAAGACCAGAAATCTCTGTTGTTGACTGTTGGTGCCATACTGGGATTTTTTACACGTAACTAGTAATTACACAGAATGTAAGGAAAAGAAAAGAAAAAAAACAGACGAACAGAAAAGCATCTCATTCTGAACCTTGAAGCGGACGGGTTATCACAGCAGAAGACCAACTCCTAGCAACTAGCAATACTCTATAAAGAGAAATTTAAAGTATCTCAGTTAACTCTTTCCACATATTCCTCTTTTGAATCAATTGCCATAAAAATCAATGGTGCGATTCCTACAATCCTTACAACTATCTACCGCCCCCCCAAGAGCAATAATGCCTTTTTAACTGAACTATCTGAACTCTTGACTCATCTATGTTCCATATCTCCAAATGTTATCCTTCTGGGTGATTTTAACATTCATATAGATAATACCAGTAATGCAGTTACAAGCGAATTTTTATCATGTTTGGATTGCTTTGGTATACAACAATTTAACACACTGCCCACTCACATCAAGGGGCATATTCTTGATCTCGTTTGTTGCTCCGGTATAATACCTTTTAATTGTACTGTCTCTGATCTTTCTATATCAGATCACTTTTTGGTGTCTTTTTGTGCCAAATTGGCAATCTTTAAGGCAAACCTGTGCCGTCCGATTTCATTTCGGAATATTAAGAACATTGATTTGCCTACTCTTGCTGATGATCTTGCCATCTTCTCCAGTAAATCTGATTTCTCTACTGCTGATGAACTAGTTAAATATTATGATGACGGACTGAACATGATCTTGGATGAATTCGCACCTGTGAAAACTCGAACTGTTTCATTTGTACATTCAGCTCCCTGGTTCACACCTGAACTGCGTGAACTTAAAACTAAAGGCCGTAGGTTAGAGCGGCTGTGCGCCAGGACTGGCCTTACTGTTCATAAGGAAATGTATGTTGAACATATTCAAAATTATAAAACTGCACTGACTGAAGCTAAATCTGTTTACTACTCCAACAGAATTGCAGTTAGCAATGGGAACTCTAGGTCTCTTTTTTTGGTGGTAAACAATATTCTAAAACCACCTGATTATTTGCCATCTGATATGTATTCCACTGACCTGTGCGATCGTTTTTTGACTTTCTTTGCATCTAAGGTTGAAAATGTACATCAGCAAATACTTATTGGTACTCTTCACAATGACTCCTCTCAGTTTATATTGCACACACCTCCCATTCTGTTTTCTCTAACTTTACACTACCTACTCCTTCAGAGATAATGGGTCTGATAGGTAAATCTAAATCTTCAACTTGTCAGTTAGACCCTCTACCAACCGCCTTAGTGAAAGCTTGTTTACCAGCTCTTTTGCCGTTGATTACAAAAATTGTTCATGCTTCACTTAGTTCTGGTCTTGTATCTCCATCTCTTAAATCTGCTATTATTACACCCATACTTAAGAAACCAGGAGGTGACCCATCAAATTTTGACAATTTCCGTCCAATTTCAAATTTACCATTTATCTCCAAGGTAGTGGAAAAGTGTATTGCAATTCAAATTCATGAACATCTCTCCAATAATAACTTGTATGAACAATTCCAATCTGGTTTTCGTCCCCACCATAGCACTGAGACTGCTCTTGTCAGGATAACCAATGATTTGCTGTTGGCAGCCGACTCTGGGCTTTTAACTATACTTGTCCTCCTTGACTTGAGCGCTGCCTTTGATACTGTCTCACATAAGATACTTCTTGACAGGTTAGCTTCCATTGGTATTACTGGCACTGCTCTGTCTGGTTTATGTCATATTTATCTGGACGCAGTCAGCGTATTCAATTAAAAGGTTTTAGTTCAAGATTATCAACAGTCACCACTGGTGTACCCCAGGGCTCTGTATTGGGCCCGCTTCTTTTTATTACATATATGCTCCCTCTTGGTTACATTTTAAGGAAATATGGTGTTAATTTTCACTGCTATGCGGATGACACCCAACTCTACCTGTCTGCCAAACCCACCGGTTCTTTTCCTCCACCATCCTTAACAAGCTGTCTATCTGAAATTAAAGACTGGCTTTCAGCGAACTTCTTGAAGGTAAATGGCAACAAAACTGAGGCTTTGCTGGTTGGCACTAAATCTGTTTTGTCTAAACCTAACTGTTTCTCTCTCACCATTGATAATACCACAATCTGTCCTTCCTCTCAGGTTAAAAGCTTGGGTGTCATCATGGATAGTACACTATCTTTTGAAGCACAAATTAATAATAACACGCGGACTGCATACTTTCATTTGCGGAATATTAACCGTCTTCGTCCCTTTCTTTCAAATAATAATACTGCTGTTCTTATTCACGCACTAGTCACTTCACGTATAGACTACTGCAATGCACTTCTCACAGGTATTCCTTCCAAATTGCTGAATAAACTTCAGATGGTTCAGAACTCCGCAGCCCGTGTTCTCTCTAGAACACCTTATATGGCTCACATCTCTCCGGTTCTTCAGCAATTACACTGGCTTCCAGTAAAGTATAGAGTAGAATTTAAAATCTTGCTACTCACTTATAGGGCACTTCATAATCTTGCACCACAATATCTTACTCAACTTCTTCATGTCTACACTCCTTCACGCGCACTTAGATCTTCATCTTCAATTTCTCTTGTGGCACCTTGGATTCGACTGACTACCATGGGTGCCAGATCTTTTAGTTATGCTGCCCCCCGACTATGGAACTCTCTTCCCCTTGATGTTTGCAATAGCGAGTGCTTGTTGACCTTTAAAAAGCGTCTTAAGACATATCTTTTTATACAGGCCTTTTTATAAAATGTTTTATTGAGATTTAAATGAATTTTACATGCATATGCTGTTTCTCTGTTGTGTGTTCTGTTTTATGCAATGACCTGTATATTGTCTGTAAGGTGACCTTGGGTGTTTTGAAAGGCGCCATGAAATAAAATGCATTATTATTATTATTATTATTACTCCTGTCAACAAAACAAACAGTTATCACAGGATATATAATTTCACTGAAGCCCAGTTGAACAATGGAAATAGACCAAGTGGTATTCTAATGTTCGGTTGAACTCGCTGTAGCCTCAGTCTGACATGTACTGCAGTTATTAAAGCATATACTTGTTACTATTTACCTGGCTGATGGATGCACCAATGTGCAGCTTAATCTGAACATAATCCTAGGACTTAAAACATTTATTCATTATGAGTTGCCCTTTATTCTGGTCAGAGTCCAGGATAGATTGTACATCAGCTCATTGCAGAAAACCAGCAATGGAGGAAGTACAACATTCCTGTACATGAGTCCCGTAATTTCCGGACTATTAAGCGCACCCAAATATAAGCCGCACCCACTGAAATTTACAAAGATTTTATTTTGAACATAAATAAGCCGCACCTGCATTGAAACTAATGAACTTTACACAGGCTTTAATGAAAGACAGTGTCTGTTACACGACTTGTATCTAAACAGTCTAAACCAAAACAATTCATAGTTTACAGTCTTCCTCCTTCCTTTCACAACAATTTCAACAGTTTTTCTTTTGGCATCATCGTGCATTTAAAATTCACCATCGGTGAAGCTTTTCTCCTGATGCTGTGCAGCTCAGAACACAGGTGAAGTGCGTTTTTTTCATGCCCGGTTTTCAGCGTGATGAATGATTCGCATTTCCTGTAGACAGTCCGAGTGAGTGGCAGGTCAAACGTCAGAGGAACCTCATCTATATTTATGATGTGCTGCGGCCCGATTCAGTGGAAGTGCGTCTGATTTAATATAAAGAGTTTCATTGGTTCACTTTAACCCGTTCAGCAATTTCATTGGTCTAATGTTATGGGGCTCAGTTTTTTGGCTTGAAGTTTGTGAAACCGGGAAAAATCCATAAATTTGCCGCTTCGTTGTTTAAGCCGCGGGGGTTCAAAACGTGTGGAAAAAGTAGCGGCTTATAGTCCGGAAAATACGGTAATTTAAAATACCTGGGTTTAAATATGTCTCCAGTAAAAAGTACTCCATTTACATTTCCAATTGATTAGAAGTGCAGAAGGATTTGCTTTTAAATGTACTTGAGTCATATATAAGATGTATAAAAAACGGATCTGGGACAATTATATGTTAAATAAATGCTGCTTTCTCATGAGCGATATGACAGGCACACACACACACACACACACACACACACACACACACACACACACACACAGAGTACTCATACTTCACACCTACTCTCATGGGAACTGCAGGATGACAGTTGTGGTCTCGAGGTTCTCAGTTAAGCAAATTTTTGTATAGTGTTCAATACAATGTAGCAAGGAACACGTTTTTCTTGAAACATTGTGGAGAAAGAACCGAAAATGAAAAACTCCCAGTACTTGATAAAGAACAGACACCACACAGACTCCTTTACATCTGAAATAATTGCAAGAGGTTGGAAAAAAAAATACTTTGAGGGCATTAAAGTGTATGTGTTTGTATCACGTGAAACCGAGGACCGTTCAAATCAGGACAACGGAAAATGACTTGAGCAGAAGTTACATTTATTAAGACTCCTTATTCACAGAAAGTGCATTTTTATTGACTGGAATACTATATCACAAATCACTGGTACATTATCATTTGTCAAGTACATGAAAGTGCGCAGGTTGTTTTCTAATAAGGTGCGAGTAGTACCATAGCAAGTACAACAGAAGCAGCAGCAGGAATAGCAGAAACAGACTTGTTTGCTGAGGGGGTCAGAGCTATATAGAGCTTAATAGAGCTAAGGATTGCCGTCATTCACTACTGATGACTTGTTACCCATTCAATTAATATTGCTAATTCTTTTGAAAACACTAGAGCAGGTTTGGACTGAGGCCCCTCAGCCCCACAAACAGAAGCAGTTACCCCTGTCCCCAGGGGATCTGATCACCAGGTCACTGACAATCTCGACCGTACCGAAGAGGGGAAAGAGCTTTTCGTCGAAGCGCTCGTTGTACGTGTAGATGTGCGAGTGGCGCTCGGCGTCGTAGAAGGACAGCTGGCCTCGCTCGTAATCCAGGTAGACGCCAACCCTGCGCGGGATGAGAGACTCCGGGAGCGCCGTGAAGGGCACGGTGAGCGCCTTCAGCTCGACGCCTCGCTCCAGCCTCAGGGTCAGGTAACCCGTGTTGGTGTTGAGCGACTTGAAGCCTTTGCGCAATGCAGACTCTTTAGCTACGCCCAGCCTCCAGTCCATCTCCCCGACGTCGACTTCCCAATAGCGGCGACCCAAGCCGAAGCCCTCGGTGCCCACGGCGCACCACCAGCCATCAAAGCGCTGGTGGTAGTTGGGAATGTCTCGGCGATCGAAGCCACAGCGCATGCGCTTCTCGTCGGCCGAAATCAGCAGGTCCGGGTTCGCCGTGTCCAAGTCGAGAGTCACCTCCACTGGGGTACAAGCGACACGCTTGGGTAAGTCGATCATATTTGTCATACATATCCATATATATATGTATATATACTATGGACATGTTGAGAACAAACCTGCAGCATCGCAGATCCAGTCCCATACTGATAATTGGGGAAAGGAAATACTTCTCTGTTAACTCACAGCTAAAATCAAACATTATTATACATAGAAATAGTGAAAATATAACTGGTATTGTTTTACTTACCAGTCTGAGGAATGTAAGGAGTAGCACCTGAAAAAATTGAAATGATTTTAATCCACAAGCAACTGAACAATACTTTTTAGTCTAGTTTGCCTACTACAAGGGCTTTTTTTTACTTCTTGTATGTACTTTACAGCACAGTAAAATTCTTTCTTTACATATCCCTTCAATGTTAGGATGCTGGGATCAGAGCGTAGGGGCAGCTATGACACAGTGCCCCTGGAGTACAGGGGATTAAGGGCACAAGAGTGGCAACTTGGCGATACTGGGGTTTGAACCCTCTGCCTTTTGATCGGTAACTTTCGATCTACATAAGAATAAGCACTAAAAATCTCTTACCGATTTTCTGACTCTTTTGCTTCCATATGAGCCACTGCTGTGGAATAGTCTCCTGAAACATGGAAAAACATCCATCCCATTCAATTTTTGTTTGATTTCTGGGGCTCATCCGAGACCTCTAGATCTATTCTTTAAGTGCAAGTTCCCCCACCTTGTCCAGCTCTTTTGACAAGAGAGTCCAGAAGATCAGCTCCACGGCAGTCTGAAGAGTCGGAACACGACCTCGTCGCCACTGCTTCTGCAGATCCTCCAGCACCATCACCACCTGCTCGCCGGGCCACACGCTCTGCTACAGAGTGCAAAAAAGACAAAGTGTGTCCCAGGATCTGCAACTAGTGCAGGAAAACCAAAGCCATTATAATATCTGAAGACGTTTGAAAGAATGGCAGGGTTCTTGTGCATGACTGGAAATAGGTGGAGTTTAGAAGCTTGGCTGAAAACAAAAAACAAAAACACTGTGACATGATCTTTAGATTTCCTAAAAACAACGGTATTTATGCCATTTTTAACATCTATGAACAGATGGGGGGGTTAAAAAGGCCATTGTGTTTCCAATGCCTATCCGGGAAATACTGGATGTGAGGTGGAAATTCAATCAGGATGTACACACCCAGTCAAACACCAGTTCGTATCTAGTGGCAAATTTTGGGTTTTATTTTTTTTTTGGAACCTGAATAGCCTGCAGGAAAGCCCATGCAGTACAGCATCTGGACAGCTTATTTATAAAAAAAAAAAAAAAAAAAAAAAAAAAAAAAAAAAAAAAAAATGAATAAGGAAAGCATTTTTCTTTTTGTTTGGTTTTCACAAAGAAAGGAATTACAAGCATGCAGTGGGAAAATGTAATGCTGTATCCCTGCTATTCATTTGGGTTTACCTCTGGCTGAGCCCTCAGGTCCTTGATCCAGGTCATAATGAGCCTTTTTGCATTCTCTATATCCTGCTCGCTGCTCAGAGCCAGCTCCATCCAGTTATTCTTCTCTGGCCAGCCATCAGTCTGCAGTGGCCTTTTCTGCAAGAGCACATTTGTGATAGTTCATGTCTGTTTGCATGTCATCAAAGAACAACATACAATAAAAAAAAAAGTCCTTAAGCTCCATGGTAATAAATAAGTCAGTAGTCAAAACATTTTGACATACAGTTAATTGCTATTGCTGTTTTGCACAATCCTTTTTGTTTCCATTTGGTTAATTACAAGGTTCACTCCTGTATTCAGTTCTCTCTTACACACTGCACTGTGTAATATACAGTAGGTTTACTGGTGGCGCTATATTGTGTTTTGTGTATTTGTCCTACACTGTCTTGTGTTGTCTTTGCACTGTTTGCACCAGGTTGCACACTTTATGTGGCGAGGACACTAACTAGTCCTTAGCTCAGTGTTTTCTGTTATGTAGCTTTATGTTGTTAAATGGAGCACCAGGGTTCTGGAGAAACGTTACTTACTCATTTTGCGTGTGTACTGCGTCAGATATATAGTGTTACAATGACAATTGACTTGACTTGAATACAGTACAAGTAACATAATAATAGCTAAAATTGAGTAATGGTCGGTTATAACGTGACAACACTGTTAGGGATGATTCTTACCTCTTACCACAAAAAACACTTCTTTTTTTTGCACAGATGTACACACACAACATACACACATATAGGCATGAACAGTAAGATGACTGCACCACAAATCTCCACAGAGACACTCCAAAAATCTAGAACAGTAGAGGTTATTATAACAATAAGCAGAGACTAAATCTGCACAAGGTGTTTGATGGTCACGTATTGACAACCATATAGTGACTTGAATACACACCTACACATCAAAGGAGAGAAACATACACACACATCATTTAGAACGTGCACATGCTTCTACCTTGCTCTCCAGCAAAGATGCCCACTCCAGAATAAAAGCTCTACAGTTCAAAGTGGGCCAGACGTCCTCACAGTTGGTGATGTGCTCCAGCACCTCAGACATCTTCATCCAACCAGAAACAGGAAAGAAAAATATGTATAATAGACTTTAATAAACTTGTGTATTTGCAGGATCATCTTTATTCTCAATCTACATTAGAGCCTTGAAGCAGTGCATAGATGTTATTATCCTACCTGGCAGACTCTGCTCAGGTCCTTGGCCAAGTTCACGATAAATTCTTGGCTCTCATCCAGAGACTCTTTCTTCTCATCTTTTGCCTTGTTGCGAGACTCCTGGACACACAGAATATTAAGTTACAGTGACTGTGGAATATCCAGTCTGTCTAAAAAAAAAAAAAAAAAAGAAAAAAAAATGGCTAAAGCAGTGTAGAAGTATTACAGAAATATGTATTCAGAGAACTTGAGAAGCTGACAGTTAAGAGTATTTAGAGAAAAAATCAAAAATAAAACAAGGGCAAACTTCAGCTTTTTTGTAATGCAGCTCCATCAGCCTTTCCTATTATCGATCCTGCTTAATTCGCAGCTATTGAACTAAATAGCCATGACCAGCCAGAAGAACAATGGATCCATCAACTAACAATACAGAAAAAGGTTCAAATTTTCGAATTCACTTTACCAACTGAATTTTATTGGCACATAAGTCAAATTGTAAGTAACCTTCTTGTTGAACCTCACCAGTCATGACTTTATTTATATTCTGACTATATTTAATTCTATTTTATATTAACTTTCTAATATCATATCAAGCCCTTCCTGATTCTACCAGAGTTTGATAAAAAGTATGAAATACGAATCATAACAGTAAGCAGTTTATTAAAATGAACGACAAAAAAATAGCAAGCAGTGTATACAGTGGTCCCCCGCGAATTTTGGACGCACCCCCGCAACCACTATTGTACCTTAGTGAATTCATCTAAACATTATGTCACTTGAATACAATAATGAATTTTTTAAAGTTTTATAAAATTTGTTAGTGAAAGCAGTTTAAAATGTTATTCCGAACGTTCCTGAACGCAACTGGCTGTTAGTTAGGTTCCAAATGAGAACCCGTGAATTTTCCGAGCCGTGACTGTACTGTCTTTTCATCACACATTAAAGCGGCTAACGTAATATCAAAAATGGGAACACAACAGAAAATTTTACCACAGCATACAGAGCCTGCCAGAACACAGTCATGATGCAGGTATGACAGTCTTATGATGCAGAGTTAAATGTTACCCAATGCAGAAATATGTGCGTTTCACCTTAAGCTTGATGGTGAAGTTCTTGGCCGGTTCGACGAGGAACTGGAGACAGTGTATCATCTTGGCTGATTAGCACTGAAATCACCTAAAAATGATTAAATAATTATCATAGGTTCATATTAGTACTGCATTTTTTTTTTTAAAGCATCACTACTACCAGTTGATACTGTTTCTATGTCAACCCTGTAAGACTGAAATACAGTTTTGTTCATTAGGTATTTCGGGTAAGAGGTAGTAATCTATAGGGACTTTTCTCTGTGTTGTTTTGATTTCATAATGACTTGCCAGTTTTCCACTCAGACAGAGGCTGATAGAAAATAGGTCATTAACGAATTACGACTTTCAATCTCTTAGCTCGAAGGCTTTCAGATATTTGGCTCAATTGTTAAATGTAAAACAAAACCGACTCGCAATTCATGATTGCACGTTAGACAAAACTATTTTAATAGGTGAGTGACTGATTATTAAAATAAATAAAAACCATGCTTGAAGATGTTTAATGAAATATTATGCTAATTAGCTATTTATCTATATAGTGGTGGTAAACAATTAAAAAAGTTTGGACAGAGATGAGACTCAGTATAAAAAATAAAGTTTTATTGATATATAAAGCAGATATATTCCTGTTTTTAGACCAAAAAGTCTGATGTAATCTGATTAGGCACCAGCAGAGAAAAACTGTTTAACATATGATGTAAATTAGCTCCAAATCAAAACAGAGCGAAAAAAGTGATTTCTTTATATTTATTACGTGTAACCGGGGCTGCAGCTTTCGATTATTTTACCAATCGAGTATTTTAACGATTGTTCTATCGATTAATCGGAAAAGAAGCATTTGTTCTTTATTAAACAGCAATACAACATATACGAGAGGAAAGATGGGATGGGACAGGAACTGAAATTGCTGAAATGGCAATCTGTGAAACCCATTTTGTGCCTTTAACTGCCATATTACATCAAAATGCAAATACAAATATATATATATAAATATCTATGCATATATAAAATATAAAATAGCAATTTCAAATTAATTGAATAAAACGCACTGTACGAAGTTTTCTTTATATTTTAATTTGAAATGATCCAATGATTCCCCCTCTGTTTTCTCCCAGTTCCTCCATTTTTTATCCTGCAGTGCCTCCTGTGTTACCTGTCCAGTGCGCTCCAGAGTTAAGCGGGTGGTGTGTCAGTAATAAGGGTCCGCGGGGAAACACAGTGCTCCGTGTGTAGTTAATGTAGTTTTTGACGATGACAGAAAACTGATTTACACTTAGATGCACCATTCCAAATTTGAGCATAACTACCCTTATGGTGCCTGAGAAACAGATATCTGACCTTGGCTGCACCCCCTATGTTAAACCACACCCAAAACTGTTTATGACCTCAGAATCGTTTCCTGTCAAAAAAAAAAAATGTTTATGCAAATTAGCAATAAAATAGTAAGTGGATGGAGCTAAGTGGATGGTGCTTGATAAGTGAAAGTACCAGAGTAAAGGTGTGCACTGAAACTGGATCTCGCCATATGAAACATGCAGAACCAAAAATGTGGGTTTTACTTTCATGACCGTAAAAGTGAGTCAGACATAAAGCTTGTGTGTGTGTGTGTGTGTGTGTGTGGGGGGGGGGGTGCTCGCCTTGTGCTGTGAGACTCATTTGTAGCATTTTTTATTCAAAATTCATCCCATTCTTTTGGCCAGGTTGGCATTGCTATAGTTGAAATGACCAATTTGCTGTGATTTCAACTCATTTAATCATTCGAGCAGGCCAGGATTCTCTTTGGAGTGAAACTGCAAAATATTGTTTCTTTAAACCACAGCATACTCAAAATAATGCAATGTTATCATTTACTAGCATCGCTTAAAACAAAATAAATCGTTACACCTTCCGTCACCGTCTGCTTTGCCTTAACAAGCCGACTGGCAAAATGTAGATTCTTCACGTTACAAAATGTTTCGGTGAAATGAAAACACTGACTATTGCACACTATTTGGTCAAGTCCTTTATGTAAAGCGGTACAGACCCCCGAACGTATATCTAAAGATCCTTTTTGTTTCAATCTTAACCAGTTTAAAGCTGTGGATAGACATAATGCAGAGACGGGGCTGCAAGCCATGCTGTCATTGCACGAGCTGAGCCAGCACAGCACTCTGCAGAAAATGAACTCAGCACAATCTCTCTCAAAGCTGGGAAAGGCATTTCTTAAACCAGTATATTTAGCCGGTAGCATTATGTTTAATTGTCATATTTATATAAGCAGCACGAAATCCTGGGTTATATTATCCCTGGAGCAGTAACGAATCACAGTGTTACTACATATTCCGTTCTTTGAGAAGATCAGATTTCTACTCCCGTCTCAATGGATCCGAGAGCCTATCCCAGAAATTCAGACGAATGGGACGGCATGTCACTGATGTATCAAATGAACGTTAGAGCTAGATTTTTATCAGCCTTTAATGATAAACCAAAGAGACATAACATTGTTAAGTAATTGACTCAATATAGAGTGGGATGAAGGGAAGAATTGATTTCTCATACGAAAGCACAGTTCAGACATGCATTAAATGGCTGGTGTGATCCGGATCAGTAAGAACACTTGCTTTATTTATACACTTTTGCATCATTAAATCAGATCAACACTTATATATATACACAATACATATAATATATACACACACACATATATATGCAAAGATAATAAGAGTAAATTGTCTGACTGCCAGCCAACACAAGCCTTTCTTTTGTCATTGTTGTGTATTTATTTGTATTTATTAATCAAGTCTAGGCTGAGTTTTGCAGACAGAAAGCAAGTGAAGGACGCAGACACTGCGGCACTCACTAACTACATGTATATTGATGATAACCTTGAACTGACATTGCAACACCGTTTTGCACCTAAGCACTTTATTTTCTGCACAAAATGTCCGCGTAGACTGCTACCCTTTTTAATGTAATATACTGATTAATACATAAATAAATTAATTAATAAATACAACTCTCTTAAAACCGTCCAAAGTCATTTCTGCACTGCTTGGCCATCATTTCTTGCCATACCTGGTGCTCACAGACGTACCTGTGAAGATGTTCAGCTGTAATATTCTGGGTTCAGTGCAGAGGCGATGCACGAGCAGAAGCTGCACCCGAGCTCGCGCACGCTGCAGCATACACACTGACCTTGTTTACATCTCCGGACCTCCTCTAGATCACAGCGGCCGTGTTCCATTTAGGTTCCTGCTGAACGCGTAGTGCACTAGGTAGTGCACGAGAGCTGCGCAGTGAGGTAGGGTGTGAAGGGGCATTTGGGATCAAGCGATTGATTCACGAACTTCCGGATGCAGCGATGACGACAAAGCGGGTTTATTTTACGCAAACCATTTTTAACGTTTTAAAATTTCACATTTAGCTTTTTTTTTTTCAAAAAAAAAAAAAAATTTTTTAAATAATATTATTATTATATATTTTATATAATATATATAATATATATATATATATATATATATATATATATATATATATATATATATATATATATATATATTTTTTTTTTTTATATTATATATTATATATGAAGTTATGGGAAAGAGTAGTGGAAGCCAGGCTGAGAGAAGAGGTGACCATCTGTGAGCAACAGTATGGTTTCATGCCGAGGAAGAGCACCACAGATGCCTTATTTGCTTTGAGAATGTTGATGGAAAAGTATAGAGAAGGACAGAAGGAATTGCATTGTGTATTTGTGGATTTAGAGAAGGCGTACGACAGGGTGCCAAGAGAGGAGTTGTGGTATTGTATGAGGAAGTCAGGTGTGTCGGAGAAGTATGTGAGGGTGGTGCAGGACATGTATGAGGACAGTGTGACGGCAGTGAAGTGTGCAGTAGGTACGACAGACTGGTTCAGGGTGAAGGTTGGACTGCATCAAGGATCGGCCCTGAGCCCTTTCCTGTTTGCAGTGGTGATGGACAGGTTGACGGACGAGGTCAGACAGGAGTCTCCCTGGACTATGATGTTTGCGGATGATATTGTGATTTGTGGTGAGAGTAGGGAGCAGGTTGAGAAGAGCCTGGAGAGGTGGAGGTACGTGCTGGAGAGAAGGGGAATGAAACTCAGTAGGAGTAAGACAGAATACATGTGTGTAAATGAGAGGGATGGCAGTGGAGTTGTGCGTTTGCAGGGAGAAGAGGTGGAGAAGGTGGAGGAATTCAGGTACCTGGGGTCAACAGTGCAAAGTAATGGAGAGTGTGTTTGGGAAGTAAAGAAAAGAGTGCAGGCAGGGTGGAGTGGGTGGAGAAGAGTGACAGGAGTGATTTGTGATAGTAGGGTATCTGCAAAAATGAAAGGGAAAGTTTATAGGACTGTGGTGAGACCTGCGATGTTGTATGGTTTAGAGACAGTGGCATTGAGTAAAAGACAGGAGGTGGAGCTGGAGGTAGCAGAGCTGAAGATGTTAAGGTTTTCGTTGGGAGTGACGAGGATGGATAAGATTAGAAATGAGTTTATTAGAGGGACAGCGCATGTAGGATGTTTTGGTGACAAGGTGAGGGAGGCGAGATTGAGATGGTTTGGACATTTGCAGAGGAGGGACATGAATTATATTGGTAGAAGAATGCTGAGGATGGAGCCACCAGGTAGGAGGAAAAGGGGAAGGCCAAGGAGGAGGTTCATGGATGTAGTGAGGGAAGACATGCAGGTAGTTGGTGTTAAAGAGGCAGATGTAGAGGACAGGGGGGTATGGAGACGGATGATCCGCTGTGGCGACCCCTAATGGGAGCAGCCGAAAGAAGAAAAAGAAGATTATTATTATATATTATATAATGTATTTTATAATTCAAATTAATTATATTCAATAAAAATATACAAATAAAACAAATATATATATTTTATAGAATAAAATTAAATGTATATATATTATTTTTATATTTGTTTGTTTGTTTGTTTGTTTATTTATAAAACAACATCGTTTCGTGCACAAAATCTCACCTGCGTGCACTGCTCTGCTTATGAATATATTTATATATAATTTACTTATTAATATTTATTATTTATTAATAATCAATTAATAAATACCATTAATAATAATCCTTACTAATAACACTTTAACAAACAAATGAATACAACCTTAAGTCATGCGCACTTGTTACGTTTTAATTGTCACATTTTGCTTTTTAAAATGTATTATGTTTTGTATAATTTTTTATCTATCTATCCATCTATCCATGCCCCAAATTGGATCTACGTGCAATGCTTTATCTAAACTACACTTATTAATAAATTAAAAACTACTATTCTGACTTTTCTTAGTTGTGAAAATCCTCTGATTGTAAATGCTGTATTATATATTTATCTGTTTGTTTGTTTTTAAGAAAAGATTCTTACAGTTTTTCTCCACTTATTTGGCACGTTTCTCAGAACAGAAATGAAATTCTCAAAAGGACTTGTTCAACCTCCACCTCTTTAAGTCATTTGTGCACACCATAAAAGCATTTCTTGTTGCTTTCATGTAATTCATGTAATCGATTGTGTACAAGTGTCTACTGTTTCCAACATTATGAGTTGTTTTTGTCATGTTGATCAGAAAAGATTATACTGGTTTCACCTGAACAGTTTTAACCATCTCAGCATCAGTTCATTGTATAAGTCATTGAATGCAAAATGGTTAAACCAGTTGTCCAGTTGTAAAGCTTAAATTTCTAATAAACTATTTTTTTTATGTGTTTCAAATTGATGAATCTTAAATGTCACTAATAAAGCGAGTGAACAGAATCAGATCAACCAATGATCAACTGGTTCTCTAAAAAAGGTCAAAAGTGAATCTTGTGAACCTTTATTTGGCAACAACACATTTACAATATCTGAAAATGGATGAACAACTAAGAAATGAACGGACACTAATACAGTACAGTAAAAGTGTGAATCCTGTTCGGTCTCTTGCACTCAATATAAATCAAATATGCAATCAAATAAAAACATTTGTGCTGCTGAAATTCATAGATACAGAAGAAATTTAGATTTTGTGCATTTTTAATTATTGTAATCCAAACCGTAGTTTATATCAGGAAATACTGAAACTGTGCACCATCATAATGACAACATGCCTAAACATTCTGAAGATCTTGTTTGTGAACAATGACAAAGGGACTTTTCATTCTGATGGGAATGATATGCCATGATTCAATCCATTAACACTAGTTAATCATGAGTGTCTGTCAAAGTGTGTATGCAGAAACTGCCCTGAGATGCAGCCTGAGCAGCAGCTCAAAAAGATGTTCTTGGTTGGCTTTGCATGTTTCAGAGATAATATGGTACACAGCATTCACTATCTTGGTTAGAATGACAGAGAGCTAACTAGTTGGTGGTACTGGCAAATTTGCAAGTAAATAGAAATACACATTAGTTTAATGTGTTTTCCACATCAGTTTAGGAAGTTTATTACATCATTGTTTTTCATTTTTAATATTTCAGTGTGCATTTACAACCTAAAAAATCTCATTTAAACTTACCTTGCTCAAGGGCTCAGGAGTA
The DNA here is from genome assembly GCA_039877035.1 of Silurus lanzhouensis. Taxonomy (NCBI): domain Eukaryota; kingdom Metazoa; phylum Chordata; class Actinopteri; order Siluriformes; family Siluridae; genus Silurus; species Silurus lanzhouensis. Next base: position 3,468,888 of record JBCEWE010002367.1, read on the forward strand.
GGAGTTCGGTGGTGCTGGGATCTGAACTCACAATCTTCTCCAGTCCATCTTTATCACAGAGCTACCACTTCCCTTGTGCGCCACTGCAGATCCAGATCCCTGTTACAGTCTGTCTTCTGCTGTTGTAGATTCAATATTATATGCATTGTGAGATTCCTTTCTCTTCACCAGGGTTGTTACTGAAGTTACTGTAACCTTCCTGTCAGCTAAAACCAGTCTGACAATTCTTTTCTGATCTTTCATCAACAAGATGCACGACCCTGTGAAAACTCTAGGGACTGTTGTGCATGTAGGACATCAGCAGAAGATCAGCAGTTTCTGAAATGCTTAAACTAGCCAACAACTATACCACAGTTTATATGTCACAATGTTTCCCTTCCTAATGTTTGATGTTAGTATTAATCATAGCTCTTGGTTTGTAACTGCGTGATTTTATGTACTGTGCTGCTGTATTGGTTAACTTCATGAATGAGTAGTTGTGCATGAGTTCCTAATATTGTGAAAAGTAAAATCTAAGTAGATCATTTTTTTAATTTGTACTTTTACTTGTTTTGATATCATTTTAGCAGTTCCTTTTAAGTGTCATTTGTTCTTTAGCAGTCAGGTTTGAGGTAAATCGAATACATACATTACTTACCATGTCCATTTTATTTTACTTTCTTTTTTCCATAGTAACATCTCTTTCATCTTTTTTTACCACAAATTGTTAAGTTATCTATGAGGAGATATTGAGACCTTGATGTACAAAACATCAAGTTTGACGCTTGATTGCGGACGCTTGACGCTTGATTGGGGATGCTTCTCTGGCAGACGAGCTAAACACCTTTTACGCTCGTTACGAGGCTGCAGCTAACCACGCTAGCGGCGCTAGCAGCACAAACAGCGTGCATGCTGAGAGAGCCGGAGAGGTGAACACGTTCACCATCTCGGAGCATGACGTGAGAAGGGCATTCAAGAGAGTGAATACCAGAAAGGCAGCAGGACCAGATGGCATCACAGGTCGGGTTCTAAAAGCCTGCGCTGACCAGCTAGCACCGGTGTTCACTGAGAGATTCAACCTCTCACTGGAACAATCTGTTGTCCCCTCATGTTTCAAACAGTCCACCATTGTTCCTGTCCTGAAGAAACCCCAGCCCGCCTGTCTTAATGACTATTGCCCTGTAGCCTTGACCTCAGTAGTGATCAAGTGCTTTGAAAGACTGGTCAGAGACTTCATCACTGCATCACTACCAGACACACTGGACCCACTACAGTTCGCGTACCATCAGAACCGTTCCACTGAGGACACCATTGCTCATCTTCTCCACACTATGATGAGCCACCTGGACCAAAGAAATGGGAATTATACAAAGATGCTGTTTGTGGACTACAGTTCAACATTTAACACCATAACTCCCTCCACACTCACCTCTAAGTTGGACGTCCCCAGGGTTGTGTTCTGAGCCCCCTGCTGTACTCACTGTACACATATGACTGTGTGGCCACTTCCAACTCCACAACCATCTTCAAGTTTGCTGACAACACTGTTGTGGTGGGTCTGATCTCCAACAACGACGAGACAGCCTACCTACAGGAGGTTAAAAACCTGGAGAGATGGTGCCAGGAGAACAACCCTCTCCTAAACATCAGCAAGACTAAGGAGTTGATCGTGGACTTCAGCACGAAGCAGGAGCAGTCATACCAACCGCTAAACATCAACGGGACCCCAGTGGAGAGAGTGGACAGTTTCCGTTACCTAGGTGTTCACATCACACAGGACCTGTCTTGGTCCTGTCACATCAATACCCTGGTGAAGAAGGCTTGGCAACGTTTGTACCATCTGGGACTTTAAACTACCCTCTCAAGTACTTAAGACTTTCTACACCGGCACCATTGAGAGCATTCTGACGGGTAGCATCACTTCCTGGTTCGGGAACAGCACCATGCAGGACAGGCGAGCCCTCCAGAGGGTGGTGCGTTCAGCTGAACGTACCATCCACACCGAGCTTCCTAACCTGCAGGACATCTACAGCATGCAGTGCCGGACCTGAGCTAGGAAGATTACGAAGGACCTCAGCCATCCCAATAATGGATTTTTTTCTTTGTTGCGTTCAGGGAAACACTTCCCCTCCCTGAAAGCGAACACAGAGAGAATGAGGAGGAGCTTCTTCCCGCAGGCCATTCGGAGTTTAAACCAGGAAACACCCAGGATCAAAAAGCTGGCCCACTCTCTTCATCATCACACTTTTTTTCTCTGCACATATCTCACTTTTCGCGCTACGACACTTTAAACACTGGACTCGCACAGCACAGTGCACTTTATATTTTATACCACACCATAACACACACGGACACTTTACACCTCACCATACCGCACACGGACACTTTATGGACACTTTACACCACACCATACCGCACACGGACACTTTTTGGACAATCAAAAACCACCCTTAAATTGTTTACTGTTGTTTTACTGTTGTTTACTGTTTTACTGCTTACTGCCATAAGCATTTTTTTGTATATACATCTTTTTCTCTTATATATATATATATATATATATATATATATATATATATATATATATTTATATATTCTTATATTTTATATATTTTTTATACTTTATTTATCTGCCTTCCTTTTCTTTGTTTTATTTTTCACCCCATTCTATGCCGGACCGTCGTAAAAAAGCATTTCACACATTTCACATAATTTGAAACACACAGTCTTCTGCCACTATAGCGGACAAGGGAGTTTGTGCTTTTTAGGTCCTCTGTCACATGACAAGCTATGTTTTTATTTAATTATTTTTATTAACTTCAAGAGAGAAAAGAAGCCACAGGTGAGGGAATTGCTGGTAAGTGATAACAGAAACTACCATGTCTCAGGAACGTTCCACATCATTACATGTAAGGGGAAATGTTGGTTAAAATATTACATGCCTTTTAAAGGTAGTGTAGATGAACACTTGGGACATGCTGTTGTTGAAGAATAATCTACTCTGTGTTCAATATATTTTCGCAGCATGTCCTGTTGTGTTGGACGACCTTAAAAGTCTTATTTCTTATTGTTTTTATAAGAATGATGCGATTTATTAGACGTAATAAAAAGAAAAAAAAAATTTTTTTACTGTTCGGTCACAGATGTAGTGCTCATTCCTACATAACACAATATTAAATGAGATACACATATAATTGATAAGTATATTAGAACTTTCAAGACTTTCACCAGCTTTTTTCTTTTTGTTTTTATGCTATTTACCAAAAACTTTCAAACTGACCTAATGAGATCGTGGAATGTCAGTGATGACTAGAGCCTCCACATGGTTCCTCATTTTAATTGGCTTTGTCCTAGACCATCCATGACCTGAAGTGTCAAGTCACACTGAAGACAATTGTTAAAGAGATTACCCAACTGTTGCGTTCCCAGCATCTTTTCTTGGGCCACAGTGACATGTCGTTGACACTGCAGTGACTTTCTCCCTGAGGGCCAGCAGTAGCTGTAAAGTCTTAAATCACTTTGCTCCTTGTCGCTCATCAGGAGGCTTAAGTACAATAGCACCTTTAGAAGCATTTATAATTCTATAATTCTCAAAAGCTCGTTTGAGCTTTTACAACAGGGGTCACCAACATGGCGGGCACCAGGTCGCCCGCAAGGACCACATGAGTAGCCCCCGGGCCTTTTCTAAAAATAGCTGTTTCCAACTTTCTTAAATCATTGTTGATAATTATTGTAAAAAATCATTAACATGATCAGTGTCTTCACATAGATAAATATCATTAATTATTAATAATAACATATAATAAAAGGTAAATTGAGCAAATTTTGTTATTTCAGATCAAACTGACAATTGTGTGTATCAAACTGGTAGCCCTTCACATTAATCGGTACCCAAGAAGTAGCTCTCAGTTTCAAAAAGGCTGGTGACCCCTGTTTTACACACTATGGCAAGGCACAGTGTTTCTGCATCTGCCCTCTAGGAGTCGCCATTTGACACTTAGCAGCTTCAGGTCTACCTCCAGAAAGACCTCTTGGAGATTTAAAAGAGCTTCACAGGACTTGAAAAATCCTAAATGATTTTTTCAAAGATGCTTATTAATTCCACACATCCATCCATGACCATCTATATTGTGCCAAATTAGCTCTTACAAACTTCAGTGATATAGACAGAATAATAGATATAACATTTTTACACATATTCATAAATGGATTGCTTTAATCGTTATTAAATACAAAGTCTTGGTAGCAAATCCAACAATTTCGAAAGTTGCTCAAATGTAAAAAAAATGGCTGTCTGCTGTACCACTCCACCCACTGGCTGCACGAGTACATTCAAATGAACAGAGTTGCAAATAAGGCTGAATTTGTTAAATGCAAAAGGAGCCAGAAACAAAAGAACAAGTGTGTTCAGTGGTGTTCTGTTTTGTCCTGACAGAGAGGAAAAGTAAAAATAATAATTTACACATGCAGGATCGACAAGTTCGAATCTCTTGATTGATTCATTGCCTCAATTCTTTGCTGACTAAGGATTTTAACCCCAGACATGGACTAAATTTATTCTTTAACTGCAGCTGGAGAGAGAGAAAGTGTGTCTGTGTGTGTGTGTGTGTGTGTGTGTGTGTGTGTGTGTGTGTGTGTGTGTGTGTGTGTGTGTGTGTGTGTGTGTGTGTGTATGTGTGTGTGTTTTGGGAAGACTGCATGATGGATAGTCAAACCTAATCGAGTAGCATCTTTCCTGGCTAATTTCATTAGTTTGTCTTTTAAAAATATTTTATGTCCATTTTAAATATTTCTATTGGTTTCATACACACCTACAAAACGTCTAAAGCAATATTAGACTTGGTGTGCGGTTTTGTTCAGGAGTGAATGACAGCATAGTTATATATCGTTTGATGCACAGAGCAAAGAGCAAATCGGCGGTTCTTGTTGGATATTTTTGTTTACTACATGTAACAACTCATTCACGAGTTCAATCCAAAGTAATAAAAACATTCAGGGCATTAATAGATACATTTGGTAGCCCAACCCAAGCTCCACCTCTGATGCTTTCTCTGACCTAATAATAGTTTGACATGGTTTCAACTATGCTTTGTAAAAATTGTGGCTAGAGATCAAAATAACAGCACATCTTGGATTATTTTACAATTTCTTGAACCGAGACATGATACCCGATCACATGTAACTCATATTTATGAGGACACAATAGTAGTGTCGTATTACTAATTCAGCAGGAGTTGTATTGAAACAAAAGAAAAAAGAAAACAACCAGAATTACAAGGGATCAGGAAAAGCAAGGATATATATACAAAAAAATATACGAGAAAACAATAGCAATCATCTCTTTCTCCAGCAGATCCAGATTTTAAAGGTACCTGAGCAAGTTTAGTCACATTTGATAAGGCTGAATGATGGTTGTCTTTTTTTTTTTTCCATAGCTGGAATTTGTCTGTCTTGGATTAACCTGAATACTGGTTGCATTTTCCTCATGGCTTTGTATCTGTGTTACTGTGCTTGTGTAAAACTTCTTCTTTCTCACTTCTTTGGCCTTTGAGCTGCTGCACCAGTTAAACCAGATATTGCGATATTCCACATTGTTTGAAAACAACAATAGTTTTTCATTTGTGAATCAGCATCACTGGAGAGACTATATCAGATTAATTCTCCTTCATTACTCTGAATCCCTTGGCTGAGGTTCATTATCAGTATCTGGTGAGGTAGTACTGTGTGCTAGTTCCTCATACTGAGGCAATGCATTCATGGGCTGAGGGGGAACCAATGGTGGCCTCGATGGTGGTGGTATGGGGTTAAATGGGGCGTCCTGGGTCTGAAGAGACTGAAGAGTTTGGCGAACAGTCTCCTCGTATGTGGGCGGCTCCTGTGAGACACAAAAAATGACAAGAAGTTCATTTGTGAAATACAAAAATATATATAAATTAACTGTCATTTAACCATCCTAGCATTTGGTTATTTGAGATGATCGAAGACAGTTGGGATAAACAGCAAAGCAAAGCTAAGCCCTGTCTCACCTTTAAGAAAACTTTTTTGCAATCTATACCATTTTATTTGTTGTTAGAAAAATGGCTTGCAGTAGCCTTAAATTTTTTTAATAACTTTAATAAACTGTGTAAATAGTGGTGACAGTAAAAAAAGGAAAAAATACAATAAATGGTATAAAATTTAGACTGGAGCTTTTTTGGAGCCCATATACAGTAGTACATTCATGCAGTCTTGAGGACATGCCAGGATAAAACGTATAAACTTACATATACTATATGAACAAAAGTTTGTGATCAACTGATCATAAGATTTGAACATCATTTTTTAACATCCTATTCTATATTTAGTCCACATTTTCTGTTTTAATAACCTCCACTCTAATATGAAGACTCTTATAGGAAGATTTTTTAATTCAGCCACAAGGTTTAGTAAAGCTTTAATAAAGTCAGATACTGGTGTAGGTAAAGTTAGGAGGCCTGAGGTGCAGTCAAAGTTTCAATTTATCCCAAAGGTGTTCATTAGGGTTGAGCTAAGAGCTCTACCGCGGGCTACTCAAGATCTTCCACTTCAGCCCATGCGTACCATATCTTCATAGAGCTGGTTTTGCGCACAGGGGCATTGTCACGCTGGAACAGATTTCCCTTTCCTAGTTCAAGTAAAGGTGAAACTAAATTTTACTGCATCCATAGACATCCAATGCAAAAGTGTGTATTCAGCTGTGTGGTCTGTCTCTGGGGAAGATATTCATCAATTATTTCTAAGATTATTTATTATTAGTCAGTGTTAGGAAGGTTTTTAATATTGTTGCTGCCATGTCTGTTAGTGATTTACCCTGTCTGCAAAATATTAACACTAAGCCGTATTTACATAGTACATTTGCATGGTGATGCGAGGTCATTGCACAGGTGATTCTTTCTTCCTCCTCTCTTTGCCTTTTAATGTAGGACTGGAGTATAGCAGTAGCCTCCGGTTTTAGATCTGACAATTAGGAACAAGTTAATACCCCCCGTGAATGAGGGTAACATTCCGTAAGTGACGAAATGAGGGGGCTGGTCCATCTATTGACAGGGTCACAGGGAGGAGTGTAGGAATAGACAATAAACCACATTCTATTCTGCTGTTTACTTTTCAGCATTCATTGTGTTTGACAGGCCTTTTTTCCCCTTCATTAGTTCATGCACTCATGTGTTACTCCCAAGTCATAGAGCGCTCCACAAACCTGACATCAAAGCCTACTGAAATGAACTCCATAGCAACAGAACAGGTGAGCAGCTGTTTGCATCTGCGTCACTGTGACACACTCATAACAGAGCAGACCAAAAAAAAATTGAGGATAATTCCCACAACAAAATACCATTATCATTTAGTTCAATTACAGAGCAGACTGGAGCTGTAACTCTGGGTCAATATGGGGCACAAGCTTTAGCTATTCTGTTCAAATATTTCACCTCAGAAGTGCACTTTTGTAAACACATCAGGTGAAAATCTCTCACCTCGGCTGATGCCGCGGGTCCATTCAGACCAAAGCGGTCTGCGATCATCATGTGGATCTGCCGCTGTCTGTCCTTTTTACGCACGCTCTCATAAGAGGGCAGATGAGGTATAGACAGGTCCATAGGTGGAAGGCAGTATGTGTTAGACACGCCCACATAAAACAGCTGCCCTGACTGATACATGGAAAGATTTCTGATTGTAACAGAATTATAGCATATATAAAATATTTTAATATTAGCTCAATGAGGGAATGCATCACTGTTCAAGAAACGTTATTTACCCGTGGGTTGATGTTATCAAGGGTTTCAAGGGAAGGGGGTAAATCAGTACAAGGTGAGCCCACTAACGTCTGCCTGCTGCTGTAGTGCTGAGAGGAAGGCTCCTGTAAAAACAACAAAAAAACAAAAACATTCATATTTGAACATTAATTTGTGATAGAAGAGTATCTGCGAGAGTGAAAGGGAAAGTTTATAGGACTGTGGTGAGACCTGTGATGTTGTATGGTTTAGAGACAGTGGCATTGAGTAAAAGACAGGAGGTGGAGCTGGAGGTAGCAGAGCTTAAGATGTTGAGGTTTTGTTGGGAGTGACGAGGATGTACAGGATTAGAAATGAGTTTTTCAGAGGAACAGCACATGTAGGACGTTTTGGAAACACGGTGAGGGAGGCGAGATTGAGATGGTTTGGACATGTGCAGAGGAGGGACATGGGATATATCAGTAGAAGAATGCTGAGGATGGAGCCATCAGGAAGGAGGAAAGAGGAAGACCAAGGAGGAGGTTTATGGATATGGTGAGTGAAGACATGCAGGTAGTTGGTTTGAAAGAGGCAGATGTAGAGGACAGGGTAGTGTGGAGACGGAAGAGCCGCTGTGGCTGAAAGAAGAAGAAAAAACATTTATATGTAAGCATTAGCAAGACTTCAGGCAAAGTGTTTTTTGTTTGTTTGTTTGTTATTTTGATACAATTTTTGTGCCTTGGTTACTACTGTATCCATAGCATTCACATGACACGTGTGTAAAGTTCATCATACTGGTGGCTTTTGGATGAGCGCCGTAGCATGTCACACTATTTTTTTTATATCAAAATATATTCTCACACTGACAGATGTCTTCACAGATATCTTTTGTTGTAATGACTGCAAGTGGTGAACATATATAATGCACTCTAAAACCACAATCTTTACTCATAACCTATAATTATTTACAAAATTAGATAAAAAATCATATATTATAAACCTGGGGTAAGTGGGTTTAAGAGGTTACTAAATTCATCTTGTGTCTGAATGACAGAACATGGCTATAAATTCATGTCCTTTTCCTCTTCGTGTTGTCACTGTGTCTTCTCTTATTCTCACTTCTACAGAGTTAAGCCTAGACCCCATTTAGGGACCTTTGGTCGGCCATAAATTATAGCGCCATTGACTGGACCACCAAGTAACTTCCTCACAGCCACCCGCCCCCATGCCAAAAGTGATTAGGGCTGGCCACCACTCTATGATGCTGGGGGGACTCTTCGGTCTCAGCCGGACATTATGTGATTACCCCAAGTCTAAATAGGAGCCTTTGTTTTCAAAGACAATGCAGCACCACACTGTGTCATCCAGGGCCCTTAGTAACCAACCCCACAGACTAGCCATTTAAAGGCTTAGCTCTGTTCCTCGCTTGTTTCTCCAGCAGGTACCACTTAACGAGCATGCTCTGTTATACAGCTCTGTATGTCGCTCAAGCAACAGTCATCAATTTGTAGCATTGGAGCGTGTGAGGTTGTGGAGTGGAGTTATATCGCCTACAAAGTGATCTCTGTTGCTTCAAAGGTGGCCATCGCTGCCGGACAAACCCATCAAACTGCGTAATGAGGCGCATCACATCGCCGCCTTCAACAGTGACGTCATTCGCTATGACGTGCTTTGACCTTTCCCACTGCTCCCCCAACCAGAACTAAGAGAGACACATTTGGTAAAGGAAGGGTCAGGGGTTACTTTTTCTCATTGGTTCACACTTTCAAGAGTCTTGGCTGTTTTGAGGGGAAAAAAAGAGAGACATCCTTTTGTTTGGCACCCCTGATTCAGGCAGTGTGAAAAAGCACAAGCGTGTAAAATCAAGAGCGAAGTCAGGGGACAATCTCTTCAGTAGTGCGCTTTTTTCAGAGCTTAAACTAAAACCAAGCTTTTGTCTCCACAATCCTCCCCATCACCCACAGGAAGGTCCAGCTACCTCTATTTATGGAAAACCTTAAAAAATAAGATGAAAGTCTGTAAAAAAATTTTTTTATCTGTATAATAAATGGTTCCAGAAATAATGGAAATGCTACAAATATTTAGCTCTCCTTGCAGCATTATTAAATGTTATATACTAGTGTCATGAAAGGTGTTATGAGCCATTTCCTAAACACGTAATAATATAATGATAAAGTTCTACTTCTTCCTGACAAGTAACTTTAGCATCTGCCTGCTCAAACCTGAGCCAAATATAGAGGGAAGTAGCCATGTGTTTCCTTCTGGTTAGAGTTAGATTGGGAAAAGACTCTGTTCTGTTAAGATAAGCCTTAAGTTGTTCCTGAACCTGCACAAGATGAACATGAAGCAGGAAGAGGAAACACTAAAGATGTTATTGCTAAGCTATGGGCTGCAAGAGGGGGCATGTGTCCTGTCTAACAATAACATGGGGAAAAGCTCAAAATGATCTGTGACCTGTTTCCTACAAAAATAAAGTGTAAACCCACTAATACACGTGCGATTTTGATCAATAAATGCGGAAGACGCAAGTATAGTGAAACACACAGAAACACACTCATCACATTTCTAGATTACATATTTAGTATTGCAAAAGAGCAAAAGTCAGAAAGAAAAATATTATTAAATACTTTCGAACAAAATGCTAATATCTGTACATTGGATATTTTTCATTAAAGTGTTGTAAAGAACTGGATAGGAGCTGCTTTCAGGTCAGAAAGTCCTTCTGTGGTAAAGTATGTGTGAAAGGAACAGGGCGAGAGGTCAGATGATATATCAGAGAGCAAAACTTGGAACCCAGCAGCAGTATAAAGGGAGATTCCCTCCTCCACAGGCTCACGTATCAGATTACTGTGCAAAGTTTGCCAAGATACAGTACACTGTGAGTCAATATGCCTTCGGGAACAATCAAGCCATTCTGTCCTTTTTAGTGGAAGTTCTATCTGTATAGATATCACATGACACATATCACTTTCGCTTGCACTAAAAATGCACTGGCACAAAATGCCATACTTATAAACATTGCCGCACTAATTTTACACCCTTTGGAACACAATGCTAGTTTTTTTGTGTGTGCATTCGGTAGCTCGCAAGGAAGCTCCTTTACATATAATAATAAATATCTTGAAGATCAAGCACATGGTGGACAAACAAATTCCATCCAAATATCGGAAATATATGAAAAACATCTACTGAAGCAAAACATCTACTAAGCAGTTGAATGAATGAGTCTGGATTTGAATTGCAGATAGAATGTGACTAAATGCAGGCAATGAAAGCTTCCAGTCTGCTAACACACTTAAACAGACTGTAAACTGTATAGCATTAATCGTTAAACAATAATAGTAACCTACAGTATTCAGAGGAACTTATCTGATGGTATTTGGAATACTTCCTAAGAACAACTCTAAGTTAGAGCGGGGATATCTCCGGAAAAGGGAGATGTCTCTGAAGTTGACCTACAATAAAGATGTGGTCCAGCAGAGCAGCAAATGAAGCTTTAGAAAAACCTGCCAGTGGAATATTTCTGTCCTCAAAATAAATAAATAAAAAACACCAAAAGTTCGCAATTGGGCTGATGTGCCTTTTTTCTGTGGTTTCAGGAGTGTGAGTAGGACGTAACGAGTCTCACCAAGTCAGCATGTGAGTCTTGATAAGCCCGTGATTTACAGCAGAACGGGAGTTTGCAGTAGATGACAGACCCCAGCAGAACAAGCAGGACAACAACCACCAGACAAGATACTGAGAAGAGAAAAGAAAGGAGAATCATCAATTTGGGTGTTAAATGTGCTGTTGATAGTCATGTTAAGCTCCTTTCATCAGCTGCTTTACCAATCAGCTGAAAGCTAAAAAGGACTGTGCTTTCTTAGAAATAACGGTACATGACTATACTTTTTAAGGAGGTACCTTATTCAAGGCTATTTTTCATACGTATTTCCTACAAATGTGGTGTTTCTTTAATGAGCTTATCTGTCTTTAAGGTCCAATTTTGATATTGCTAAGTAGGTTGGAGGTTTTGGCCCCACCACCACCAAACTGACACTGTTGGGCCCTTCAGCAAGGCCCTTATCCCTATCTGCTCACAGAGAGGCTATATCACTATCCTTCAATACCAAGACATTTCATTGAACAAAACTCATAGGACAAAACTATTAGATTTCTACACTAAGTCATTGTCCTGATTATGTAATTGTGGAAGGGGTTTGCAAGTGAACAAGACCCTTAACCTTAAATGTATTAAAGAGATAACTACAAGCCGCCCTGGAGAAGGGCATCTGCCAAATGCATTTAAATGTAAATATAATCATTCGATCTCCAGCATTTTAATTCATATGTACACTCTTGTGGGTGGTTATATCAGTGTCTACCTTTTACCGTGAATTACATTTTCATCATTTTTTCTTTGAGGTGCAATTATTAAAACGTTTACTCCAGTATACTTCCATTTCCATGTAAAACACATTCTATAGAGATCAACTTAATAAATGACTATTAAGTCAAAATTTATTTAACCAGTAAAACTATATTTTGGCGACTTATATTTGCCATAAAGTTTTTTTTACTCGTGAACTTTCCACAGACCGACTGAACTGTTTAAGATATAATTTTCATCTAACAATTTAAATTGTTTTTGAGATATTGAGTTTTCTAGTCAATCTTTTCTAATTAAGCTGTCACACGTGCTCATACAAAACCTCTGTAATAAATACTGTATACTAACTTGATAATGGTGGGACATGGAGTTGTTATCAGTGTATAAACATCAATCAAATCAATAAGCTTCTTTAAGGATCCGTGCTTTGAGAACCCCAGTTCTACATGGTACCAAACCAGTGACAAATCAATAGTAGTACTTTTTGGAGTTGGTATTTAAAAAGGAATAAAATAAATGTGGCTACACAGTTGCATGGATCCACACTAATTGTTAGAGCAAATAAAGATAGAATGCAGTCTAAACTTTTACTTACATGAAATCATGACTGCTGTGAGCTGATCTGTCGGGGTATTAGCCGGGGAAGAGGTCGGGGAAATAAAAGTGTCGTTTAGAGACGCTGGGGTGAACATCTCTGATCAGCGCGAGCACCTACAACTCAGATCTCAAAGTGATCTCATTGCGAGAAAGCGGAGAAGTTGATAGACTCCCCTCTGTCCCTCTCCATCCATCCGCACGCAGTCTGGAGCAGGTCCTCAGCGCGTCAACTCACGATTTACCTCCTGTGTCCTAAAACTCGTGACGTCCCGAGAACGGAAGCAGGAAAGCGTTCAGGGAGAAGTCCTAAGTGGAAATGGCTTAACGTGTAAACCTTTGGGAAGGATGGAGAAATGCTCTCTCAGGGATCAGTGAACCAGTGATCCAGTAAACAAGGGTGCGTGCTGGTGCCACTGGAAGCCTGGATCCACTGGAGGCCTGTGTATATGCCGAGATGAATTCCTTTAGCGTTTACTGGTTGTCCTGGAGATGAAGGGGAACCTCGGGCCGCCTGTAGGCAGCAAAATAAAGCGCAGCGACAGTCTACTATGGCTGGGGTAGAAAAAGTGTGTGTGGTGGTGATCACCTCCGACCTAACCACAAGCTCTCTCTCTCTCTCTCTCTCTCTCTCTCTCTCTCTCTCTCTCTCTCTCTCTCTCTCTCTCTCTGTGTCTGTTTTTCCTCTGGGAGGACGTTTTCATCTGCGTAAAGGTGATTTACAAGATGATTTACAACTGACGCGCGTCCTCCTGCGTCAGGAACCCAAAAGCTCGTGAGAACATAAAAACAGCAAAACAAAACAAAACAAAACAAAACAAAACAAAACAAAACAAAACAAAATAGCTGCGACCTTTATACAGTATAAAAAAATACTCAATATAATACTTTATATGTATTTATGTCTATACAGTCTACTTTAACCACTTAGTCTGTTATGTATTTTGCTGGTGTGATAGCACACACATCACTTTTCTCCACATGTTTGCAAAAAAGCAGGTTATGTTCACCCTGGATCTCAGATGGCTTCATGTCATCTATAGTCAGTTTAACTTCTTTACCTTGAAAACTGGGGCAAAACCTCAAATTCTGTTCTCCAGAACACATCAGCATTTTTGTGAGCTTTTGAAATGCCATGAACTTTAAACCTATTGTTTTTTTTTTTTCAGATAATGTATCTCTTCTTTCATTTGTTATTCCAAACTTGGGCTCTATACGTAGAGTAGATTTTATGTAAAATTTAAAAAAAATTATAAAAAAAAGTTTTATAAAACTATTAAATTCTATGCCCGATTAGGTGCCAAGATTTATTTTATTTTATTTTGTTTTGTTTTATTTTTAAATTTTTTTTATTAAATGCTATAATTATGTATATGTGTTTTGCTGATTTTGCACAAATCTATAGCGTTAATGTTGTCCTTTAGCTTGTCTCTGACAAGAACATACATATCTGTAGCTCTCTTGTCTTTCCTTGAAGGTCTTTACACTGGACGGCCACTACGTAAGCAAAAGTTTGTGGTCACCTGACCATCGCACCCACAAGTGTGCCACAAATGGTGAAATTATGTCTGGTTTAGGTTTTAGATACGTAGATACGTAACTGGAACTGTTATAACCAAACCTGTTTTGGCATGAATCCTGACCTCAACCCCACTAAGGGTTTTTTGGATGAATTAGAATGCTGACTATGCACTACGCTTTCTCGCACAACCTTAGTGCCTAACCCAACAGCTGTGCTCCAATATCTAGAGAAAAGCCCTCCCAGAAGAATAGATGCAATTCTAGCAGTCATGGGGGTCAGAAGATGCTCAGCATGGCATGTGAGATTGTGAATGTTAGGTCTCAACATATTTTAGTGTACATTTCAGTCACTGAACCACAATAAATGTCTTGGTTAGTAGATGCATCTAAAACGCATCTAGCAGTGTTTCAGCACTGCAGGATTTGATCATAGGATTATACCTATGTTTTAAGAGCGTCTCCTAAAAAAAGGTTGAAAGTACCACTCAGGAAGTGAAGTATCCTTAACCATTTAAAGAACTCAAATGAAATCCTTTTCTCTGTGCAAGGCTTCTTCAACTTTTTTTTGCAACCAGACAGTGCTGTCTGAAGTAGTGTGTGGGTTGTGCACTTGTTAAAATGACTCGAGATAGATGTTAATACCAAGTAAATTGTGAAGAAGGCCACAGTCACATATATATTCCCTCAGCCCAGAGCTTTTTATATGGTATGGCCTGAGCTAAAAGAATGTGGGTAATGCATTTTGAAATCAGCAGTCAGAGAAGTTGGTGAAGGAGGTATTTTAAGATCCTAAGATGCAAGTATCATGGGCAAAAGCTTCTAGATTTTATAGAAGGAGATCTTAGCAGCTTTTACACTGCATGAGAATTTGGACAGGAGAGGGTGGTATGAAAAGGGATCAGCGTCATGTTGGGATTTTCTACACGTAGCTTGTCTTAATTCTCTCTAACTGCTTTGCAACACATTTGACAGCCAAGGAAGTTCCTAGGTTTAGAAGATAGAGGGCAGAGGAGGTCCATGGATGAGTAAAGTAACAAGTGGAAGTTGGCTAATTCAAGCAGGAAAGTCATAGTTGGATGGATTAAAGGTATGGAGGAAGGAATGAGTAGTGGTTGCAGTGAGGAAGAGGTATGAATAGTTAATGTCAAGCAGGAGAGTGAGAGTGAAATACCACTCCTGTCTAAATTTGAGCATTGCCAGCTGAAGTTGAAGTATCTGAGAAGTTGAAGTATTTGAGAAGTGTGAGAGGGGTGACATGAATTGCGAACAGACCATAGAGCAGATTTTCCAGTTCTTTAAAAATGTTTCCTAGGGCAAAAAGAGGGCAATAGATAATAAGAATATAAAGGTTATATAGAGAGGTAAAAGTAAAATCATGAAATTCAAATGATATGGAGATACTGTATTTGTTAGCTTTATTTTTTGCTTATTTACATTTATTACTATTAATTTTATTTTTGTTTAATCTACAGAATACATCAGTTCTGTTAAGGTTCTGTTACATACTGTTCATTTTTCAGCAATATTATTACTAATCCAAATAAAACTGCAATTATATTTTTGTTGACATGACTTACTGAGTCCTAGATTTAAACAATCCAATAAATAATCCATTCAATTAGGCTTAATATTGATAATGCTAAAAAATAAATACTAGACACAACACTCCCCTCCCCACACACACACAAATATAATAATAATAATAATAATTTCTAATGAATAATTATATAATAATAATAATAATATTATTATATTATAGCTTGTTCTAGTACTTTAAATGGAATTGAAATTTAAATACAGATTCGTTCCAATTTTAATTTAAGGTTTTAACCACTGTAATCATTTATTTGTTAAATTAACTCAAATTAAAATAAAATATGCATGAAAATATTATTATATTTAAACAGTGTTTCAATTGGTGTATTCCATTGTTGGGCTGATATTTGGGGATTGTACATTTATTTTTGGAAAAACAAGTGCAAGATTAATAGGTTACCACTTGATAGCTCCAGGGTCCCCAGTTTTATGCTGAAATCAGGTTACAGTCTGTGTGGAGTTTTGGATGAACTACCTATGTCTGCAAAAAACATGAAAGTAAGTGGATTGTCTTTGTACAATTGCCCTAGGTGTTGGTGTGTGTGAGTGTGTGTGTTTGTTTGTATGTATGTGAATTACATTAAATGTCCTGCTATTGAGAGGTTACTGTGCCCAGTTTTGCCCAGATTTCCCAGAATTGCACTCTGAATCTGCCATGACCATGATCAGGATAAATAGGTTATTGAACATGAATGAATGAATGAATAAATAAACTAAACAGCCAAATAGATCTGCTGGACAACAGGACAACAGCTCACAGCTGTTTCCAGGTTATTCTGAAATTAGGTTACAGTCTGTGTTGAGTTCTGGATGAACTACTCATGTCCAAAAATACTGGCTATGTACAATTTCCCTAGGCGTTAATGTGTGTGTGTGTGTATGTACAGTGAGGAAAATAAGTATTTGAACACCCAGCTATTTTGCAAGTTCTCCCACTTAAAAATCATGGAGGGGTCTGAAATTGTCATCGTAGGTGCATGTCCACTGTGAAAGACATAATCTAAAAAAAATATCCAGAAATCACAATATATGATTTTTAAACTATTTATTTGTATGATACAGCTGCAAATAAGTATTTGAACACCTGAGAAAGTCAATGTTAATATTTGGTACAATAGCCTTTGTTTGCAATTACAGAGGTCAAACGTTTCCTGTAGTTTTTCACCAGGTTTGCACACACTGCAGGAGGGATTTTGGCCCACTCCTCCACACAGATCTTCTCTAGATCAGTCAGGTTTCTGGCCTGTTGCTGAGAAACATGGAGTTTGAGCTCCCTCCAAAGATTCTCTATTGGGTTTAGGTCTGGAGACTGGCTAGGCCACGCCAGAACCTTGATATGCTTCTTACAGAGCCACTCCTTGGTTATCCTGGCTGTGTGCTTCGGGTCATTGTCATGTTGGAAGACCCAGCCTCGACCCATCTTCAATGCTTCAATGCATATCATTCTACTTAAAGAAGCAGTACACTACAACCTTTGTTTAGAAAAATGATGTGCTTTATTTGATCACTGTAGTTTCAAATAAAGTCTGTCATTATTGAGACAGTTAGAGGAAACATTCATATACTGCAAATGCAATATTAATAAATAGAAAAAGATGGATGGTGGTCGGAGGACATTTTTAATTGAAATCAGTAGACTTGTTTCACCATTTACTGTTCTTTGCGATTTTGGTGAATTCATCATAGTTGGCAAATAGAATGTATTAAAATTGTACGTTTTAGTTTGTAATTAAGTTATATTTGGAATTAAGTAGTGCAGCACATTGTTAAAGATCCCACACTGGACTGAAGTCGGCGCTCTGGCAGAGCTGTAACACAGTACTGTACCCCTGAGTGAATTGATCCAGAGTTGTTTGTGCTCGGCTCACTTCGCGATCCGAGTCGTTCAGACAACATGATTCAGTGCTGAATGTAAAGCACTGGGAGGAAAATGGTGGCGAGCACTCGGGTCCAGAAGCTGCTACGTCGCTATAAACTTGCAATCGCCGCTGCTTTAACGATCCTCCTGATCCAGGGTTTGGTCGTATGGAGTCTCCGGAGTCTAGAGGAAGGAGAGGCTGAGGTGAGAAGTGGCATTAGTATTGTTATTATTATTATTAGCTCAAGCAGAAACGATGCTAGCGGACGGACTGAGACTCGGATCCTGTAGTTAGCTAGCTAGCTTAACTTAACAGCCAAAAAAGCCTCAAAATTAAACTTGCTCCTTTTTGCGGGTCGTGTCATTGTGCTGTTACCGTGAATTGTATTGACAGCTTGTTAATAACAAGGCGTGCCGAGGAGCTTCTATGCTAGGTGGCTAACGGTCTGCACACCTATTTGTCTATGTAACTGAATGTATGGAAATGGAGACGGGCTTTTAAATGCCGGGTGGTTGAGCCCTGGCTCTTCATCATAACAATTTATAAATCATACTAACCATTATTTGTCAAATGTATGCCCTGTTTGTAGTTCCTATCACGTTTATTCTTATATATAACCAGATACTATGTACAGCAACATAATACGGTTTGAGTGATACGATTTGAAAATTTCCCGGTATGATAACCCGGTTTATAAATATCACGGTTTTCCTGTATCGGTATGCATCATCCATGGGACACACAAACTGGTGGTGAAAAGGAAAATAAATCAACATCTTTGTACAAAAGTATATTTTATATTCCAAAAGGAAAAAGTAACAACAGACTGCATTATTGTACTTTCAATGCCATTTTATTTGTCTTTAACAATGGAAATTGTCTCAAAGCTGCTTTCCAGGAATCTAGAAATAGATTACGAATATATATATATTTTCGTGTCGTAAAGTTGTCCCTATATGTTTATGTCCCTATATGTTTATGTCTCTAAAGAGCGAGCAAATGGTGAGAGCTCCCTGAGATGGTATAAGAGAGAAACCTTAAGAGGAATCACTAAAGGAAACCCGTCCTCATTTGCGTGATGGCGAAGGTCCATTTATTATTGTTTTATCATTGGTATACTTATCAAGCGATGGCGATTTTAAATGTAAAGCTGTTGATGCCACTGTAACAAAATAATGATAAAGTTACAGTCCAGATCCATTTTCATGGTTCTTATGTTTAAGCATTCCTAAGTGACTAGACTAGAGAAGATGTCTGGATGTGTCTTTTGAAGTAATGTTTTATTTTGGGGAACTTCCAGTCTGAACCAAACGTGGCGGAAATGTATTTTGACTGCGAAAATGTGGTGTTTGTGTGTAGGATTGTGAAAGGGGTTTACTTCTGCTTTGTCGTCTGTGCAGCTCACCATAATCGAAACGTATATAAAATCCATGGCATGAAAGCTGAATACTTTCCCATAATGCTGTTGATTGCTGATTATGCTGAGTGTAAAGAATGAGCCGTCATGTCTCCACTTACAGCATAACTTAAAAACATATCTGTTTTATACCGAATGCATTACATGGCGGGTTACAGAATTCGAGAACGTTGACGAGGGAAATGTGAAAGCTCACGTCAGTTATGCCTGAACCTGTTTCTCTACTACCGTCGTTTACATTTGCAGGTACAGATCTGCTGAGATGACGCTGGAATGTGTAGCTAAAAGCGAGATGCCAAAAGCGTGTACGCTGAAGCCTGAGGCGTTATACGAAGTGCCAGTTGCCAAGATAACGCTGACATTGCTAATATTTGCATGAGAGCTGGTGGGTGGTCAGGTGAGCTTTGTTAAAAAATAAATAAAACTGGATTGAGATAAAGATCTTCATTAAGACTTAAAAAAGCAAAAGCAAAAAAAAGAGCAGGTTTTACACCGTGCAGCTTTTTAGATCTTAGTCAAATCTTGGATTCTATGCAATAATGTATTCTCAGTGTTAGACCTACCTATCAAGTTCCGCTTCCACAACCAAGAGCCCAGGCTTGTGCAAAAGCACCGTGGTCACGTCAGCAGCAGTGCCCCCCAAATTTGAGTTTGAGGTAAAAGTGAGGTTTTTCTGTTTCTGTTATGTTTCGCAAGTGCAACTACAAAATTAGTAGCCCGCCTCTTTGTTCCGTTTCCTCCTACGGTGGCCGCCTATTGTTGGCTTTCATTTCTGGCGGCTATCAGAACTGTCGTTTAATAAAAGCAGTAGCAATAACAAGCAGTAACAATCATTTTATGACGTGCTGGGTTTGTCTACAGCAGCAGAATTCAGCCCAAAAGTCTGCAGCTTGCATTCCCTCCCCCCCAAAACTTTTTCGACAGCTTTCCTTGTAATTACCTCTCATGGGTGCACAAGCTTGTCGCACATCCCTTTCATCAAAAAGCAGCAGTGGCTCAAGGTACGGGGCTCGATCGTATTGGACACCCCGAGGAAAATGCGCGTGCACATCTTGCTTATGCTCTTACGCAAGCTGTTCCGATGTATTTCAGGCTGTAAGGGTGAAGCCACAGTTCAAGACACAGCCCTGTCCCTAATGGCAAAAATTGTGCTGTTTTAAGCAAGTCTGAGCCACGGCAGTGGCTTGGTGGAACGTGCGGTGAAACGTGATGTGTCATCCGCGATGAGGAATAGCTGCGGGAGGGGGGGGGGGGGGGACCGTGTGACAGCTGTAAGCTGTTGTCCTCGACCAAGCTAGTAGGATGCTGCGGAATGTAATCGTCCTGACAGGAGTTGGACCCTATGAGGGGGTGAAAGCTGTTTTTCATATGCTGTCATTTTCTCTGCTTGTGCAAGAGGCACTGGCGACGGTTTCCCACCAGTGTGCAGGTTACGACTCGGTCTCTCGCTGGGCAAATACACCCAGCGTGATGGCGAGGTGATGAAAGAGGCCATTGATTCGCAGCTTGAGAACACAGACGGGATGAAATACTGCACATCGCCATGGTGACACTTGTTACCTATGTGCTGGAAGATGCATGCAGGAGCATAAATGAATGTGTCACTTGTTTTAAAGGTGCACTAGTCAATTTTACAATTTTGACAAACATGAAATATGGAGAGTGTAAGAAAAAAATTGCTTATGCAATGGCAACAGAGGCAGATGTATTATGTCCTCAGAAATGAACTTTAAATTACATATAGAGCTTTATGACCTTCTGTCCACAAACTGCGTAAACAAACATCTCAAATCGCACACGTATTTACTGTATCGAAATAGTTCTTGCCTACTAACACTATCAGCTTTTCGTATTATAGTTAGGGAAAAGAAAACTCGTCCCTTTCAAGTACCAGTCTTCACATTTTTAGGTCAGTGAACATTTCTGAGCGTATGGTGGGGATTTTTGATTTGAAGCGGAACCATGACAACAATTTTGACGACTGATTAAATCTTTAAAGAGAAATTGAAATTGAGTTCTTGACACCCCCCCCCCCCCAAAAAAAAAAAAAAAAAAAAAATCACATCTACTGTGATTTAGTAGATGCCGCTTTTATTTGTCTGGATGAACATAAAACGCTCCTGTAGCACCTGCATGCTCACACGTAGACATGGTAAAAAGTGAGGTATGGGTATATAGGTGCCTTAAGACCTAAGCTAGACTGTGAGCAAGAAACACCTCTAAAGGTAATAATAACGTAGTAAAAATTGAATAAACACTGGTAGCTCTTTTCCTTAATGGGGAAATGTATTACTTTTGAAAGGCATGAACTGATTTAACAGTGATGGGCAGTTAACAGTGTCTCTCCATGTATGTAAACACCGTCTATATAAAGCATGGAAGCTGTTTGAAAGGGGCTGCTTTACATAGTACAGTAATTACGACTATAAATTTTTTCTGAATATATTCTTGACTATTGCACCTAGATGTCATGTCATGTTGCACCTAGATGTCATGTCATGCAGTTTCCCGGAGTTTTGTGGCTATTTTTTTCACTGATGAACGTCCAGGCACTCGTGCTCTAATGCTGATTCGGAGCGTGGTGACCGCCGCATTGAATTGTCTTGTGTGTGTGTCAGTGATCTAGACTTGACTTTGCTTTGTGGCAGGAAGTGGTGGGCTGTGACTGTGTTATTCTTACCCTCTCTCTGTGCATTCCTGCAGGCCAACAATCCTTTTGTGGGAAGACTTCTTCATGAAGGTGTTTCGAAAAATTTGAATATAAATACAGGATTCTGGTTTGTTTTTCTGGTTTGTTTTTTTTACATTCTGAGCAGTCTGTGTGCCGGGCCAGGGGCGCTGCTCTGCCCACGCAGATGATGTACCAATAGGAGGGCTATAAACCCTCTGAAGAATACAAGCCAGTAAAAATCATCTTGTGTGATGCTTTCAGCAGTGCTTTTGAGCACCAGTTTCTGCAACTGATCTGGAGTTCAGTGCCTTTTGATTAAACAAGCACAAACTTTTGCTGCTAGTTAGGATTTGTTATTTGTTCCTCGAAGGTTCGGGTGTAACACTTTCGTTCTCCACATGGACGTATGAGTCACTGTTTCTCCTGCTGGAGGCTAATGCAGTTGCAGTGTTCATGCTGGTTGGTTTATTCCTTATTATTTCAAAAGTGCTTTTGTCCAGTTACTACAGAACAC
Source organism: Silurus lanzhouensis (assembly GCA_039877035.1). Taxonomy (NCBI): domain Eukaryota; kingdom Metazoa; phylum Chordata; class Actinopteri; order Siluriformes; family Siluridae; genus Silurus; species Silurus lanzhouensis. Next base: position 3,491,132 of record JBCEWE010002367.1, read on the forward strand.
AATCCAGACTGAAGGTTTGGGTCTTTTGTTAAACATCAAGCGAATCTTCTGGAAACGTACTGTCTCATATTTCTGACAACCGGGTTTATTTAAAGGTGGCTAACGTTAGACGCTAGTAGGCCTGATGTTTAGCGGTGTATCAGCGCCCATTGATGGGTAAACATTTAACTGTGTTTTGAAGAAAAATTTTATCAAATTGTTTTAGGCAAATCACATCAGTACACAAGTATTCACATATGAACAGAATTGAACTGCTAAATATACATTGATTGTACCATGCAGTTAAATCTTTTTCTAGAAATGCAGCTGTTCTGGAGGGAAGGAGTGTTTACAGTGGTTATTTTCCACATGGTTAACCTAATAAGATCAGCTCGTCTCCGGCAAAGGCTTAGTTCCGAGTCGAGGGCTGTGTTGTCTGCATGCTTTGAGTGAAGGAGTTATTCCCATGCTGTCAAAATGTATCTTTCTGCTCATTTAGGCAACATATAATCATTGGCCCACCTGACAGAAGCTAGTTAATATTAAAGAACATTAAAAATGTCTGTCAGCAGTAGTTGGGGGGGAAAAAGATGATATAGGGGAATTTATAAGGGCCTTGAAAATGTTGTTTTCTGAGCTTTCTGACCCATTTCCAATGTTCTAGATTTTTTTGTGGATGTCTTTTTTTGTTTTGTTTTTGTGAATCTACGTTAGTAACTCATGCCAATCTTTTTAAAAGCTATTCGGGGAGGGAAAAAAAAATATATATACAGTGCCCTCCACAATTATTGGCACCCCTGTTTAAGATGTGGTCGTGGACTTCTAAAAATTCTCCTTTTTTTTTTAAAACAACATAGAACCCAAATGCAAAAAAAATGAAAAATCCAACCTTTCATTTAAGTACATAACTTTGGTGGTAAAAAAAATCACACATTTAGAAAAAAAAAAAAAAACTTGAAATCATGTGTGCCACAATTATTGGCACCCCTAACAATTCCTCTGAAAAATTTAATTATTTTTTTTTTATATATTTTTCTGTAGTTGCTAAGGTTGGTCAGGGTATCTAGGGACTTTTAATTAGTAATTCATGATTTCCTGTTTCCCTGGGGTATAAATATGACGTGACACAGAGGCCTAATTCTCTTACCCATTTGTCAACATGGCAAAGACAAGAGAACACACCATTCAAGTAAGGCAGATGTGTGTCGGCCTTCATAAGTCAGGCAATGGCTACAAGAAAATAGCCACTCGCCTTAACTTGCCGGTATCTACAGTCAGAGGAATCATTAAGAAGTTTAAAACAACTGGAACAGTGACAAACAAGGCTGGAAGAGGTCCCAAGTTTATCTTGCCACAACGCACAGTGAGGAGGATGGTAAGAGAAGTAAAAAAATTTCCCAAGCTCACCGTCACAGAATTGCATCAAAGAGTGGCATCTTGGGGTCACAGAGTCTCCAAAACAACCATCAGACGCTCTCTACATGCCAACAAGCTGTTTGGGAGGCATGCAAGGAAAAAGCCTTTTCTCACTAACACTCACAAACGTAAACGTCTGGAGTTTGCTAAGCGGTACTGGGACTTCAACTGGGATCGTGTGCTTTGGTCAGATGAGACTAAGATTGAGCTTTTTGGCAACAAACACTCTAAGTGGGTCTGGCGTAAAACAAAAGATGAGTATGCCGAAAAGCACCTCATGCCCACCGTGAAGTATGGTGGAGGATCTGTGATGCTGTGGGCCTGTTTCTCTTCCAAAGGCCCTGGGAACCTTGTTAGGGTGCATGGCATTATGAACGCTTTAAAGTACCAGGATATTTTAAATAAAAACCTGATGGCCTCTGCCAGAAAGCTGAAGATGGGTCGTCATTGGGTCTTTCAGCAGAATAATGATCCAAAACATGTGGCAAAATCTACACAAAAGTGGTTCAGCAGTCACAAACTCAAGGTCCTCCCATGGCCATCTCAGTCCCCAGACCTCAACCCAATCAAAAACCTGTGGGGCGAGCTAAAGGGAAGAGTGCATAAGAGAGGACCCAGGACACTGGATGATCTAGAAAGATTGTGCAAAGAAGAATGGTCAAAAATCCCTCTCTCTGTGTTCTCCAATCTTGTGAAATGTTATAGAAGGAGATTAAGTGCTGTCTTGTTGGCAAAAGGAGGTTGTACAAAGTATTAACATCAGGGGTGCCAATAATAGTGGCACACATGATTTCAAGTTTTTTTTTTTTTTCTAAATGTGTGATTTTTTTTTACCACCAAAGTAATGTACTTAAATGAAAGGTTGGATTTTTCTCTTTTTTTGCATTTGGGTTCTATGTTGTTTTAAAAAAAGGAGAATTTTTAGAAGTCCACGACCACATCTTAAACAGGGGTGCCAATAATTGTGGAGGGCACTGTATATAATATTAGGGATGCACCGAAATAAAAATTCTTGGCCGAAACCGGAAAAGGAGGAAAGCAAGGCCGAAAACCGAAACACCGAAAGAAATTATGCCAATTATTATTACCATTGCATTTATGGCTATGATTGTGTACTGACCTTACTAAAATCAAGGCATTTCAATTGCATAAATTAATATTAAAGTTTCAAAGAATTAATCAATTACAAATTATGAAAATATTTATTTATAGCACATTGCAACAATGCACAGGATAAAATAAATTAAAATTTTGTCTTAAATGTTTAACTTTAATGCACTCGTGTACAATAAATAATAATGTACAGGCCCTCTGGCCTGCTGAAAGGTTGTACAATTAAATATGTTCTTTCATAAAAACAAAGTGCGTTTAGAACAAGTGCAACTGTTTAAAGAAATAACAATACAACAGTATCACTGGGAAACTTCCTGCCTTTTCAACAACGTCCGCCACAGACGGAGTGCGCGTGCTTGGAGGGGTTTTGCTTTTCTGTGCGTTTGCGTTCCTCTGATATTCAGCATAGCGATCGGATGTTTGGATTTCAAATTAAACCCGACGTGGAGAAAGTTTTTGCAGACGAAATTTCGGCATTACATGTTTTGCAAATCGCTATCCGTGGGTCTTTCTCAGATATACTGAAACACGTCCACACCGCAGACATGTTGTTTTAGACATGCACATGCAGGCAGCGGTTTCTGTTTGCGTCATCACAACAAAATGTTTCGGCCGTGTTTTTTCGGTGATCAAAGTCTTTCGGCCGAAAACCGAAAATGCACTTTTGGGCCATTTTCGGTGGCCGAATATTCGGTGCATCCCTAATATATCCATCAATTATAAACACTGAAAGAGCGAGTTGGAAAAAAGTGCAGCATTCAGGGACAAGAGCTAACATGCATTTATTTTGCTTGTCTGTTTATTTGTATAGGTGTAACGCCTAATAAGCATAAAGACAGGAAATGCAAGTGTGTGACTTGGTCCTGAAAGGTAAAAGGTACTTTGTCCTGACTTGGTTCTTGCTATTGGCCTTCAGTGATACAGAAAGTGCTGTACAGCTTTAACTGTATTTGCAAACACTGTACAGACAAAAGTTTGTGGACACCGAACCGTAAGATCTCTTTGTACATTTTAAACATCCCATTCCACATCTAGTCCCTATTTGCTGTTAAACCAACCTCCACTCTTCTGGAAAGATGTTCCACTAGGTTTTGAAGTGTTTTTGGGGAGATTTGTGTTCGTTTAGATACAAGGGTGTTTGTAAAGTCAAATGCTGATGTAGAATGAAGAGACCTGGGGTGCAGTCAGCATTCCAGTTCATTCCAAAGGTGTTCATTAGGGTTGAGATCAGAGCTCTGTAGCAGGTCACCCACTCCAAACCATTTATACCATGTTTATAGCTCTGTCTTTGTGTGCGGGGGCACTGTAATGCAGGAACAGTTCTGGGCCTCCTAGTTTAAGTAAAGAAAAGTCAGGCCACCCAATACTTTTGTCCATATAGTGTATTCATTTCTATTTCCATAATACATTTTGTTTATGTGACTGATGCTTCTTCTCCAGGTTTGTAGTTGAGAAATGTGCTCTAGAATCCAGTGAGGACGTTTCGGTGGTTCTTGGATTTGACCTGTGACATTCCTGTCTGTACCACTACCCACATTTAAGTACTACATTCAGGACTTATTGCACCAGTGATTTTGTAAATGACTGGCCAGATCTAGCCTGAGAGAGTCCCAGATCTAATGTCACTGGTACCGCTGGAAAGGTGCTGATAAGGCCACTTGGCCTTCACTGACTGTGATCCTGTTGGGCAGTTTGAGTCTGGCAACCTTCCAGCTAATCTCATTTTCCTCTTTTTAAAATCTCAGCCACCTTTATTAAGCTCTCTCTCTCTCGCTGGTTGTTTTTTTTGTTTGTTTTTTTTTCTCCTCCCCATTTTACGTTCATATGAACATTGCCTTGAACCTCTGTCATTGTAAGGCTGTGTATGTCAGTGGAGGTCCTGGAGAATACCTGTCAATCTGTGAAATTACATTTTGAGTTCTTGTTTGTTTCTCTGGTAAGGAATTTATCCACGTTGTTTCCCACAAAGAAAAAAAAAGTTTGATGTGTCCTAAAATAATTTTAGTTCAGAGCACTAAAAAAGAAAACAAAAAAACCCCAACAAATTTTTAAAGTAAACATGCTGTGCCTTATGGCTGCCCACAATTTTTTTTTGGTGAATCATTTCGCTCTGTTCAAAAATGGTCTCTGGATATGAAGGATGCGGGTGGCAATCTAGTTTCTGTCACGGTTCTAGATAAATAGATTAATTCGCTTTTGTTCTCTCTTTGCCTCCAGAGTAGGGAGCGGCGTTCTAAGCTGCCTGATCACAACAACCAGGATGTGAGGAAAGCCTCAGAAGCCAGGGGACAGAATGCCCTGTCCGGGGGCTACTATGGCCGGGGGAATCACGACATGGAACGGCCTGTTGTCACTCGTCCCCTCAGGAAAGGGGGGAAGCGAAGAATGAAGCCCTCTATGATAGAAGAAGTCGGAGTGGTGCCGGGAGCTGGAGATGTTATTGCCCCGTACGATCCATCCAGCAGCCGTAACTTCACCGATACAAAAGGGCAGGACGGAGGGAAATTTCCACCAGGCGTTCAGGGAGAACCAGGGAGCGTTGATGGCGCTGCTCAGGTCCCGAGCAACGACTTTGTACCCAGCTGTGAGATTGTTGGGAAGGACGCTCTGTCGGCCCTGCACCGTGCCGGATCACGCCAGTGCCGGCAGGAAATCGCTAACATCGTGTGCAAACACCAGGCTGGAGAGCTGATGCCACAGTCTTTACCTCAGTACTGCACTCAGCATGGTAGTTGTGGCTTAGTAAGAATAATAATCATAGTCAAAAGTCACTTTAAAAGCCAAATTGTAGAGAGCAATAAAATTGCTTTTGAAATCTTGATCAATTAGTTTTTTAAGAAAAAAATTATAGACTGTTTTAAAATAGACAAGCAGGGGGTACAGCAGTAACATTGTCTTTGTTGTGGATCTCTGTTTTGTTTTGTCTCCTGTAGTTTTGTCCAGTGCTGGCCAGCAAGCTGACATTATAGACAACGACTTGTCCAAAGTGGAGAACCCAGTCAGGGTGGCGTTCGTGCTGATGGTTCACGGTCGAGCCGTGAGGCAGCTGAAACGGCTCCTCAAAGCCATTTATCACAAAGACCATTTCTACTACATTCATGTGGATAAGGTAAGGTCTCAGATTTTAGTCTTTATTTTAATTAATTAATTAATTTATTTATTTATTTATTTTTAGTTTCAGCATAATACAAATGGAGGTCTTTAGTTGCTGAGATCCTTTTGTATAAGTCAAGGCAATAAACTAGTGAATTAGATGTTCCGGACTGTTTATATGTCCCTGAGTGGCTATAAGGGGCTTTTAGAGCACTTTTTAGTTGAGAAGGTGGAGTCAGAGAAATTCAGCGGTTGTCATCTAGAGCAGTTGGTACCGGGCCGCATCGAAAAAATACATAACCTACATTATTTGTTTTTATTTATTATCTGATTCTGAACAATGTTTTATTTTGGAAAATTACCGGATTCTCTCCGCCACATCTGTCTATGACTCACTCTTGATGCATGTTAAGATGCTTCCCTCTGTCACATGTCTTACCTTCATCCGCTACCTTCTTAAAGGGGCTGCTCCGGCCGGTAACACATAATACATTACCGCTAAATTCAAACCCCCAAGCTAGCAAAGTAAACAAAAAGCAACACAGTGGATTTACGTTTATTATTATATTTAGAAAATACCAGTTTTTATGCCGATCGTATCATTTTATTTTGTTTCATTTATCCGACACACCTTAAAGGCCGGTCTGTGAAAATATTGTCTGACATTAAACCGGTCCGTGGCGCAAAAAAGGTTACATCCTGCACATCTGTTTCTCTAGATCAGCAGTCCCCCTGATCTAGAGAAACAGATTAGCTATAGGAGTTCTTGCCTCATTTTTAATTTATTTTTTTTGCATTTTGATATATACTTCTGTCTTGGTTTGAGGAAGCTCTAAAACAATCAATTCGAATAAAGTCTAAAACAAAAACTATTTTGTGAGAGCTATTTTGACTCTCATTTATGCCAATAATAATAATGAGCATATGTATTATTAACAAAATTAAAATAATTGCTAAATCTTCAGTCATTCTTAATGGTATAGGATGTGTTTTTGAAGTATTCTGCTTGTTTCTATGTATATATTCTATATTACACTATATGGCACCTGACTTTTTCAACCATGTGGTTCTTTCCCAAATCGTTTCCGCCGAGTTGGAGACAATTGTATAGGATGTCTTTGGATGCTGTAGCATAAAATGTCCCCAATATTAGAACTAGGAGATCCAAACCGGTTCCAGCATGACAAGCAAAGCAAACTCTATAAAGATATGGTTTACATGTATTGAAGTGGAAGATCTTAAATGGCCTGCTATAGAGCTCTGACCTCAACTTTACTGAACACCTTTGGGATGAATTGGAAGGATGACTGCACCCGAGTTCTCCTCCCAATGCATCACTACCTGACTTTACTAACGCGTTTGTTTGCTGAATGAGCACAAATCTCCACAACCACCCTCTTCTCAGAAGAGTAAACCTTTTGATAACAGCAAATGGGGACTAAATATAGAGTGGCATGTTCGAAAAGCACACGAATCTTCAGGTCAGATGTCGCAAACTTTTGTCTGTATAGTGTATGCAGGATATGATTCTTTTTTTTTCGCCAGATTTACTGGATTTTCATGGATACCTTCTTTCATATGTAAATGCTTTTATGAGTAAATCAAGCATAATTCAGTTTGTATCACACTCAGTAAATGAGGTCTACTGTTCCTACACTTTTAACAGTGTGATGACTCTATTTAAGAGCTGTATTTTATAGTGTAGATTTGGGTTTATTACTATAGAGTTTTAGCAATTCAGTTTTCAATCCAAGTACGTCTCCTTTTAGTCAGCCGTCTAAAAAGAGTAGAAAAGTAGTCACAGGTGTCCATTATGCAAACATGTCTGAGCCTTGTGTCTCCTGTAGCGCTCCAACTACCTGCATCGTGAAGTCCTGCACCTGGCTGATCTGTACCCGAATGTGAGGGCTACACCCTGGCGCATGGTCACTATCTGGGGCGGGGCCAGTCTGCTGAAAGCCTACCTGCACTGCATGCAGGACCTGATCTCTATGCTCGACTGGAAATGGGATTTCTTTATCAACCTGAGTGCCACAGATTTCCCTACTAGGTCAGTCACCAAGCACACACTGCACAATGGTTTTGAGGTTTAAATTTTTAAAAGGTATAATCTGGTTTTTTTTTCTTCACCCGAACAAATTTGTAATCCTCACTCCATCTATCCATAAAGATGGAATCTGTTGGAGAGGCTCAGAGATAAAACTTTGGTTTTCATCCAGTCAGTCAGGAAAAGAAAACGCTCGCCAAGGTCATGAATTAGCATCTTCTATCACCAGAAATCTTCCAAATGAATAATTTTTTTGATTTTTAACAACATTATCTTCCATTAGTAAACGTTTTTTTGTAACATTAACACATGTTTAATTTCTCAATTGAAGCAGGTACTATAATTTCTTTTTTCCAATACATTATAAACTAAAATGTTTCTATTCATACAAATATTCAGAGAATTTATGGCCATTGGAGAGCTCTCAGAAACTTGTACTTGTACTTCCACCTCAGAGGTTGGCAGCTTTATAAGCAGATTTTTCCCAATCAGAAAATAGTTTTTCTCACATACAGAACAAATGTAGTGAAGCAGATGTTTGTAAGATGTGCAGAAAGTTGCAGCCTCCCCCCATTTAACCCAGTTTATAAAAAAACCCCCAGAGAACTTTCAACTCATCCACTTGGGTTAGTTTACACATCTAGCATTTTCAGAGTCTTCAATTAATCAACATGACTTCTCAGTGTAAAGTCCACCTTCCCTACATTCAAATCCAATGTGATATACACAGTCTTTGGTTAAATCTTTAACACAGGTAATACCAAAGATTGCTTCAAGAAGGTAATCATCAACATTGGAGTTATCGTGAGCTTTTTGTTAAGCTGCCTGCTAGTGTCTGATTTGTGATTTTACTTTATATAATGAGCTGAAATGTTTAAAGCTAAATTGTTTTCTTTTGTGACCAAACATTCCCTTAATATTTTGTATACAATCTAAAAATATCCCAAAAAAAGCATCTTATATCTCATAGGTGAGGTCTGTATGAATGACCTGCGCAGGGTTTTTGTAACTCCACATCCATGAGGAACACTTCCTGAAACTGTAACGGTCTGATGATTTACTTTGACCAACCAGATGTACAGATACTACAGACTTTTCATTCAAAATAATTCTCCTTTAAATAAATCAATAAATAAAAAGCTATAAATAAAAGCTGTTAATTTATCCAAACATTCAACTAATATACTTTGGAATGCCTTTTTTACAACTTCGGAGGTTCAAAGGTCGGAGATTTCTTTCTGACCGCGTAATCCGGTTCACTCAGAGCAGTTCAATAGGATTTATTTGCGGTTAACTGGGCAGGCCGCTCCATGATGGGTAGCACTCCAGTCAACTGCTGCCAGAGTTTAGATGCATGCTTTTTGGTCATTGTTTTGTTGTATGGTGAAGTCGGTTCCAATTAGCTGCAGTCTAGACAGTAGTGCATTGCACCGAAGTACAAAGTGCATTGCACCATTGTTACAAAGTCTGAATTTGTATCCTTCAACATGATTGCACTTTTTTATTTTGTGGCACAGTAACTGTAATGTACTAATGTTTATAGTGAGATTTTCATCTCCATTGTTTCTTGGAAGAGGTTTAGAGTGAATTAAAGAGATTTCGATGAGCATTTTATATGATGTCTTGCTATATTGTATATAATATAGTAGGACTTAAAATAGTGTAGAAGTCCTTACTGTCTCCTGGGAAATTGAGTGGACATTATCTGTGGACAGGTGAGACATATTTCTGAACAGGAAGCACAGGGGCGGTTTATGGCTGAAGCTCTTGGCTCTGAGACGCATTGGTGTGAAAGCTCTCTTTGTGCTGTTGTGCAGTGAAGCTGGCAGATTTCTCCCCATTTCTTTCAGTTACGGTTCCCCCCCGAACACCCACCCCCCCTACGAGAAACATCAGAAGCTTTCCGGAGCATGGCTTAATCCCTGCAGTTGAATGGTGTTTAAAAAAAAATTGACATTTCTAGCTCGATTCAGAGAGAGAACGATGACCACCAAATCTAGTCAGCAAAAGTTTTAGTTAGTGAAAGTCATTGTGTTAAACTATACCACCTTCTAGTCAGCTCTCTTACATTCCATTTCTTTTTATATTCCCATATTTCTCTGAAACAGGACCAACGATGAGCTGGTGGCTTTCCTCTCACAGAACCGTGACAAGAACTTCCTGAAGTCTCATGGCAGAGAGAATGCCAGGTAGCTGCTGTTTATTTATTTGTATTTATTTCCTTCCTACTGAATTTACTGAAATGCAGATTCGTTATAAACCTGCATTCTGTTAGAAGATAGAATTGCTTTCTTTGTTGCATCTTCTTGCTCATGCAACATCTGGAAGAGGCACATTTTTGCATGCATGAGCACACAGATGCCCACAATTGGCAAGTGTCACTGTAATTGTTGGGGAGAGAGAAAGACGCACCTCCCTCCTTGACAGCATTGCCATTTTGCTGTTTTGGCTCACAAATGCAAATCAAGGTTAGACTTGCAATAATACAACAAACAGCCTTTTTATTATTTTAGCATTAGGAACGTTTAAGCTGATTGCCTTCGATATGGCTACAATTTATTCTTTATTTACTTGATCTAATCAGTACACCTAAATAATTCTTATAAAAAAAAAATAATAATAATAATAATATATATTTATATATGTATATGTACATACAGTGAGGAAAATAAGTATTTGAACACCCTGCTATTTTGCAAGTTCTCCCACTTAGAAATCATGGAGGGGTCTGAAATTGTCATCGTAGGTGCATGTCCACTGTGAGAGACATAATCTAAAAACAAAATCCACAAATCACAATATATGATTTTTAAACTATTTATTTGTATGATACAGCTGCAAATAAGTATTTGAACACCTGTCTATCAGCTGGAATTCTGACCCTCAAAGACCTGTTAGTCTGCCTTTAAAATGTCCACCTCCACTACATTTATTATCCTAAATTACATGCACCTGTTTGAGGTCATTAGCTGCATAAAGACACCTGTCCACCCCATACAATCAGTAAAAATCCAACTACTAACATGGCCAAGACCAAAGAGCTGTCCAAAGACACTAGAGACAAAATTGTACACCTCCACAAGGCTGGAAAGGGCTACGGGGAAATTGCCAAGCAGCTTGGTGAAAAAAGGTCCACTGTTGGAGCAATCATTAGAAAATGGAAGAAGCTAAACATGACTGTCAATCTCCCTCGGACTGGGGCTCCATGCAAGATCTCACCTCGTGGGGTCTCAATGGTCCTAAAGGAAGGTGAGAAATCAGCCCAGAACTACACGGGAGGAGCTGGTCAATGACCTGAAAAGAGCTGGGACCACCGTTTCCAAGGTTACTGTTGGTAATACACTAAGACGTCATGGTTTGAAATCATGCATGGCATGGAAGGTTCCCCTGCTTAAACCAGCACATGTCCAGGCACGTCTTAAGTTTGCCAGTGACCATTTGGATGATCCAGAGGAGTCATGGGAGAAAGTCATGTGGTCAGATGAGACCAAAATAGAACTTTTGGGTCATAATTCCACTAAACGTGTTTGGAGGAAGAAGAATGATGAGTACCATCCCAAGAACACCATCCCTACTGTGAAGCATGGGGGTGGTAGCATCATGCTTTGGGGGTGTTTTTCTGCACATGGGACAGGGCGACTGCACTGTATTAAGGAGAGGATGACCGGGGCCATGTATTGCGAGATTTTGGGGAACGACCCCCTTCCCTCAGCATTGAAGATGGGTCGAGGCTGGGTCTTCCGACATGACAATGACCCGAAGCACACAGCCAGGATAACCAAGGAGTGGCTCTGTAAGAAGCATATCAAGGTTCTGGCGTGGCCTAGCCAGTTACCAGACCTAAACCCAATAGAGAATCTTTGGAGGGAGCTCAAACTCCGTGTTTCTCAGCGACAGGCCAAAAACCTGACTGATCTATGAAAGATCTGTGTGGAGGAGTGGGCCAAAATCCCTCCTGCAGTGTGTGCAAACCTGGTGAAAAACTACAGGAAACATTTGACCTCTGTAATTGCAAACAAAGGCTATTGTACCAAATATTAACATTGACTTTCTCAGGTGTTCAAATACTTATTTGCAGCTGTATCATACAAATAAATAGTTAAAAAATCATACATTGTGATTTCTCTCACAGTGGACATGCACCTACGATGACAATTTCAGACCCCTCCATGATTTCTAAGTGGGAAAACTTGCAAAATAGCAGGGTGTTCAAATACTTATTTTCCTCACTGTATATATATACACACACACACACTATTCTGGACAGTGTTTTTTAATTAAATAAATTTCATTAAATTAAATGTTATATTTTTTTATTATTTTTTTCACATTACTGTCCAGTGAATTTCAGTAATAGCTTTATATAATTATATATTTAAATTCATACATGTTATTTGCATCCTCTCTGTGCAATATAAAGGAAGGATATGCAAGGGCATTCAGTTGTGCCGTAAAACTGCAACAGACTTGCATCACAGCGATAGCATATACCATCAGAAAATAAAAAAATATTTCATGATGGCCAAATACTGTTTTTAAACATCTGTATTTTATGACCTAATCTGTGCTTATGATATTCTCAATAACCATAGTCAAGAATCAGCATTTCTGAAAAAATTCTCCTGTCAGAAAAACAGGAATTAAAAAACCACCAAAGGAGAACCAATGTACTTGAAATTGAAAGGAAAGGAGTCTCTAAGGGAAGTTGATGGTCCAATGGTCTGTAGGGATTTCTTTTAGAAATGTTTTAATTGTCATGTGATATTAAAGTGTTAGTGTGGGTCTGATAGTGTGTTAACACCAGAAAACCTCTCATACTGCGTAAATAATCTAATTACCTTTTTCTCTATTGTTCCACTTTTCTCTACAATATTGAGAGTCTTTTGCTTAAAAAATAAAAAAGCCAGCTATGGTCACTTAAATAATTACTGTATTTTCCGGACTATAAGCCGCTACTTTTTTCCCACTCTTTGAACCCCGCGGCTTAAACAATGAAGCGGCTAATTTTTTGGATTTTTCCGGGTTTTTCCCTGTTTTTACCAGCTTCATGCCAAAAAAAACTGAGCCCCATAACATTAGACCAATGAAATTGCAGAACGGGTTCAGGTGAACCAATAAAATTCTTTATATTAAATCAGATGCGCTCCCACTGAATCGGGCCGCACCACATCATAAATATGGATGAGGTTCCTCTGACGTTTGACCTGCTGCTCACTCGGACTGTCTACAGGAAATGCGAAGCATTCGTCACGCTGAAAACAACCGGGCATGAAAAAACGCACTTCACCTGTGTTCTGAGCTGCACGGCATCGGGAGAAAAGCTTCCACTGATGGTTATTTTTAAACACACAACAATGCCAAAAGAAAAACTTGTTGTGAAAGGAAGGAGGAAGACAGTGAACAATGACTTTCTTGGTAGGCTACTGTTTAGATACAAGTCGTGTAACAGGCACTGTCTTTCATTAAAGCCTGTGTAAAGTTCATTAGTATTAATGTAGGCATTATAGACAGGTGCGGCGTATTTATGTTCAAAATAAAAATCGTTGTTAAATTCAGTGGGTGCGGCTTATATTTGGGTGCGCTTAATATTCCGTAAATTACGGTACTCTTTATATCTGCGGTAAGCAGAAAAGCATCTCTAAATGCACATCAAACACTGAGGCAGAGCTACAACAGCAGAAGAGCACACCAGCTTTCTTTGAGGAATTTGAGACTACATTGGGGACTGACTCAATAAAACCTCATTGTTAAAGATTAGAAAGCATCATGGTCTGCTTGCTTCTGTGCACTGCTGCCATGTGATTGAGTGAATGGGTGTATAACAGTTGTATTGTTTTAGAATTCCTGTTGCCTTATTTTAACCAGTTGTTGAGTTCAATAACAGTTTTTTAACTTCTGTTATTTATTGCGAGTTCGAAGTTCTTATCTCAGAACACAGAAATATGTTCAGGTAAAGCACCCAGATAACAGCGAACGGATCCATCAGTCTTTGTTTGGAATTATTATTCTGGTTATGGTTTTGATGAAGCCTTATCATCATATTCATCACCTCTGCTCTTAACCAGGTTCATTAAGAAACAAGGTTTGGACAGACTCTTCCATGAGTGTGATAACCACATGTGGCGGCTGGGTGAGCGCACCATCCCCGGGGGCCTGGACGTGTCCGGCGGCTCTGACTGGTTTTCACTCACGCGCCGCTTTGTGGAGTACGTAGTCAGCACTAAGGATGAGCTGGTGACCGGACTGAAGCAGTTCTACACCTATGCCCTGCTCCCTGCTGAGGTGCTTTATTCCATCAGCCACTTTTAGCTAGTTAAAAAAAAATGAACTCTGGTTTTGGTTTAAATGTACTGTCTGTAAAACTAGTTGAGGAATGCAGTGCAACGTTTTTCATTTTAGTTTGGATTTTACATGCAGTGGTTAGACTTTCTTTTTTTGTTGTTGTTGTTAAAGTAGTACGTCATTCCTGTTGCACCACAGCTATTTTTGTACAAGCTGCAGCAGCATGGCTTTTCAGTATAGTCTTTAAATGCTTCAGTATTCATTGTTCAGTAATTCAATAAGGTGCAGCTTCAAGGTGTAGCATTTACATGCAGTAATGTGACAGCCAGCAATAGATTAAACCTCATTTTCGGTTGGTTTTAAAGAAAGAGAAATCTGATTCGACACAGATTCGATAAGTTGCCTCGTGTGCTTATATTTAGAAAATATGTATTCATCCTTATAGCATATTATGCGATCCATGTTTTTAGTTCTCTAATGTCTGGATTTTTATTTTAAAGGATAGATGCAGGGGGAAACTCCCCAAAACTAACTTACCGCTTCGGTTTTTCCAGTCTTTCTTTCACACAGTTCTGGGCAACAGCCACATGTGTGACACGCTAGTGGACAACAACCTGCGAGTTACTAACTGGAATCGCAAGCTGGGCTGCAAGTGCCAGTACAAGCACATAGTGGACTGGTGCGGATGCTCTCCCAATGACTTCAAACCTGCTGATCTCATCCGAATTCAGGTCAATGCACTGAAAAGTACCAAAGTTGCTTCTTTGCTGCTTTTTGAATGAATAAAACGAATACAAAAATGTGGTAGTATGACAGGTAAAATAACATGCTGCTGTTAAAAATTTAAATATCAAATATTGTGCTTATAAGCAATAATATAATTAAAAAAAAGCTGACCTGTAAAAAAAAAAAAAAAAAAAAAAAAAAAAAAAAGATAAAGCTTTCGAAAAATTTTCACAGTTGGACTAATAAACTGTTGGCTGGAAAGTGCTCCTGAGCTGCTCTAGCGAAATGTTTAGTAGAGCGACGTTAGCAAGAATTAGGTCCCGTCCATCGTCCTTTAGTCCATTAGCATCTCCAGTGAGTGGACGTTTAGTCTCGCCATATTCTTTCATCTTGACGGCACTCTAGCTGAATTATGTCATGTACATGCACTTCACATCTCTTCTCCAGATAGAAACAGTTGGTGCTGGTGATTACTTTTTTTTTTTTTTTAAGTTCTTTCGTCTAACGGACATTTAGCTGGACGTGATAATCGTTACACCAGCCAGCAAATCTCTCCATCACACTCTAGTACTCCTATTTCCTCCCTCCACTCAAGCCTCCTATAATCACCATGTGTCTTTCTCACAGCATGCACTATTGATGATGTGACAGTTTTACTGGCAGCAAGCGACCCAAAGGAAACCAGGCGTGCCAATAATTTTATCTTTTTTTTTTTAAATCGAATGTCTGCAAACTTTGTCGGCTGAAGTTAAACCGAAACAAAATAGTTGTGCCTATTTATTTTTGTGGTTAAGTTCTGTTATGTTATTCCTTGTGGTGAAAGCATTTACATGTATAGCATTTAGCAGATGTCCTTATCGAGAGCAATGCAGAAAGTGTAAATGGTGAGCCATTTGAAGTTTAATGTGTAAGTGTGCAAAATGTAAATGTCATTTGAGGAAAGGTGGAAACCGATGATCAATATTAAAAGTACTGTCTTTGCACTTCAATCACAATGATTCTAAAGCGATCGCGATCTTCAATCACACCATCGCATTTAACAAAAAAGTGCATAACAAGCAGAATTTGAAGTGCAAGTATGAGTTTGGGTATGCATAACTGTTTCTTAGCTATGCATATTATTTAATAGGGTTGAGTTGCAAATGTAAAAATGTGATGTGATTCGTGTTGTGGGAATCAGCATTCTATTATTTATGCAACTAATGCAAAAGTCCCAGAGATTCCAGAATGCAAAAACAACAGAGTCCAAATACATAGAGGAGCATACACTGGACTCTAATAGTTCCGAATCACGGCAATAAAACAGGCATTATACAATATATGGTTAGACATCCACATTCCAAATGTAAAAAAAAAACAGATCCTCCTCAGTGACTTTCAGATGATTTTTGAATTTGAGTTATTTTTAAGACATGGTGGAGCTGTAGTACATTTTGTTTGCAATATGAAATGTTTTTGATGATCAGTGATTAATTACCAGGGACGTGCATTTTAATCATTTTAATCATTCTCAGAATACTTGAATCAAGTATTCTGAGAATCCGAATTGAACTTTGAAGTCAGAATCATGAATTGAATTGCTTAACTCCTGTTATGTTTATCTCCTCAGATTCCATTTATACTGAGATGTTGTTAATCCTTCTCTGTTATTTCCCCCCAACAGCAGCTGACACGGCCCACATTCTTCGCCCGAAAGTTCGAATCCACTGTCAATCAGGAGGCCATTTATATTCTTGATACCCACCTGTACGGGCAATACCCACCAGGCACTGTGGCGCTCAAGGCCTACTGGGAAAGTCTGTTTGAGCGGGAGGATGGAGTGGGGACTCTCACCGATGTGGCACTTACAGCCTACATGTCCTTCTTCAGACTTGGTCTCTCTAGTCAGAAAACCATGCATGAGGCTTGCAGGTAAATCTCCAGACAGTGACCTTTTTGCTATTTCATTGTCATTTTTGTATTACTTCTTGGCAGAGGTGGCAAAGTTTTTATGTTTTAAATTACTCTGGTAAAAGTTAAAGTACTGACTACACTTTTTCAGTCAAGTTAAAGTAAAGAAGTTTGGGCTCTGATGTGTACTTAAGTAAAAATTAGCCATTACCACTACCTGTTTTAGTGTCGCGCTGGTAACTGGACCTCACATCATATTAATATTTGGGCTGTCAATCAATTAAAATATCGAGTCGCACGATTGCCGTGAGTTAACTCACAGCTAATCACAACTTAATCACACATTTTCATCTGTTCTGAATGTACCTTATACTTAAAGTATTAGTTTAAGTTTTTAATACTCTAATCAACATAAGCATGGACAAATATGGATGCTTTATGCAAATGTATGTTTATTATCAGTGAAATTATGCTCAACATAGAGCATAAAGACAATATTCTTGTAAAGGTTTTAAAGTAATGATGGTGTTTTAAATTACGTAAATCATCAGGACACCAAACAGAACCTTTGCTATGTTTCCACACGGACGGTTATTGAGGTGATACCGGAAACTGTACCTTTTTATAACATTCACACGGATTACATAATCAGATAATATTTGTTTTCGATGTAAATTTATTTAAAGCTAAATACATTTCAAGCTTTCTATGCATATGTATTATGTCTGTGAGGCAAATATTTTCTGAGATTCAGGTTGTTTTATTTTTGTTTGTGAAGAGAGATGACGGTAGAGCGTTTTGTTGTTATTATGAGTGTTTACAAATAAAAGTAGATCCTTAACAGATCGGAATGGTGTATTTCTCTTATGTGTACGATTAAAAAAGTCAGAGTAATTTAAGTTTATTATGCCGTTATGAGGAAAAAATGCCACAAAACGCACCGGCACGTTTGTCGACACAATTAACGTTTGTTAACTGTGTGCATTATGGCTGATCAGACTTAGCACATCAATAAAAAACAAATGTTGCTGAATAAAATTTAATTTTCGGTGGTGTTTAATATTATTATTTTTATATATCCGAGTAAATAAAGGACATCGTGAATAAACATATGTTGCGTTGAAGGCTTTCATTTCGCCTCTTTTATATTTATATATAATTTTTATAAAAATGTTCAAACAGAATACTTGTTGCCTTCTGCCTTGCTTGTTGTTAACTTCGTAAACTAGCCTGCGTGTTGCGTGATAGCCAGGAAATGATACGCCAGTGGTAGATTAAAAAATCTGCGCAATGATAGAAAAATCGGTTGGCGGGCACGCAGTGAGAAGAAAAATATTGACGTTGCACCAAATAGATTCAAACTAAAGTAACAAGCCTGGTTTGAAAATGTAAGAAGAATAAAGTACAGATATTTGTGTGAAAAATGTACTAAGTGAAAGTAAAACGTTGTACAGTAACGAAGTTTTTACATCCCAACTCTGGCCTTGTAGGCAGGTTTCTAAAGAACTGACAGGTTGATATAAAAGTCAGACAAGCGGTTCAAAGCAAGGCCATTCTGGCACCCGGTTTCAGAAGTAACTATGTCGACAGTTTTTGTCTAAAACTTGAAATCTTATTGAATCTATGTAGAACAAATTCTAGGTAATACTGATGTATGAGACTTAGCATGTACTGGCATTGGTGCCACCTGAGGCATTTATAACACTGAGCCTTAGCAAAACATCATGCATTTCACTGCTAATATATATTTTTTTGGTTTTGATTTGTATTTATCATGTTTTTGTTATTTTTCGTTTATAAACGGGGATAACTGTATAAGTATTTGCTAATAAAATCTTAATGCCAGTGTTTCCTTGTAGTTGAGTCTGTAACGTCAGTATGAGTCAGAGAATGCAATATTGAAGCCTCCGGCCTCTGACCAAGACATACTGCATTCTCTGACGCATCATGGGTTGCTACTGCTGACTCAATGACAACATTATTTTGCATGTTGCAAAGTCTGTGGTGTGGTTCAGTGGGCTGAACTTGCACATCTCCTACAGTGGCGAAGTGGTTGCAGCTTTTTGAAATCAGCCTTATTTATTGATTTGACATTCATTTCTATTCCCAAGATGACCTAGTAGGCTCCTTTTTTTTTTTTTCTTTTCCCAAAGGTTTGTGCCTGTTGCCTACCCTATATCTGTCCATCTCTATTTCTACGACGACCGTTTCCAGGGCTACCTGGTGCGCCAGGAGGTGAAGAGCATGGCACCTGGGAAGAATGAAATGCTGGAGGTTTGGGTTGTTCCTCAGGCCACTCTTCAGTTAGAGAGCAACCTGAACGAGTTTGAGAGGTTGAAGAACCTTGAGGTGAGAGCAAGCCAGTGATTCTTCATGCATGGGAGTAAACA
Organism: Silurus lanzhouensis; assembly: GCA_039877035.1. Classification (NCBI taxonomy): domain Eukaryota; kingdom Metazoa; phylum Chordata; class Actinopteri; order Siluriformes; family Siluridae; genus Silurus; species Silurus lanzhouensis. Next base: position 3,510,068 of record JBCEWE010002367.1, read on the forward strand.
AACTTTTATAGCACTTTTTTATTTTATTTTTATAATATTGTGCTATGGTTACTTTTCCAAATGCTGAACTATCAGTCACTTAGCAGTACCCTTGATATCAACGTATTCCGATCCTTAGACATTCCTGTACAAAAAGAACAGCTCAGTAAACTAAAGATTTTGCCACAATAACAATTGGACATTGATTCAATCCATTTTATATGTAGTGTTTGCTATACGAGCCCATGTGAAATGATGACATTGGCATTTAGTAATGTTATTATAGAAACTTTTGGGCAATCAGATTTGGGGAATTCTACAGCGCTGTGGTTGAAGGAAAAAAAAAATTATATAATTTTTTTTTTTTTTTTTTTTTTTTTTTTTTTTTATTATTATTCGATCCAAGTTCAGAGCCAAAGATATGAGGTACATTTGTATTCCCACTGCACATGTACAGACCAGAAACATCTGTGGGTGTCAACTACAAAGCCAGTCTGACTTAAATTGGCACATAAACATTGTTACTGCGGTATTTTCTAAATATCGTTACTGCGCCTGATTTGCATTTGGTGGTCAGCTGTTTGACATAATTTTCTGAGAAACAGGCTGCCCTGTTTAGAACACTGCAGTTTCTAAATGTTATCTTGGAAAGGTAGGATCGAATTAGATCCTGCTCCAGAACCAGAGCAATCCCATAATTTTGTTTGCTGAATGGGAAAGTTTCCATGACTTGACAAATCTTCCTATTGTGCATGACCTGAAAGAAAAAATAAACCTTTGCTAACGCTGTCCAAAAGAGAACTAGTGCAAATGCTTCTGTTCGTCATTCATTTTCAATGTAAAACAAATGTTTTCCACAGTGTGCGTGAAAAGAAGAGAAATCTTTACACGAGTTTCAGAATTCCATAGTATTTGGTGATTGAAAGCTGGGTAAAAATCTGATGAGCAATGTTAGGTCCTCATGTCATCTGACGACATGCTTTAATGGAGTACATAATACGAATAATACGAATACGTACCGAGCCATTACATTTAAATGTTCAATAAAACATGCTATTCCTATTTAGGATTTTTTTTTGCAGGTGGAAAAATTAAGTCCGCTGTGTATCTTGTGTTCTCTCAGGTGGGAACAGAGTGGGACCCCAAGGAGAGAATCTTCCGGAACTTTGGTGGAGTGATGGGCCCATTGGACGAGCCCGTAGCGGTGCAGAAATGGGCACGTGGCCCCAACCTCACAGCCACCATAGTGTGGATCGATCCGGCTCAGGTGGTAGCGGCATCTTATGACATCAGCGTGGATGTAGAGGCGGAGTTTACACAGTACAAGCCACCTCTTCAGCGTCCTCTAAGGCCCGGAGTGTGGACGGTCCGTGTGCTGAGGCTGTGGGAGCGTGTGGCAGAAGCTCGCTTTCTGGTCATACCTCTAGTTTTTAAAGGAAAGGAGCCATTTCATAAAGGTGAGAGCTGATCGTATTACTTATCAAGTTAGTCATGTAACTTACATACCAGTATATATTTCCATTTGGTGTGCCACAATTCTAGCCCACATTGTCTTTCGTGATGGCAGCACTCACACCCAACAAGAACACTGTTGACACTGTTGGGCCCCTTCATAAAATGTCAATAAAAATTTGCCATATAGTGCATGTATGGTGGTCTGGGAAATCAGCTTTTTTAACTCCAATGATGTTTCGAGGCAATAATGCAGATCAACATAACCTAGATCTGAACATCTGCCTTAATGTGGCGTAAAACTGATTTTTCTTTCATGACTATGTGGAACCTAAGGCCTTATCTCCTCAAACAGCATCTTCTGCATGTGGATATACGTATTTGATAAGCAGGAATGAATGTATGTTGATTGATCTAAAGATAATATTAGTAAACTGTGCTGTTTAAGTGGTTTGGAAGTGGTACTGCTGTTTACATCAGCCATAACAATCCAGCATCACTTGCTGATCTCGGGGTTGAGAAAACCGTCTAGGTTTTGAGTAGTTCTGAGTTGGAGAGGATTTTTTTTTTCTTCTACTACTACTTTTTCTATCTTGTCGAAAATGCCGAGTTTCTACCTTCAGTTAAATGCAGCATAATACGCATGTCACCTCAGCTGTGCTTCTGACACTGAACGATGACAAACTGACAATAAAGGCAAGATACAGCAAAATCAGCCACTATATGAATTTAAAATGAGTTGTGAAAAGAATTGTTTGCTACAGAAAATCCATACCGGTTAAAGCAAATGGCCAAATGTGTTGCCAAAAGACAAGACAAATGCAGTTTTAATGCTATTGAAATTCCGCCGTCCTGAACCCACACAACACTCGGTGCGGCAGTGCAAAAACAGCAAAAGCTAGCCATCTGGGCCTTTTTTCGCCTTCTTGACCTGATCAAGTGCTCGCCGTTTGCTCAATTCCAAAGCAAATTGCAACGCAAACCCGAGCTGGACTTGGGCTCGTATCGCATTCATCGTTGCTTTGATATTACTAACAAGGATTATCTGAAACGTTTTGTTTTGTTGTGTGTGCTGCAAATGGACAGTTACAAGTGTGTTGTCAAGGAAGGCAGATCTGATCAGAGCACAAAATCAGATTTGTGTAACGAAGCCGTTATGCGAACGTAGCCTAATATACTTTGACATCTCCACTTTAAGACAAGATGGCGTGGCTAATTTTAGACTTTAGGCTACTTTGAAACCTTGACTGCCTGCCCACAAAGATGTTGGCTACGTTTACCAAGCAGCCACTTCAGGCACAAAGAGTTCTAAAATCTTGCTGGCTCTGTGCGCTGTTCTCTGCCAGTCAATGTCTAATTAGTCCCAGTTGTTGAACAGATATACGCCATAATAAGTTTAGATTGTAATCATGTATAAACAAAGACGGAGGCTTGAGGGTTGTGTGAGAGACATAATGATGATGCAAATGATTTATTTATTTCCCATTGTTAAAATGGAATTCTTTCCAATTTTTGTTGTTTTTTTAGCAAGTAGATTGCAGTGAAAGTGAATTCCCCATTTATATTATTATTAATAAATTATTATTTCCCCATTAAATTTTTGGCCTAAATCCTATCCTTTAAATAGATTTTGCTTGTGTTTGAAATGCATTGGAGTTTTCAGATTCATTGTAGCTTAGTGTTTCTTTGGTCACCGCATACACCGATCAGGCAAAGCATTACGACCTTATAACATTATGACTGATTATCTCGTCATCATTGCACCTGATAGAGGGTGGGATATATTAGACAGCAAGTAAAAAACATTTTTCCTTAAAGTTGACGTGTTTAAAAACGGGAGAAACGGGCAATTTGTGAAGGCTAAACTGCAGCTCTTGTGAGCTGTTCCTGGTCTGCAGTGGTCATTATCTATCAAAAGTGCCCCAATGAAGCGACAGTGGTGAACCAGCGACAGAGTCGTGTGCATCCAAAGGCTCAATTGATGCACGTGGGGATCGAAGGCTGACCCGTGTGCTTCGATCCAACAGACGAGCTCCTGTAGCTCACATTGCTGAAGAAGTTAATGCTCAGAACTGTTTTAGCACCTAAAGGGGACCAACACAATATTAGGCAGGTGGTCATAATGTTATGCCTAATCGGTGTATAAACTGATAGCTGTTTTATGTAATTTCAAGATGTGTTTCTTTTTATTTGTGTGCTTTAATTTAGTTTCTCCACCCCCCAACTTCAAATGACCTCCTGTTCTGTCTGTTTCAGAAGAGCACAGCTGGTTGCACGCAGGTCCTGCAGGCAACTTTTACCTGGAGCAGGGCTTCCAGCAACTTGCTCAGGTTCTGAAGCTGCCTCCCATGGAGCCTGCTCTGGAGGAGTCTAAGAAGAAGGCCTCTCTAGTGGGCAAGGCTCTGGAGGGTTGGGTGGACAGCTTAGTGGGTGCCTTCTGGGTAACTGGAGACATGTGTTCCACTCAGAGCTCCCTTTGTCCCAGCGTACAGCCCTGCGCCAAGACTAGCTGGAGCTCTTTGTCCTCAGATCCCAAATCCGAACTCGGTGCGGTCAAAAGCAACGGCCGCATCAGGTAGCCCGTAACATTTGAAGCGAACAAGGATGAGAACACTAAAATGAACTCCAGGGTACAGGATAAGGAGCTCCTGGGAACGATGTTTACGGGATATGGGTCTCTCGGATCATCCCACTGTTTTCTGCTCGAGGCACCTTGTGTTGAGGATTGGTGTCAGGGACAATCTAAGAAAAGAACATATTGACATTTGCACATGAGAACATTTTCTAATTTAGTTCATAACGTTACAAGTTTGTGTTTTGGTGGGGTTGTGTCCGTATGCAGTCTTGATTTGACGAGATAGATGATGCAAAACCCTTAACCTCAACATTTTTTTTTTTACTTTGTATTTTGAGAACAAATCAAAAAAGTGCACATTTTCTTCTGCGTATACAGTAATGGTAGCGAATTGTTGTTATATATATTTTTTAATTTAAGCTTTACAACCTGTTGAAAGGTCAGTGATTTGAGTCCTGCAGCCCAGTGGCTGTCACGTGAGTTGTGAAAAGCGAAGCCAGGGGGGCCGTTAAGGTTTTATTTTGTGTTGGAAATCGCAGCCCACTAATATGGCGGAGTGTGTGATAGGTTTTACTCCCTTCTCAAGAACTACTAAAACAAATAGGCCTGTAGAATAATGTTAGCGAAAACCTAACGTGTCATGCTGGTGGCAAAGAAGATAAATGCTTAATCATTTCACTTAATACCACACAAATGATTTAGAATTGTCTGTGTTCTGTGAAATATATTTTACATTTAAAGGGGTCTCTGGCTGCAAAAAAGGTTTTAGCCTGTATTATTTAAATTTTATTTCATGTTTCGGATATCTAAACTTCAGAAACCGATTGATTAAGTGCACTTTACTGTAAGAGAAACGTCTGAATGACAGATGATGATGTGGAGCTTCTGAAGTCAAAAGATCTGTGGCTCCATTTAAGGATCTTTTCAAGTGCTGCTTATTGTGTCACACTTTTATCGAATCGTATAGAGATGAACGAAACGGACACGCGCCACCAAATATCCGTCCACACGAAGAAAAGGAAAAACTGTTGCTTGTGTGTGTGTGTGTGTTTGGTAATGCTGTAACTGACTTCTGTGTGTGTTTGGAATGGCTTCTTTTGAAATGATGCCATATAGATGTTTACCACTGCATTTCTTTTTTTAATTTTTTATACACAAGCACATAGGTGGTATCACTAGCAGCTGAATGAGTTGATCTTTCCAATGATCATTGTCTTGCCCTCCAGATGTAAATGCCATGAATGCCAGATCTGCCACTAATGCATAACCTTCAGCCATTTCCTCTTTAATTCCTAAAGGTCAAACTGTCCTAGACATGGACGATCACACGGGCACTTTAGCACTTGCCCTGTTCGTTGCGGAATTCTAATAGAAAGCTCCTGAGTAATGCAATTTATTACCGTTTCTTATTATTTTGTGCATACAGGTTTTTTGCAAGCCTCCTACTGCAATGCAGTAGATCCTCATAGTGGGTGGCTGAACATAGTGTCAATGAAGTATGGCATTATTTCTTGTCACAGTGTGTCATATGATATATTTTTGCACAAGCTTTTCATTTCTGAATCCAGTGGTGGACAAATCCTTCTCAAAGCTCTAATGTGACGACCAGTTATATGTTTTAATTGGCTGGAGCCTTGATTGTCAAGGCTAAAACTCGGTAGCTGGCATGATAAAAAATTTTTGCCCGTGGTCAACAAATCATTGGTCGACGTTTGGCTACAAGATGTGAGTGTAGCAAGTAGTGGAATTCGAGACCTATTCGAGACCACGCTGTAGTTGCAGCATTGCTTCACTGTTCCAAACCGACCAAATCACTAGTTGTTGAGGAAAAGGAGGGGGAAAAAATGCTAATGGCCACTATGAAAAAAAATAAAACTTGATATAAAAAAACAGCATGTAAATGTAATAAAAAATATTTTCAAGGAGCCCTGGGTAGCAATTTGTCCATCTCTGAAATACCTCGCTGAAAAGGTCAAATTGGCTTCTTTTGCACAGCCAATAAAGACTAATTCTTTTATAGTGTTTTTTTTTTTGTTTTTCCTTCATATCTCATATTTCAGTTTGGTGCAGATGTCTTTATACACCTGCATTCGGAGAAGCCTAGTGTTTTAGGACAAGTAAATGGTCTGTGTTTATATGTAAGCATACATATCTATATAAAGTGGTGCATTGTGAGAATCAATGGATTATTTTTGTATTTATAATTCCTCCTGGAGAGGGAGGGCCATATTTTTTATCTGTTAAGTCATGTCAGGAACGCTGCTTCAGTCCAGTCTGTTTCATGACCCTTTGTCATGCATTATCCATGTCTCATAAAAATGGTACCTCGACTGGAGTCGTTTCTAGGGTTTTTAATAGGCACCGATGGCTTCACTGTCGAAATGAGTGTTTGGACAAATATGGTGAAATTATAATGCAGAGATGTTTCTGTTCCCGGACACAATAAATATGAAATCAATGGTACACTCTGTTTGTTTGCTTTTGTTGCTTTGAATCTTCCTGTGCTCCAGAGGGCAGTGTTTTTAGATTTGCATCTAAAAAAAAATTACAAACTTGATAAATAGAAAAGGGAATGCTTCTTCAAGTCTAAATCCGATTGTAATTACTTGTGCTGAAGATGTAAATGTCTTCCCTGAATAGTCTTCTTCAGGTTAGTTCTGTTATGAAACCATTTGTCTCACATTAACATCCAGAATTGCAGAGAGCACAGGACTTTAGTCTTTCATATTAATCTTATCTAATAACACCAAGATCATATTTGTTCCTAGATATTTACTGAAACGCTTTTAAGTTCTCTAATGGAATCTCTGTGTAAAGGATAACGGGCCTCGGGTACACCTTGTGCCAAATTCAAGAAACATAGAAACCTTTCATCCTTGTTTTTATTGAATAATCCGGATTTAGAGCCAAAGCGATTGACCATGGGTAAAAGTGCAATAATGAGGTTTCAAGCTGTTATTAATTGTTTCACATTTCTAGAAGCATGTGCAGATGTTCAAGGTTTATAAACATTGATTATTTAAAAAAGAAAAACCGGTAACGATCAGATATAGGTTGATCGGCTAAGTGTGTTGACACACACAAGGAATTTGGTTCCAGCTGTTAGCGAGACTCAAAAATACAGACATAAATAACACTTATACTTTCAGCTTGGACTGTACATGACAAAAACAGACTATACAAGACAACGTGAGACAATATAGATAGTACGAGTAGTAAATAGCGATGTGGTTAAGCTTTTTATTGAATGCAGTTGTATGCAGTTTTTTCTCAGGTGTCAGGTCTTTGTCATGGTCAGGTTTTGAGTGTATTGAGGGCATTTTTTTCTTTTCTGTAACCTGACAACCTTCAGTGAGACAAAAAGAAGGAGAATGTGAGGAAAATATCCTGGTAAAGCCGAGCTAACACTGCAGCACTTGAGCAGGCTTGAGCAGAGCGCTCATTGGAGGGAACGTTACTCTAAAGTATATTGGATTACACTGTAAAAACTACTTCACAAAGAACTAGATTCTAATGCAAAATACTCTCACCAGACTGCTGTATTAAGAACATCTGAATTAACCCAAAATTTAATAGCAGTGCATTGTATAAAATCATAGAAAGCCTCAATTAATGTTAACAACAAAACACCAGAATGGGGGGTTTCCGCTGCTTAGTGTCTTACTGTGGCGTGCTTGTTGGTGCCGAAACTTTGCGGAACCTGCTGAGGTCTTGAAATCTACACACACTGTATTTAAAGTTACATTCACCAAAAGCAGAAAAGTCTCGTTGATAAGACAGGTCTGTGGAGAACGGCCATACAGGTTTCAGCTGATAGGAAGATTATGGTAAGTCGAACCACTCTTTACAACTGTGCTGAGCAGAAAAGCATCTGAGAATCCACAGCACATTAAAACTTGGGGCGTTCTACTCCTGTCCGATAAGAGCAAGAATCTGAGACTACGTTTGTTTCAGGTAAGTGGACTCGTCATCTCTTCTAGTTTCAACCTTCCAACCTTCTACACTCTTCTACCTGATCCCTGTGCCTGATATCTTATATCTGATATTTTTGCCTTAGAAATTCAGGATAGCAAGCTTGATCTGAGCTTTGGTTACTGTCTCTATGGAGATCTGTATGCTTTCTCTTAACCATATGGGTTTCCTCCTGGTTCTCCAGTTTCCTTCAGCATGTAGTAGATTTGGTGTTCATAGTAAATGTTAAATCGATCAAATGTTACATTACTGAATATGAATTTATGAATGAATCAGTACATAATATTTAATATTCATTTTACTTCTTCGCTTTTTCTAAGGCAGCAAGGTAATTTTAAGCATATGTGAATAAGGTTTAAGAGAGAAAGGAGTCTGTGAATGTTCACCAAATTCATTGTTCATTTCTTCTTCTTCTTCCAGCTGCTCCCATTAGGGGTGGCCACAGCGGATCATCCGTCTCCATACCCCCCTGTCCTTTACATTTGCCTCTTTCGAACCAACTACCTGAATGTTCTCCCTCACCACATCCATAAACCTCCTCCTTGGCCTTCCTCTTTTCCTCCTTCCTGGTGGCTCCATCCTCAGCATTCTCCTACAGATATACCCCATATCCCTCCGCTGTACATTGAATTTTGAAAATACTCTATACCATTTGAACTATAGCTGATTTGGTAAGAGTATTTTCCCTTTTTGTAGGATGGTTATTACTTAAACAGGACAAATGTTGTAAAAGGCACAAATTGTTGTATAGTATATCAGGCCACAGAGAAAGGATGTAATTGTTTTCTGTGTGCATTTTAAACCATTCTGTTTGTCTTGTAGGGGGAAAACTGGCCATGTTTAATGTCTCTTAATCAAAGAGGAGATCAATTTAAAACACAAAGCAAGGGACACAACAACAAGATGTTGACAACAAGAGGGCTTCACTCAACTTGTACGAAACCAGTTCTTCGTGAGCTTTTAGGTTTACTAGAAATATTAGTAGAAATCTCAGGGTTAATATTGGTTTGGGGAGGAAAAGAATATTCATTCATTCATCTTTATCAAGTGCTTTATAGCAGTCATTGTGAAACCAAAGCCTATCCCAGAAACACTGGACAAAAGGTGAGTTTTTGATCTTATCTAATGCATGTCTTTTAAAAGTCAACATCATCCTATTAAACAAGTAAAACTGGGTATGACTACTGTTTGATTGGAATAAAATCGTGCACCCAAATTGGCACTTTTGACACCCATGACCTACTGACACATTTTCGGAGAGGTGGGAGGAAACTAGAGAACTTGGGGGGGGGGGGGAACCCACATGGAAATAAGAGAACATATAAAACTTGATATACACAGTAACTTGAACTTGGACAGGATTAAACCTGGGCCCAGGGAGCTGTATGGTTGCATCACTCTATACTACACCAATGTGGCAGGGTGAAGGTGCAGCATTAACAGTGTTTGACACTATTCTAACAGTTACCATCTAAACCAAACAGTGGCTGAGTTTTTACAGCCAACACAGTGAAGGTTATGTATACAATATATGACTGGTTGTGCAATATGGAATTATCAGTCCTTTTTTCTGAATTTTTCAGGAATTCCTTAACTTTCCCGTAAGAGGTAATAGAGCTTAAATGTGACGAATCATGCATGCATCCATTTTTGGAATTTATATGACTACAGAACACATTTTCCATGTCCTGCAGCTGACTATTTACTTATTTTCTTAAAATCTTCAGTCTCTGAATCGCACAATTACTGTCAGCAAATCTAAAAAAAAATAGTATATTGTATAAAATGTATAAACTAATGTAATGTATTGACAACAAGTGATCATTTGGAAAATCCAGTGGAGGCGATGACATTAATGCAGTTAGACATCTTTGTTGCCAGTATGTATGTATGTATGTATGTATGTATGTATGTATTATTGAAAATAATGGATATGATGCTGCATCAAGCTCACCATTAACCTCACTGTAGCAGAGTAAACTACTTTTGTTCTGCTTTATTACCCTTGAGAGACTGCAGTGCCATCTGCTGACATAAAATGACAAATTCTAACGTACCACTGGTGTGCTACTAATGGTCTGAATTGATTACATAAATATACAATGCAAAACATTGGTCCTGAAATCTGTCAGCATTTACAAGTTATACATCGGATAATTGCGTAAAGAGGAACTTAAGAAGCTGGGCTTTCCTTCCTGTCACTCTTGTTTTTTTCATAAGAGCAGTGGCTCATAAATATGCATAACTGCGTGTGCAATGCCCTGTAAAATCAGCACAATACATTGCACAAGGGTAAGGATGGCCTGAAATATGGATGAATAGAACTGCATAAAGGCAGTTCATGCTGTAGGTTATGACTCATAACAAATTAGATTTTTAAATTACAGTATTTTTAGTTAAAAAAGATCGAATTATTCTCCGAACCTAAGGATATTTAAAAGATAAGCAGAGTTATTTCTGCTGAGCTTTACTGTAATAGAATTGATTCCTTTATGCAGTAATAATGTTTTTAGCATTCTAAGCTGCACAGCAAAAGGTTAATGTCCATAGTGTTGCTGTTTCTTCAACCATTTCTCTTTAGCTTAAATGTGGCTTTTGAATACAATGCTGCATAATGAGTCATTAGTTAGATCTATGAGGATTACACAGGAGACAGATGTTCTATAAGCCCCAAAATGGAATCTTTTATTGAAGACAAGCCAAAAGGGTGACTGTTCATGTTATCTGCTGCTCACAAAGTCTGTTTGTGATGTTTGTGATGGAGTGCTGAAATTAAGAAATCTCTGTGCTGGAGGTCTTGCCTAGAGACTGATGTGCTGCTATGGTAACCATTCACTTTGTCTCCCCCTTCCCCCATCATACGTTCTCCTGCTAGGTGCACGAAAAGGGCTTTAAATTCTGTTAGTGTTAAAATGCAGTTGAAATAAATAAAAAAAAGCAACAGGGCTTGGTTGCCTGATTGGGATCAGCATCGGCACTGAATGACTCCGTTTCCTTATAAATAACTTTCTGTTTTCAGATACAGTGATCCTCTCCACTGTTTCAGTTGCACTCGTTTGTGGTGGTTCTTCAGCTGTGCAATACAGTCTAGAGATTCCAGCCTGTAATCAGACCCCTTCTCAACACAGTTTATTCATAAACTGCATCCACTTGTTCAACAGTTTACAGTTTTTGCATAAACTGTGCCCACATGTTCCAGCAAAAATAGACATGTTGCTAAAAATACCCTCCTTGCATGAGATGGCAAGAAATAGCAAGGAAGCAAAACTCCTACACTATGCGGAGATTAAAGACGATTCCAGGCCAGAATTCTGGTAGAGGAAGGAAGGTGTCTCGGTGTTGGCGGACAAAGCTGCAAAGTTCAGAGATGACTTGCCAGGGGTGATGAAAGAGCATTGAGCATGTCTTTAGCCCTAAGGCCAGTCACTGGGGCTGCATGTGGATGGCATAACCATGGCAACATGTGCCAGATCACTCCCACGTAGGGCTCGTGCTCCCCATTGAGCTGAGCCATGACCTGCTGTGAGATGCTTATCTAAAGAACCCCTCTTTTTCTCAGAAAGAGAGTGAAAGAGAGAATGAAAATGTAGGCTGTGAAGCATAACAAACAAAAACATCCTATTTTCCCCAGTCTATTTATGTCACTACTATTACAGTGCTGGGAGGAACCTGCTTGGCACTTTTAGCCCTTTCCACCCAAGACATGGCAAACTGGCTTATCTGTTCACACGATCAGAAATCTCATTCCTTTTATTCACATAACATGATCTCACAACATGGCATTATGCACTAATAATGTAGTATGTACAGTATTGTTCAAAATAATAGCAGTACAATGTGACTAACCAGAATAATCCAGGTTTTTAGTATATTTTTTATTGCTACGTGGCAAACAAGTTACCAGTTGGTGCAGTAGATTCTCAGAAAACAAACAAGACTCAGCATTCATGATATGCACGCTCTTAAGGCTGTGCAACTGGGCAATTAGTTGAAAGGGGTGTGTTCAAAAAAATAGCAGTGTATGCCGTTGACTGTACAAACTCAAAACTAATTTGTACAAACATTTTTGTTTCTAGGATTTAGCAATCCTGTGAATCACTAAACTAATATTTAGTTGTATGACCACAGTTTTTTAAAACTGCTTCACATCTGTGTGGCATGGAGTCAACCAACTTGTGGCACCTCTCAGCTGTTATTCCACTCCATGATTCTTTAACAACATTCCACAATTCATTTACATTTCTTGGTTTTGCTTCAATAACAGCATTTTTGATATCACCCCACAAGTTCTCGATTGGATTAAGGTCCGGGGATTGGGCTGGACACTCCATAACATTAATTTTGTTGGTTTGGAACCAAGACTTTGCTCGTTTACTAGTGTGTTTGGGGTCATTGTCTTGTTGAAACAACCATTTCAAAGGGCATGTCCGCTTCAGCATAAGGCAACATGACCTCTTCAAGTATTTTGCCATATGCAAACTGATCCATGATCCCTGGTATGCGATAAATAGGCCCAACACCATAGTAGGAGAAACATGCCCATATCATGATGCTTGCACCACCATGCTTCACTGTCTTCACTGTGTACTGTGGCTTGAATTCAGAGTTTGGGGGTCGTCTCACAAACTGTCTGTGGCCCTTGGACCCAAAAAGAACAATTTTACTCTCATCAGTCCACAAAATGTTCCTCCATTTCTCTTTAGGCCAGTTGATGTGTTCTTCGGCAAATTGTAACCGCTTCTGCACATGCCTTTTTTTTAACAGAGGGACTTTGTGGGGGATTCTTGAAAATAGATTAGCTTCACATGGACGTCTTCTAACTGTCACAGTACTTACAGGTAACTCCAGACTGTCTTTGATCATCCTGGAGCTGATCATTGGCTGAGCCTTTGCCATTCTGGTTATTCTTCGATCCATTTTGATGGTTGTCTTCCGTTTTCATCCACGTCTCTCTGGTTTTGCTCTCCATTTTAAGGCATTGGAGATCATTTTAGCTGAACAGCCTATAATTTTTTGCACCTCTTTATAGGTTTTCCCCTCTCCAATCAACTTTTTAATCAAAGTACGCTGTTCTTCTAAACAATGTCTTGAACGACCCATTTTCCTCAGGCTTTCAAATGCATGTTCAACAAGTGCTGGCTTCATCCTTAAATAGGGGCCACCTGATTCACACCTATTTTTTTTACAAAATTGATGACCTCAGTGATTAAATGCCACACTGCTATTTTTTTGAACACACCCATTTCAACTAATTGCCCAATTGCACAGCCTTACGAGCGTGCATATCATGAATGCTGGGTCTTGTTTGTTTTCTGAGAATCTACTGCACCTACTGGTAACTTGTTTGCCACATAGCAATAAAAAATATACTAAAAACCTGGATTATTCTGGTTAGTCACATTGTACTGCTATTATTTTGAACAATACTGTACATGCACGTCTTATTCAAATCATGTTAAAACCTTACAGGCTTATTTCTCCTTGCATATACCATTCTGGCTTGAAACAGTGGAGGTGGAAAGGCCTAGCTACAGTGCAGTTTGACCAGGGCAAAATAATTCTTCTTCGCTGCCATTACCAATGGCTTCACAGTGAGTTTGCATCCTGACAGGACAGAACTGTGTGGGCTGCTACTGGCTGTCAAAGCCAAACACCACTAGATGTCATAACTTCACACCTTGGGGAGAACTCAATAACAAGCTCCTTACCAGTACAGCTATTGGGTTTCAGTGTTATGTCTGAAATGGATAAAGAATGTCAATAGTCCTTCCATCTGATCATGGTTGTGTGTAAGCACTGCTTACAAAACTCATGCACACAACAGACAAGCGTGCATAGTGATTGCCTTTTGTGGCCAATTTCATCCACCTCGATTATGGCTACAGGGCAACAAGAGGAAACAATCAGTAATTACTTTTATTGGGGGTTGCTTTTGTACCAATCACACCTTTATAAAACGCAGCGTTGCCTGTTCCAGGGGAAGCTCATTACTAGGGTTTTCTAATGACTGTAATAAGATCATGAGAATGCTGCTAATTATTTTGATTGTAATTACACAGGCTTTCTTCTGAGCTACAATGGACCATGGTGTAAGATCTTGAGTTAAGCCCACGATTGTAATAGAGCAGAATAAGAGTTCCCAACCTGTTCATTGTTTAGAAATAAGAAAACATAATAGATGTTGTATTAATCAATGACTCGTCTATTGATTCCATTTGAATGATCACATTTCAAAGAGAACTGTGAGAATGCATTAAATCCAATCTGTTTGTGGACAGTTAGAATACGTGGTTAGCAGGTCTAGGAAATGACTGGTGAGATGGTGCTGTGTGGAAATGCTGTGCGCAAATCCTCAAAAATAGAAAAACATATCTTGATCCCTTGTAACAAGATCTGCCCACTCAGTTCACAAGCAGTAGGATGTAAGAAAAAAAAAAAAAAGGCATACAGACGGGAACATTAACATCGCTAGAGATACTTGGAACACATTACATTAACAGTAGTCTACTCTTCAGTCTAGAAAATGTAAGGCTTCTTTAGAGATCTTTTAGGAAACCCATTTTGGGGATCCTTAAATGTTCAATGCAAATCCATTCCTTCTGTGCGTACCACTTTCCGATAGGATCTGGAGAACCTTTCTGTAAACTGATTGATTGTGATTGTAGAAAGTCTTTAACTGCACTGTCAAAGAGTGAGAGACCCAGTCAGGTGTTTATCACGTTTAGTTTTGCATTAATGAGTCTATCAACCTGTTCTGTTCAATCTCTTGGTCAGACGGTGGTGACAAACTCACAGTAAATCAGAAAATTGACATGGACATACTGTTCTTTCACTAATACCTCTCAGTCCTAGCCCTATACACTGCACCTTAAAACATCAATACTTTAACATAGGCATGTTTTAGTGAAGCTCAGGGTGGTTGCTTGATTTAGTAATGAACTAAAAGGTTCACATAAATGTTTTTTGGAGAGAGAAAAAGGAAAGAAAAAAAGCCATGTTGACAATCCTAGTGCTAATTTGTTGATTGATGGTGGACTTAGCATTACTAGGGCACTGGGAACATTAAGAAAATGAATGCATAATAAAACAAACCAAAAAAAAAACATTAAGTATTTGTGCACTGGCAGTATTTCAGGGAAGTTAAATCCCAAGTTACTGTGCGGCTTGAGGTGTGCAAGGAGAAGAAAAAACCTCCAATTTGTAGCACCAAACCACTGAAACCCAGTCTTTCACTATGCTTCTTTGCAGATACAGAAAAACCAAAAGCGGAAGTCAAGCGCGAGGCGAACACCTGCGGTCTCGCGCTCGAAGATTTGACGTTATATGCATATGCTGAAGTAGTGTGTACTAGGATAAGGTTGTTGTTGTTGTTTATTATTTTTTTTTATAAAAAAAAAAAATAGGTGGGGTTGCTTTTGTTTTATCTGAGCCTTGAATGTAGGTGCGCACCTTAAGTGTTTGTTTGACTCTCGCCTGTTGCTTGAGCTACTTTTTTTTTTTTTTTTTTTTTTGGCCCTGGCTTGTGTGTGTGTGTGTGTGTGTGTGTGTGTGTGTGTGTGTGTGTGTGTCCTGTCTCTGATAATGATCAGTGCATGAAGATGATGAGCACACCGCTTCCTGCTTTTCCGCGGCACTGATGATGGGGTGGATGGGCGGCGCGGCGCGGCGGACCGGAGAGGTGCCTGTGTGCGCGTTGTCTTGCATTCTCGAGGGAGCGTTTGTTGGGAGTTTGGCATTCGTGCGTCCTCGTGTCTCTCCTGTCTTTCTTGTCTCTTCCGTTTCTCCTGTCTCTCCTGTCTCTTCCGTTTAATGGCGACCGATCAGCGGCGTGCTGCCCACGGCGTGTGAGCGTTGACGCGTGCGCTGCATGTGGCACCTGCGATTCACACACCGGTGTCTTGTGGAGAATTATTATTATTTTTTTTTTTTACTGAATTAAAAACACCTACATCCTTGGAAGCTCTTTTTTTTTGCGCATTATGTCTACTAAAAAGATGCCCATGTCGGATAATGAGCTTAAAAATGGAACGTCAAGAAACATGCTGGAACGATGCGCCTCAGTTAATGAATATTTTGACATTTCCTTTAAGGTGCGTATTTGTTGTTGTTGTTGTTGTTGTTGTTAGAGAAAGTCCGACTGTTTCTGGAATTGAGCACTTTTTGTGCCCAGGTTTGATCAGATTATTGAACACTGTTGCATAGAAAAAGTTGTTTGCCCGATGAAGCCACTGAGTTTCAATAGTCTATTTCCTGTTTGGTTTTGGTGCTGCAGCAGATCACAAATAGAGGCTGACATTTTTTTTTTCTTACTCTCTCAGCAGTTGGTAAATGTTTACTTAAGGTGGGATCCCTTGAGATCCACTCTCGACCACAACACATGAATGCATGTATAATGATTCCTGAGCTGAGCCTGTGCTCCATGGCATACTTGTGCATAACTGTGACATTTGAGAAAGCTGTATTGATTTGTTTGTTGACTTTTGCAAAGTGCACAGTTTAGTTCACATTCAAATCACATCTAGGCAGAAAAATTTTCATGTGAAGGTTTTGAGATGCACTGAGCTTCCAGGAGAAATCTATTTTTGATGATTCTTACGAACAGATAGATGTGGAATATTGATATGTTGTAAAGCACTCAAAAGTTCTATGAATGACACCTGTACACCTTTAGGTGATGCTGCTGGGAGACTCTGCTGTTGGGAAGACTTGCGTCCTGGTGCGTTTTAAAGACGGTGCCTTTCTGGGAGGGAACTTCATCGCCACTGTTGGAATAGACTTCAGGGTGAGCAAGAACTGGTCAAATTAAACATTCCACCAAACACATTGTCTAAAATCTGTGAGCAAAAAACAAAACTTTATTTTTTATGGTCTTAACAACAAATTATTGGTCAAAATTAGCATAAAATTATACAAATGCACTCCAGAGACCTCCTGTGCCACCATTTATTTGATGCTAGAAACCGGTAAATTCAGTTGTATAATCTTTTCGTATGCAGGGGTAAACACACGATTATGATTAAAATGATTACTGATGTAACATTAACATGCAAAAATACGAATCCATGTTCAGGTGTGCACAATGTTTTATGAATATTCGTCATTATTTGGTTTGGTTGGTGTGTTATCTGCCACACCTGGTACCGCCAACCAAGAACCAGAAAACATAAATGGAACCAGATTAGATAGAGCAGGGAGAGATCTACATTATTTGTTGAATTCAAAAATTTGAAAACAAATAGATTGTCATTTTATTTTTTTGCCCATGAGTGTACATAAACATACTTTTTTATGGCGGGTCAAATCGCTGACTTGAAGCTGTTGTGTTCTTGAAGAGATTTCTTTGTTGCTAGAGCCTTTATCTTGCCTTTTGTATTTATTATGATATGCTGTACCTTGTAAAAGCAGAATCAGCTTTTGCACAGAACTCCGAATATCCAAAAACAGTTTTTTTTCTTACATTTAATAGACAAACCACTTCAGGCTTCTCTCAGTAAAAGGAGTGCCTGATGCCCATTCACGTTTCAGTCAGGCTAAATGATTACCAGTGCACCCCAGAGACCTAATGCTCTCAAGTTTAACAAGAGTGGGCAATTTAAGAGTGTGGCTGTAGCCTGCCAATGCATTACTGTAGAAAATGGTTAGAGCATACAGGCTTTACTTTACAAATAATTATAATTAATAATGTATTTCCACAAAATGACTAATATTTGATCTAAATGTATGTCTCTCAACAAAGGTAAATTTGTACATATGCATTAGACATTTCCATATGCATTTGAACATATACTGTATAGACATATGTACAAAGGCAAGTCGTAAGTCAAAGCTTTGTATTTTGTTCACGTCTGAGCTCAGATTACTGTCACTACAGAATTTCCCATGTTCTCTCTTTGTCTGCATGATTTTTCTTCTTTAACGTCTTCAATTTCCTCCAACCTCCCAAAAAACATGCTGACAGACTGAATGGGTGTGAATGAGTGTGTGATTGTGTGTGATTTGGTACTCATTCAGGGTGTATTCTTGCCTCAAGCTCAGTGTTCCTGGCAGCGCCTCTAGATCAGTCTCAATCCCGACTGAGATAAAGTGCTTAAGATTAATGAATGTAGAGAATGCCATTATGTTTTGCTCTTCCTTGCTTGCACAGTATTAACTATTAATCATTTAAGATGCTACTTTCCACGTGCAGTCTTGATGCATCGGAACATTTCCAGATGTATGTATGGGTACTGTTTTCTCAAGGACTTGTTTGCACTGTATTCAGCATAGCAGGGTGAATGTAGACAAACGATTCATTATGCTCATATTATAAGCACATATCATCTCATTAAGAACTTATTTTTAGTGCTTTGTGATTTGCAGTATGATGCTGAACCAGTTGGACTAGACACATTAAAAATACTACTACTAACTGTACTGTATAAAAATTTCTACAAATTATATAAAACAAATCTACAAATTGTGCCAATCTGTGCACTTTAAAAGCCACACTGCTCAAATTTATATGATTTATTTGTAGTGCTCTAATTCTAAGAGCCTATAACATCTTGAGTTTTAATGTTTAACATTGTCTAGCTGCATGGAAGTAAGACAGTGAGGTTTTTTTTTCTTCTACTGTTAGTTGTTGAATGGCAGCGTACTCTAATGCGTTGGAACATGGCAGTTTTATTTCGGGCACATTTCCTAGTATTTTTCTCCCACACTCCCACTTTCTGAGTAAGAGAGAATGGCCACCTAAAGACCAATGTGGTGGAGAAAAACATTATACAACCCATTATAACTAATTGAGGGTAGGGTGGGTTGGATTAAGTCTTTAAAAATGATTCTGTGATCACTCAAATGATCACCAAAGATCCCAGGCTTACTAGTTTTTGCATTGTCTTGACAGTATTAATAATGGGTTACTGATTTAGCAGTAAAACAAAATACATTCCCTATCAACTTTATTAGGAACACTTGTACTGTACACCTGCCTATTCACACAATTAAAGAATGAGCCAATCATGTGGTAGCACACAGTGCATACTTATCATGCATACACAGGTCAAGAGCTTCAGTTCATGTTCACATCAAACATCACAGTCTCTTGGCATTACAAATTTACATATAAGACCTTTGAAACATGCCCTTATCCAGAGCGAAAGAGTGCTCCAAAGTCTCAATAATCTCAATAATGGTTTGTTAGGTCACAGACTACGAATGGTGGAAAAACATCCCCCTGAGCCGTAATTCTATAGCTGAAAATTGTTGATAAGCGATCAGACCAGATTGACTTAAAATGCCACCTGGTCTTTTTCCAGTCTTAACCTGTGCAGTTCTGGCGAGTGTGTTCCTTCTGTAGCCTCTGATTTATGGTCTTGACTGACAAGACTAGAACTTCTGTAATCTTCTGCTTTTGTGGCCTATCTGCCAGACAAATTTACAAATTTAGCATTATGGGATGCTTTTCTGCTCACTGTGACTGTAAAGAGTGTCATTCTCTGTTGACCGCTCTCATTAAAAAGGTGTTTTCACTTGAAGAACCACTGGCAACTAGATATTCTCTGCACCGCTCTGTGTAGACTCTAAGCAGTGCTGTGCATGAAAATCCCTGGAGTTACGGAGATCAAATTTTAGTTTGATGCTTTTTAATTAAATCTTAACTCTTTATCTTGGCATCGCACTGCTGTCACGTGATTGGTTGATTGGATAATTTCATTAACATGTACAGGCTGTTATAATAAAGTGAATGGTGAGTGTATGTAAAAATAATGTGTTGCTGGTCAACAAAGTGTCAAGATACCAATATGATGAGAGATGATAAACAAATGAAAAATTGAAATTATACAGTATAAATGATATAATAATTATAATAAATGATATAATAATTAGATGGTGCTCTACAAGCTGGTCAGTGTGAGAGTCAAGCTGCAGCTGTGGCCTGCCAGAGACAGTCACAAACACTGCCCGTCAATAAGATGTTTGCTGAGCTCTCCTCCTCCTCATGTGTCTTCTGCTTCCTCTATCATGGTTTAATGGTGAGTTGCAAATAACCACCGTACATTTCAACCAATTGCATCATGCGTCATGATGTCTTGCAGTTAATGTGGTCTGAGACAATTGCTTCAAGTTATGTACTTAGCTAACTTCATTGTTGACCATGTGTGCTTCTTCTTTGCCACGTATTCCATTACAGTTCACTATACTCTCGTGGAGGAGGAATAATAAGCCACGGCTGATAGAAGTTGGCTGTTTCCTGTTTACAAATGTAATAAGGTGGAATAAGTTTGGTCCTTTATGGAGTCAAACGCAAACGCACCATCAGTGAAACCACATGTAAAATAAGAATTGAGCTGGTTTCATTTTATCCCAGACTGTAGAGTCATGCAGCTAATGGATGACCCTAACACCAGGTGTTAATACAGTGTAAAATGCTTTAGATTTGAAAAAAATTTCTTAATTGAATCATTGGCAGTGACTGAAAAAGATGAACACGTGGTAAGGCAAACAGAAAGGATTATTTATTCTGTCCTTTGTTTTTTTAAAAGAATAAACTAAAAGTACATAGTCTAAGCACACATTGTCCATGAAAATTATACAAAAAGCTAGACAAAATCCTAAGTGTAGTACATGTATGTACATTTCTATTACTTATGTTTGGTATTATAAGGATTACCCAGCATGAACCCAGTACAAACCTAGAAAAAAAGTAGATAGGCAGAAGCGATTCTAATTTCAGATTTTAAGGTGTGTGCCACGCATTATTTTGCCGTAAATGAGACCTAATTGTTACACCGTAACAATTTTGTTGGAGACCTGCTGATTTTATAGATAAAATATTTATCTCCCCTATCTTGAACACAGCCTTCAGTATGTGGATTATATTCTGGAGGCATATGGTCATGATGCAGTGGTGATTGAAAATGGCATGGATGACATGTCTCCAAAGCTAATTATGTGCCCCTTCAACCCTCCCAGACTGACACTACACCACTGAGGGCCTGACAATTTATCTGACACTGAAAGTAACTGAAAGTAATTCAGTTGGGTTAAAAAATGTTATGTTTGTGTCTATAAAGTGTATATATATATATATATATATATATATATATATATATATATATATATATATATATATATATATATATAAAGTATATAAATGTAATACATTTAATTTGAGCATGCTTCTGTTAAAAATGAATATTGTAAAATGCTTTAGGTTTTGGCTCAGGTTTACCTGTCATATCATGATTTCTATTATATTAAATTGGGTCTGGATGGTGTTTGTTTTTCTTACTTTTGTGGGTGGGTGGATGGATGCAAGCTAATAAAAAAGCTGACCAAAAATTCCACTGAATGTCAGTAAGAGACAAGCTTATGATTTATAAGAAACGCAGAAGGACACTGACTAATACCGTGTTGTGTGTGGTTGCAGGTGTGAAACCTTTTTGCTATTTTGTGATAAACATGAGCGCACTGCTGCATTTGTAGGTCAGAATCTTAACATAAGGCAAGGACATTAATGAATTTGTTAATAGGAAATAGGGCCAGGGTGGTAAGAGCAACCATAGTGTATGTCTGTCTAAATAATTAAAATAAATAATGTTTATTTGTCTAATGTTAGGCTCAGTTAAACAAACATTTTTGGACTCCTTACCATCTCACATATTTTGCCAAGAAGGCAGAAGTACACAATTCTACAGGATGTCTTTATATGCTTTAATGTTAGGATGTCCCTTGGTTCTACAAGGGATCAAAAACTGTTCCAGCATGACCGTACCCTTCTGCACAAAGTGAGATTCAGTGGAAAAAAAAACACTTGTGTATGTGTGCTATCTACAAACCATATAGTATACATATATGGATCTTCTTCTTCTTCTTTCGGCTGCTCCCATTAGGGTTTGCCACAGTGCATTACCTGTCTTCATACCACCCTGTCCTCTACATCTGCCTCTTTCACACCAACTACCTGAATGTCTTCCCTCACCACATCCATGAACCTCCTCCTTTGCCTTCCTCTTTTCCTCCTACCTGGTGACTCCATCCTCAGCATTCTTCTACCAGTATAACTCATGTCCCTCCTCTGCACATGTCCAAACTCAATCTCGCCTCCCTCACCTTGTCACCAAAACGTCCTACATGCGCTGTCCCTCTAATAAACTCATTTCTAATTCTGTCCATCTTCGTCACTCCCAACGAAAACCTCAACATCTTCAGCTCTGCTACCTCCAGCTCCGCCTCCTGTCTTTTACTCAATGCCACTGTCTCTAAACCATTCAACATCGCAGGTCTCACCACAGTCCTATAAACTTTCCCTTTCACTCTTGCAGATACTCTTCTATCACAAATCACTCCTGTAACGCTTCTCCACCCACTCCACCCTGCCTGCACCCTTTTCTTCACTTCTCTAACACACTCTCCATTACTTTACACTGTCGACCCCAGGTACCTGAACTCCTTCACCTTCTCCACCTTTTCTTCCTGCAACCGCACCACTCCACTGCCCTCCCTCTCATTCACACACATGTACTCTGTCTTACTCCTACTGACTTTCATTCCCCTTCTCCAGTGCTACCTCCAGCTCTCCAGGCTCTTCTCAACCTGCTCCTGCCAACCTGCCGACCGGCATAAAAACGGATACTTTCTAAATATAATAATAATCATGAATCCACTAAATTGTTGTTTGTTCATTTTGCTAGCTTGGGGGTTTGAATTTAGCGGTAATGTATTATGTGTTAGCGGCTGGAGCAGCCCCTTTAAGAAGGTAGCAGACTGAGGTAAGACATGTGACCGAGGCATCTTGACATGCATCAAGAGTGAGTCATAGACAGATGTGGCAGAGAGAATCCAATTTTCCAAAATAAAACATCATTCAGAATCAGATAATAAATAAAACGGAAATAATGTAAGTTATGTATTTTTACTGTGCGGTCCGGTACCAATTGACCCATGGACTGGTGCCGGTCTGCGGCCCGGCGGTTGGGGACCACTGCTCTAGATCAGCAAACTGCAAAAGACTTGGGCTTTTCATAAAGGTGGTCACTTGCTGACAATCAGTAAATCAAGGGCTTTTAATTTGCAGCACCTGACTGCCACTTTATTATGGATAATATGGTAGCAGAAAACGTGTACTTAGTTTTTCACAATAGACTTTTCCATTTTGCTTTTCTCTTCGAAAAAATAAATATGATGGTGTCAAATTTAATGTGTTGTTCATGTTTTGATGTTGTATTAAGACATGCAAAGGACCAGTTGATTTGTTTTTTATTATGTCCTGATATGTAAAACCATAAAATTCAAAGATGGTGTACTTTCAGTTTCTGTACCTGTACTGTTGTGTAGCTTTCCGGTATTGTCCAGTTGTTCTAGATAGCTAGGGCTCAACCCAATAGAAATGCTAGAAATACATTTGAGATGTCCAAAGAATTTGACAGAGCTAAAACAATGTTTCCTGATTAATGTGTGGGTCTGATCCACAGCTACAGGAACCGAAGAGTTGAGCTTAACTTTGTATTGCAATAGTGGATAGCCCAAAAGCATTTTAAAAGGTGCCCATCAAGGTGGTGGTCAACAAACATTCTTCTGTCAGCCAATCGTAGGAATCTACGGCTCCTCTTGGCAGAGACTTGCTGATCCTGTACAGTAGTTTGGAAAGATTTGACCTAGTCTGACAACTCTTGATTTCTGCTGCAACATGCAAATGGCTGGGTTAGAGTCTGGCATCAATAGGACCTTTCATGGGCCCAATTTACGGCGAGTTAAAAGGTGGGATTGGTGGTGGTGGCGAAATGGTGTGGGGAATTTTTTTCTTGGCACACACTTCCAATGAAAGTTATTATTAAGTATATACAGTGTTACAAGTACAAATACTCATGTTTTAAACGACTCTGGTAAAAGATAAAGTACTGACTACACTTTTCACTCAAGTTAAAGTAAAGAAGTTTGGGCTCTGACTTGTACTTAAGAAAAAGTAGCCATGACTACTACCTGTTTTATCGTCATGCTGGTAACTGGACCTCACATCATATTAATATATTAATAGAAAGACATTTATGAATGTATCCAGGCTGAACAATCACCATATAGAGTGGATATGCAGAGCAAAGATGATGACGGCGAGGTTATCACGAATGTCTCTGTTCTCAGTCATGTTTACATCTCTGACTCCCTCTGTCTCATCTACGTCAGCACCATACTTCTTGTTGCCTTCTGCCTTGCTTGTTGTTCGTAGGCTTCGAAGCTTCGTAAACTAGCCTACATCTGTGGTGTGTAAGAGCCTGGAAATGATACACTCGTGGTAGGTTGAAAAAGCCGTGCAATGACAAGAAATAGTTTAGTAGATGCGGTGTGCAATGAGAAGAAACAATATTGATCATGTCACAGAATAGATTAAAACTAAAGTTTTCTGGTTTGAAAATGTAAGAAGTAGGACGTACAGATGTTTGTGCAAAGAAATTTAATGAGTGAAAGTAAAAAGTTGTCAGAGAAAATAAATCGTAAAATAAAATACTGATACCAGAAAAATCTACTTTAGTACATTAACGAAGAATTTGAAATACATTACTTCCCACCTTACAGTGGATACATTTCACATTACCAGCAAGATAATGCACCTGAAGTCATCTGAAACTGCATATGTGAACATGACAATGAGTTCAGTTTATTTTAGTGGCCTCCCCCCTCAACCAAGTAGTTAGTTGAAACAGATTATTTTATGCTACCTAAAACAAATGACAATTTTTTGTGTTTGTGTGTGTTTTAATGAATTTCTTTCTCCCTGGCGAAGCTCCATGCTAACAAGCCACCCAGGGTTTTGCCTGTTTTTGATCCTCACCACTAACAGTGTGTCTCAGCTTGAATCTGTCACTTCTAACGCCTGTCAGCGTGAAGCATTTCTGTGTTTTTGTCAAGTTCATTGAGCCATTTGGCAGTGACGTGTGAAATTATTTTAATAAGCTTCGTGTTTTCAGGGCAGGAGGTGTAATTTTGAAACATTTTGTTCAGCACATGCTGACCAGACACATCTTCAGGAAAGGAACAGAGAGGCTGACTGTTATTTTTGATTGCCATGTTTCTCCTCTCCTGGGTAATTAAGTCTAGCAAGAACTGTATTTTGAAGGACCAGTGCTTTGAATTGGTGTGAGACTCATTTCTGTGTGTGTGTGTGTGTGTGTGTGTGTGTGTGTGTGTGTGTGTGTGTGTGTGTGTGTGTGTGTGTTATGAAGAATGTTAAATGCTCTTTATCCTTGTGACTAGAAGATGACAACTTTATATCTGACCTAATTGTATAGATCTGTAAACACAACATAGATGAAATTGTTTGTTTTGTTCCTTCTCAGAACAAGGTGGTGTCTGTGGATAACATGAAAGTCAAGCTCCAGGTAAGCTAGTTAGTTGTCTGTCATTTGCATAATTCTATCACATGACTCACACTTTGATGTGTTGTTTATAATCCAAGGTAGTCATGCACTCATAATCTCGATCATTAACATGCAAAATATAAAGCATTACATATAAACGACAGCTGTCTAGTTATTCTGTGTATCTGTGCGACATTTATTCATTGCAACGAACCAAATACAAAACAATTTTCCCAGATTGAGATTTATACTCATTTTAAGACTGCTTTGATTGACTGTTGATAGATTATTTTATTAATTTTAAACGCAAAATTGAATTCTAATGGAATATTTCAAAGTTGTATGTACAATAATCCTATATTTAGTTTATGGTGTGAAATAATAAAATTTGTTTTTTTTTTCCTCCAGTATAAATATAATAAAACTGCTAAACTCTGACAAATTATATCAAATAGTTATATGTTTTTGTGTACACCTGACCATCACATTCACATCTGGGCCTTTCATAAATAGTTTTCACAAATTTAAAGGCATAAAATAGTATAGAATGTCTGTATACTGTAGCACTGGAATTTCCCTTTGTTGAAAGTAAGGAAACGAAACCTGTTCCTAGGGTTTTTTTTTTTAATGAAGGTGTGTTGTGAAACTGTATATTGTTAAAAGTGTTTAACAAATATAAAGTAATTGAATGTGGTTTACCAAGGTTGGTGGGAGTGAAGGAATTTAAGTGGCTGGCACATAGCCCTGACCTCAACCCCACTATGAACCAATGTGCAATGTGTGGTTTTTTATTTTTTATTTTTTATTTTTTTTTTTTTTAAGACAACAGAGTTGTAGGCTGATTTATCTTAAGTTTGTTATCTAGTGTACCAGTGTAGATTTATTCATTGCTAGTTAGAGAAGTAGAGACGTTGCTCTGGACAAAGGCATCAAATGTAATGTAATACAAGACCTGGAACCAAAAAACTAAAACACCAATAGAGAGTTTACTTTAGATAGATAGATCAATTTATTTATTCTAAAGAATGAATACGAAAACACAGAACTATCAAAAACAGGGGCATGATGAAGTGTGCAAACATTTAGTGCAAAACGTACAACATAAGACACTGAGACAGCACATGACACTGGTGAATTTGTCTGTATAATAATAAATACTGTACATGTAAACACTAAATTTAGTTCAGCGAATTAGATTTTCTTTTAATTTATTAATTTTAATTAATTGATTGATTTTATTTATTTATTTTCATTAGAATTTTTGGTCTTGACCGTTGTTCTGATATTAGTTACTTGTTGATTATACATCAAAGTTTAATTACACTATATATATAGCTATATATTGTGTAATAAGGGACATTGGGAATTTTTGAGAAGTTGGTTAGGTAAAACATTTAACAATTAATGACTCTGAGACAAAGCCATAAAACACCAGACAAACTATTTACTTTATCTTTTCTGTACCAAATTATTTAGGCCAGAGTCTTTTGTTACATGTGAAAATCGTTGTTCATTCTTTCACATAAAATATTATACTGATACATTTTACTTTTTGAGTGACACTTTTTATTTTATTTTAGAAAGACTGTATGTGAGGGTGCGTCAACGGCCTCTACAATTTTGTGGCCATTATGTAGCCCTGTTTCGCAGACACATCTGTTATACATGATCAGCACTGATGGAGAAGGCACACTCTGAATACAATAGAGGGTGTAATAAACATGAATCATTTGTTATTTCAGAATGCTTTTGGGAAAAAAAAAATGTAACAAGACAAAGCACACATCATCCACTGTAGATACAAAAAAGCCATTGTTTGTTTTTGTGTTTAGAACTAATGGAAAGCTAATTTTTTCTTTTTACCATGCTTTTTTTATTTAGTATAAACATTATGATTATTAACTTGAAACACTTAAGGTGATGGGTGCTAGAATTTTTATGGCCCTCCCATTCCATATCCATATGAGGGCAATTATGATAATGTAATATTGTAATAATATGTAATGATAATGTAATAATATGCAAACAAGACCGTATGCAACCCTCTGTGCAGAACATTAGGCGAAGCGACATCTCGTTGAACTGTAACTTTTACGATACTGCTAGGAAACAATATTATTTAGAAAAATGTTTACAAGGCATTTCTCATATCACCAGAATGTATTTGAAGATTTTTGTCTCATGTAAAGCTGAACTTGTATAGTAATTTAAATGTTATAGATTTGGTAATGATCCCGTGTCTGCCATGTGTAAAGCCCTGATGCTAGCATGATGTTAAAGCTCAATTAACAATCAAACAAACACAAGGCGGATCCTTTTTTTTCCCTGCAATGCTTAAAATTTGAATTATTTGCAGTTACTGGACAACATTTTCTCAGATTATTTTTGAGGGTTTTTTTTATTCTTCAGATGCTTGTTCCCAGTATCCTGGTGATGCATGTTGTGTCTTATTATAGCTCAGATAAGCAGCAAAAATATACTTTGCTTCCTGTGAGACTACCATCAGGTTATTAGTGTGAATTGGCTGTTATATAACACCTGCTATTTCTGGCATAGTTTGAAGGCTGGAGTTCACACTTTCAGTCAACCTTTTCTTTCCTCTTGTTCAGAGAAGGGCTTTATCCAAAATCAGTCGAACATACTGTAAATGCCACAGAGTCATTTCAT
This sequence comes from Silurus lanzhouensis, assembly GCA_039877035.1. Classification (NCBI taxonomy): domain Eukaryota; kingdom Metazoa; phylum Chordata; class Actinopteri; order Siluriformes; family Siluridae; genus Silurus; species Silurus lanzhouensis. The sequence continues at coordinate 3,538,049 of JBCEWE010002367.1, forward strand.
GCTGGTTTTTTTTTTTTTTTTGGGTAACATAAAAAATCCCGACATTTTAAGATATTGAAGATATGGGTCAGCAATTATTACTGATGACGAGATGTTTCAAATCATCTTTATAATTAATTTGCCTGTCTTGCAGATTTGGGACACAGCAGGGCAGGAACGGTTTCGCAGTGTCACTCATGCCTACTATCGAGATGCTCAGGGTAACAGCACCCTTTTCTTTATCTTCTATTTAAAAAAAAAATTAAAAAAATTGTACTTTTATTTTTGCAACTACTTTTGCAGTCAGTGATGAAAATGTTGGCCAGGAATTTTTTTTTATCCCAGTGAAATGTTTGAAATGCTTGTGCTTAGTTTATCTTCTCACCCCTCCAGCTCTCCTTCTTTTGTATGATATTACAAGAAAATCCTCTTTCGACAATATCAGGGTAAGTCATTCATACTGGCAATTTGACCGAGAAGTCATTTTCATTTCTGAATTAGCATTTGCACTGCTTTTCAAATGGCAGCTTTTTTTTTTTCCCTTGATACAAGGTCTGTCTTCTCACGTCATCTCAATTATTTTCTTCCATCTGTATCACCACGCAGGCCTGGCTGACTGAAATTCATGAGTATGCACAGAAGGATGTGGTCATCATGTTGCTTGGCAACAAGGTGAGTGGAACTTTCTGGGGAGGAGCTAAAGAAACAACTCAAAGTCAAAAAGAATAAAGCTCCCATTCTTTGTTTTTAATGGTGATGATTAAGAAATGTGACGTTCCAATAAGCATACATTACAAGATTTGCAAGAAAAGGATTTTATGGGACATAAAAGCAGCCTTTTGCAATTTTTGTACTATTTATTAGCAAACAGTTGAAACATTTCTGACACATTTCAGATCACTGCCCTTCACCAGACTGCATGGTGGCCTTTATGAAGTCCTGTCTTTATCTGGAAATGAATAACTTGCTAACAGAATAATGTTTTTGCAACTGTGCAATATGGAGCTTTGCTTGTAAATACTACATGTGGGTGTGTTTATGTGCATTCAGTTTTTTAAATCAGGACTTCAGAGGCCTGTACAGCTGTGTGAGTGTGATAAGAGCCACGGGCACCGTGTTTAATCCCGAATTTGTTATTGGGCTTCATGTTCATATAAACTCAGCTTTTCCTGCTCTCGACTGTATGATTTGGGGAAAGCTGGTCTTAAATAATACAATTATCCAGTCATATATAAATCATATTCAAGTTAATTTAATATTGTTGGTTGCAATAGATTTGTCTTTTTCTTTTTCTTTTTTCTACTGAAACATTTTTTCCTCTATTTTTCTGTATGGACATGTTCTAATATTAGGGAATTAAAAAAATATTTTGTGATATTAAGTAAAAGTGTTTTTTCTCACGTTATTTAATTACATTGCGATCATTCACATACAGTATATAATGGTTATAAAGATGTTTTTTGAGCTGGAACAGAGTCAAATAAAACCGCTTGCAGTTGGATTATTGAACACAGTGTTGAGGTAAATCCTCTTATTATCATTGCCACCTACTATTAAATGTATTATTATTATTATTATTATTATTATGCCACTGTCAAATTAAGATTCTGGATGGGTAGAAGGTGTTGATTACTTTTCTGTAGCAGTAATGTGGCTGTCTGGCAAATCACAGATTTTTATCAATGCTCTAATTATAATAATTTATAGTTTCTATAGTAACAGCTTGCACAGGAGCTTACATAGCCAACGCTTCACATACACAGAAAAATGCAATGTTAATTGATATGGTAAATTATTCTATGAGGAGATTTGGCATTTAGCATTTTTGAAGGTGTCATAAGAGCTTTGCTTTGTGATTGTCAGAGTTAAAGCTGTTCCTTTATTTTTCTAGACACAAGAACACATTTTCTCACCAACTTCCTTTCATATTCTTATGTAATTGAGAGACCAAGAGGTTGCATCAGAACAGGAACCGTCTTGTTTCCGGAGGCTACACAGCATTAAATGTATCTTAAGTGTGCTTTAGGGAACATTTTTAATACCTAGAAAGAACATTGCATAGCTGCTGCTAAATTGCTGTTGTTCAAGAGGAATAAAACACTTCTGGGTGTGGTGGTGTAGGAAAATAATCGTATTGTGCATGTAATTATGCCGAAAACTGCAGTAGTTTGACATGGTGCCATACCTACTAAAAAAAATGTGTGCCACCTAGATACTTTTTTATTTTTTATTTACAGTAGTTATTACTATTTGGTGTTTTTTTCTTTTTTTTTTTTTTTTTTTTTTAACTTGCATTTAGGTGTTGATTTCTATGGTAAATTTTTTAATTCTGTAAAGCTGCTTTGAGACAATGTCCATTGTAAAAAGCGCTGTAAAAATAAATTTGACTTGACTTGTTTACTGATAAAGCACTGATAATGGTTCCAGGTGGTAACATTTGTGTAATAATCCATAACTGCATTTTTTTTTTTACAGTCAGACATGGCAGCTGAACGCGTTATTAAGCCTGAAGACGGACAGAAGCTGGCCAAGGTAATAGACTCTTGTTCTGCTTTAAATGCTTAAAAGAGAAACCTCTTCAGTCGCTTTTATAGCCACTGGAATACCAGGGGTATTTACCAAAATTTATATACCGTGTTTTTCGGACTATAAGCCGCTACTTTTTTCCCACGTTTTGAACCCCGCGGCTTAAACAACGAAGCGGCTAATATATGGATTTTTCCTGGGTTTTTCCACGAGCTCGTATCTCAGTTTGCTCGCACATCAAATCAGTTTTCCATATTGAAATTACTTAAAATGGCATTAATCCGTTCCAACCCTCAAAAAACCCTGTTTTTATGTTTCATGTTATTAAATTGGAAAATACATTTCTAAATAACAGATCTTGTATAAAAAAACAATAGAAAGAGTATGTAAAGATATAATAAGGTTTTATTCAGTGTATTTTCCTTGGAGATGAGACGACTTGAGCTAACAAAAACGCCAGTGGGGTGTGTGTGTGTGTGGGGAGGGGGGAAGGGAAGGGGGTAGAGGCGATAAGCGGAGGTGGAGGGAAAACTAGTTTTTTCCTATCACTCCTGTACACTACGTATCCCTAAACTTAAAATTTTGTAACTTTTGCTTCTTTGCTTATTTTTTTTTTCGTCACAATCTTCGCTTTCTGGCTTCGCTTCGCCATCTAGCAGCAGCGTCTCGAGCTCGTACCTCAATTTTTTGCTCGCGTAACAAAGCAAAAAAATTGACCGAGTGACCGCTCGTACCTCGGAAAACTCGTACATTAATGCTCTCGTAGGTCAAGGTACCACTGTAGTTGTAAAAGGAAGGAGGAAGACAGTGAACAATGACTTACTTGGTCGGCTACTGTTTAGATACAAGACGTTGTAGCGCGTTGAGTCTGGGTGAAGGGAGAGCTCACTAAATCTCCAGTTGCAACAGAAATCATATAAGCACAGACAGGTTTTCAAAACTCGTGCTTTTTTATTTTTCTTGGCAACAGCGTTATGAGTTAGTCAAAGAAACTTAGAAATGAGCATCAGAAAATAATAAGGACATAATCCTCAGTCCTACACACACGCAGTAATAGCGGTAGAATGCAGTGGCAGGCTATTCCCAAAATACCGCATTGCTCCCAATAGAAGCGCAACATATTGCATTTAGTGTCTTTCGTTAAAGCCTGTGTAAAGTTAATTAGTTTCAGTGTAGACACCTGCAGCTTATAGACAGGTGCGGCTTATTTATGTTAAAAATAAAAATCTTTATTTTCAAATTCAGTGGGTGCGGCTTATATACAGGTGCGCTTTATAGTCCGGAAATTATGGTAAATAAATAAATGCACAATACTCGTTACTTACAAAATCCCAAATAAGCAACTAATATGAATGAATGGTAAAAACAGTTTGTTATAATCATATAAAATAAGACACCAATTTAAGGTTATAGATTCTATTCTATTCTTCAATTTAAGGTTAGAGACATGTACAGTATTTTGAATCTGATGCTCTGAATCTAAAAATAACAGCATTCTTTTGGGTCTATGACCCATCTGTCTCAAGCCGTGGTCACTAGTATTAGCAGAGAGGATGCATTTATAAGCTGTTAACGTCAAGGTTTAAATAAGGTCCCTCAAAAAGACGTAATAATTTGTACAAAAACACACACAGACTGTAACAGAGCATCTGTTATAGAAGCTATGATGGGTAGCTAATTAATACGTACATAATGTAAGTACACTTCAAGGCTCTTCTCTGTTTTGGCACCGAGGTGGTGGAATGAACTTCCCCTAGATGTCCGTAAAGCAGAGTCCCTGACTATCTTCAAGCGACGATTGAAGACCTACCTCTTCCTGAAATACTTAAATTAGCACTTTCCAAGTTTGTAGAATTCTAGGGTTATATTTATATTAAGTTTGTAATCTTTTGTACCAGTGTAGATTTATTCATTACTAGAGACTCAAAGCACTTTTGTACGTCGCTCTGGATAAGGGCGTCTGCTAAACGCCGCAAATGTAAATGTAAATAATGTGTATATGGACCACCTTTGCTACAGTGGTCAGTTTGATACACTAAAATACTTTGTAAGAACAGTGCTGTTAAGAGGGTGACTACAGTTTTAAAGGTATGAAGTGTGTGATAATGGAGGTGGCTGTAGAAGGTGCCGGTGCCGGAGCTGTGTTTAAGCGGCAGTATTTCATTCTCATACAAAAAAAACCCCAGAGACTTAAAACATGATCAACTACACTGAACAAAATTATAACTGCACCTATGTTCGTTGTCCATAACATACGCCTGCCCATACCATAACCCAGCCGCCACCATGCGCCACTCGATCCACAACGTTGACATCAGCAAACCGCTCGCCCACACAACGATTTACACTCTGTTTGCCATTTGCCCTGTACAATGAAAATCGGGTTTCATCCGTGAACAATACACCTTGCGAGACACCACTGAATGTGTGAGCATATGCCCACTCAATTCGGTTACGACGACGAACTGCAGTCAGGTCGAGACCCCGATGAGGAGGACGAGCATGCAGATGAGCTTCTCTGAAACGGTTTCTGACAGTTTAAAGCAGACAATTTTTGGTTATGCAAACCGATTGTTGCAGCAACTGTCCGGGTGGCTGTCCGGGATATTCTGGGCTGGTGGGGTCACACGTGGTCTGTGGTTTTTTTGAGGCCGGTTTGATGTACTGCCAAATTCTCTGAAATGCCTTTGGAGACGGCTTATGGTAGAGAAATTACCATTAAATTTACGGGCAAACGCTCTGGTGGACATTCCTGCAGTCAGCATGCCAATTGCATGCTCCCTCAAAACTTGCGACATCTGTGGCTTTGTGCTGTGTGATAAAACTGCACATTTTACAGTGGCCTTTTATTGTAGCCAGCCTGAGGTACACCTGTGCAATAATCATGCCGTCTAATCAGCATCTTGATCTGCCACACCTGTGAGGTGGATGGATTCTCTCGGCAAAGGAGAAGTGCTCACTAACACAGATTTAGACAGATTTGTGAACAATATTTGATAGAAATAGGCCTTTTGTGTACATAGAAAAAGTCTTAGATCTTTGAGTTCAGCTCAAGAGAAATGTGGGCAAAAACAAAACTGTTGCGTTTATAATTTTGTTCAGTGTGTAATCGTTTAACTTGTGGCTTCAGCACAAAAGCATTAATTGGCCAGAAATTCTAATTCATTAGAAAAAAACACAATGTACAGGCCAATCTGAATCCTGTTGGAGTTGAATGTGTACAATACTTAAAATTACATTACAAACATATTCACATAGGCAATCCTGGTGTACTTTGTGTGAACAAACCTTTCTTTCCTTTTATTTTAAACAAGGAGTATGGAGTTCCTTTCATGGAGACAAGTGCCAAGAACGGTGTTAATGTGGAGCTTGCATTCCTCGCCATAGCAAGGCAGGTTCTGTTATTTTCCCTATACTGGTTTTTCCATGTAATTTTTTAGTTCTTAGTATCTTTAAAAACAAAACAGAGGCTTTACAAAAATCGTCCCTCTGTCCAACTTTCACTTAGAAAGAATAATGATTATGTAAATGCCATTGCAACTCATTTGATTGTTCTAGTTGAATTATAATTAATATAATAATTATTATTATTATAAGCATTAGTATTGTCAGCACACATAATATTTGCCAAATAATAGTCCAGTAACTGATTCGAAACTGGTTCTTTTAAACTCAGAGAGCTGAAGCACCGAGCCGGCCAGCAGCCTCATGAGCCAAAGTTCCAGATCCACGACTACATAGAGTCCCAGAAAAAGAAGTCCAGCTGTTGTGGGGCACTCGTGTGACAATAGTGAAGAAAGCGAAGTCGAATAAATACAGAAGAAAATGGCATCAACAAATACATGAGGAAATACAGTGATGGCCAGCCATATTTGCGTGAATGGACATAATGTGTTACAGAAATACTTATTCGGATGTGTGTAACATTAAACCCCTTTTGCTTTTACCATCAGGTGTAGACTTTGTCTGTATTTGTTGTCTGGTTGTAATTAAAGATAATGGAGCTTTATTGTGCTGAGGTTGATGGCAGCTGGATGTGGCTTGTCTGAGCACACATCTCACTCTGAATTTTATTTCCTTATTAAATAAAACAACCTGAATCATTTGTTAAATCTGTTGCTCCTTTTGGTTCACTTGTGAGGACAGTATTTTTTTCTCCTAATCATTATTTCTATTCATTTCTATACTAAGTGTGGTATAAATGTAAAAGTTACAGCTCTAAGCACATAAAAAAAAATCTGGACCCAATGAAAAATGTTCTAAGCCATATTTTGTGTTAATGAATTTGTATATAGAGATTTGTGCTTTTAAAGTAATATGATTACAATACCTTGTATTTGTGTTTGGTGTATTATGGGCCACAGAGTTTAAAGTGTTTCTCTGAGACTTAATATAAAAAGAAAATCTATGGACTTTCACAATATCTTTACACTTGGCATTAATTTGTGACTTATTTTTAACCTTTTTATTTTTATTTTTAAAGTAAAAATACTACTGAGCATTCGCATATCTGTAAATCATCTGGTTTGCATATCAGATTTGTGAAATATTTAAATGATCATCTCTTGCTATTTAATTGCTTTGTGGAAACTAGACTCAATTATTGATTATTGCTATTCGACTTATTTAGTTGTTACTTGTAACTCAGTGACTTTGTTCCTGAGATCACAAAGTGCCAAGACAAAGTGCTCTGTATAGACACTGTATAAATCTCTATTTTGTAATGTAGTGTGGTGTTGCAATGTGTTTAAGTTATGTAAGTCAATTTACAGATGTGGTTCTATTAGGGGTTTGGACGAAAGTCTTCTATACCCATAAAGTTTATTTACTTTTATGTTGGTGTTTTCTTTGTCTTATTTTCCTTTCGATATTTTTTGCTATTTTCCTATTCTAATGTTTGCGGATATCTGATACATATAATAACAGATAGATACAGTAACACATAGACCCATATTTTAATCAAATAATTATTTGTGTGGTGTTAAACTTTAATAGGGATGCCTGTATACCTGCTCATTTATGCAGTTATCCAATCAGTCAATCATGTTGAAGCTGCTCATTGCATAAGATCATACAGATATGGGTCAGTTAATGTTCATCTGTCAGAATGTGGAAGAAGTGTAATCTCAATTACTTTGATTTTTGCTTGATGCCAGACAGGCTGGTTTGAGTATTTCTGAAATTGCTGATCTACTGGGACTTTGCTTGTCAGCAGTCTATAAAGTTTGCAGCGGACTGGCAGGTTATAAAAAGTTTTAAACAGTGCTGAGCATTTCAGAACATGAAATTGTGTCAAGCTGGACAAACTACAAGAGGACCACATCAACTGATTATTAGGATATACATTGATCTGCCATAGATGTAAAATCAATTACATAGGTGAAATAAAAAATTTTGATTTTATAATTACAATGGCACAAGGAATTGGATATATTAGGCTGCAACTGTTTTTGAGGTTGATGTGTTGGAAGAAGGAATCCAATCGAGAATGGTTCAGAACATCTACAAAATGACAGGCCTTGTGGGGTGTCCTAAAGTATATGCACTGGTTGGTACCTTCTAGATATGGTCCAAGGAGGACTAGATTTGGGATCCATTGACAGGGTGGTGGGTATGTCTTGTTAAAATGAATTAGGAACAAGCTCATCTGGTGAAGTCCCGCAGAAAAGCTATTGCAGCACAAGCCCTTTTCTTGGTTGTTATGTTATTACGGGACGACGACTTGCTGCAACTTCTGACGATTTATAAAGTGCGCTTACACATAGCCCTCCACGCTCCAGCATGAAGCATCAACAAGTCCTGGTTAATGGGTAAGTTAATGTGTATCTGTTGACCCATCAGCATTTGGGCTGGGGAGCACTCCTATAAATCATTAGAGTCTCTTTCCATTGTGACTATTCTTCATGAGAGCCTTTACAATCTTTACAGAACTCTCTGCCAGCTGATTGGATCTTGGGTAGTTTGGGCTTGATGTGGTGTGTTGAAATCACTCTTTAGCAAAGTCATCAAACTCCCTACTGCAACATTGTGGGCCACTGTCAGAAATCATTTTACAGGGAACTCCATGTCTTCAGAAAAGCAATGACGGTTTGGCTGGATGTCACCTGAAGTGTTGCAACTTCTGGATAGTTGGAGAAATAATCAGTAACTACAATATAGCTCTTAACATTGCAGTCAAACATATTTACCCCAACATTTTGGGATGGATGATCGGGCACTGGATGAGGCATAAGCGGGTCTGCTTGTTGCCTAGACTTGCATGTGAGGCATATTTCACATGAAGCTGTAGTCTGACTGATTTCATAGTTTATCTTTGGCCGGTTCATTACCTTACGGGCCCTGCGCTTACATTTCTCCTCTCATAGAGGTCCCTCATGAACCCTAGTGCAGCATTTTCTTGCGCATCGATGCCGGGATGACAAGCTTGTTTCTCTTGAAAATGTCATTCATTACTGAAAGCTCAGCTTTGCATGACCAGAACTGTCAGGTATGTAACACCTTACCGAAACTATAGTTGTTATCAGGCATAACATCTCAATGAGGGTCCAATCTCGCAACTTATATGACTTAAAGGATCTGCTGTTTAGTGCCAAATACGACAGCACACCTTCAGGGATCTTGTGGAGTCGATGCCTACACAATATTAGTATGTATGTTTGTTATGGCTGACCAGGGTTGTGTTTGTGCATGTATGTGTATAAATACTGTATCATATGTCCTAGTCATTATGTTCATGTTTTTTGTTTGCTTTTTGTCTGTTTGGCAGGACCATACAAATTTGTGTATCTTGTATTTAAGCAGTTAAAATTTGGCGCTTTGAGTACAATTTTATCATACTGACCACTGCATGTTTAACATGGCGCCTCATGGCAAACAACTTAAAGGATTTGGAAATTGTTACTCTCCACAAAGATTGCTGAGGCTATAAGAAGATCGGTAACACCCTGAAACGAATTAATAGTGCATAGGCCAGGGTCATAGAGAAGTTTCTCAAAATGGGTTTCACTCGGTACTGGCCTGGCAAGAGTCGATCAAAGTTGAGTCCTTGTCAAGTCAAGTCAAGTCAAGTCAAGTTTATTTCTATAGTGCTTTTCACAACAGACATTGTCTCAAAGCAGCTTTACAGAAATCAACATTAAAGGTGAACGGTGTGCATTTATCCCTGATGAGCAGCCGTGGTGACTGTGGCAAGGAAAAACTCCCTTAGATGTTATGAGGAAGAAACCTTGAGAGGAACCAGACTCAAAAGGGGAACCCATCCTCATTTGGGTGACATCAAGAGTGTGATAGAACTAACATGAGCACTGGAGTGTGTGATTATAAGTAATGTTCTATCTACAGTCTTATACAGTCATTGTGGTTATAAAACTATGAGCTACTGAGCAACTCATAAAATAGCTCAACATCTGTGATCATCACAGATCCAACACCAGCTTCTCCATGCCAGAGCCTTTAAACACTCCAGAAGGTCCAATGTCAAAACTCCACACATAAAATGGGATCCAATTGGCACTGATACGTCACTAGATGGTTCGGGAAGTTTGCGAGTTTGGCATCTACTTCTTTAAAGGTCCATAATCTTCATGAGGTGGGACGTGACTGGGGCCAGAGCAACCTCAGGATGCCTCGGGATGGGGAGAGAAAGAGAAGCAGTGGAGAGAAATTAGCGTAGCTGCTGTTCATGATATTAACAGCACAAGTTGATAATGTGCATTTGTTTAGATCTATTGGCGTACAAGTTTATGATATGTGACGCATGTTATGTGTAGGCTTTGCTAAAAAGATACGTTTTTATTCTTGTGATGTGTGTATGCACACTGCAACAAGTTGCTTTGTATGACCCTTATCCCAGAATGAAGCCTCTTCTGAAGCTGGCTCACAAGAAAACCTGCATTCAGTTTGCTAAAGACAACCTGTCCAAGAGCATGAATTACTGGAACCATGTCCTGTGGTCTGATGAGACTAAGATAAATTTGTTTGGCTCAGATGGTGTCCAGCATGTGTGGTGATGCCCTGGTGAGGAGTACCAATAAAATTATGATTATGATAATTATGCCTACAGTCAAGCATGGTGGTAGCATCATGGTCTGGTGCTGCATGAGTGCTGCTAGTATTGTGGAGCTGCAGTTCGTTGAGGGAAACATTGATTTCAACATGTACTGTGACTTTCTGAAGCAGAACATGAATCCCTCCCTTTAGAAACTGGGCCGAACAACAGTTTTCCAACATAATGATGACCCCAAGCACACCGGCAAAAGGACAACTGCCTTGCTTAGGGAGTTGATGGTAAGGGTGCGTAGCATCATGTGTCTAACATCCAGCAGCTCTGTGATGTCATTAAGGAGGAGTGGAAGTTAATCCCAGCAACAACCTGTGCAGCTCTGGTAAATTCCATGCCCAGGAGGATTAAGGCAGCACTAGATAACAATGATGTTCACACAAAATATTGACACCTTGGACAATGTTTTGACATGTTCACTTAGAGTGTACTTATTTTTGTTGCCAGGTTTTTTATCAATATTGGCTGTATTGAGGACATATAAAAAAAAAAATGGTTGCTGAAAGTTGAGAGGTGTACTGTACTGTATACTGTATGTCTATGTGTATATATATATATACACACACACACACAACTTGAACTTGAATTTCAACCAGACATAAGTTGAATAACACAGAGTCAGGTGTATGATTAACCAGTTACACCAAGTAGATGTTAATAATTATCACTTTCATATGTAGATTGAAACACAGTCATTTAATGAAAGAGAAACAGCTGTGAGAAACAGATCAACTCTGCTACTTAGGTGAGGTTTTGGAAGACAGTTTCATGTTACATGGAATGGAAGAATTTTGTCTGAGAATACTCAGATGTAGAAACAAAGCTAAGCGATGCAACTATGCATGAAAACATAGGAACAGTGGGTACAGAAAAATGGCAGCAAGCCATCTGAAATTTGAACTGTTTGACTGAAGTGAAAGTCAGTAGGACTAGATGACATGTGCAGACCTGCAGTAACTACAGGGAAATAAAGTTTATCAGTCATCAGTTATGGGAAAGAGTAGTGGAAGCCAGGCTGAGAGAAGAGGTGACCATCTGTGAGCAACAGTATGGTTTTATTTCGGGGAAGAGCACTACGGACACAATATTTGCTTCGAAAATATAGAAAAGGTCAAAAGGAGTTGCATTGTGTGTTTGTGGATTTAGAGAAAGCGTATGACAGGGTGTCGAGAGAGGAGTTGTGGTATTGTATGTGGAAGTCTGGTGTGTCAAAGAAGTATGTGAGGGTGGTGCAGGACATGTATAAGGACAGTGTGACAGTAGTGAAGTGTGCAGTAGGAACGACAGACTGGTTCAAGGTGAAGGTTGGACTGCATCAAGGTTTGGCTCTAAGCCCTTTCCTGTTTGCAGTGGTGATTGACAGGTTGACGGACGAGGTCAGACAGGAGTCTCCGTGGACTATGATATTTACGGATGATATTGTGATTTGTGGTGAGAGTAGGGAGCAGGTTGAGAAGAGCCTGGAGCTGGAGAGAAGGGGAATGAAAGTCAGTAGGAGTAAGACAGAGTACATTTACATTTACATACATTTACATTTGCGGCATTTAGCACATGTGTACATGTGTGTGAATGAGAGGGAGGGCAGTGGAGTGGTGCGGTTGCAGGGAGAAGAAGTGGAGAAGGTGGAGGAGTTCAGGTACCTGGGATCAACAGTGCAAAGTAATGTAGAGTGTGTTAGAAAATTGTAGAAAGGAGTGCAGGCAGGATGGAGTGGGTGAAAAAGAGTGGCAGGAGTGATTTGTGATTGCAAGAGTGAAAAGTTTATAGGACTGTTTTGAGACCTTCTATGTTGTATGGTTTAGAGACAGTGGCATTGATTAAAAGACAGCAGAGCTGGAGGTAGCAGAGCTGAAGATGTTGAGGTTTTTGTTGGGAGTGACGATTATGGACAGACTTAGAAACAAGTTTATTAGAGGGACAGCGCATGTAGGATATTTTGAAGACAAGGGATAAGGCGTGATTCAGATGGTTTGGACATGTGCAGGGGAGGGACATGAGGTATATCAGTAAGAGAATGCTGAGGATGGAGCTGCCAGGAAGGAGGAAAAGAGGAAGGCCAAGGAGGAGGTTAATGGATGTGGTGAGGGAAGACATGCAGGAAGTTGGTTTGAAAGAGGCAGGCGTAGAGGACAGGGGGCATGGAGACGGATGATTTGCTGTGGCGACCCCTAATAGGAGAACCCACCCAAAAATAAGAGGATACATATTAAGGTATATATTAAGAGAAATTAATGTGTAGCAGCATGAATGGAATTTGAAAAAGTCAAACTACAATAATAATTATAAAAGTTATTGTAAATGTAACAAATTATTATTATTTTACTGAGATTATTGCACATAGTTGCCCAAGGTATCAACAATATATATACAGTGGAACCCGGTTATGTCGATGTCCTAGGGTGTTGCCAAAAAGCATGGAGGTAACCGATGGTCGAGATAAACGAAAATCAAAATGGCGGCAATATATTAACGTGCTTGAAATTTCTTTATGTACATGATGTGCGTTAATAAATGAGAATGTGCATGCACGTGTTTTTTAAGGTTTTTTTTACACAACAGCGTTGCCGTGATTTGTTTGATGAAGGCATGCTATAAAAATACATACAATACATGTTTATCTGTCAGGAATCCACCTGCCACGCCCCCTTCGGCCCCCTTCAGCGTGCCAGGTGCTTTCTCGGCCGCTTTCTCTGAAGCTCCGCTTCAATCGCGCACATATGGTGCTCGTTTAGCATCATCACCAGCTCCTATTTAAACTTCCACACTCTCACTGCCCGTTATTGTTGGTATATGTTGGTTCACGGCGGTCGTTGTTATTGCGCATGCGTATCCCGGTACGTGCCTTCCCACCGGCACTCTCTTAACGGCTGCGATTTTCTTCCCAAAGCGCACCGCGGATTGATGCATCGTGGTTGCATGAGGCTGTCACTGTATGTACTCCTTAGACTGACCACTGTTTTATGTAGTGTATGGGGGAAGTTTTCCAAGATGGAATGTACTTCGGACAGCAGTCTCTCCTCAGACACTATTGTCAGAGAGTCCAGTTCCTTCCCAACAACATCGCTGGCCTTCCAGATCAGTTTTGTTGAGTATGTGAGAGTCTGCCACTCTCAGCCTGCTTCCCCAGCATACCACAGCATACAGGAGAGCACTTGCCACAACAGTCTCAAGAAACATCCTCAGCATTGTCCTGCAGATGTTGATGGACCTCAGCCTCCTCACAAAATAGAGGTGGCTCTGGCCCCTCCTGTAGAGTACCTCAGTGTTCTTAGTCCATTCTAGTTTATTGTTTATGTAAACCCCCAGGTATTTGTAATTCTCCACCATCTCCACACCAACACCACAAATGAGTCACAGGTGCTTTTCTCTTTCTTAGGTTCACAACCAGCCAAAACAAGTTATAGAAAGTTGTCCTCACACCATGTGACAAAATTCTCCACTACTGTCCTGTACTTCTTCTCATCACTATCACCAATACAATACACTACTGAAGGGTTATCTGAAAATTTTCTGAAGATGGCAAGACTCTATCTGGTAGTTGAAGTCAGTGGTATAGACAGTAAAGAGGAAGGGAGATAACACTGTCCCCTGTGGGGCTCCAGTATTGCTGATCACTTTTTCTGACACACAGTGTTGTAAATGCACATACTGAGGTATTTCAGTTAGGTAGACTACTATCCAAGACACAAGGGGGAATCAACCTGAAATGTAGTAATGTAGTCCTTCTCTTACTGTCACCCCTCTTCTCTCTCTCTCTCTCTCTCTCTCTCTCTCTCTCTCTCTCTCTCTCTCTCTCTCTCTGTCGAGTTAAACATGCTCCTGGGGTTCCAGTGAACACCGTTCCTGCCCCTTTTTCTTCCTCGGATCTTCCCACTTCATCCAGGCCTGCCTCTGGATAGTGTTCTCTTTAAATGGAGGCAACTCTCGGCAGCTGTGCAGCTGTGCAGCATCAACGCCTTGGGTGGTTCCATGAAATTCTGGAATAAGAACGAGAGCTTTGAGGATGGATTTGGACTGTAGTTAATGTCAACAGTCTGCAACACTGACTCATGGCAACAGTTTGCTTCTGATCACCATCACTGCACCCCTCAACATAGTTTATCTGTAATAAATTGACATTCAGTGCAACCCAGATGAGGATGGGTTCCCTCTTGAGTCTGGTTCCTCTTAAGGTTTCTTCCTTTGCCATCTCGGGGAGTTTTTCCTTGCCACAGTCGCCACCGGCTTTCTCATCAGGGACAAACTTACACTTATAAAGAACATCTTATTTTTATCACCACATTATCTGTGTATAGCTTCTTTGAGACAATGTTCATAGTTAAAAGCGCTATACAAATAAAAATGAAGTGAACTGAATTGAATAGTAGGTAGATGACGTTTTCTTTACAGGATTGTTTCACATCTGCCTAAACCTTTTGCACAGTATTGTGTGTGTGTGTGCGTGCGTGCGTGCGTGTGTGTGTGTGTTTAAATTTGAATTATATATTTTAGAATTTAATCTCAGGCATAATTCATTTAACTGACTTTCTTCTCTGTGATAAACATGCATGCTTGCCCTCTAATGAGTAAGAATAGAAAATGTGTAGTTTTATTAGACACTACACAGATTTATATGGAATAGTGATTACAAATCAGAGAGCCTTGTAACTGTAAATGAAATTCCATGGGCTCTTTAGTACAGATTTTTTCTTGAACATTATTCTATATACAATATTTTATCCATTTGTTAGATCTATAGTATTCTACTAGCAATGTATAGACGCATAACAAATAATAAGTGATTTTATGTGCATTTTTTCTGACCCCAAAACACTTTTATCGTACCTCAGGTAAACACCATTGAATTATGATTCATTATCATGGTTAACATTACAATGCAGAACTTCAACATTGTTGAATGTGTTGAATATTCAATTTTCTTAAATGAATTCGAATAAATCCTTTCAAGTGGTACACATGGCTGTTCTACAACTTGACATTTCTTGTGCAAACTTTAATGTAAACTGGCTCTAAATTATGGCATATTATGACTCTAATAGCATTTTAATAATCTGAGGCATGGCAGATAGGTGGCAGCAAAAACAAAGACGATCTGAGTTCAGTGGGTTTAAGATGGAGACATGGATGAATCCCTCAATTAAAAGATAGGTATGTGTATCAGCCTGACCAGATGAAATAAAGGAAAAGGCTTGCATTAATCACATGAAGTATTTGCAGGCTTTATATTTCCAGATTTGTGCAGTTTACTAAAGAGCAAATCTAGAATTTACATAACGTCATAACAAGGAACTAAAGCAGACAAAGAGTAAACGAATCTCAGCCAACCATGCCCAAAGATAATAAGAGACATTTGTTCTTGTTGAAAATGCTTGAATATGGCAAATAATGATATGGCTGTCAAAATGATATGTTTTTATAAGTACATTTATGTATTTGTTAAAAAAATAAATATAATTATAGTGTTATTACAAATAAGTGTATTACAAATTAGAACAAATAACCAATATAATTACTCAAACAGTAAGCTATTAAGTAGCATTCGTTAACTTTTTTGTCTGGATGTAGAGAGTATAAGAAGCTACAGTAGATGCACAGACTATACCTTGCTGTTATGGGGGGTGGGGGTCCTTTATAATCTGATACACATGCTTATATACAGTAAACTAGGAGTGCTTCTATGGAAAAATGTTTGAAGACAATATGAAATTGTCTAAGAGTGTGTATATTTTTCAAGATATAGCAATAAATAGTAGTACTTAATACTTGCTATTTTTATCGATGGAATTAATATTGTTGATTATTTTTATCAATAGCAATTCCATCGATAAAAATAGCAGTAGACTACAACTACTACTACTACTACTACTACTACTACTACTACTACTAATAATAATAATAATAATAATAATATAAACAGATTGCAGACTTTGTAGGGCCCAAGCACCCAGACTCAGTAAGGTGCACATTTACAGATCTTACAACTTTTTACTAGACAAAACTATAGACAACCAAACCAGAAGGGAAGAAGAAGCATAATAATAATAATAATAATAATAATAATAATAATAATAATAATAATAATAATAATTATAATGATAATGATGATGATGATGATGATGATAAGAAGAAGTAGAATATTTTGCCCACACACCTTCAGTGCTTTTCCCTAAAACTAAATGTAACAAATAGTGTTGATGATTTCATTCACACACAAACACACCTAATAGTTAGTAATTGATGGACTTAAGTGTAATTTGTAACAGTAATTCAATAAGAAGTGGTGTGGAGATTTATAAGCATATTAGTCTTCCTTTTAATAAATATTTTCTGGCTGATTGATCTAGATATGATCCTGGGTATTTTGCTATCTTAAAAAGCTTTATAACAATAATTTTATATTACATAACAACATGCATAAATCTATCTAAGAAAAGAAAAAGATTGTCTATTAGGGATTTTTGTGCACACCTTTTACAGTGTGAGGGGAAAATATTATTCACTTTTCTGTTATTTATATTTTGCTTTTTTGTTACATTTACACAAATGCACAAGTCTTTTGACTTTGTGTTTATAAATATGGACATGAATGTATGTACTCATAAGCATTAGAAATGATTAAAGGAAAAAGTATTTAGACAGTATTTGGAAGTTACAGCTTCACCACATCTACAATAAAAAGCTTTTTTCAGCACTGTGGTTAAATAATGACCTTTTCCTCTTTGCAGATAGACTGCAATTCACTAATTGTATGACGGTCACCAACATAAAATCACACTATCAATTTCCAGTGGGATTTTTGTTAAGTTTGCCAGGCCATACAAGTCTTAATAAGTCATTTCGGCTGTATGTTTAGAGAGGTTGTTTCGTTGATACATCTGTCTTCTTCTTAGATTTGGTTTCTTGGATTATGAGGTTCAATTAGCATTTTGAACATCAGTTAAACATCTTGAATGTCAGTTAACATGCATGAACATTGTTCTAATCGTGATGCTCCCACCTTTGTATTTCACTGTGGGTATGGTGATTCTGAAACATTTATTTCACCAAACAAGCTGAATTGTTCCTAGAGGTCTTTTTTTTTGGTCTGACCAGAATATATTGTACCAAAAAAAAAAAAAAAAAAACCTTTCAAACATGCAGAGGAGTTTTATGTGGGGTTTAGAAATGAAGATGATTGCTGTCTATTGCTTATTGTTCTCTATTTAATTGTTGTTTTGGCTGCGTTCAGGTTACCCAGTGACTCTTTTAAAGCATCTGCTGGCTTCAAATAGCAATACTCCAATTTATTTCCTGCATTAAAATTTAATCTTTCCTGTAGTGTAGCTGCTTCAAGGGTTTCATTTTATTGCCACATTGTCACATCACACTGCACAAATTGGCCTGCTCTATTTAAAGTATGTTAAATGTTCCTTTGTACCATGGTTCAACATAATTTCCCGACTAAATACATAACACTATGTGCAGGGCAAAACTGAAACTCTTTAATGAAGGCAAAATAATGTTGTAGATTGTATATATAAAATGACCTATGAACATGTTGCTTCTGGCAGCAGTGTCTGATGCTCAGTCTTTTTCTCAGTCCCTTTAGTGTTTAATGGAGTGGGTGGGATGACTTCTTCATAATCACTGACACTTTTGCCAGCATTCTCATATTTACCTCCCAGGATTGTACAATTTTTCTTATGATCTTGTCCAGTTTGTTAGTGTCTTTAACTGATATTTTGCTCCCCCCCCTGGGCACAGCAGCATATAAAATGGTACTTAACAAAACCAGAATCAGAGCACTTGAACCTTCATTCCTTCATCCTCACCAGGAAATTAAAAACAACAAGACTTAACTTTGGTCCTTCTTGTACAGCCTGTGTATGTAATATGCAAAATTATGCATATGTAATATACAAAAAAACAACAACAGAAAACTACAATAGCAAAAAAAACCTAAAAAATTCGTATATGAGTAGATTTGTGTCTATTTTTTTATATATCAAACATTCAACAAAATACCTACGGTATACTATATATTCTTTGGATCTGTGGAGAAAACAGGAGTAACCAGATAAAACCTGGGATTTAAACCCCCAACCTCATGTGTGTGAAGCAAATATGCTTACCACCACTGCTGATTTATATATTTTTTGACATGAGAAGATTAAGTACAATTCTTTTTGCACAGCTCCTAACAAATCTCATTCAGCCTTTAAATGCAAAACTCTTTCCTACTTTGCAAAATATTTTCTCTTGTCAGCCAATAGGCGGCAGCATCGTCTCGTGTTTACCCTGTAGTGCTCGTTACATTTCAATCAAATGAATCGCATTTGTATTTATTTTCACTTCAGTCTGGAACAAATCTTTGGACTTTTAAAAGAGACCGCATAAGTTTATACTTATGGACAACGACTTTTCCATCTGTTGCTTTCTAAACAATACAAACACACACATAGACAGCTTTTTAAAAAAAAGAAAATAAATATAAACTAAAAACAGTGAGCAAGCATGTTTCCAGAAAACTTCTGCATGGCGGTGCTTGTTTCCAGAAAGCTCCAGACCAGTGCCTTCGCTGGGGTTCTTCACTTTCACTCAAGTAGAAGTGCATAGTGTGGGCAGTACACACAAACACACGCACGCGCACACACACGCGCGAGCGCGCACAAGTGATGGAAGACTGAACAGGGGATATCGCCTGTTGCTCGTGCTGTCAGGATGTTACACAGGGACCCTCCTGCTGCTTATCACTAAAGCTGACATGCAGCTGATAAACTCTGGCATTGCAGACCGTGCATTTGTTTCAGCTCTGGTGGGAAAACGCAAAGCAAAGGAAATGGACGCTGCACGCACGAACACACAAGAGCTCGCGCCATAAAGTGCTGTTCGGATACCGGACACTGAAGCTTCATGAAAGGGAGATTTTTTTTGTCTTACATGTAAATGCTTAGTACCAGAATCATGTACTAAGTGGAGGCATTTTTCTTTTTTTTTTTTTTCCTGCGCTAATGTCTTGTTTTTTCGGGAATAGTCTCCGGTTATTGGCGCGTGGACTTTTTGGATGCTGAAGCGGAAAGCATGGCGAGCGATCTGAAACCACGGCTTTGCTGCATGAACAAAAGTGAGAATGGCTACGGCTTTCATTTGCATGGAGAGAAGGGAAAAACTGGACAGTACATCCGCAAAGTGGAGCCTGATTCTCCTGCAGAGGAGTCGGGACTGCGCGCGGGGGACCGAGTGGTGGAGGTGAACGGGGAAAATGTTGAGCGAGAAACCCACCAGCAAGTAAGCAGACTGGTCTCTCTTTCACACACACACACACACACACACGCACGAACGCACGCACGCATGCTCTCACACACGCACCGCACGCACGCACGCATCCCATCTTATTTTTAATAAGAACTGAATAACCCCTGTTTTATGTAGCGCTCCTTCTATATAAACACTTGTTCTGTGATGTAAACAACCGAGATGTGCATTGTTTCATATTGTATATTTCATCCTTCTAAATGCACAAACCTATGCAAATTCATGCAATCCATTTTAAAATGTGTATTCTACCAAAAAATCCTGTATGCATCCATAAAACTGTTCATGTATACTTTTCCCAGCTCTTGTTGGTTACCATAAAACTACTTCTATACCCGCATTTCAGTTTGTGGTTTGGCTTGGCCGTTGTGAACGAGTAGTCAACAAAGCGCATGTCCAAAAAAAACTAAACAAAAACAAAAACAAACAATTCTGTGCCAGAACAACACAAGTTTCTGGAGAGATCTGTGTAGTGAAACGTTTCTCAAAATACAATTGCGTGAGCTCAGCTGTACTTTACTGCTTAAAAAGTGCTAAAATATAAAGACTTGTGTAGTGATTCCTTTTTAAAAAACAGTAAGCGTTACCTACATTGTTTTGGTGTTCAATTACAGTATTCTGTAAGCAAGACCTTGTTTAAAATTTTACATCCCATCATAGTTGCTTGCTGCCATAACTATTTAAAACTAATAAAACATATTTAAAGGCTATTGAAATGTGCACAACTTTACCAGAAACTGTATTGTCATGATTTCTTTCATGAACTAACTTTAACTTCATTTCATTCATCTTCAGTAACAGCTTAATCCTAGTCAGGGTTGTGGTGAATACAGGAATACTGGGCTGGAATGCTGGAATCCACCTTGCATGGGACATCATTCCCTCTCAGGGCTCCTTGCACACCTTCATATCTAGGTGCGATTATAACAGCCAATCTGTCCACTCTGATGTTTTTGGTGGTGGGAGGAAACTAGAGACACAGCCATGTGGAGTGCAGGCTCACACAGACAGTCATCTAAGGTGAAGTTCGAAGCTCAGACCCTGGAGCTGGGATAGGGCAGTGTTGTGCAGTCTATGCCTTGATGAGTTTTTTTTGTTGTGGTGCAGGGGGGACCCACACAAAATTAGGCTGATGGTCTTATCATTGATGAATCATTGAGGCATGAATTCTACAAGACCTGATTCCAAAGATGTTTAGCGGAATCAAAAACTAAAACGTTAGCGAAGGATTTTTAAAGTCTTGCAGCAGTCTAGCAAGGTGGAACCTCCATAGACTGCAATTGTTTCTCTGGCACATCTCACAGATCGGCTTAGATCTGGGGAAAATGGAAGCCGAGTCAGTTTGAGCTCTACGTTATGTCTCCTAAACCATTTCTGTAGTGTTGTAGGGTGTATTACCCTGCTAAATGAAGCCACATATGTAAGGGAATATGGTTACCATAAGGGAATGCATTTGACTGGCAACAATGTTAAGGTGGGTACCACATGTCAAAGTAACCTCTCCATGCTCCACATGAATAGCCGTGGGCACCTGGGATGGGTTCAGCAGTGCACTGCTTTGCTGGTTCACCCTTTATCCTTTCTATTATTATTTTTTGGAGATGCTCTGACCCATCACATAGTGTTTTGAAGGTGCTCTGACCTAGTCTTGTAACCCCTGCCATTGTTGCTCAGATTCTTATGCTTGATTATTTTTCCTTTTGCCTTACATGCTATGAAGTGTTTGCTGGCAAGTATATCCTACATTATAAGATGTGCCAAAGATAATCTAGATAATCAATGTTATACACTTTATCTGTTGGCCTTTAATATTATAGGTATGATAGGTGTATAATACTGTTAGATAACTGCAATGACATAAGGTATGCACTTAGGGCTGGTTAATATGGGTCACAGGCCACTTTACTTTTCCTTCTCTGATAATAATTTATGAAATATTTCTATTAAAAGTTTCAAAGCAGATCGGATTGTATGCATTGTGATGCATAATGCATATCATAGAAAACGCCTTGTGTATCGGTGGGGTATTCACATCCCAAATGTGACCCTACTGAAATATGACTTAAGTTCAGTTCCAAGCACAAGATGTCCAGCTCAAAACAACATCGTTAATCATGCTAACTGCTGCTTAAGTACAATGGTACGGGATGTCTGGCTGTCTCTAGCTGGCACTTGAAAGCGCTGCATGTGTGTCTGTTCTTCATCACTGGCTCAATATGACAATGCAGTTTGAGGGTTTGCATGCCATTCACAGGCAGACTAGAGGACTAATGCTTTGATGATGGTCCATTTTCTAGAGGCCTCTTCTAGAAATAATGCAGCTCCAATCAGTGATGACTGCAATTGTTGTAATATGCGGGCCAGGTTTTAGTACTAAAAAAGAATATTAATTGCTTTGACACAAACATATGAGTGGTGTATATTTTTGTAGCCTTTACATCTAATATATAAATAGATGAATTAATTCATTTATTCATTCATTTTAGTAACTGCTTTTCCTGACCAGGGAGCAGGAAACCTTGGTGCACACCCTGAAGAGGACTTCAGTCAATCACAGATTAATATTAAGTTTCAAAAATTATGATGAGTCGCCATATTTCATTCTGCTGAAACTGAACAATAGACCTGGAAGTTATTCACAAAAAGAAAGAAAAAATCTCAGTCTTCTTATAGGACAGGGAACAGTTTTTACATTTCTGTGGTTTATGTGATGCTTTATTTTGGTTCTCAGGTGGTGCAGAGGATCAAGGCAATCGAGCACGAAACCAGGCTGCTGGTAGTGGACCGTGAGACAGATGAGTACCTGCGCAGTCTGCGTCTCACCTGCACAGAAGACATGGCTGTGCGAGTCAGTCCATCAGCATCTTCCTCCTCCCCTCCCCCGATCCCCAGCAAGCGAGAAAACAACTCGGTGTCTAAATTGCCAACGGGTCGTGAGATATCCAAACCCAGCAGGAGGTCCCCATCACGGGCTACCAAAAAGGTACATGGTGTTACAGATTTTATCTCTATACAAAAAAACTTGATATATTAATGGGCGAATTGTGGAGTACATAAGTGTTAAACTGTCTTTTTCCCTTCCTTTTTTTGTTTTTTTAAATGGGAGTTGCCTAGTGTATAGAATAAAAAAAAAAACATAGTGTCTAGGAATTATTATTTTTTTTTTCAAAACTTGTGCTATGTAAATCATTGTGCTAGTAAGGCATTAAAGATCTACTGCCTGAATTTATGAGCTGAACTTTTACATGTTACTGATGATATTTATACAGCAT
This sequence comes from Silurus lanzhouensis, assembly GCA_039877035.1. Lineage (NCBI taxonomy): Eukaryota > Metazoa > Chordata > Actinopteri > Siluriformes > Siluridae > Silurus > Silurus lanzhouensis. The sequence goes on from JBCEWE010002367.1 coordinate 3,561,179, forward strand.
GGCAAGATCTTCTTAAATTTTAAATGACTCAGTAATCATGACTGAGCCATGGTGATATTTGAATATAGGTCACCTCTCCCAGGTAGCCAGAGCTGCTTTGTGATATGACAGTTAACTCTTACGACTGCATTACAGAAGGATATCAATGGATATTCTTACTCTTTAAACAAGAGCATACCATTGAGTCTGCATCTTCTAAAATAACAGCAGTCCCTAACCTATGGGGACAGCTTTCTGAAACATTTTATATATTACCATATCACTACAAACAAGTCCTGGACTACAATCTGACAACTGACCTACATGGCTGCATCCTGCCTGGGTTCAGAGGTTAGATGCTGCGGAGAAGGTTTAAGGAATTCTTATATGCTAACACTTTGACCTTTATCATTGTGGAGTAAAATAATCGTATTCCTGATAAGCTACGATATGGACTGGTCTCATTACATATTCACCTTTTCATTAGGTTGTCTTTCTGCAGTCCTAAATATATCCTATACCCGTTTCTGAATCTGACCATTCTGTCCATGGTGACAAGCCACAAATCAACAATATCTCTTCTTCTGCCTTTGGTTAATACATCTGTACCCCATCTGCCATAACTACTTACTGTATCATAATGTATCTTACTGTACTGTATAACATAAATATCCATAAGCACACTCCAAAATCTAGTGGAACATCTTCCCAGAAGAGGAGAGGGAATTATATGAGCAAATTGGGACTAAATGTGGAATGCAATGTTAAAAAAATCACACACCATACATATGACCAGGTGACCCAATACTTTTAGGAATATAGTGTATATAGTAATGCAGGCCAACCCTCAGCAAACTTTGTAATTTTTCTCTATTTACTGTTGCACCACAGTTTTACATATGAGAAGTATTTCTGTAAAAGCTACTCAGGAGATATGACAGTGCATTATCTCTCTGTACATATCTATCTCTATATCTAAGGAATCAATTTAGGACAAGAGTTAAGAATCCACTGCAAAGCTGGATTTTTGCTGAATGGTTGTCAAGCCATTAAACACAGTGAGTAGAGAAGAATACAGTAGTGTTGAAATGTAAGGAGCAAAGCATACTGTGCTGTTAAAAGGGTCAACACGAGAGTGGTACCAGTTTTTTACTACTCTTTTACAACAAACATTGCTAATTGCTAATTTATTTCATTAGTAAAGTTTGTACAACCTTTTACATTTTTAGCTATGTTGTGAATCATCTGTTATAAAGTAATTCCTGTTCCCAGATTTTTCCCAGATATAAACATTCATTTTTCTCCACAATATCTCTTTTCATTTAATTATGAAGTTAATAAAAAAAACAGCATCAGATTCTTGACTGCATATAGTACAATACCACTTTCTTATTATAGATTCATTTATGGTCAGTTCAAGAAGTATTATATAAAACCTCATGTCTGGAAACAGCTAAAAAAATTGTCTTCCCCTATCTGATACGAAGGATCACTTCTAAACACAGCCAAAATAGTTGTGCATGTGCAACACAGTTTAACTCAAACCATAGTTTTGCCAGAGAGAATGGATTAGCAGGACAAAGGCCGCCAAGTCGAATCAACTTCAACTGGTATGCTCCATGTGGTTTTGGTGAGAGGCAGGGAGGACTTTTTATATGGACCAGGACTATTACACTAATTCATTTGTGATGTGACTATGCTTTTAGAGATTATCTGCCAGTAATATCATAATGAAAAGTTACATTGAATCCTAACATACAGAACTGTTGTGCCAATTCAGGTAGTTTAATGCAAAAGTTGTTTTCCAGTGCACATAACTTAAGTTCTTGTACCGACAGGAAGATATATACATTTTAGTGTGGAGAACATTTAAAGCTTTAATGTTCAGGGCCTCTTGAGTCAGAGAAGAGGAGACCATTGGGAGGGATTAAATGTAAAGTATTTTCATCTGCAAGACTATATAAATTCAACATGCACATTGTTTTACAGTGAGCATTGGAGCCATAGTTGGTTCCACTTGCATTGGTGGTTATAAACCAGTCGTAAAGCACAGCAGAGGTCTCGGTCCAAGCGCAATAAAACTACCACTAATGACCAAAATCCTTGACCAAAAAAGACTCCTATTCTGTGCTTTTGAACTCACACTGCATCATTAGAGCTTTTACAGTACACTGATTTTATTGTGAATACATTTTTTTTTGTATAAAGGAAGTCATGGAGGAAATCTAGGCCACAGTTAATCGCTCTGATGATGGACGCTTGTCTTTTTGAACAAAGCTGTTAGGAAGATCTTGTGGAAGTAGTGCCAGGCCCCCTCAGTTTGGTACTCTGTGTCCCTTGGAAGAACATCAGTCTCATCCTGTGAGCATTGGCTGTGTTCCACTAGTCAATTTACAGAGAGAGTTAAAAATGATATCCTCAGTTGGGTTCAGACCTACTCAGGTGGGATTTATTGGTCCATTTCAATATTACTTCAGGATCATTTTTAAGAGCTTCATGATGCTCAAGACAATGTTAAAAAATGTATGCTGGCTAATCGTTGCCATGGTTGCTGGACTCATTCTGTTACCGAGCATTCCAGCACTTCCTGTCTTAGAGAGGGATTGGAGCTTGAGGCCCCAAAGTGCACACTAGTTATTGAATGACATTGGCTCCAATGGAAGCTAACAAAGCAACATTGGCAGAGCTGATTTGGAGTGTATGTATCTGTAAGTCTGTGTGTGTGTGTGTGTGTGTGTGTGTGTGTGTGTGTGTGTGTGTGTGTGTGTGTGCGTGTGTGTGTGCTCACACACTCCCTGTGGCCTCATGACTAGTTTGCCTGTCAGTAAGGGAGAATAGATATATGACACCACCATTCCACTGTGGGTTATTTCCTTTCTGTCGCATTCTTTCACTGTTTATTCTCCTGCTGATTTGTGAGTGGGTTTATTGAACTAAAAAGTGTGTTTTGTGTTTTAGAAAACCAATGTCCTATTTTGGTGAAAATGTACAATACAACCATATAATGTGCAAAAATATGAAATTACATTTTGACAATTCTTTTTGCACCACTTTTGAGACCAAGCAATATGAACATGTACATAATATTTGTATTTATTGGGTTGGAGCAGTAATTTTATTTCCCACTTATCAAGAAATTATACAAATGTGTGAATTGGCTAGTCCAAATTACACATAGGTGTGAAAGAGTAGTGAGAATGTGTGTGTGAATGGGGTCCTGGCTACAGTGAGTTACTATGAGTGTGATGTCCTTAGTTCTTAGAGCTTAGAAAAATAAATTAGGTGACATGTATTTGTTTTTTTAAGTAAATGGTAAACTAGGTACATCTTCTGACTTCTTCATAACCCTAAACTGAATTTGACCTCATGCTTGGTGTGCTTGAGGAGGTGTTTTCTCAACAGCAATCTTTTTGTTCGAACTCTGGCCAGTTTCTCAGTCTTCTGTCCTCTGACTGGCTGAATGCAGCGTAGCCCTGTGCCGCTTTGGCCCCTTGAGTCTCTGTTTAAGTGTTGAGTGTCACTTTCTCACCATACGGAACAGCACAACCCATTCTTATGGTCTGTCACATGACACGTGAAATGACACGTCAAACCTACACACACTCACCCTGTTGCAGGCAGCAGGTGCTTTCCCTACATTAGCTTATCTCTTATTATTGAGGCTTCTTTAGAGTGAAGGAGCAGCAGGTGGCGGAAGGCTGATCTATTACATGAACCCTAAACACTGAAGACTTCTTATCCAAAAATTACATTTAAGTCAATCCCAGCATAAAGAGATACAAATACGCTTAAGATTATTTTTTTACCAGTTGACCAGCAACAAATGAAAAAAAACATTAAACTTGCATAAACCATGACCAAATCTACCTGGTAACAGTTCACCAAAAGAGTAAACATCTAGGTAACCATGCTGTTTTAGGCTGTTTTCATAATTAGTGTTCTGGAGCTATTTGAAGAACCGATTCTTGAGAATTTGAACTGGAATTACTTGAGATACAAGTGTCAGCTGAGCATAATGTAAAACATGTATGCATGCCTCACCAATGAATAAGTACATATATAGTTATATACTATGTGGATAAAAGAATTCAGCCACATGTCTTTTCCAGTTATATGTGCTTCTTCTCAAACTGTCCCCACAGAGATTAAAACTTGTGAACAATAATTGTAAATCTTTGGATGTATTACCATTACATGTTCCCTTCACTTAAACTAGGAGACCCAAACCTGTTTCAGCATGACAGTGTACCTCTGCACAAAGCGAGTTTAATGACGATATGGTTTACATAGTGTTTACATGGAGTGGAAGATCGTAAGTGATCCTGTGGTTGAGCTCTGACCTCATTCTTATTGAACACATTTGGGATGAATCGGAATGCTGACTGCACCCCAGGTCTCATCACTCTACATCACTACCTGGCTTTACTAACGCACTTGTGGCTAAATGAGTACAAATCCCCACAGGTACTCTCCAAAATCTAGCAGAACATCTTTCCAGAGGAGTGTAGGTTATTATAACAGGAAATGGGGATTCAATTCAAATCATTTTAATTTGTATAGCGATTTTAACAATGAACATTGTCTCAAAGCAGCTATACACAGATAATGTGGTGATAAAAACGAATAAGATGTTCTTTATAAGTGTAAGTTTGTCCCTGATGAGAAAGCCAGTGGCGACTGTGGCATGGAAAAACTCCCCAAGATGGCATAAGGAAGAAACCTTGAGAGGAACCAGACTCAAGAGGGAACCCAAACTCATCTGGGTATAAATATGGAATATGATGTTCAAAAACCACATATGGAGTCATATGGTCAGGTGTCCACAAATTGTTTCCATATAGTGAATGTCTGATTACAGTTTGGGTCATAAATGTACCTTTTATACCCTAATAATAAGTGACAATAAGCTTAGACTTTTTTTCAAACATGACCTTAAAATTGTTATGCTTGTATGAATGGATAGTTATTTAATCAGTGTGTTTACTACACAATAGTTACTGTTATATATTGTTATTGATCAACGTCAACCAAAGTTAGATGAAAATCTCAGTAAAAACCAACCTGACAGTTAGAGCTCAGAGGTAAAAAAAAATAAAGAGAGAAGATAGGGACTAGACATGTCTCTTGAATTCCTAGCTGCATTTGGTTGTATGATGTGAACTGGATGTTTGGATTGTTGTGGTGGCGTGTCTTTCCACTGGCAACTTTGTTGAGGTTTGATTTTTTTCCCCCAGCTGGTCCAGCTGTCAATTTTTGTGCACTACCTTGTTTGCTTTAACTCTGATCTTTCTTCTTTTTGTTCTCTGATGAAAAACACTGAAGTATTGCATTTGCACCACAGAAAAGTTTCTAGTTGTACCTGGAGACTATTTTGATGGTTGTACTATCTAAAGATAATTGCACTGAAAGCTTTGGTCATGTGCATCAGACATCAGAAAGAAAAAGGCTTACCCACAGTCAGTTTTCATCTCATCCTGATGATTCTCTCTTCACAGTCCAAAAATACAGTTGTAGTTCTCTGCAGTCCGTAGATAATACATTTTGTTTTTCACGAACAGCAGCAGGCAAACAACCTTGTTAATGCATGCCAGCAAATAAATAGCATGTATTGTTGTTTTAATGAGTCTGCCTGAGGAGTTGTGATGAAGCAGTATTTGGGCTGCTACAGATTCCTGTGTTTGACAACCCGTCATGCACTCATGACAGTGATGTCATTCGGGAAAAATGGCATGTGACCCGCTTATTCTTTGTGAACATCTGATCAACAGCTTTAAATTACATCCACAGGACAGCTTGTAGTAAGTAATAATCCCAGCAAAAATATTTTTTGTTTGGGACTGGACAGCATACTGACAGCACTTTTGTAATTTTCTCATCTATCAAAATACAACCTAGTTTATTAAGTTTGCTTTTTATTAAGTCTGGAGTAAGACTTCCAGTGTGTCCAGTCATATGGGTTTTTTCCCCCTGGAAACATAAATGACTAAACTAAAAGTATTAGCTCTCATAATGTAATAATACATGACTAAGGAAAGGATACAAATATATGGTTACTTTATTCTAACAAAGTTTAAAATGTAACACTGTTCACTAATGCCCTTGTGGCTAAATGAGCATAAATCTCCACAACTACACTCCAAAATCTAGTAGAGGTTATTATAAAAGCAAACAGGTACTAAATTTAGAATGGGATGTTCAAAAGCACATAATCTTATGGTGAGCTTCATATAGCTTAATTCTGCTATCCTGTTTGCATTGTTATTTTAAATAAACTTTTGCTATGTTCTTTATAACAAATAAAATAATTCACATAGGGTTTTTGAGTGGCACAGCAAAAAAATAACATTGACCCTTTCCCTTAGAGGTCATCTTGATAAGACATCCAAGTGAAATAGCATGAGTAGCATTTCAAAAAGGTGGCTTCATGTGCCTCAGAGAAAGCATGTGCTAAACATCACCCTGGATTTTTATGGAGAGAACTGGTTGGCTGGTTGGAGCTGGTGGCCATATTGGGGAAAAAAGGGGAAGATTCCTTTCAAATGGATTTGAATTTTAGTATTAATCTTAGTCTGAGTACTACACATTATATTCATTCCTCTTCTTTCTTGTCTCATTTCATTTCCAAGTGTAGGCCTTCAAAGTATTGGTTTTGTGCATGCTCTCCTACACCCACACTTGACCCCTCTCACTCACATGCACACATCTGGTCTGTGCTATATAGGACTGAGGAGGTGTTGGGAGCAAGCCCTGTAAGAGAACTTATGCATTAACACACAATTTTGTGCTGAGAGTTTTAAAGAATATTTTCAAGATCTGGAGACATTTGCTAGTTTTGCTGAAGCGTGTTTTGTTAGATTTGCTAAATTCTCTTAAAGCTTAAGACTGTAAAGAGTCCTTATCCTTCACAGTTCACGTCCACACATCTGTGTAAACAAGGTTGTGTCTTTGTGCTGATCTAAACATGCCTCATATACAAAGGTGAGGTTATTAAACCTGTGTTGTATCTGAAATTGTCTAGAACTAACATGACCTTGTTGATGCTTAGGGCAGCCTCTAGACATGTTACTACTTACCATTCACTAACACACATGCACAATTTCATTCTATTACATGATGTTATGGCTTTAAAAGAACTTTGATGTAGGTGATAAAAGTAACAGAGCACATTTACAACCCAGTTTAATAAGCTAATAATAAATGCTCTGTAATGGCACAGTCCTGCGGCCAATGTTCTCAAAATTAATCATGACAAGGAAGTGAAGAAAACATCCCCTAAAAAAGATCATTTTACTTGAATTATTTTTATTTGTATCAATTTGAACTATTATTACAATTGCTAGTTTGTTTGCTAATCACTGGCTGACTATCAAAACTAGCAGAAAGACAAAAGCTGTTATTTTTGCTGCAAATAACATGGTCTATCTAGTTTTGCACATGCAGTCAGCATGCTTTGTGCTGGTCTAAACTGATTTGTCATAAACAAAATTACTGTTTAGTCTAGTTTTTTGCAGAGCATTTGTAAAGTGGCTGCTGACCAGGCCTTCTGCCTATTTTAGCCACAAGAATGTCAAGATTTTCTTCTTTTTACGACAAATCCTTGAAGTTGGACATAAAAACGCTAATGAATCCATAGTGCTAGCGTTAGCCGCTAACCAGGAAGTGGCTAGCGGCTATCGCTAGGGCTATGGAATCTAGTGTTTTCATGCATGTGCAAAACAAATCTTATTTCAGGTACGGCGCTAACTAGTTTCTTTTTATACCGCTGGCATTGCTGTGTATTATCAAGTTTAATAATAATAAAAAAATCACTCAAAGTGCGAGGTGGAGACTAAACAAACTTGCGGTCTGCCACTTAATACATCCATGAGGGAACTCAGAAATGTTCCGCACGTAATACTGATTGCATTCGGTACACGTGTACCAAACCGAAAGCTCTGTATTGTAAACTTTCGGTATGAATACATCTACCGTTACAGCCCTAATATGTGTTTCTTGTAGTGGTGTAATGTTCTGACACTTATCAAAAATATCTATTAATGTGAAAAAAAAAATCTATGTTACATTGTAAAATTTGATTCTTTAAAATATATAAGTCTCTGATGGAAATTAGAAAAAAAAGTGTTTTTTTTATTTAAGTCTAATTGTTCTTCCTTCTATATTAAGTATATAACAAAAAACAAAGAAATCTCTTACATTTCCAGTATTTTTCATTTATTATATCATCTTGTTCTGAAGCAGGAGAGACTACAAGGAAAACTGGCATATTGAGGCTGCAAGAAAAAAAATCCCTCAGTCAGATAAGTTGTTTATTTTAGTAATGTTCCTAACATTGTCCTTCAGCGTATTCAGCTTCTCATCCATCATGTGATAATGTTAAGAACATGCATAGAGTGTCAGGAGAGCCAGCACCATGTGTACAACAGTAGTGACTTCCACAGCCAGTGGTTTTCAGTGCAGTCTGTGAAACAGAAGTTGCTGTAGTTTGATTCCAGATTAAACAGTTTTCCACATTTTTAGGGAGTCAACGCGGAGCACAGAAGTAATGAGAACCACTGGAGTAAAAATATTAATGCAAACGTCAACAGTGTGGTAACCATCCTATTATTCACCAAGGTTAGATAACTGTGACACCATAAGAATTCAATATGGAACTTATTGTGTGCAGAGAAAATGCTTCTAAGAGCTGATTTAAGGTTCAGGGTAACGTTTTATAAAGGTTATTTATGATTTTATATATTTTTGACAAATATATGCGTGTGTCTGTGTCTGAAGCCCTGCCATATAAACATGACAGTAAATACAGTATGAACCAGTTCATATCTTTAAACAATGCATCATGCTAAACAGTCATTGAGCCTGAATCATTTCTCACGCACTACTTATGTGGCTATGTCTGTTGTTGTTGTTGTTCACAACTTCTTCAAATTATTTTTCCTCCTGCCATGTGTTTCCCATCTCAGCACTGCTTGAGAAATATTAAGATGCCTGCTAATCAGGCTTTGTTTTTGTTTTTAATTGTTGTACACTCTGCACTGCATTGGCTTTATGGTTTGCAGCTGGATTTGTATGTTAATAAGAGAAAGATATATTTTGCTAATACGTTTGGGAGGTATACTGCAGCACTTCATAGTGTCATGATATTACTTTAAATTTTCATATTGCATAATGAAGAGAATCCTGCAAATACAGATGTGCCAGTAAGATGAAGACCTTGTAAATGTTGAATCATATTATTACAGATGTCTAAAGACTAATTGTGTTTGTGGAATATTTTATAATGTTCCTTGCTGGACCTGTTAGAAACAGTTCCACAAGAGGTGCTAAATAGTTTGGTCAACTTTACTGGAGTTTCTCATGTAATGCAAACAGGACACAAACCACTCTATGCAGTCTCTCTACACTACATTTAAATGCTGTTAAAGACTTGCTTCCTATTGTTGTTCTCCAGCCCTAGAACTGAAAGGCAGCTGTGTTGTGTCCAGATGTGCTGCTCTGTGGGGCGTTTGTGGGGCATTGGCTGAGGAGGGTATCTGTTTGTGCCTGTTGTGTATATAGGAGGTTGGACAGCAAGGGGTTGGAAGGAGACAGTTCAAGGGGCAGGTTGTGTTATCTCTGACCGCTTCGTTGACAGCCAGCGTTGGACATGTCTTCCCCTCATTAACCCTCAGATTGACCATCTCAATACATCTTCTGCTTAACATTAGCCAGGCCTGGCTCCAATCAGAGCCTTGAGCCCATGGGAGAAAATAGGATATGAGCTTCCCACTGGTTGCATTTTTCAGTGCCAAAATTTAGTGTGTTGTATTTGCAGCTGGCGTAATACATACACTCTCTCTCAGCTGTATTGTTGTTATTGAGCAATTCTTCTATTTCTTCTTGGTCTTGCTTTACCCCTCAAAAAAGTTAGAAAACTTATGTTCCTTTCCCAGTTCAGTCTCTGTTTCAACACAAGTGCTGATCAAATTTCATCGTCATCTTTAACTTCTTCCCTGCCTGTCTGGGAATGAGCCATTGCAAACACTTGTACAGCTTCTCCAAATTGGCTGTGATGTAACTACGCAGGTCAAGCAGCGTAGGCTTTATTCACACCAAGGGAGTCTTTACTGCCCCCTCACTCCCTCACTCACTCATGGGCCTAGCAGAAAGAGGGAGAGAGAGGGGGAGAGAGAGAGAGAGAGAGAGAGAGAGAGAGAGAGCAGCAGCAAAGAGAGAGGGAGAGAGAGAGAGAGAGAGAGCAGCAAAATGACTTCCCACAATCATGCACATTGAGATTCAGTACTCAATAACAATCTTCACATCTACATCTCTGCCACCATCCATATGGCTCATTTTGCTTTTATTTAAATTATGCCCAAGTGTTGTGTTTGATACCTGTAAGCACACATAGAAAAAAACTCCATTTGCTGTATTCACCACCTTGTATTCTCGAGCTGTCTGCTATTTTCAGCCTAGCCTCAAGGAAAGGTTTTCTAACATGCTCTACAAATCTGCTATGTAAGTTTGGTTTTTAGTTCAGTGTAGCTGAACTCAATGCAAATGCATATACAATATATTGGTACTAATAGCATATAGCCAGCTGTTCTGTCTCAGTTGGACTGTGCATGTGTGTGTGTGTGTGTGTGTGTGTGTGTGTGTGTGTGTGTGTGTGTGTGTGTGTGTGAATTCTGGACAATTGATGCAATATGCTTTTTCAAGGCACTTATTTGGCTTTGGAAAGTTTTTATGAAAGGTTTCGAAAAGGTGCAATACAACCGCACACTTTGTCAAGCCTTGTACATGCATTTATGTAAACTGATTTGATTTTATTATAACTATCGCAAAGCGGCAACACTACATACAACTAAAACATACATAAGTTTTAGTAGGGGACATAGAGGGGACTCTATTTTAGGTCAATGGAATACACTTGTATCCTATCAGGCAGTCATGTAGCAGCACAACATCATGCAGATACAGTTTAAGAGCTACACATTTTGTTCACATTAAATATTTGAATGGGTAAAAATATGGACTCAGCGGCTTCTAAAACTGTCTGGTAGTTCATTCCAGATGGACTTTTTTTTTTTAAGGCAGTTCTGATTTCCTGTTTTTTTTTTTTTTCATGTATTTTATTCTATAAAGTGTGAAACAGAATGAAAAAAACTAAACAAAACAGTGAGTAGGTGGTCAGTTGCTATGAATTGATTTACACTTAATGTGCTATAGAGCAAACCAATTCTAAAACAGCTTCCAAAGATAACTCCAAATGTTAATTCATATGCTTAAAATCAGATCAGCAAGGAAAAAGCAGGGTATACACAGCTTATTAATAATCCAATAGTAAATGTGTGAGTGTGTGTGTGTGTGTGTGTGTGTGTGTGTGTGTGTGTGTGTGTTTTCACTCTGTCACTGTCCATCCTGTTTGCCCTCTTTATGTTTTTAGCGTGAGGGTCAGGGGGCTCTGGAAAGCCCTGTGTCAGACTCTGCATGACTGTTACATGAAACCATGTGCTGTCGGCATAACTGGGGCCCCGATGCATATGTGTGAGTACGTGTATGAAATTGGCTGGTTTTGACCTTAGAGATCTGTAAAGCAGCGTGGGGCACGGGTGTGTATGTGTGCGTTGTAGTGATAACAGGGGTGTGTATCTGCCTGTGTGTCATCAGTGCCTAACACACACACACACACACACACACACACACACACACACACACACACACACAAACACACACACACACACACACACACACAAACACACACACACACACACAAAACAAACAAAACAGACAAGCACAAGTACTGTTACATCAGTTATAGTAGAAGATAGTTATAAAAAAAAGTATATATAGAACCCAGCTGGTATTTCCAGCTGAATTCAGTCTAATACTGTATTTTGAACTGTATACTTTACCTTTACCTACTGAACAGCTGAGAAATAAGACAGCAAAGCCAGAAACAGAAAAAAAACACTGATGTTTTTAAGTTCTCGTCTTATCTGTGTGATGCATGGCATGTGTTATGTCCCTTGATGTCTGCCTGCCAATTAAGCTGACAAATGAAACCGGGATGAGCATGTTATTTATTTACCTTGTGCATTAAACTTAGCACATGTGGATTGTCCTTTAGCACGACCTCCTACAGAAAGAATGTGCACCCATATATCAGTTGTCTAAGGCTTACATACTAAACACATACGTGAATGTGTGTTTCATTATTTGTTCTGTGAACTCTAAAAGCTGTTAGCCTTTCTCACGCATATATTTATTGCATTCTTTCTGCACAAATGGGATATTTTAACTGAGAAAGACATGTTCAAAAACAGCCTGTGAAAAATCAGAGGGTCCGTAGCTGCATTCCTTCCAGTTTCTGTGACCGTTTGGTGTCAGATGGATGCACCTGGTGGGTGTGTATACCCAGGCCTAGATTAATCAACAGAGTTTATTGAGCACTGAGTTAATGGAGTGCAACTGGCTTTAGAGTAGGCGTTGAACAGTATAAAAGATTTATGTCAAATCAAGAAGCTTTTATTGTCATTTCAACCATATAAAGCTGACGCAGTACACAGTGAAATCAGACAATGTTTCACCAGAACCCTGGTGCTACATAAAACAACATAGCGCTACATCACATAACATAGAGCTACATAACAGAACACAGTGCTAAGGATTAAAGTATGCGAAAAGAAACATTCTGGATCCGGAGAGCCGCTACCTGCTACTGCCGTGCCGCCATCTTGAATCTCGGATCTTGTTACATAGCAGAAACAAGTTTAAAGCATTATATACAAGAATCCTATTCAGCGTAGCCACACAGACCATGATGGTTGTGGACTGATGATAAAAGGATACTTTAGGTATGAAGATGAGTACACTGACTGTGAGAGGGCTTCATGAATGGGAAAAGAACATGCAGTTCATTGTAAACAAATTCAGTAGTGTGGTGAGATATTCAAAGTGATGTCACAGTTTGCGGAGAACTTCACAATGTTTGGCTAGTTTCTTTTCAGTCTTTTTCTTCTAGGAGATCTGAAATTTTTATTTCATAAAAGTCATAAATTTAAGTCATAAATGTTTATCTCTAGTGTAGGACTGGGTGATATTACACTATGCTATTTATACTGTAATAAATGGTATATATAATACACTTTTGTTACATGATACACACTACTCCGATGTATTTTTCTTAACAATTCTAATTATGATATCTATAAATTCTATCATGAAATGATATTTTCATCATATTGCACAGTTGTACTCTAGTAGCCAGCATGGCCAGGGCCAAGATATTCACAGAAAAATGTCGTCTGAGAAGCACTGAAAAAAACCAATCACAAAACCTTTCCAGATCTCACTGGCAAATATGAGATTGAAAACTTTAAAAGATGAGCTTTCTTCAAACCACTGAATATACCATGCTTCAAATTGATAAAGTGTTCAAGGATTTGGTTTCCATCAGAGACTGGCATACAAACTGGCTTGGAAAGTGCAAAGAGTTTATCTAATCGCAACATTAAAAATACTTTATCTTGTGACGACAGACAGACAGACAGACAGACAGACAGACAGACAGACAGACAGACAGACAGACAGACAGATAGATAGATAGATAGATAGATAGATAGATAGATAGATAGATAGACAGACAGACAGATAAATAGACATACAGATAAATAGATAGATAGGTCGATCATCACTTTTTCTTCCTGGGATGGAAAAGTAATAACAATACCAATTGAAAAATGCTGACATACCAATTTTTATGTTGAAAAACATAAATATTGGTATGTCAGCATTCTTCTATTGGTATTGTAAAGTGGGAATGTTATTTTCCCATAGTATAGATGTTAGAAACACTTTCATGAATTTTTTAATTGGGTTTAAACATGTATACCATGGGGGAAGCCTTTATAAAATACAATAAAGATTTCTACAAAATATTGAAGTTGCATCACTAAAGGGGACTTAGCTATAAATATTATAAATGTATGCAGAATATATTTCTGTAAATACTCTGATATTGTTTGTGTTAACTGCCATGGAAGGGCAAGTAATAAAATATTAGGTTATAGAAACTGCTGAAACGTTTTAAAATGGACTTTAGATTCATTTGTTTAGAATTAATTCATTTTTAGTAGTTTATCAAAAACAATAAATAAGACTTCTTTGATTGTTGCTTTAAAAAAGTTAGGGATAAATTCTGGTTACAGGCAACCTGTCCAGTTGTGAAAAGTTGTGACTTTTAGCAGATTTTATGGAAAGTTTTTTTGTGATGTTATAGTAGATGTATTGCTTGTATTTCCCTTTCCTTCGTTTCTTTGTCAAAACTTTTTCTATGGTTCTCCTCACCTCTTCCCCTCTGTGAGGTTTGTTATTGGTGAATACTGCCCAGGTTGCCAAAACTGTCAGCATAAATGGAGTTGTATGTGCTGTATGCTTAGCTTTGTGTTCTGTGGCTCATCTGGGATTTTAGGCAGAAAGCTGATAGGGAAAAGCTTAGGAGGTGCTTAGATGCACTTCCAGCTCAATGATTGTGTTGGTCTTGTTTGGCCATGTAGCATTTATGCGGTTCACATGGCACAAACAGAACAACAGGAAATGAAACACCACAGACCGCTGAGTGCAACCACATTTCATTTTGTTTTATTAACTGAATACTTGTGGAAAATGAAAAATTTTCCCAAAATCTACAAGCATGTGCCCAGTGCCAGTGTATTTATATGCTCTTTTGCTCAACCTTGTGCTTGTACATGATTCATACATTGGCTCTCTTTGCAGCTATTGGGATTAGGTTGATATAAGTAGACATGGCTTGATGATCATAATGCCATATAAGTGAAACCTGTTGACTATAAAACATAATGAATAGTCATTCTGTAATGCCTAATGTGTGGTCTTTATTAATTAATTATTCATGTAAATCTGTGTCAATATTATATTGTCGTGCATTCCGAAACAATTGGACGTGTCGTTCTTGGTTGCGGTGATATGAATTGCAGAGGTCATGCTTCTTTTCTCTTTTGTCTGAACTGATTGCTCTCTATTGTGTTTTTATACACACGCTCAATAACACGCTTGGTTGAACTACTGTAGGTCTATCATTCAGACCTTAAATAATGTACGATGGCCTCTGATTGGCCGGGCACATTCTAAAGAGGGCACGACTGAGGACAATGGCACTGCAGGGTACAGAACACAACGATACTTAGTCAGCGGGGGCAGTATGCCAGGATTAGTGCGATTTTGTAGCAAGCACATTACGTACTAACAAAACTTTCTTGAATTCTTTATCCAGTTGCAGGTATTAGCTATGAACAATTCTGTTTATTCATCGTTCATTGTATCATTGATGAAACCAGATTACATATGTAGACCTTGGGACATGCCAACAGTGTTCAAGAACACAATGTTACTGTTGTCATTTGTTGCAACAAAATGCAGGCATCAGTTACATTTATTCTTCCAGTACAGTAAAGTACAACTTACAAATTTGCTTTGAAGTCTTTCAGTAAATACTGTAAATTCTGAAACTGGTTCAGTAGGTCACAGAGTAAGAATACCATTTGTTTAAAAAAGCTTTTGGTACAGTTAGAAACGCACTAATTTAAGTAATTTTACTTCAGGAAGAGGTAGGTCTTGTATTAAAACATTGTATTAGGACAACCAGTGAGTCCACACCACCTCTGTGCCAGAATCCCCAAAAAAATCTTGATGCATGCCTTCCTTGTACCCTGAGAAATGGTGGGATCAGTCAAGCAGTGCTAGAAGATGAGTGTGATGTAGTTTGGGATGTGATAAGTGCGCTGAGGTAGATGGGCACTTATCCATTTGCGGCTTTGCAGGCAACCATCAGTGAGAGAACATAATAATGGGATGTAGGATGTGAGATGTGAGAGCATATTTCAATCTTAAATCGATAATAAATGTTTTTTATAAGTTGTTTTGTGTAATATTTTACACTCTGCAATCTACAGTCTGGCTCTTTATTTTCCTAATTATTGTCTTTCCCTTTTCTACACATCTTCTCAGTGGTTGTGTTTAAAGGCAGTAAGAGAGATGCTAGAGAGAAAAAAAACCCATCTCTGACACCTCTACTCAAGAAACCTCTGACAACTTTGAAGGTTTAAACTACATTACATGTGATTTGGTTCAGTGAGCAAGGGGAGCAAAAATAAATAAATCATCTTACACAGCTACATAACCCAGTTTTGAATACATATATATGTTTCTCAGTTAGTGGCATTGCCCTTAGTCACCAACTCTAAATATGTCTGTCACTATAGCAAAAAAGGTCAGTGTGTACAAACCTTTATGTTTGTTGTTCTTCTTTATTTGCTGGATCTTTAAGGTTCTACTTTAATGTTTTTCCTGGGCTTGACCATTTATGATGCATTGCATTTTATTTCCCAGATTGACTTCCTTGTATTATCAGTGTGGTTCAGTGCAAAATGCAGAACACATTCTCATAGTTTCGATGAGATTACGTAGAAATATATAGTCTAATATACAATGCAGTACTGATCAAATGTTAGAGACTAATCTGGCTGATTTTTTTTTTAAAAAGGTTATGCTGGTCATCAGTTTTCAACAATTAATTTCTTGCTTCTTACAACAATCCAACAACTGTGATTCTCTTTTTTATAAGAAAGAACCAGCCATTTAGCCACTGAAAAACTACAAATCCCAAATGACAGATCTCAGTGTCAATATTTATTCTAAATACAGCATTACATTTTGATTGTAAAATTTAAACAGCTTGAAATACATAGAACTTTAAACCATGTTGTAGGTATATAAATAGATCTTTGAAAAATTCAGCAATAGCCATTTAATTAGATATAATTTTAAGATGGTGTATAAAGTCCTTACTGCCTCTCTCTCCTGTCAGTGTGCTAAGTGGCAGTTGCATTCAGCTTAATTCTTATTCTTGGCTCAATTATGTTGCATGTATTTCAAGAATTACATAAATGCTATACCTGAATATAAATATATTGCTTGTAATTAAAAGATGTTTTCTGCGGTAATGAGAGCACAAAAGCCTGAAAACTAGTCCTCACAAAATATTCTAAATATTAATAAAGAGAAAAACCTAAAAAGCTTTCATTTTAAGACACACTCATAATTTATACCAATTATATACCTGATGATTGGATTTTTATTAACATATATGAATTGAAGACTAAAAGAGTTAATATCTTTATAGAAGGATATTGTAAAAAACTCTTATGCTGATAATGACATAACATAACATATGATGTCATATTTTCTCCACCAACCCAATCTCATCCTGACTTCTGTCTGCTAACTTCTGCCATGATCAGTCTACATGTCATGATCAGCAGTTAACTTGTTCTATGCATTCTTTTGCATTGCTATGGATGATTTTGAGAGACATAAGCAGACCTGCTAGTCTGGGAGGTGTGACAGATTGTCTGATCGGTTTAAACAGGGCCAGATAAAACTAGCACTTGAGTGTTACAGATGCATCTATTGCAACACCTCCTGTTTTTCCATTCAGCAGAAGATTCTCCACCCTTAAGGCTATAGAAGCCAAAAATATAGCTTGTCTCACAAACATGACAACTTGCTTGACGTGGTAACACTTTGTCATTAAATACAGACAACATGAGTCTAGCTGATGTTATATTTGGTAACAAAGTCTCTTTTGGTATAAGCATGAGTTAGCTGTCACCGGATGTGTTTTATTCATTTTAATTATCTTCCATTATACACTGTCCATCACAGAATATCCACATAAGTGTTCTAACAGCATTATTGTTTTGCATATCCCAGGAGTTAAATTGAAAGGAATGAAAAGATTTCAGACTCATTCCATCATCAGTTTTGCACTCATAAGCTGGAAAGCAATGCCACAAAATATATACTGAATACTCCCAATTCACAGCATCTTGTACAATGGCTAATTGTGGCAGGAAGTTATCGTAATGTGTTCATGTCCCATCCCTAGCATAGTGGGGGAATGGGTGAGGTACAGAGCAGGCGGAGGGCGTGGAAGGGGAACATTTTATAAATTTATTATCCCGTTAGGAACACTGATTTGTTGCTAATGTTTAATCCAAAATGTTTTTGACACATTGTACACCCCTGCCTTTCCTGGTTGTGTGGAGATTATTTTGATTCCAAAATCTCCAGTTTCTCAGCAGTTTGTAGTTATTTAGTTATTGCTGAGTAAGAGGGAAAAAAGGCTTTGGTCAGATCGCTGTCTCCAAACTAATGCTTTTAACCCCAGTCTGAAATAAGATTTTCTGTCAAAGCTCACAAACCAAAACATGGGAATGAATTACATGCATGTATGTATGTATGTATGTATGTATGTATGTATGTATGTATGTATGTATGTATGTATGTATGTATGTACACATCACAAGGCTGACACTGGCAGTATTCATAGGGCTACATGACGTTACCTATGAAATGACAGGTTTGTATTTTTATTTACTCTGGCCCTTATTACAGTGAGATAAAGTTTAATATTTGTAAGATGGCATCTATGCAGATATCATGACACTGTATTTATAGAGTTGTGTATGATTTTCTTTAGCTTTTAAATGAAGTTTCCTATTTATTAAGTGAGTTAAATTATGTATATTCCCTCTGACCATAGGGCTTACACAGTTTTCGTGTCACTATTTTAACATGTTGTTAAGTGTTACAGTATCCCTTTCTGTTCCATAAGAGTAGAGTTTCAGTTTTAAGCAGTACTTCCTTCCAGACACACACTCACACAAAGATTAAGCAATACAAAGATATTGCATAAATGTAAAGGTAAAAAGGGCCCTGTGGTTCTGCGGTTGATCATGTCAAAAACATGTTATGTGGTGAAAAGGTTACCACTGTTATTATCTTACTTGTCTTGTCATAATTCATCAGCAGAGGTAATACTTAACATACCAACGATAGCAAAGTAATCTGTGCCTGAGAAATCTGACAGAAAAGAGATCACATGCTTTCATTTTCAGTACATTTTAAAAGCTTTATCTTTGGTTAGGATTAGGGTTGATCTGGATTCT
Organism: Silurus lanzhouensis; assembly: GCA_039877035.1. Lineage (NCBI taxonomy): Eukaryota > Metazoa > Chordata > Actinopteri > Siluriformes > Siluridae > Silurus > Silurus lanzhouensis. Next base: position 3,580,165 of record JBCEWE010002367.1, read on the forward strand.
CTTCTGGAAAAACAAGAAACAAGATGTAAACACCCTAAATGGAAGTTCAGGTACATCATACAGTAGGTCCTCATGCGCATAGTCTCACTTGGAGAAATGTTAGAGTACTGTTTGGGAAGTTGTAGGAAACTACACAGCTGCCAGGAAGAACATGCTCACTGACTTTACATAGACACTAACCCAAGTTCAGGAAATAGGAAACCTACATTTTAGGACTAGTTTTAAAACTTTTAGCTTTATTCAGCTAATTTGAACATTTTAGAGCCATGTCATGGACTAATAATAAAAAAGAGGACTTTTCTCTTTCATTACTCTTTCCCTGGATATCTGTGCCTTAAAGGTATTTCATTGAGAAATAAATTGTAAATGAGTACACCTGGGAGTGTAGACTACGCTTTTGGGAGACGTTGAGGAGGAAACAGACGGATGGTGGGGTAAAGTTAACAACTACACTGGTGAACCCAGTCCTGTCGTCTCAGAGACGTAATGACTACCATCTGTGGATTTTCTCTTGTTTATCTTACTGCGGCCCCACAGGCTTTACTGCATGTGGATCTAAGATGGATTTTTTGCTCATAAGTTGCTCATATTATTGGATTTAACATGCTTTGACTGATGAACCTGTTTCCATCTGTCTTAGTTTCCTGGGAAGGATTCTCCTATTGACATTGATGCATGTTGGGGTTTGTAGAGCCACTATGATGTAAATCTTGGGATTTTATTTACTGTCTATCCCTAGTGGTCTGGGACACCTCAGTGCTAGAATTTTAGCCAAACTCCAGGAACAAAAATGCAAGTGATTTAAAAAACTTTGGTTGTTGTCAGTCTTATGCTTTGTCTTTTGTCCACTCTGCTCTAGATTGCTTTATTGAAAGAGAATGCAACTTGGGAAAAAGCCATTGGTTAAAGGAAATGTTTATAAAAGTTGTCAGTGTATATATATATATATATATATATAAATCATTTTAATAACTTACTTTTGTAAACTATGTGAGCAATGCAAGCTGCTGCTTCTTTGCAACTGGCTGCATGTTTAGGTCATGACTTAGAAGTTGCTGATTTATACTTTGAGTTTAATATAAAATAACCCATAAAACATCAGATTCATCCAGATTTTATAATTTTTTTCACATATGCAATGTTTAGTCCATTTAAATAAAACCCAGATGTGTTTGTCTGCTCAGTGCAGCTTGTTTAAACTTTTGAGAGCACAGCAAATCACATTTTTTTCTTTTTGTGATTTCTGCACACATTGGCAAAGGTTTGTTTACCCTTTTCCATCCAAAGTTTTACAAGTACTCAGCCATAGATACACCACACACAATCAGCCAGTCATCTGGCATCAGCGCAGTGCAAAAAATCTTTTACATACATACAAAACCATCAGAATGGTAAAAGATCTGAGGCTACAGTAGGCACAATTGTACAGAAACTGTACAGTTTGTAACATTTTTAGCATCCACATTAGCCTTAGTTGTCACATTTTGTTGATTCTGTGAACTACTGTAGCCTCAGATTCCTGTTCTTGGCTGACAGGAGTGGAACCCGATGTGGTCTTCTGTTGTTGTAGTGTCAGGCTGACGACCATGACGCGGAAGCCGAAGTAAGTCAATCATGGTTTATTGAAAACAGTTCAACCAAACAACACTCACATATGCCGAGGAGAGAAGCAAACTAAGATATCCGCTCGAGACGAGTAATCCACAACGGAAGTTAAAGTCCAACGGAAAGCAAAAACGAAAGTAAACCTCCTATGGCCAAGAGTAGTCCACCACGGAACAGGGTTGGGAAACGGAACCAGCGGGGAATGCTGGCGGTCGAGCAGCCACGGGGAATCACCAGCATGACATTTAAGAACCGACAGCCTGTGACTCGAGAACGTGAGTCTATATAGTCTGATCCGTAACGAGCCACAGCTGTCGGTCGTTCAGGCAGGCACGGGATAACGAGAAACCATGACAGCTACTGAGGGGGGCGTGGCAGGGTGAATCTCTGACAGCTACTGAGGGGGGCGTGGCAGGGGAATCCCTGACAGCACTCTGAGGAAGGCCTCTCCAACCGACCCGGGACAAAGGAGGCCCCGTGAGCATCGCAGCAGAACAGGGGAAGATCGGAAGGGGCCCAAGGCGAAGCGGCGTCCTTGGCCGGGATTAGGAACGGGACAATGGCCCTCGACAAGACCGGAGGCTGAGCAAAGCTCTTGGCGGAGACCAGCGGTGGCGCGAACTCCACAGCGTGGAACTGGAACCGTACGCTGTCCACAACGAAGGCCGGAGGCCGAGCGACTTCCACAGCGGAGACCAGAGGCCGAGCGACGTCCAACGGCGGAGACCAGGAACACAGGGGCACCCTCGGCCGGACGTTGAACCGTAACGACACCCTCGGAGGGCCTCTGGAGAGCTTTGCCATGCGGGGAACCTGGAGAACCGATGTCGTCCTGCGGGGAACCTGGAGGCCTGACGTGGTCCTGCGGGGAACCTGGAGGCCCGACGTCGCCCTGCGGGGAACCTGGGGGTGAGCCGTTGACCTGAAAAGGACCTGGGGGCGAGCCTTCGCCCTGAGGAGGACCTGGGGGCGAGCCTTCGCCCTGAGGAGGATTTGGGGGCGAACCTTCGCCCTGAGGAGGACTTGGGGGCGAGCCTTCGCCCTGAGGAGGACTTGCGGGCGAGCCTTCACCCTGAGGAGGACTTGGGGGCGAGCCGTCGCCTTCTGTGGAGCCCGGGGGCGAGCCGTCGCCTTCTGAGGAGCCCGGGGGCGAGCCTTCGCCTTCTGTGGAGCCCGGGGGCGAGCCGTCGCTTTCTGTGGAGCCCGGGGGCGAGCCGTCGCCTTCTTCGTGGCCAGGCGGCTGTACGACGTCCCCTTCGCGGCCAGGCGGCGGTACGACGTCCCCTTCACGGCCAGGCGGCGGTACGACGTCCCCTTCGCGGCCAGGCGGCGGTACGACGTCCCCTTCGCGGCAAGGCGGCGGTACGACGTCCCCTTCACGGCCTTTGAACGGGGCTGAGCTCTTTTGGGGACTCTGGAACGGGGCTGAGCTCTCTTGGGGACTCTGGAACGGGGCTGAGCTCTCTTGGGGACTCTGGAACGGGGCTGAGCTCTCTTGGGGACTCTGGAACGGGGCTGAGCTCTCTTGGGGACTCTGTGGCTGAGCGGCGCCCTCGGCGCTCTCTTGACGGGTCTGTGGCGGCTCGGGGCGCTCTCTTGACGGGTCTGTGGCGGCTCGGCGCTCTCGTGACGGGTCTGTGGCGGCGCGGCGCTCTCGTGACGGGTCTGTGGCGGCCATCTGAGATGGTGCTCGTGACCATCTGAGATGGTGCAGAGCGTCCACGAGAACCCCGGAACACAGCAGCGCGCTTGTACAGACCCAGGGGCAGAGCCGCGTGCACATGGAAGCTCTGGAACGGAGGTCCGCGTCCCTGGGAGCATCCTGGAACGGCGCTGCGCCCTCTGAAGAACCACGGAACGAAGCCGAGCACCTTGGGGAATCCTGGAATGGAGCTGCACGCTCTGCAGAACCATGGAACGAAGCGTCTTCATCCTCGAGGGGACGGTCGTGGAGATCCGCCACTTCCATCCTACACATTCCCAGAAGAAGCTCGCTGAATTCGGCGAGTGAGCCAAAACTGCCCCCTTTGGCGCTCCACAATCTGCTGGTTTTGGAGAGGGCGTCACCAGACAGAAGGGAAACACAGAAGGCAATCTTGGCTCGTTCAGAGGGAAACTGGAAAAAATTTCCCTCCACATACTCGCCGATGCTCCGCAGGAACCTGCCCAATTCGTCTCTTTTCCCGTAGAAACGAGCCGGAAATCCCCTCGCGCTCGCGGAGGGCGCGGCGCGGCGCCTCTCATGGTCCGGCGTCTGTGGTTCCGAACCGCGAGGAGCGGCACTGAGCTTCCGGTGGAAATCCGAAGCCGGGTTCGGCTGCCGATCCATCGCGGTTGGCATCGCGGTTGGGCGAATCCGCTTTCGGTTTAGGTCGGTTCTTCTGTCAGGCTGACGACCATGACGCGGAAGCCGAAGTAAGTCAATCATGGTTTATTGAAAACAGTTCAACCAAACAACACTCACATATGCCGAGGAGAGAAGCAAACTAAGATATCCGCTCGAGACGAGTAATCCACAAAGGAAGTTAAAGTCCAACGGAAAGCAAAACGAAAGTAAACCTCCTATGGCCAAGAGTAGTCCACCACGAAACAGGGTTGGGAAATGGAACCAGCGGGGAATGCTGGCGGTCGAGCAGCCACGGGGAATCACCAGCATGACATTTAAGAACCGACAGCCTGTGACTCGAGAACGTGAGTCTACGGTCGTTCAGGCAGGCACGGGATAACGAGGAACCATGACAGCTACTGAGGGGGGCGTGGCAGGGTGAATCTCTGACAGCTACTGAGGGGGGCGTGGCAGGGTGAATCTCTAACAGCTACTGAGGGGGGCGTGGCAGGGGAATCCCTGACATGTAGCTCCTCCACCCCAAGGCTTCAGCTTATTCTGTGTTCTGCAGTGGGGGTTCAAAGACAACACAGCCAACCCCCTGTGCCTCTCCTTGTCTTATTAATTGTAAAGGTGTATAGGTGAATTTAATTGAAAATGTATTAGTATTTTTTGGTTAAAACAGACAGTAGATGTAGCAGTAAGGTAGAATTTAAGAAATAAAAGCATTTCATTATGGAATGTGGCACACCTGAAAATGTTTTTGCCACAATTATTGCTAAATAAATCTCTGACATCATGATTTTGTAATAAAAGTGGAGGTCACTTATCACCTAGAAGGGTTTAAGCTGTTCAGTGCTGTGTTTGGTCATGCGTCATCTACATATGAGTCAGACCCCATGTGGCAGAAGCTTATAGAAAAAAAACTCAGTGAAATGTTTCACATGCTCAGTGATCATAACAACAAAAGTACAGACAGTTCTAGCACACACACAACCTTAAAGACACTCACAGTATGCGAGCATTTCAAGCTTACGACCCAAGACGTTTTAACCCCAGACCTGTTCTTATGATGAAGATTCTTAAGTAGGTTGTGCATGGTCAGTAAGGCTTCCTGCGATTAATTAGATGTTTTCAAGATGAGTGTGTCTTTAACACCGGTCCAAAATTTCCTTATCACACTGACTTTGCAGCTTGAACATGTCTAGTACGCTTGGCAAGGTGTGATGCTGGATTTTTTATTTTAGTGATTGTACAGTTTGTGAGTGTATGTGTACTATGAGTGTACGTATGTGCTATAAATAAATCTACTGTGTGCAAGATACTGGGAGACAAAGGGAGCTGTTTGCTCTTGGCTTTACAGTTTAGCATTCCAGATCGCAGGGGAAAAAAACTAAAGGGTGTGTAGGAAGTGGCAGCGACAAAAATACCTACAGATCGTGGTACAGAGCAAACTAATACACTGGAAGTCCAACAAGCATTACAGTAATCTTCTAATCATGTATACATTGTAAAGACAAAGACATCAACATTAAGTTTCATTTTGGGTATCCACTTCTGATTATTTGCTTCTTATAGATTTTTTTTTTGTTGCCTTTATGGAACCAAGTGCACCAGATTTATGGAAATGACACATCTGTAACATGCCATCTGGAGTAACTGAGAATGCGGAGGATGGAATCATCATAAACAAGTCGAATAATTTTCTCTGTTACTGCTTATAATGCACTGACCAAATAACCACCACACTTCGGATCTTAGTTTAACTGGATCCCTTTGTGTCTCTCTGTCTCAGGAGGCTCCAGTGGTGCCGTCTGCTCCAGCAGATGTGTCCGAGCTCATCCCCAGGTTTTGTCACCTGGTCCGGGCAGAAACAGGGTATGGCTTTAACCTTCACAGTGAGAAGTCCAAACCTGGCCAGTACATCCGCTCTCTAGACCCGGGATCTCCAGCTGACCGTGCAGGTCTTCGGCCAAAGGACAGACTCATTGAGGTAAGAAAAAAATGGATTAAGATTAATGTGTAGATAATTCTAACTCATAATTTATTTTTAAAAAGACAAAAAACTTTATTAAGTACATACACATAACACTTCAAATTTTTCATCAGACTTTATTTTTTCCTTCCAGTTTCTTTAATTAATGTAGCCTCAGTTGAAGAGTTAAAGCAGCACCTTTTATATTTATTTGGATGTTTCACATTAGTTTTTGATTATCCCTTTTTTCTCGATAAGAAGATGGCCACCCAGTTTTACAAGTTTTGTAACATATTTTGAGTTACATGCCATATCTGGAAGAACTGCTTCTTTAGCTTGCTGTTAACTTATACTAATGCTAAAGAAAATGCAGAGTCAGCTAACTACAGTGCCTGTTTTAAATTTATATTACATGATTACTGTAATGTTATGCAAAACAATCAATTACCTAATTGATATTTCTGCATTGGTGTATTTGTATGTAGTCTACCATATCCAAACCCCATTCCAAAAAAGTTGGCACACTACAAATTCAGAATGCAATGATGGGGAAGTTTAAAATTTTAATATTTTATTCAGAATACAACATAGATGACATATCAAATGTTTAAATTAAATTGATCATTTTAAGGGAAAAATAAGTTGATTTTAAATTTCATGGCATCAACACATCTCAAAAAAGTTGGGACAAGGCCATGTTTACCACAGCGTGGCATCCCCTCTTCTTTTTTATAACAGTCTGCAAACGTCTGGGGACTGAGGAGACAAGATGCTCAAGTTTAGGAAAAGGAATGTTATCCCATTCTTGTCTAATACAGGCTTCTAGTTGCTCAACTGTCTTAGGTCTTCTTTGTCGCATCTTCCTCTTTATGATGCACTAAAAGTTGTCTATGGGTGAAAGATTTAGACTGCAGGCTGGCCATTTCAGCCATAATGTTGTAATTGATGCAGTATGTGGTCTGGCATTGTCATGTTGGAAAATGCAAGGTCTTCCTTGAAAGAGACAACGTCTGTATGGGAGCATATGTTGTTCTAGAACATAGATATACCGTTCAGCATTGATGGTGCTGTTCCAGATGTGTAAGCTGCCCATGCCACACGCACTCATGCAACCCCATACCATCAGAGATGCAATCTTCTGAACTGAGCGCTGATATCAACTGATCCTGATCCTCTTTAGTCCGGATGACATGGCGTCCCAGTTTTCCAAAAAGAACTTCAAATTTTGATTTGTCTGACCACAGAACAGTTTTCCACTTTGCCATAGTCACACTCTTGGCCCAGAGAAAACGTTTGCGCTTCTGGATCATGTTTAGATATGGCTTCTTTTTTGACCTATAGAGTTTTAGCCGGCAACAACGAATGGCATGGTGGATTGTGTTCACCGCCAACTATTCCTGAGCCCATGTTGTGATTTCCATTACAGTAGCATTCCTGTATGTGATGAAGTGCCGTCTAAGAGCCCAAAGATCACTGGCATCCAGTATGGTTCTCTGGCCTTGACCCTTATGCACAGAGATTGTTCCAGATTCTCTGAATCTTTGGATAATATTATGCACTGTAGATGATGATAACTTCAAACTCTTTGCAATTTTTCTCTGAGAAACTCCTTTCTGATATTGCTCCACTATTTTTCGCCGCAGCATTGGGGGAATTGGTGATCCTCTGCCCATCTTGACTTCTGAGAGACACTGCCACTCTGAGAGGCTCTTTTTATACCCAATTGACCTAATAAGTTGCAAATTGGTCCTCCAGCTGTTCCTTATATGTACATTTAACTTTTCCGGCCTCTTATCACTACCTGTCCCAACTTTTTTGGAATGTGTAGCTTGAAATCATGAAATCCAAAATGAGCCAATATTTGGCATGACATTTCAAAATGTCTCACTTTTAAAATTTGATATGTTATCTATATTCTATTGTGAATAAAATATAAGTTTATGAGATTTGTAAATTATTGCATTCCTTTTTATTTATAATTTGTACAGTGTCCCAACTTTTTTTGGAATCGGGTTTGTACAAATTTAACAGGGCTGTTGGGCATCTGGATGAGACTACATTTGACATTTGACTTTTTTTACTTTTATACGAGTATCTTCTGCTTCTTTCGGGTTCTTCCATTAGGGGTCGCCACAGCGGATCATCCTTCTCCTTACCCCCCTGTCCTGTCCATCTGCCTCTTTCACCCCAACCACCTGCTTGTCTTCCCTCACCACATCCATAAACCTCCTCTTTGGCCTTCCTCTTTTCCTCCTTCCTGGCGGCTCCATCCCCAGCATTCTCCTACCAATATACCCCATGTCCCTTCTCTGCACCTGTCCATCACCACTGCAAACAGGAAAGGGTTAAGAGCCGATCCTTGATGCAATCCAACCTCCACCTTAAACCAGTCTGTCATTCCTACTGCACATGTCACTGCTGTCACACTGTCCTCATACATGTCCTGCACCACCCTCACATACTTCTCTGACACACCTGACTTCCTCGTACAATACCACAACTCCTCTTTCGGAACCCTGTCGTACTCTTTCTCTAAATCCACAAACCTTTATGCGAGTATGAGGTTAAAAAAAAGCCACACCAGTACCTTAGCAACTGCCGGGCTACTATTTTATTCAGAAAAGGACCAGATAATATTGTTTGAAACTTTAACAGGAAGGTATAAACAAAAATCATAACCCGCATGAGCAGTGATTAAAAACAAAAATCTGTAGGCCATGTTTAAAGTGATGAGGCAAAGCAGGCCATGCTACCAGTTCTGGTATTTCTAGATTTTATTTTACCCCGAAGTCATCCAGTGTTTTCAAAGTTTAGTACAATGTTTAATTAAAAAGTCAAACAAGGCTATTAGATCTGGTCATGTCTACTTCGTGTTTAAATCCAGGTACAGATACAAATGCAGCTGAGTCATCGAGTTACAGAATAAATGGAGTGAAAGTGATATTGCTGAGGATCACTACTATGCTACATCACTTTTAAGTATCATGTTTTAGGTAGTTTTTTACATCTATGATGAGTGTAGATTTAAATTGTATTATAGACTGTATTTTGCATATTATGTCATGCAGTTTTTGAGATATATATATATATATATATATAAAAAAAAATTATATTTCTGATTCAGGGTTAGGGTTAGGGTTCATATTTATTATTATTGAAGAATTGCATACGTTTAAACAAACACATACGCACCTATTTGGCTTTAATTGAATTCAGATGCTTAAAGTTTGAGACGTAGCCAAGGTCTCACACAGAGCATGAGGAAAGCCTTATATTAGTTTTGCACTTTGACCATTGACCTCTAACACAGCTAGTCATCCATCAGCTATTTATCCTTAAACCCCTGTTAATTAGAACCTTAAATCTCAACTAAAAGGAATGTAACTGGGGTTAACTAGTCTGAATGCCTAATTTGCTTACATAATTTCCTCTTTCTTTCAGGGGAGAGGAATTATTGTAGTTTATATAGCTAGAGATACATGACTGATTTTGGGAAGAGAAGATCAAGTCTTACTTTTCTGTGTCTGTGGTCTCCACAGACCTCACTATAAACCCTGTGTGTATTTGTGGCTTCTTCGGGGCTTCCAAGGTGAATAATGTTATTTATCCTTGGTGAATGACCTTCAGATTTCCTGGATTTCCACTGAGGTGTGCTGTGTGTTTAATGCCGTTGAATGAGATGAGTTATACTGGCCAGTGATGATGTTGAAGTTTTCCATTGTTTGTTAGTGTTGAAAATGGTAGTTATGGAAATAAACTGAAAGTGAGGCCATTTTGCTGTACATGTCAATTGGAAAATCATGGAGAATCAAATCTTTAAACACTTCCAGTAGCATTCTCTTTGAAGGCAATGTGTATAATGACTTTTAAATAAATGTATAATGTGTTATAATGTATTTAAAAAACACATAATACATATATAATTATAATTATATAATTATAATACATAGTATACAATAAATTGCCAAAACTGATAAAAATATATACCTGAACATTGTATCACACACACACACACACACACACACACAACACACACATATATATATATATATATATATATATATATATATATATATATATATATATATATATATATATATATATATATATATGGTTCAATTCATTCCTAAAGTATTGCCAGAAATTTGAAAGCACACAATTGTATAGAATATCTTTGTATGCTGTAATTTGAATTTCCCTTTATCTGAACTGGAGTGCTGGAGTGTCATGTTCCTGCATGACAATTCTTCTGTGCACAAAGCAATGTGCATTCTATGAACACGGTTAGCCAAGATTGAAATGAAAGTCTTCAGGTGTCCTACACAGATCTCTGACCACAAACCTCATGAATATATTTGAGATAAACTGGAAAACTGACTGCAACCCAGGTATCGCAAAATATCAGAGTCTGACCTCACAAATGCTCTAGTAGAAGAATAGTTGAATCCAACAGCCATGCTCTAAAATCTTGTGAAAAGACTTGACAGAAGAGTGGAGACTATTATAATAGGAAAGGGGAAGTGTATGCTGGAATGGGATGATCAACAAGCACATATGAGTATTATGGTCAGGTTTTCACAAACCCCTTTGTAGTATAGCATGTATAATATACAGTACATTGAGTTGCAAAGTACAGTTGTACATTTCAATTAGCATAAAAAGCTAAATTATAGTATCTGTTTATATATTTGATCTATCGATAAGACAATATCAATTTATGAATTAATTATAAATGCATCATTGCATGTTCTAAATGTGTTTATAGTTCATTAAAAATAAAGCCTATTTACACAGCTATACCATAGTTCACTTGTCAGTTTGCCACTACTTTTTTGCTTCATTTCACAGATTTATTTTATGTATTAGTGTATTCTTAGAGGAAAATCTTTTGTGGGTTACCACAGTCTCTCTTTCTCTCTCTCTCTCTCTCTCTCTCTCTCTCTCTCTCTCTCTCTCTCTCTCTCTCTCTCTCTCTCTTTTCTCCAATATATAATTTTTTTAGCTTTTAATGAATGAAAACTGGTTATTCATCTTTGTTTTTTTCCAAGGCAGTGTGGTGTGTGTAAATGTGTGTGTGTGTGTGTGTGTGTGTGTGTGTGTGTGTGTGTGTGTGTGTGTGTGTGTGTGTGTGTGTGTGTGTGCGGTTAAATGCATACACCAGTTTTTTTCTGCTTTATTTTTCAGATCAGTTACCACAGTTTTATGTTTTCCTGAAGAAAGAAAAATATACCTGTGGAAATTGTCAGTAAAATGTATGAATGAGCATGAATGAGCAGGTATACGTGCTCTTCCAGTAAAGTGTCTGGTGTGTGTACCTGCTTTGCACAGCACCTGTCTTCTACTGTACGAAAATTTAGAGTAAAAATGTAAAGCAAGTTCATTAAAGATCTAGCAGAAAGATTTTAAAGTACATCTCTAGGACAGGGGTTTGTGTGTAAGTGTGGACAGTTAAGGCAGGTCTGCTTTGAGTGTGCAAGTGTGTGTGCACGAGTGTGTGTGCGCATGTGTTATTTGTTGTCGATCTCCTGGGAACTTGGAAGCTTGCAACTCCTTTCTCTCTACTAATCCCTCCTTCCTTCTGTCATTCAACTCATTGAGTTTGGATTAAGAGTGCAGCCACATCTCCACTAAGAGAAAGAAAGGTAAAAGGCAAGCCGCTGACTGAGAAGGGGCCTGGAGAAAATAAGCAAAGAATGATGACAAAAGATAGACTTGATCATTAGAACGAAGTGACCTTCTGACCCGAGAAAATTAGAGCTGTGTTGTATGGCCGACAGGTCACGGTCATCTGGATCTGACAATCGTTGTGTCACTGTGCACATTGTATTTTCACCTCACTCTCTCAGTAGGCAGTAGTTATTGAACGAGCATGCTCGACTCATCATTCTGATGTCATCATGCCATCTGTTTCTAAATTTATACGACACAAATGCATTTGCACACTTTTGAATTCATCACCTTTTTAGTATATTAATTACATTAGTTTCTCTTTTTTGCTTTAGACTAGACCCCTTATCCATAAAAAGTTGCATTTTCTCATTCTGCAAATAAACAATGCTTTTCCCTTTGAGAAAGAATATCATCAGACAAGGGACCTGCCTGCTTATCAGCCGTCTGTTGCACTTTTTCTTATGCAGGTTTTTAATTTTAAAGAGAGCTCTGCACCTATGCCTACACTTGCACAGGCGCGCACACACACACACACACATACGCACAGCTGTGTCACCTGAAACCTGCAGTATTGCCACAACAATGGCCTCTTGCATCAATATTTGATGGCCTTGCGCTACCTGCCCTTGCTTCTTTCCAAACCTGATGAAAATATTTAAAACATACATAAAAGCCTATCATATAATAAAAGCTGTTTTTTAAAGAAGGGTTCTTTTTCCAAGATTAGGTTCTCTGACCTAATTCTGTTCCTCCCTCTCTCTCTCTCTCTCTCTCTCTCTCTCTCTCTCTCTCTCTCTCTCTCTCTCTCTCTCTGTCTCTCCTTTTCCATTTGGTGAACCTGATCCCACAGCCAAACTAGTTGCTAAGAGACTAACTGAAGGGGGGACCAAAAGAAAAAGGGAAAACTCATGTTAAATGATGCCAAAGAAGAAAAAGAAACACTTTAAGCAATCAAATGCAGAAGCTCTTATTGCTACCTGACTTGCCAGGGCAAGACCATTTTTTATATAATTTTTATATTCACGTTTGCTGTTTAAAATAAAAATAACTGTTAAAAAAATGCTAAAGTGGAAAATGACTGACCTATTTTTTTTTTGTTTCCCAACTCTTGGTCCTTGTGGAAAAATACGAACAGTGTGCACCGCCACCTGGTGGCCAAATCATGGCAGCAGTATGAATACAGTCTTGGAAAAAAAAGTTGTGCAAGGGATCGCTTCTACGTAGAGTTAAATAACATTCAAATTAAATATTATAACATCTTTAATTGTCCAAATAACACAAAAAAACCTAAATGTTCAAAAGAAATTGTATTCAGTTTAGGCGTAACTTGACCAAAGGAATGAGGTTCGTCATCATCAGTCTTAATGTGTAATTTGACATGAAAGTTTGTTTTGTTTTGAAGGAACACAAAATCTCAGTGGTATAAGCCTTCACAGCAGGACTATTGAGCAGAAAAATACACACATATGTTTATACGCATATGTAGACACACACATGTAGAGTAATATTACATAATACAGTAATAGTAGTAAATATCTCTAAATTTACAAGTGCATGTCTTCCTCTATCTCTCAGTTCTGTAACGGCTAATATATTAATTAGTCTCACTGAATAATAGATGTCTGGAAGATTAAAATGTGTGAAAGTGAGCAAGATATAAAGATATAAAGAGTTTTCTGTACTATCTGCGTAAAAAAAAATACTCAGGGTCAAAAAAGGTTACGCTGATTCTTCTCACAATAGTTCTACACACATTTGAGTTACATTGCTATAATCAGATCGTTTCTGAAATGGGAAAAATTGCAGATCCCAAGGAACCAGTAAACAGACATTAAAAGCCTAGGGCTCTTTTTTGAGTAGAGCTTTTGAGCACTTAATTTTCTCCAATTGAAGGAAAAATTAACAGGAAGATAATGTAAGGCTTAAACCATGAGGAGGAATGTTGTTTCCACATCACAAGGATTCACCATTTTTCCATCATTGCAGTAAATGTTACAGTATAAATCTTTTCACTCTTCTGCTTGTATAGTAAGAACGTTTTCTATAAGTGCGAAATATAGAGCAATGGTCATTCACAGACTGCTTTTTTATATATTAAAGGATTGTGATCATAACTGTTAAGTAGAAGATTATACATGCTCAGAGCAGAGCTGCTGATCTGATCATTACTCATTTCCATGTCTGTGCAGGTGAATGGGGTGAACATTGAGGGCATGCGTCATACAGAGGTGGTGGCCTTCATCAAGCGCGGAGGAAACGAGACCCATTTACTGGTAGTGGATCCAGAAACAGATGAGCATTTCAATAAGCTGGGCATCACCCCCAGCAGCAGCCATGTCAAAGGTATTCCACCTTCCTAATCATTTGTATTTATGATATTATTATTTCTAAATGCAACTACTGTTGTCTGCTCAGTAACATGTGATTATTAATATGTATTTAATATGTATTTTCTTATTATATTCTCACAGTGTCAGTGTAGCAGGAATTGACAGGAGCTAGATTTCCCAGCAGCCCCTGCATGTCACATGTCACAAACCATGCACACCTGTTTTTTGTTTCACCTTAATCAGCGCCCTTCATTCAACATTTTGCAAAATAACAAGGGGGCAGAGAAATATATGGCAGTATGTATTTATAAAATAGCTAAACATGGCAGGGCTAACAAGACTAGGGTAGGAAAAGCAACAAACAAATGGGACCTGAAACAAAGCTTCCCAAAGAGACACAAAAAACTGGAGCTTGATTGATAGGTAGGTGTCAGGGATCCACCTGCCATGCCCCCTTTGGTGGCTCTCCTACATAAACCCGGCGCGATCCAAACCTCGGATGGAGGATTCGCTGTGCCACGATGAAGCGACGGCCAAGCTCCGCCTCTGGAAACACCCGGAAGCATGCAGCTGATTCATCCTCGCCGGCTCGGGAACGTGCAAGCACGGCCGCGCCACGCCCCCCTGCGAGTCTTATGGAATTCCCGGCTCGCTTTTCCGGCGATATGGCGGAGTGGAGCATTTTTATATGGAGCGTGGGTGAATATATGAGTTTCTATCCCTCCTCTTACACCACCAAAACAGCTAAAATCAGGCTCCATATCTCCCTCTTGTCTGGAGATTCTCTCTCTCTCGGCAGTAAGCTGTGGAGCGCATTCGGAGGGGATTTCTGCTTGTGTACTCATTTCATTGAGCTTCTCACGGGGATGTTCGGGATGAATCCGGCGTATCTGCGTTGCAACCCTCTCGATTCTGAGCAGACTCCGCCCCAGGGTTTCCAGGAGGACTTTTTTCCACTCCAGAGTCCTGAAGAGAGCTCTGTTCCGCTCCAGAGTCCTGAAGAGAGCTCCGTTCCGCTCCAGAGCCCTGAAGAGAGCTCGGCTTCGCTCCAGAGTCCTAAAGAGAGCTCGGCTTCGTCCCTGGACCTCCAGGAGAGCTCGGCTTTGTCCCAGGACCTCCAGGAGAGCTCGGCTTCGTCCCAGGACCTCCAGGAGAGCTCGGATTCGTCTCAGGACCCCCAGGAGAGTTCGGCTCCTCTCCAGGTCTCCACAGAAAGCTCCTCTCTGTCACAGAGCGTCTCCTAGAGCTCAGCTCTGCTCTGCCCCAGGACCTCCACGAGAGCTCCTTTCCGCTCCAGGACCTCCAGGAGAGCTCAGCTCCGCTCCAGGTCTCCACAGAAAGCTCTTTTCTGTCACAGAGCGTCTCCGAGAGCTCCTTGGACGTCGTGCCGCCGCCTGGCCGCAAAAGGGACGTCGTGCCGCCAGCTGGCCGCAAAGGGGACGTCGTGCCGCCGCCTGGCCGCGAAAAGGACATTGTGCTGCCGCCTGGCCGCCAAAGGAATGTCGAACAGCCGCCTGGTCGCAAAAGGGTCGTCGCACCGCTGCCTGGATGCAAGGAGGAGGTCATATCGACTCCGACCGCCTATGACGGTGGCATGGCAACCCACGGTTCCTCTGACAGCCCCAGGTTGCTTCCAGAGCCATCCAGCAGTGATGTCGCGGTCCCAGACACTTCTGAGGGCGACACCATAGCCCCAAGCTCCTCCGATGACAACGTCACGCATCTGAGCTCTTTCGATGGCGACGTTTCGCCTCTGTGCTCCTCCGATGGCGACGTCTCGCCTCCGAGCTCCTCCGATGGCGACGTCTCGCCTCCGAGCTCCTCCGATGGCGACGTCTCGCCTCCGAGCTCCTCCGATGGCGACGTCTCGCCCCCGTGCTCCTCCGTCGGCGCGTCTCGCCTAAGAGCTCCTCCGAAGGCGGCGTCTCGCCTAAGAGCTCATCCGACGAAGACGTCTCGGCCCCAAGTCTCCCAGAAGGCGAAGCCACACCTCCTAGACCATCTAAAGGCGAAGTCACGCCTCAGCATTCCGCTTCAAGCGACATTTCGCCTCCGGGTTCCTTTCCGGCCGACGTCTCTCCTCCAGGTCCCTCGGAGGATGACAAAGCACTCCCGAGTTCCTCTGAAGGCATCGTCATGGCTCACAGCCCCGGCGAAGGTGTCACTGCATTCCTCATCTCCGCCGTGGGCGTCACTCGGCCTCTGGACACCACCGAGGACATTTTTTGGCTCCCGGTCCACACTGAGTGCATCTTTGAGTGGCTCCTGACCTCCGTGGTTGGCACCCCTTCGGTCCAGGTCTCCACCGAAGATGTCACTCCGTTCCGGGTTTCCGGGGTGGACATTGTTACACTCCCGTCCTCCGTGCTGGACATCACTCCACTCCAGACCTCCCCAGTGGGCGTCAATCCGCTCCTGATTGCCGCCGAGTGCGTCACTCGGTCTCTGTTCTCGGCCGTGGAGGTCGCTCAGCCTCTGGACTCCTCTGCGGGCGCAGCATGGTCCCTATCCTACGCTGGAGCCGTCTCTCCACCTCCAGCCTCCACTGAAGATGTCTCTCCCTTCCCGGTCTCTGCTACAGGCGGTGCTGACCAGGTCCCTTTCGACCCTGGACGGACACCGGGGTGGGTGGGGGGGGTAATGTGAGGGATCCACCCGCCACGCCCCCTTTGGTGGCTCTCTATGCCTCCGCTCTCCCTGAAACTTCAGGTATAACCACGCACACCTGGAGCTCGTTGTCACTCATGCCTCCGCTCTCACTGGAGCTCCAGGCGTAACTATGCACACCTGAAGCTCCTCATCACTCCACCCCGCTCCTACATAAACCCCTCTCTCACATTCACCCAGGGTTCGTTATTGAATGTGTTAGATGCTACGCACTGCTACATAGTTTCACAGTTGCATGCAGTACTCTACGGGTTCCGTTCCGTTTGGACACTACCATCCGGTGCCGGCTGTGTTTCTCCTCCCTGCGCGTTTCGGATCAGCTACGCTTCTCCCCATGCGCACCTCGGACTCTCTTAAGGACTTGTGTGTGCATGAGTGCGTGTGTGTGTTTGTGCGCGTGCGTGTGTGCTTGGGTGCTTGTGTTTATCTCTCTCCCTCACTCTGGTCAATAAAACCTGAGCGAGCTGTACTCCGGCTTCCGCCTCCCGTTTCTCTCGCACCCTGACAGTAGGTATGAGGTCGGTTGGTCGATTGGCATTGTGCAAATTAAATTTAATTGCATAAAAAATTTTAAGAAATAAATATAAATGCTGTGGTCAATGGAAAAATATGCAGAAGCTGTTGAAAGATGTGTGGCAGGCACAGCCTATTAGAGAAATATGTGATATATACAGATGTGTTAAAGATTTTTCACACCCCTTGGACAAATCAATGCTTTGAAAATGTTTCATTTATAAAAACTACTAACATTGTATTTAATATATATTAGTTGCTATGCACAAACCCACACGTGTTAGCTAAACTTCATTTGTATACCAATAGAGATGGCCAGAGATTCTCTTTTGAGCCTGTTCAAAATTAATCATACCTATTCCTAATCTCAGAAAAAATCCTTATTTTTGTGAAAATGCACATGGTTTCACACTCCAGTAACTATAATCAATTTAATCAATTTAGGTCTAATCAATTAAAGTCTAATTATGTTACATGGTAACACCTGCTCTGTGAAGTAGAATTAAGGGGCAAAACTTTAATTATTTTCAGTTACTGTCACCATGGCCAAGAAAAAAGATGATCTTCGTACGCGTGTTGTCAATGCCCATAGTGGAGGCAAAGGTTACAAGGCCATTTCGAAAGAACTGGCTGTCCCTGTTTAAACCGTACAGTGTATCATTAAGAAGTTCAAGATGTTCAACACTGTCAAAAACATGGATGGGCATGGCAGGAAGCGCAAATTATCCTCTAGAGTCGCTAGAAAAATCTGCCGAGATGCAAACAACAAACCCTGTATCACTACCAAAGCTCTAATAGACACCCTCAAATAAGCAGGGGAGACGGTTTCAAGATCCATCGTTCATCGCATTCTGCATCGAGGTGGTCTCCATGGACATCAAACCAGAAACCACTCCTTACCCAAAGACACCGGGATGCGCGCCTGGTCTTTGTGAAGGGTCACCTAGATAGAGATCCGAACTTCTGGTCATCCATCCTCTGGTCAGATGAGACTAAACTGGAGCTCTTTGAAAATATAGACGTTGCATATGTTTGGCGTAAGAAAGGAGAAGCCTTCAATCCTAAGAATACCATTTCAACAGTCAATGCTCAGAGCAGTGGTCACATCATGCTATGGTGATGCTTCTCTGCCAGTGGTCCAAGTAACCTTGTTAAGAAAGATGGTATCATGAAAATGGAGGACTATCTCGCGATTCTTGATGAAAACCTGGTGGCTTCAGCACATAAGCTCAACGTGCCAGAGAATTGTACCTACCAGCAGGAGTGGCCAAGTCAGAGCCCTGACCTGAACCCAATTGAGAATTTGTGAAGAGTGTTGAAGATCCTGGTCAACGCTAGGAAGCCTTCCAATCTCCAAAAACTGGACACTTTTGCGAAGGAAGAGTAGGCAAACATTCCACAGCAGACCTGTAGAAATCGTGTGGAGACCTACAAAAGCGTTTGCAGGCTGTCATTAAAACCAAAGGTTTTTCTATTGATTATTTAAACATTGTAATATAAAGAGTGTTGTAAATTAATAAATAGGTATTGTAAATTCATAACATGTACCAGCTTATCTTCTATATATCTGAATAGAATCTGCAAATTTACTTTAAATTTACAATTACATACAGTTATAATTATACAGAAATGATCATGTTTCCTAACTAAAGAGTGGTGCTGATTTGGTTGAAACAAGAAGCAGGTGTGCATGGTTTATAACATATAAGTTGGGACACTATACAAAATGTAAATAAAACTAGAATGCAATGATTGGCAAATCTCATTAATCCACATTTAAATCACAATAAAACTAAATAAAAATCAATTGTTTAAACTGAGAAAATTTACCATTTTAAGGAAAAAATATAGATTATTTTGTATTTTGATGGCTGCAACACGTCTCAAATAAGTTGAGACGGGGCCATGTTTACCACTGCATCATGTCTTCTCTCTGTACCCATCTGGGAACTGAGGAGACCAGTTTGAAGTATTGGTAAAGATTTGTTGTTCTATATGTGTCTGATACAGTATTCTATTTGCTCATCAATTCTGGGTGTTCTTTGTTGTATTTTTGGTTTCATAATGTGCCAAATGATTAAAAAAAGGTGAAAGGTCTAGACTGCAGGCAGGCCAGTTCAGGACCCATGACTACTATGAAGTCATGCTATTGTAATAGATGCACTATGCAGTTATCATTGTCTTGCTCAAATATGCAATGCCTTTCCTGAAGAAGACTTTTGTTGCTCTAAAACCTGTATATACCGTTTAGTATTGATGGAGCCTCTCTCCAAATGTGCAAGCTGCTTATTCCACTTGTTCTACTCATTCCCCTACCATTAGAGCCCACAGGACGTTGTGTTCATGGTTTTCCAAAAAGAAATAACACTTTTTCCAGACTGTTGTTGCCGTCCCTACTTTTTTTGAGACGTGTTGCAGCCACCAAAATTTCCCTTAAAATGGTTCATTTCCTCAGTTTAAACATTTGATATGTTTTCTATGTTCTATTGTGAGTAAAATATGGGTTTATGAGATTTGCAAATCATTGCATTCTGTTTTAATGTACACTGTCATTTTAGCCATGTACAATACAGTACACAGTGAAACAAAATAATGTTCCTCTAGGACCAAAGCACTACATAAATCAACATGAATGAAACAAAATTACACAAAACAGCACTGACCAGTACACTTAATGTGTCTCAGTAAATTCTCCATATAATATAAATAAATCCTGTACATGTAAACATTTGTTGGTTAAGCAGCGGCAGGTTGCAGAAGCTACTCTTAGGTGCAGTTTCTATCCTCTTTCTGCTATCTGCTTACTGATTTGGCAATGATTATGCTTTTTAATCATATAGTGATATTTTATTTATTAAATAGCACATACTTTCTTCAATGTTAAGAAAGAAGAAAAGCAATCACTGTTAAATTATGACCCTATATACAGTGATGTGAAGTAATAAAGTTTGCAGAAAAGTAGACCAAGTTTTCATAGAAAGAGAACCAGAGCTTCATCAGCTGTGCTTTTGAACTGATTAGTCAACTATGACTTAAAAGTGATGTAACTTGGTTTTTTTTCTTCCTTAGGTTTCGAGGGTAAGACCATCACTAACGGCTCACCAAATCCTCGAGTCAATGGCCACTCCACCCAGTCAGCGCACTCTGACCAAAGCAGCCAAGACAATAGCACACAGGTGTGTGTGTGTGTGTGTGTGTGTGTGTGTGTGTGTGTGTGTGTGTGTGTGTGTGTGTGTGTGTGTGTGTGTGTTTTTTTCTAATCAATATCCAATCACAATTAAACACTGTATACTGATACTGTATCTGTATCTGGTATATATGTTGCATGTGTGCGTGTGGCGGGAGGGCGGGGTTCAAACAGAATTGCACAGAAAAGTCTAAAGAAAACAATTTGCCATACAATTATATTTAAAATTTTAACTAATTAATACTTTTGTGTGTGTGTGTGTGTGTGTGTGTGTGTGTGTGTGTGTGTGTGTGTGTGTGTGTGTGTGTGTGTGTGTGTATGTGTGTGTGTGTGTGAGGGAGAGAGGGAGAGAGAGAGTAATGATAATACACAAAAATCACAGTGTATGTGGCATAAACAATCACATTATAATCAAGTGTGTTTGTCTGTGTGCCTCTCTGTAGAACTCTGAGGATGGTGATAGCCACTCACTAGACCCTTTCGCAGAGATCGGTCTGAGGCTGAGCCCCACTGCAGCAGAGGCGAAAGAGAAAGCCCATGCTAAGCGTGGCAAGAAGCGAGCACCACAGATGGACTGGAATAAGAAATACGAGATTTTTAGCAATTTCTGAACACAACACACATTTTCACATGCTCCCCAATCTGGAATTCCCTGACATATCGCCTTTAACCCTCGCCCCTGTCGTCACTGACTGCTTTTAATGGAGAAGGCTGTTATTTTTGTAGAAAAAGAAAACGAGGAAAAATATTTGTAAAGGATGATTGGAGCAGGCAGTGGGGAAAAGCTTCGGTCTATTTTTTCACTAATTTCTAACTGGAAAAGAAAAACTCCTGATTCAGAGCTGTGATGGGGGAAAAAAGGCCAACGAGAACATGAAGAAAGCGCTTGTTGTTTTTTATTGCTTTTAGTTAAGCTTACTGCTTATCTACGACCACTTCAGACCGAATCTCTACAAGACCATTAGACATTTGATCAATCTGCAAAAAAAACACCAGGCAATTCATGCCTTATAGTTTTGCATCTTGTTGCTCGATGGTGCTGCTTTCTGATCTAGCTGAAGGAAATCTTGAGGGTGGGAAAAGGATATAAATTTAAGTAGGACATGACAATTAGAATTTCTATATGTTCCTTATAAATCAGTATTACATATAAAGAGATTGAACTGATATAAACCTTCTTCAGGATGCAACTCAGAATAATCAGCCTTTGTTTACACTTCAGGTAAAATCAAGCAAATAAAGTGAGGTGTTGTATATTGTATGAAAAGTATTTTCTAAGTAAAGTGAGGCAGGCACAAATGGATATCTGGTGAAGATTCTATTAATGGACACTAGAGGGTAGCATTGTAGTAGATTTTTATTTAAGGACAGATTGAGAACTTACAAGTGGTATCCACTAGAGGGAACCATTTGTACGACACGTGATTGGATTTTTCTTTTTCAATAACAAGATCAGCACCACCCCCCCCACACACACACACACACACAAATCAATCATGGAGGTGAAACACCACTCAAATCAAAATCAACAAGAAGAAGCAAACATTTCATTGTAACCTAAAGAAGTGATTGGAGGTTGGAAGACAATATTTTTAACTAATGATGAACTGAGGATTGTGACTGCAGTGTGTATTATCTGATCCACAAACAGGTGAAGGATGTGATGAACTCGTGTGAGTGATGAGAAGCTAATGCTGGATCGATAAGCTAATGAAATTTAAAGACAGTATGCAGCTTTTGTCAAAACGGACAGAGGACCACTGAGAGTCTCTGACAATCAGAACCTGCTTGACCTGTGGTATGGTGCAAAAATGCAGGCTTTGCATCGGGTTCTCTTTGAACGTTAAGCAAGATCAGATTCAGATCATGTGCTGATGAACCTCTTAATCTGCATATATAACGTCATTATTTTACCTTATTTCTTTGACACTCATGTATATTAGCAGCATTGCTGTATTCCATTAACAATCTTTTTTTTTTTTTTTATCTAGTATGGCTTTCTTTTTATGTTTGTTAGCGTCATTTGTGTTTGCTGTAGATTTTTCCTGTTCCTGACATTGTATGCATTCAGATTTCTGTATGCTTATGTATATTCACAATGAGAATATATGCCAGGTTGCAATGTTTCTTTTTTCTTTCAATAAAGTGTGATATTCGCACATGTTGACATTGTCAACCAGTTAGATTAGTACCAGGCATGTGGATATAATTTGCAATAGACAGTGAATTATCATCTTCAGTAACAAGTTTTCATGGTTGCAGTGGATCCAGAAACTATACTGGAAATACTGGCAGCAAAGCAGTTAATATAAACCAGAACAATTGCCAGTCTAAGGCAAAGCTCAGAATCCAACCATGATCTACAAAAACTGTTTGTTACTTGGAGAGTCACAGTGCCACCCAATTCAGTATTCAGTTAGCAATATAACAAATGATTATTTTTTAGACACAAACAATCCGTCACGCTCCCTGAAATCTCAAAACTCCAGACTTCTTAGTAGTTCCTAGAATAGCAAAGTCCACTAAAGGTTGTGGAGCATTTTCACATTTAGCTCCTAAACTTTGGAATAGTCTTCCTGACAGTGTTCGGGGCTCAGACACACTCACCCAGTTTAAGTGCAGTTTAAAACTGTATCTTTTTAGCAAAGCCTACACATATCAAACATCACATCATATCCTTGTGCTCCAGAACATCTGATCAAATGCACATTATCAACTTGTGCTGTTAATATCATGAACAGCAGCTACGCTAATTCCTCTCCACTGCTTCTCTTTCTCTACCTATCCCGAGGCATCCTGAGGTTGTTCCAGCTTCTCAGATTGTGGACCTTTTGTTCAGATCAGATTGTTTAAAGATTGTGGACCTTTAAAGAAGTAGATGCCGAACTCGCAAACATCCCGTACCAGGCTAATTGGATCCCACTTCATGTGGAGTTTTGACATTGGACCTCCTGGAGTGTTTAAAGGCTCTGGCATGGAGAAGCTGGTGTTGGATCTGTGATGATCGCAAATGTTGAGCTGTTTTATAAGTTGCTCAGTAGCTCCTAGTTTTATAACCACAAATGACTGTATAAGACTGTAGAAAGATCATTACTCATTATTACATTCCAGTTCTTATGTTAGTTCTCTCTCTCCAGTGTTCTGTATTGTTGAAAGATTTATGATCACACTCTTGTCACCCAAATGAGGATGGGTTCCCCTTTTGAGTCTGGTTCCTCTCCTTCTTCTTCATAACATCTAAGGGAGTTTTTCCTTGCCACATTCACCATGGCTGCTCATCAGGGATAAATACACACCATTCACCTTAACTGTTCAATTCTGTAAAGCTGCTTTGAGACAATGTCTGTTGTGAAAAGCGCTATAGATATAAACTTGACTTGACTTGACAAATTTGACATGGAAAGAAATCTACAAGTCATCTGGTACAACAAAAAATCGCAAAAGAGCTGGGACACTTTATTCACAAAAGAACATAGAAAACATCAAATGTTTAAACTAAGGAAATTTTTTAAGGAAGAAAACAAGGTCATTTTGATTTTGGTGGCTGCAACACGTCTCAAAAAAGTTAGGACAGGGCAACAAAAGTCTGGAAAAAGTAAATGTTGTTTTAAATTAAACAGTTTAAGAAACACTTTGCAACTAATTAGGTTCATTGACACCGGGTCAGTAAAATGATTGGGTATATGTAGCATATCTTAGAGAGGCAGACTCTCTCAGAATTAAAGATGGGCAGAGCTTCACCAAACTGTCACAGACTGTCTACAAATTGTGCAAAAATCAATATTAGATGCTCATGATCTTCGCAAATGCATTAAAAACAGTCATGATTCTGTAATGGAAATCACTGCATGGGTTCATTAACACCTCCAGAAATCACTGTGAACACAGTTTGCCATGTTGTCCACAAATGCTGGTTAAATCTCTATCATGCAAAGAAGAAGGTATGAGTGAACATGATTATTTTGTTGCTTTAAGATTTAAGATTTAAGATTTTCATTTTGCTAAAATCTTTTGGTAGCATGTCAAAATAATGTTATGCTTTTTTATAGCTAATCTATAGAAGACCAACTTTTACCTCCACTTGTTTGTCCCATTTATGCCTCCTGATTTTTAAATAGTACAGGTAATATAGATTAAATTTAAAATTTGTAAATGCACTCACAATTTAATAGGAACATGCCAACCCCTGTGCAGTAGCACAGTAAATAAAATGATACATTTACAGGTCAAGAGCCTCGGGTCTGATCAAAACGCAAAATGGGGGAAAATGTGATCTCTGTGACTTTGACACTGGGATGGTTGTTGATGGCAGACGGACTGGCTTAAGGATATCAGTGTCAGGGATCCACCAGCCACACCCTCTTTTGAGCCACACATTCCTCCTAGCAGCTCCCTGTCCTACTAATCACACACACCTGTCTCTCATCAGCTCACACTACATAAGCACACACTTCCAAACGCTCCCCGTCTGTTCTACCAGTTAGTCTGGAGAACTTCACTGGACCTTCTGACTGCTCTCTCTATGGACTACCTCTTTGTGGATTGTCACCAAGGACTTATCTCATTGTGGTTCTAGTCTGTGGATATATCTTATGAACTGCTCTTTGCCTGTGCCTTCAGTGATCCTGTGCTTACTGCTGTGTTGGTTTGTCTACATTCCCTACATCATTAAACAAATCTTTGTTCTGTTGAACTTCGGCTTCTGCTCGTCCTTCCAGCCTGACAGAAGAACAGACCTTTACCGACCGGGGAATAAGGAAACCGAACAGCGTTACCTCGTTATGGATATCCAGTCCGATGACTCCGATGATCCGGTGAGAGAGCTAACCGAGGCAATCCGCGAAGCCTTCACGTCAGCCGCTTCCAGCCGAGCTGCACCACCGCTCGGAAGCCCGATGGCTCTCCCAGCCGTTTTTTCCGGAAACACGGCAGAGTGTTGCGGCTTCCTGCTTCAGGTATCATTGTACATCGAAATGCAACCCCAGCAATTTCCCTCGGAGCGAGCCCGGGTTGCGTTTTTGATCTCGCTGCTCGCCGGACGTGCATTGGCTTGGGCGAGAGCGCTCTGGAGTGCAGAGAGCCCAGCGATTGCGTCGTATGCCGCGTTCACCGCACACTTCACGGAGGTCTTCTGCACGAGCACCGGTCATACTTCCATGGCCGACCAACTCCTCGAACTCCGCCAGGGGGCGGATAGCGTCGCGGATTACAGCCTCCATTTCCGCACGCTGGCGGCACCTAGTGGCTGGAACGAGGCAGCACTGCTTGGGATATACAGAAGAGGTTTAGATCAGGAGCTTCAATTAGCGATGGCGACCTATGATGACACCCTGGGATTGGAGGCGTTCATACAAAGATCGATTCGCATCTCCCAACGCGTGAATGCCTGCCGCACTCCTGAAGTAGAATCCTCCCAAGCCTCTGCGCTATCTACAGCCTCAGGACCGGAACCCATGCAACCGAGCTCCCACAGACTATCCTCCCAGGACCGAGAACGCCGGCTGGCGTACAGAGCCTGCCTGTATTGGGGAGAACAAGGACACAGAGTCGCCCAGGGCCCATCACGTCCTCCGCGACCGATGGTGTGTGCTGTAGACTTTCCCTCTGAGATCTCGCATTTACCCAGGCTACCCGTATCCCTGATAACCCCTTCTCTCACACTCTCTGTCTCCGCCCTAGTTGATTCCGGCTCCGCGGGGAACTTCATTTCCCAGGCGTGCCTAGACTGCCTCCAGCTACGCCGTGAGAGGGGGACTCACGAGCTTGCAGTCCACACCATTCAGGGACGCCCGTTGGGAAGGGGCTGGATCAGATACTGCTCACCCACCATCACACTCCGGGTTGGGGTGCTACATCAGGAGGAGATACGTTTCTTGGTGCTGGAAAACTCCACCGCTGAAATCATACTGGGTCGTCCCTGGCTCACTAAACATTCCCCCAGGTGTTCCTGGGACCCATGTGACATCCTCGAGTGGAGCCCCGAGTGCCTGAAGGACTGTTTACAACCACTCCCCGTGCCTCGCCAGAGACCGATAATTCTGGCAGCCACTCAGGTGGAGGGCGCTCCACAGGCCCCACAGGTGGAGATCCCGGCGGAATATCGGGAGTACGGAGACGTCTTCAGCGAGCAGGCTGCCACCAAGTTGCCACCCCACCGGCCGTGGGACTGTGCTATCGACCTGATGCCTGAGGCCAAACTACCCAAGGGTCGGATCTATCCCTTATCAGCTCCAGAACACCAAGCGATGGAACAGTACATCCGTCAGGCCCTCCTACAGGGTTTCATCACCCCATCCTCATCTCCTGCAGCCTCCAGCTTCTTCTTCGTGGGCAAGAAGGATGGGGGACTCCGGCCCTGTATTGATTACCGAGGCTTGAACGCACAAATCTCTCCACTGCCGTACCCGCTCCCCCTGGTTCCAGCCGCCCTGGAGGAATTACGAGAAGCCCGCATCTTCACCAAGTTTGATCTGCGGAGTGCGTACAACCTGGTACGCATACGCCAGGGAGACGAGTGGAAAACGGCGTTCATCACCCCCTCGGGTCACTACGAGTACCGGGTGATGCCGTACGGCCTGTCAATCTCTCCGGCGGTGTTTCAACACTTTATGAATGAGATCTTCCGACCCTTCCTCCACCAGTTTGTGATCGTGTACATTGACGACATTTTGATCTACTCCCGGACGCCACACGAACATCACAACCACGTTATCCGGGTTCTAGAGGTGCTCCGGGAGCACCAACTCTACCTCAACCTCCCCAAATGCGAGTTCCACCGCTCGGAGGTGCAGTTCCTGGGGTACAACATCAGTGAAGCCGGCATCCGGATGGACGAGAGGAAGGTGGCTGCGGTGAGGGAATGGCCAGTCCCCACAACAATAAAGGAGTTGCAGAGGTTC
This sequence comes from Silurus lanzhouensis, assembly GCA_039877035.1. Classification (NCBI taxonomy): domain Eukaryota; kingdom Metazoa; phylum Chordata; class Actinopteri; order Siluriformes; family Siluridae; genus Silurus; species Silurus lanzhouensis. The sequence continues at coordinate 3,607,337 of JBCEWE010002367.1, forward strand.
TTGGGGTTCGCGAATTTCTACCGCCGGTTCATCTGTGGCTATAGCCAGGTCTCCGCTCCACTTACTTCTCTCCTTAGGGGGAATGCCAAGTCCCTCGCGTGGGACACCGACGCACAGGAGGCGTTTGAGGAACTCCGGCAGAGGTTCTGTGTCGCTCCCCTCCTCCATCATCCCGATCCCCAGGTCCCGTTCGTGGTGGAGGTAGACGCGTCTTCTACAGGCGTAGGGGCTACCCTTTCCCAGCTGTCGGGGAATCCGCCCCGGCTCTACCCCTGCACCTACTTCTCTAAGAAGATGTCGTCAGCAGAACAAAACTATGACATCGGCAACCGGGAACTTCTCGCCATTAAACTGGCCCTGGAGGAGTGGAGGCACTGGCTTGAGGGGGCTACACACCCATTCACCGTCATTACCGACCACAAGAACCTCCAGTATCTCCGTGAGGCAAAGAGACTGAACCCCCGGCAGGCAAGATGGGCCCTCTTCTTCACACGCTTCCACTTCCAGATCACCTATCGGCCGGGTTCAAAGAATGGCAAGGCAGACGCCCTATCTCGCCTGTACGGCCCAGAGGAGCCTACCGACCCTGTACCCATCTTGCCCCCCCAGTTAATCGTCTGCCCCATTGTCTGGGATCTCGATGAGGAGATCTGTCGTGCTACCCAGAGGGAGACAACACCCCCCGGGTGTCCAGAAGGTCGAACCTACGTTCCGCCTGAGTGCCGGCCTAACCTGTTGAAGGCTGTACATGAGGTCCCCGGTTCAGGACACCCAGGCAGGCGACGAACCCTCAGCTTAGTACAAGCCCAATACTGGTGGCTGGGCATGGCTGCCGAGATCGCCACCTTTGTCCGCGGATGCAGTGGTTGCGCCATGGCCAAGACCCCTCGGCACCTGCCCGTGGGCAAGCTAGTCCCCTTACCCATTCCACGACGACCCTGGTCCCACATCGGCGTCGACTTCGTCACGGACTTACCACGATCTGAGGGTAACACCTGTGTCCTTGTGGCTGTGGACCGATTCTCCAAGGCATGTCGTTTTATCCCTCTTCGAGGCCTCCCTACCGCCTTGGAGACGGCAGAATCACTCTTCCAACATGTCTTTCGCAACTTCGGTCTCCCAGAGGAGATAGTGTCGGATCGCGGCTCCCAGTTTACCTCTCGTGTGTGGAGGGCGCTTTTTCGTCTACTGGGGGTTACTGTTAACCTGTCCTCTGGTTATCACCCTCAGTCCAATGGACAGACCGAGCGCAAGATCCAGGAGTTGGGCCGGTATCTGCGTACATACTGCCACCAGGACCAGGTGGAATGGTGTCGGTTCCTCCCCTGGGCTGAGTAGGCACAAAACTCCTTGCGTCAGGACACCACGGGTCTCACACCCTTCCAGTGCGTGTTGGGGTTCCAGCCACCGCTGTTTCCGTGGTCCGATGAACCTTCCCACGTGCCGTCGGTGGACTACTGGTTCCGGGAGAGCCTCAAGGTGTGGGAATCGGCTCATACCCAGCTACGCCAGGCTGTGAGGGAGACCCAGAGGCACGCTGATGCCCGGAGACGTGAGACACCCACCTACCTGCCCGGGGACTTGGTCTGGCTGTCTACCCGGGACCTCCGACTTCGGCTCCCCTGTAGAAAGCTGAGCCCCAGGTACATTGGGCCCTTCAGAGTAGAGAGAAGGATCAATGAGGCGACCTACAGGCTGGACCTACCTCCCCGGTACCGCATTCACCCCGCTTTCCACGTGTCTCTCCTAAAGCCTTATGTTCCGCCGGCGTCGCGGGATCCAGATGAGACATCGGGGCCACCGCCTCCGGAGATCCTGGACCAGCCCTCGGTCTACTCGGTACGGGAGGTGTTGGACTCCCGTCGTCGTGCTGGCGGTCTGGAATACCTGGTGGACTGGGAGGGTTACGGCCCGAAGGAGCGGTCGTGGGTGGCACGGCGGAACATCCTTGACCCGGCGCTCCTCGTGGAGTTTCATGCATCTCATCCGCTACGGCCGGCGCCCCGGGGCCGGGGCCGACCCAGGCGGAGGGTCTGGGCGTCAAAAGCCGCCCCTGGGGGAGGGGGTACTGTCAGGGATCCACCAGCCACACCCTCTCTTGAGCCACACATTCCTCCTAGCAGCTCCCCGTCCTACTAATCACACACACCTGTCTCTCATCAGCTCACACTACATAAGCACACACTTCCAAACGCTCCCCGTCTGTTCTACCAGTTAGTCTGGAGAACTTCACTGGACCTTCTGACTGCTCTCTCTATGGACTACCTCTTTGTGGATTGTCACCAAGGACTTATCTCATTGTGGTTCTAGTCTGTGGATATATCTTATGAACTGCTCTTTGCCTGTGCCTTCAGTGATCCTGTGCTTACTGCTGTGTTGGTTTGTCTACATTCCCTACATCATTAAACAAATCTTTGTTCTGTTGAACTTCGGCTTCTGCTCGTCCTTCCAGCCTGACAATCAGAAACTGATAATCTCTTTCTGGGATTTTACATAGAGTTTCTTGGTGCAAAAAAAGCAAACAAACAAAAAACATCTATTGAGTAGGTGGAAACATTTTGCTGAAATTCAGGAAGAGGTTTGGGACTAGTTTGAGCCTGACGGAAAGGCAGCAGTAACTTAAATAATCAAGGTTTATAATCATAGTGTGCAAAAAAGCCTCACATAATATCCAGCACATTAAACCTTGAGGTGATCAAGGTTTGGTTCCACTCATGTCAGCCAAGATCAAGAATCTGAGGCTAAAGTGAAGCACAGGAGCCCTTCATAGGAGCCCTTCAGGAGCCCTTCAACTAAATTCTAGTTTAGAATTTGAATATGTATTGACCCATCACTGGCAATTACTATGGGGTCGGGTTAGCAGTTGTAACCCATGCTATTAAATATTCTTCCACAAGTCGCTTGTAATATGATATTTCTACCATAAAGGAGATCCACAGTATAATCCGTCAGTTATTGTGGCTTCAAGCTGTCAAAGTTTTTCTCACTTCATCTCCTTTTCTCACACTTTCACTATTTGTGAGCAAAGGGCACCCAAACATGTAACTCCCTGATCTTATCATCTACCTTTTCACTTTCAGCCCAGAGTCAGGCAGAGGTCTAGCAGCATGTTTTATGGCACCACACCCACACTCATGTCGCAAGACATACTCATGTACACAGATGAATGAGACCTTAGTTTAGTCTGCGGCTTCACATGTTGGTGTTAAACACAAAAGCAGATGAGTCAGAGTGTGACTTTGCCTACTGTTTTTTAAAAGATTCATTTATTTATTTTGCAACCCTGAGAACAGGCCTGGAGCAAAAAGTCAGCAGTGGGGCAGGAAGGTCAGCAGCGATGATTCTAGGCGACATGCCAGCATCAAACTCTCACATTTATGTAGTATTCTCTATTATCAGATTACAATAAAGAATATTATACAGTGGAACCTCGGGTTACGAATTTAATTCGTTTCGGTACTTTATTCGTAACCTGAAAAGTTCGTATCCCGATACAAATTTCCCCATAATAATGAACAGAAACTTCGGTAATTCGTTCTGGACAACCAAAAATATTACTTAAATAAAAATAAAGCCAATATTCACTAATATTATTTACTTTTAACATGTTATATTAAAATCATACCACATAAAAACATACAAAAGAGGAAAAGATCTTTACCGGGTACTTTCCCTTTGAGAAGACTCGTTGCAGGAGACGACGTTCGTAGAAGGGGGAGGAGGGAGAGTTATTGTTTGGAAGGAGAATCTTATTATATTATATTATTTATATATTATTATATATTATATTATAGAATATTAAAGACAGTGTTATTAACACGAACGCTGAGACAATTGTTGCATTTGAGAGAAAATGAGAGCTGTTTCTTTAAGGCTACTATCAGTTGGTATTGAAGTCCAGAGTGAAATTCATTATGGGTTTTGTACTTCGGAAAAGACTGTAACCCTGCTAATCTATCTTCATAAAAACAAGTCAAGTGGTTATGCATCGGCTAATGTTGTCCATCTCATCATTTCACGAGCATCAACTAACGAGTTGTTACGCTGCCGCCGGGAAAAGTTAAAGCGGATAAGTAACACGATGCTCTCGCTAGGGACACAGGACGCTAACTGATGTGACGAGCTGTGTGGATAGAGCAAAAACAACCAACTTGCCTGCGATTTTTTGGTGAGTGACGTTCGTATCCCGATATATTGTTCGTAACCAGGGGCAAAAATTTTGATGAACTGCGATTCGTAACCTGAATTATACATATGCCGGGGCGTTCGTAACCCGAGGTTCCACTGTATTCTATTTATATTACTCTATTTCAAGCCATTTTTATTCATTTTAAGCATGAAATAGTTTTGTTGTAATGGATTTATACAACAAACGAGCTTGAAAAGCGTAATAACGTACAGAAATAGGCAAAACAATCTTATATTTGGTTTATATCCAGAATTCTTATTCACCATATCCTCATACAAAACCTTTTCAACACACTAATTGTTGTTAGTCTTTCCTATTCATCACCTGTATACATGAACCATTTCATTATAATATTCTTTTTAAAAAGATTAATTTCCTTTGGCTTGTCTCAAAGATAATTTTTCCCCCTGCTGTCTTTGGCTTGCTCATTAGGGATTTAAATCTACATCAATTTCTGTCAAGCAACTGGACAGCTTAAAATACAATATATAGTAATGAGCAGACATATTTGATTTCTTTTTTTTTCAGATCCAGCAAATTTTTTTGTCCAAAAATCCCAAATTTATCCAGAAAGCGATCTTTAATGCTTCACTTCACAGCAAAGTTGTGTTGTACCCTGCTGCCCACTCTTGCTGAATGCTGCTTAACCATAGCAAATTATTTCATATCCCAATCTTATCATCCCTACACTGGCTACCTGTTAAATTTCAAATCGACTACAAACTACCACTTCTTACTTATAAAACACTAAATGGTTTGGCTCCCATGTATCTATCCAGTCTTTTAACACGCTACAATCCGTCATGCTCCCTTAGATCTCAAAACTCCAGACTTCTAGTAGTTCCTAAAATAGCAAAGTCCACTAAAGGTGGTAGATCATTCTCACATTTAGCTCCTAAACTTTGGAATAGTCTTCCTGACAGTGTTTGGGGCTCAGACACACTCACCCAGTTTAAGTGCAAATTAAAAACTTATCTTTTTAGCAAAGCCTACACATAACATACATCACATCATAACCTTGTGCTCCAGAACATTTGATCACATGCACATCACTAACTTGTGCTGTTAATATCATGAACAGCAGCTACGCTAATTTCTCTCCATTGCTTCTCTTTCTCTTCCCATCCCGAGGCATCCTGAGGTTTTACCAGCTCCAGTCAGTCCAAGGCAGTTGCTAGGAGTATAGTCGCAGCGGATTTACCTCAAGGTGAGCCTGTACAATGGTTAGAGAAATTGCACAAAAAAAACCACCAAAAAAAAAGCTAAGAAAAGCTACATCTCAGACTCTTCAGGCCTCAGTTCGCATGTTGAATGTCAAAATTCATGACAGTACAATCTGAAAACATCTAAACATCTAAATTGTATGTTTGGAAGGGTTGGCATAAAAAAGTATTTTCTTTTTAAAAAAAAAAAAAAAAAAGAGCATTTGCAAAGTTGAATCTGAACAAACCAGACTTCTGGCACAATGTCCTTTAGATTGATTAGACCCAAACTAAACGTGGTTGCCAAACACAGCATATCAGCACAATCACCTCATACTAAGTCTGTATTCAAGCAGTGATTATTTGGGCTAGTTTTGCAGCCATAGGAATTGCAGTCATTGAGTTGGCTAAGAACTTCACTGTCTACCAAAGTATTCTTGAGGCAAATGTAAGAACATCTGTCTGACAGCTAAAGCTTGGCTAAAATTGGGTCCTGCAACAGGACAATGATCTCAGCACACCAGCTAATAAACAGGTTTAAAACAGAATCGAATCAAGGTGTTGCAATGGCCCACTCAATGTCCAGACCTCAACCAAGCTAAAACGCTGAGGTGGGACTTTAAGAGAGTGTTCATAAATAAATGCCCACATACTGTACCCAAATAAGCTGAAGCAACATTGTAAAGATGAGTGAACTAAAATTCTTCCACAATCATCTGAGAGACTGATAAAATCACACACAGTTACTTCAATTTATTGCTGCTAAAGGTGGTTCTTTAAGCTATTGAATCATAAGGTGTACTTATTTTCACACATAGTTTTGCCATTTGGGCTTGATTTTTGTAAAAAAAAAATTGTATAATTTTACGGTGTAATGTGTCATGAAATGTTGTTCATCTGAGGTTGCATTTACCCAATTCTAAGACCTGCAAAGGACCAGATGATTTTTATTATGTTTTGATATGTAAAAACCATCAAAGAGGTTGTACTTTAATTTTAACTTATTAATTGTTAATTTTTTTTTTTACTATGTTAATACGTATCAAAATTATTATTATAATCATAAAAGTACTTACAGTGCCCTCCACAATTATTGGCACCCCTGTTTAAGATGTGGTCGTGGACTTCTAAAAATTCTCCTTTTTTTTAAAACAACATAGAATCCAAATGCAAAAAAAGAGAAAAATCCAACCTTTCATTTAAGTACATTACTTTGGTGGTAAAAAAATCACACATTTAGAAAAAAAAAAAAAACTTGAAATCATGTGTGCCACAATTATTGGCACCCCTAACAATTCCTCTGAAAATTTTAATTGTTTTTTTTTTTTTATATATTTTTCTGTAGTTGCTAAGGTTGGTCAGGGTATCTAGGGACTTTTAATTAGTAATTCATGATTTCCTGTTTCCCTGCGGTATAAATATGACGTGACACAGAGGCCTAATTCTCTTACCCATTTGTCAACATGGCAAAGACAAGAGAACACACCATTCAAGTAAGGCAGATGTGTGTCAACCTTCATAAGTCAGGCAATGGCTACAAGAAAATAGCCACTCGCCTTAACTTGCCGGCATCTACAGTCAGAGGAATCATTAAGAAGTTTAAAACAACTGAAACAGTGACAAACAAGGCTGGAAGAGGTCCCAAGTTTATCTTGCCACAACGCACAGTGAGGAGGATGGTAAGAGAAGTAAAAAAATTTCCCAAGCTCACCGTCACAGAATTGCATCAAAGAGTGGCATCTTGGGGTCACAGAGTCTCCAAAACAACCATCAGACGCTCTCTACATGCCAACAAGCTGTTTGGGAGGCATGCAAGGAAAAAGCCTTTTCTCACTAACACTCACAAACGTAAACGTCTGGAGTTTGCTAAGCGGTACTGGGACTTCAACTGGGATCGTGTGCTTTGGTCAGATGAGACTAAGATTGAGCTTTTTGGCAACAAACACTCTAAGTGGGTCTGGCGTAAAACAAAAGATGAGTATGCCGAAAAGCACCTCATGCCCACCGTGAAGTATGGTGGAGGATCTGTGATGCTGTGGGCCTGTTTCTCTTCCAAAGGCCCTGGGAACCTTGTTAGGGTGCATGGCATTATGAACGCTTTGAAGTACCAGAATATTTTAAATAAAAACCTGATGGCCTCTGCCAGAAAGCTGAAGATGGGTCGTCATTGGGTCTTTCAGCAGGATAATGATCCAAAACATGTGGCAAAATCTACACAAAAGTGGTTCAGCAGTCACAAACTCAAGGTCCTCCCATGGCCATCTCAGTCCCCAGACCTCAACCCAATCGAAAACCTGTGGGGCGAGCTAAATAGAAGAGTGCATAAGAGAGGACCCAGGACACTGGATGATCTAGAAAGATTGTGCAAAGAAGAATGGTCAAAAATCCCTCTCTCTGTGTTCTCCAATCTTGTGAAATGTTATAGGAGGAGATTAAGTGCTGTCTTGTTGGCAAAAGGAGGTTGTACAAAGTATTAACATCAGGGGTGCCAATAATTGTGGCACACATGATTTCAAGTTTTTTTTTCTTTCTAAATGTGTGATTTTTTTACCACCAAAGTAATGTACTTAAATGAAAGGTTGGATTTTTCTCTTTTTTTGCATTTGGGTTCTATGTTGTTTTAAAAAAAAGGAGAATTTTTAGAAGTCCACGACCACATCTTAAACAGGGGTGCCAATAATTGTGGAGGGCACTGTATCTTTAAATATAACCAAGCACTCATACTGTACTACCTTACTTATTAAAGTATCATCTTATTTACCAAAGGAAATGTGCAGTTAGCACATTTCATTGAATTATGCTCTCGGTTTGCTTCCAATTAACAAACACATCTTTTTTCATTGGTTTAGTTTCCTTAGCTGCTTAAACAATGTTCATAGTAATGATCAGAACCTACAGTATATAGGTGAAGTGTCATAGTGAGATATGAAAAGGAATGTAACTCAACAGTCGGTGCTTATAGACCATTAGTGATTTTAGCTACAATAACGACAATACTCCAAGTAATCCCCTATAGTTTGTGTACACTGTTGCCCTGGCAACAGTAATACAGCATGGTTAACTCATGTACGTGCTTGAAACTCTGAAACCCCACAGAGTAAAGGTTGTGCTTTACATAGCTTTAAATTTGAATAAAAGCTGGTTTCACCTCCTGCAGTTGTTTGCACAGCATTTTTGTCTGCTGCAATCGATAACCCACACTGTGAATGTTTTTGCTTGCGATTATGCTTATTTTATGCTTTTTTTTTAGTTGCATCGACTTACACTTCAGCTACTCTCCTCTTGATGCAAGAGGATAAAACAATGCATATTGGTATAACTGTATGTTTAACAGAATCAGGAAGCAAAGCTACTGGAATGTTTGTCAAATACAAAAGACAGTTATTAGATGTGTATATATAGGATCCACAACAAATATGACCTTAGGAAATGCAAAATAAGAAACACGAGGTTACTGTGAATGGTTTTACTTAGAACCAGCGAAGATGGCCTTAAATTGCCATCTGTAAATTTTGGCATTTAATGATGGCTTTAAATTGCTGCTACAATGGTTTTAGACTACAATTTCCATGAACAGTTTTGCACTTAACCATCTATCAGTAATTAGCTGATAACCTCAAAAATGATGAAACTATAATGGATATCCAGTGTTACCCAGATGAACATGGGTTTTAAATATGGTTCCTCTGAAGCTTTCTTCCTCCTAAGGTCTCGAGATATTTCTTGTAAGTGTTGCCTCTGTCTATAAATTTATACAAATTCATTGATGATTTAAAAATGTATATTTCTAATTTATTTAGGTGAAGCAGGTTTGTGACAATATACATTATTAAAAGCGCTCCACAAATCAAATTGTACTGAACTGAAAATACCAGAACAACACTGCCATCAAAACTATTTTAGAATTTGATTTGTTCTAGTTTTTTTTCAGCCACTGGGTAACTGCATGCATTATTCAATAGTTATGTTAGTAGTATGTTTATGTTTATATTTATGTTATGGTTATTGTTGAGATGTCTTCACATATACACATATACTTTCAAAGTTGAGTTTCAAAGTCTGTTTACATTGTTTAGTGCACTCAGTTGAGCATTACAAACGAAAAATCTATCTATCTATCTATCTATCTATCTATCTATCTATCTATCTATCTATCTATCTATCTATCTATCTATCTATCTATCTATCTATCAGGGCTGTTAATTAATCCAAATATTTAAATGAGATTTATCCCATGATTGTCATGAGTTAACTGGTGATTAGTCGCAACTTAATTAAACATTTCTATTTGTTCTAAATGTACCTTAAAAAAATTACCTAAATTAACACTTACATTTTTAATACTCTAATCATATTTATGCAAATGTATGTTTATTATTAAATACTTATTATTAAATACATATTATTATTTATTTATTAGTGAAACCATACTCAACACAGAGCATGAAAACTAAATATTCTTGTAAATGTTTTATAGTAATTAAAGTATAAGTAATTACATAAATCATTTGGACACCAGAGGGAACTTTTGTCGTTTTTTCTACACGAACGGTTTTAATTGCTGGATGTGTGCATCATGGTGGATTTTTATGCTTGATTTGAGATTTGCAGCAATCAGTAAAACAAAAGTTTAGTGAATAAAAACAATATTCAGAGGAGTTTATTATTTATTTATTTTTTCATTTGAGTAAAGAAAGGACATCATAAATAAATAATATAGCCATAAATATAGGCTATATATATATATATATATATATATATATATATATATATATATATATATATATATATATATATATATATATATATATATATAGGCATGTAACAATAGACAAAACTCTTCACAGTTCAGTACACAATTTTGGAACAGTTAGGGGAAGAATTGCAAAACATCAACAGGTTGTGTTTTTAAAACAATTTTAAATAAAATGATATTTTGTATTATTGTATAAATTAAATATAAAAATGTAATCAAATAAATCACATTAACACAATACACTTTTTATTACATTGATTAAATATATATATATATATATATATATATATATATATATATATATATATATATATATATATATATATATATATATGTATATATATATACACACTCCATGAACAGCTATCATTGCTTATATCAGTTTGTGCGTTTACAGTGCAGTTCGTAGTAAAAATCATAATCGGGCATTTCTTGCATATGATAAACATGTGTTAAGTAAGCTATGGGCTGGACAGTGCCCAAGCAGGGGAAGCCTGTGGAACAGATGGAGCGGAAGAGATCAGCCTTTTATTATCATGCTTGTCTGCTTATGTAATGCTGTATAGAAAGATACTAAAGACTGGTAAGCGACTGTATCATCGAGATTTGTAGCCTGTTCCAAAAGGTGCAAACATGGCTCATGAATCTTTTACTGATTATTTGTAAGCATTTGTGCTGAACTGCCACGAGCCAGCATGATGGCCTCTTCCATAGGCTGACTAACTGACTGATTCATCCGCACACTGATAGCATATAAGTAATACTGCTTTTCATGCCTACACTTACTACTTCACCTGACCTACATACTACTGTGAAATGATAGTGATAAGTTTCTAAATCTGACATAGAAAATAACCACAACTTGATATGGTCCTTGTTGGTCAAAACTGAAATGCCACACAAATACTAGTTGTATTTGAAAAGCCCAAAGTCTTGGTGCTATAAATCTCTATGATTATATGATGTCATGCTTCCCCACATCAGTTTAGATATGCATACATAGATTTTATTAGGAATGGTTGGTGATCTTTACACTTAAAACCTGAATACGTGCGATGGTTACTATGGTGGTGGGAATGTCCAAAAGGCAGACTGCGGCTTATCTGCTTACTTCGTTTTAACCTGACTTCCATATTGTAAAGACTCAGAGAATGACAATAAACCCACATAGAAGTTCTCTAATAAAATGTAGTGTTCTTTTCATATGTTAATCTTGGCTGGTTTTCATAAAGAGTGCTAATAGTTCTTAAGAGCACATTCTGTACCTCTCTATGCTTTAGGCATAGAGGTAGAAAGAGGGTAACTGCTGGCATTCACCCCAGAGCCCAAGTAAGAGGAAAGCAAGAGGGAGAAAAGAGTGAGGGAGGGGAGACGTGTAAGGAAGGGAGGGAGGGGAAAGGAGTCTGGGTCTCCATAGAAACACAGGGCTGTTTTTGTTAGCGTGGTGCATGTGAGTCAGAGGAGCAGTGAGTCACAGTCAGGAGGGAAACTCTCCTCGGAGCCAAATAAGGACAACTACATGCAGAGAGACAGAGGGAGGGAAAAAGAGAGAGACTCACACAAAGACAGGCTGAAACAGTGAGGCCTGGTCATATCTCTCTCCGAGCGGAAACGCAGGAGAACAAGCAGCCCTACCCAATTTGTGCACACCTCAGTTTACAATGCAAACAGTTCACTCCACATTTGTCTTGTATCTCACAAACGTATCACTGAATTGCCCTAGTCACCTTTGTTTGCTCTCTTCTCTCCTCCTTACTCTATTAGCTTTCCGCTAGGCTAGCTTCTTGTTTACTTTAGCGCTGTGCGTTGTTAGAAGTGTATATGAACATTGGCCGCCAGACTGACACTGAGGCTCGGTACATTTAGGCTGAGGTTTACATTAAGCGGCTTTCTCTGTCCTCCGTAATGTGAGTTTTGGCTAGCGTAACTTTTCAGTAAACGTGGATGTTGCAGCTGCAGTGGACCATCAAAAGCAGGCCCATTTCAGGGTATTGCAGATGAAAGACTGGTTTTATTAGTTTGGTTTTCAGAGCCTGTTTAAACAAGGCCAAGATGCACAGGCGCTGACGTGGGCATTAATATAAATATTACAGCCTTGATTTACCCAGATTCTTAGAAAAAATATAATAGCTAATTAGCATGCATCTGACCAAATAGACATAGTAAATGTGTAAAATGAAATTTTTTTTACCAGGTGATGACCACATGTGTGAAGTATAAGGTGTTTGCTCTAATTGGAGACTGAAATCTCATAGTGATTTTTAGAAGAGTAAAACCCAAACTACACACACATATGCATCAGTGTGCATCACACATAATGCTAACTAAAGGAGATGAGGTGCAACAAAAACAGTTTAAAATATGATATGTATTCAAAAAGGAATAATAGTAAAAAAAAAAAAAAGTATATGTTAAAGTATTGGTAAGTGAAAAAGCTTTTTACTGCATTTAAAATGTAATTCTAAATGTGCAGGCTAATAGAATATAATGAATATTATTGGAAAAGTAGTATGTTTCTTTCTTTAATTTCTATTAGAGCAAACATAATTTTCAATTTGATGTCCACTGTCTGAAATGCATAAGCAGGCCTGCACAAATCTAATAACTAGCCTTTAGTTGAGCCATCAAGTAGCATTTGTTTTTACACACAAAAAAAAACATAATAAATCAGCACCTTAGTGTTTTGTCACAAACACACAGTAGTGAGCAGGAAGCACAGACCAGCCATTCTAAAAATGTATAGTTTCACAATTGTGTAACTGAGAGCGCTTGGTTTGGAGTATGATTTACTTCAGATGAACTTCCCCAGAACTGTGCCATTATGGAAAGGTGATAAAGATGTCTGTGTTTATGAGCCCAGGGGAAGATAAGAAAACAATAAGTGTCACCTTGAGACTCTGTAAAGCTGTGTCCTGAGATTAATAGAAGATTTCTCAATGTAGCATTGCCACTCTGTACTGCAGCTTATGAGATGCAGAACCGTAAGCAGAACCACATATATTGTTCATGTAATATATACAGATCTGAGGTTTTTTCTTTAATTTTTTAATGTTTGGCAGGAGCAAGACTTTGTGTGTGGGTGTGCAAAATAGAGGAGTGCAATATTAATCCCAAAGATCAAACCTACCACAATGAAAGGTAAAACAAAAGAGCCTGTTTCATCTCCAACTTCCTTTATTCTATGAATACACGCTTGCGATTCATGTCACTTACATCACTCTGTGTTTTTTTTTTTCCACGTAATGATGCCATTGCAATTCTGCTTTCAGGATGTCTCACAAGCTATACTTATCCGCTACCGATGACCGCATTCAATACGCCGCTTTGGTGCAAAAAAAAACTAACAACCATTATTCAACACCTATTGTGAGGTGATGGACCGAAATAAAACCACAGCTCTGTGCTTGTCTGTGTGCTATCTAAACACTAAGGAGACTTAAGTTGAAAAGCATTTGCTTCAGTAAACAGGTGCACTGCGAGAAACCCTAGAACATTGCTTAATTAAATGTACTAATACTGATTACACTGTTTAATCAATATTTGTACAAATGTTCCAGAATTTCCTCCTCAGGGTTTTTAATCTGAACATACATCAAGATAGTATCATTACCAAAGAAATCATTCAATCCATTGATTATGATAGATAAGATAAGGTTTTCTGTTTTAGCAACACGTACAAAATGGACACACTCCCATGAAATGTACACAATAACATCAGCAGTGATTCACACAGTGTACACAGCATAGTTATACAAATAGCAAAAGTCTTCATTTCAACACTGTATATCTATCTATTTTCTATATCGCTTATTGCAAGGGAGCCTGGAGTTTATCTTAGGAAAGATTTTCAGGGTACAAGGTGGGGGACATGCTGGACAGGGTACCAGTCCATCACAGAGAACAAACTTCTGAAACATGCAAACTTTTTACACACACAGTGAGGGCAGGATTTAAACTCCCAATCTTAAAGAAACGAGACAAATGAACAAAACACTAAGAGCAAAATAAGCTCTCTGCTACCAATTCCCCACTTTTGCCATATTTGCCATTCATTTATTGATACTTAGTCTTGACAAAAATTCATAATTACTAGAGTTATTAGCATGTAGTGTATAAACAGGAATTAATATGTACAACCCCAAATCCAAAACAGTTAGGGTGCTGTTTAAAATGTAATTAAAAAAACAGAACACATTAGTGGCAAATCTCAGAAAATTTTATTCAAAATAGAACATAAAAACACATCAAATGCTTAAACTGAGTTAATGTACGATTTGCCATTTTAAGGAATGAATAAGGCAATTTTTCAAAAAAGTTGGGACAGGGCAACAACAACCTGGAAAGCCATGCTACAAAGATACAGCTCATAATTATGTCACTTGTGCATGTGGAGTGATTTAAAAAATAAAGACAAGTCTCATTTTCATACGATTCTTATCTCGGACTAAAACTCACAGTCCCTCAGTGTGTTGTAATGACAATACCATGTTGATTTGTTTAAGTTAACCTTTGTTAATGTGCTCATATTATCTGAGGTATGACATTGAATGAATACACATTTTTCTAATATAATTAAAAAAGATTTTTACATTTACGCATTTATTCTACATTTTAAATGCTCTTTGAACATCTAGATGTTAGAATTGTAACAGGAGTTGTTAAATCTGTAGCCATCACACAGTATAGTAAGGGCAGTGGAACTAATGGCAAAAAATTTATCCGGTTTCCCAGATGAGCCACACAATAGTTTCCATTAGAAAGCCACTACTATTCTGATAAAAAACTCACTATCTTATGAAAGTATTATTATTATTATTATTATTATTATTATTATTATTATTATTATTATTATTATGGGTTTAGTGGTATTTTTAAATACAAAATACCACTGTTTTAAAGAAAATGCATAATATATAATATAATAATAATAATAATAATAATAATAATAATAATAATAATAATAATAATAATACTTTTTGCAAGTTATTTGCTTTATGCTAATATTTTATATATGGATTGGAATATTCAGACATTTAACAGTGTTGGCAGTTTTATCTCTGTCTAAGAGAGGCTAGTTTTACATTTCGAAAGCTTGCTTTAATTAAATTATCGCTGTTAAATGGAGGGGGAGGCAGGAGAGTGAGTAAGGGATAATAGAGGAGTAGGAGGAGGAGGAGAGATGGACCATGCTGGGAGAAATGGAGGAAAAGAGCAGAGTGGGGAGGGGGTGAAGTGGTCTGAGGTGGATATATTTAGCCAAAGAGGGGAGAGGGAGGTCTGTTCTCAAGGGTTTATTCCAGTAGGGTATATTTAGACTCCGGCCATGAAAAAAAAGGAGAAGGAAAAAAGAATGATGTATAAACATTATTACTGGAGTCTGATGTAACACAGTGCAATAGGGCCACACACACATATGCGCTCTCACACTTGCTCAGTTACTCAAGTGAGACATGCTTTGCTGAAAATTAATAATGCTCTGGGAGACACGAGTTAACCGCTGTGCCCTGGTACCAACACACACACACACACACACATATGCACAAAGGTACCAACAAAAACACTGCCATGCCTAGACATTTCAGCCAGTGTTCTATGGTTCAAGCACAGGCACAGCAAACTCATAGAGTCATAGAAGACAAAAGAAGCGAGACAGCTGAAAAAGCAATACTAACACCAACAACACCGAAAAAGTGCGCAGAGTGCGTACAGTTTAACGATAATAGCACAGGACCTGGATGAGGAGTCGCAGCGCAAGAGCCGCAGTGACGCCATTGTGGTTCCAGCACACTTCCTGCCTGCTGCCACAATGTTTGTATATCTTGTATCCATAGCAACTGCCAACACATAAATACCGGAGAAAGAAGGAGACAGAGTGAGTGAGAGAGAGAGAGAGGGGGGGGGGGGAACAAACCCATAATATTGGACTAAGTGAGAGCAACTGAACCCGGTCTGGGCCTCAGCTCTTAGTGTGTGTAAGAAAGCCACATAGTTCTGGATAAGTAGTGGTCTACGTGGTGTAAGGCCCCTCTGCCACACACACAAACACATGCACAGAAAACCTGCTGCTCTGTGTAGGTCCACTCAATAAAGTTTAGGCATTTTGTGATCTATATGAAACCTTTTATTAGTGGCAAATACTGGATAAGAATTTTTTTAGTTAATTAATAAATTGCGAAACCTATTCTTTCTTAAATGGAAATCCAAGGATACCATCAATATGACTCAAAACAGTACTCTCATCTTCCTTCGCCAAAATAAGACATTTTTATTATTATGGACAGGATTATGCTGCACTATATACAAACCTAGGAATGTAGAAAATAATGTAACAAATCTAATCCTCTACATGTTGGAGATCCCCAAGAATGCTAGGACTAAGTGTTTTGCATTTTCAAGAGATAAGGGAAAATAACTAGTGGTGGATGAAGTTCCTGTACCTGGGCAAAAGTGCAAATACACTGCATCATGACTCCAGTAAAAGTAAAAGTACTCCCTTTTTTTTACTTAAGCAAAAGTACAAAAGTTCTTGCTTTTAAAATGCTTAACTATCACAAGTAAAAAGATATGAATCTATTAGATTTTTGCTGATCAAAGTTTCACAAGAACTGTGAGGTTACGTATGGTCTTGTGACAGGTTCTCATTTAATGCAGTTATAGCATTTATTTTGTGAGGAACAGCATGTTTTTAATATAAGATATTCCACATTAAAAATGCAGTGAAGTAAAAGTTTTCCGAAATCAAAATACTTTGATAAAGTACAGATACCAGATACCAATTTATCTAAGTACATATTCCATCACTGCTACTAAATATATTCACTGTTACATAGACTGTTACAGCACATGTTTATGCACCCAAATATGTGTATCAACTTCATCCACCTATGCTATTTTTTTTTTAAGTTTAACAAATCAAGGCTGATTACATTTATATTATAGTTGCATTACTGTGTTGTTCCAGTTGTATTACTCTGGATTATCAAATAGTCAATTTTTGAACATTTACATTTTACAGCACAACAATCAAACATACATATGTCTTTGCCTTGGCTATATATTGAGTAATTACAATATATATGAATATGTAGTTCACATTTAACTACAAGTATGGTGAAAGTGTGATTGTGCATTGCTGGTTGATGTTTACTTCACATCACAGCTTTTCAAAAGTTATTTTTTTTTATCAATTTAAGAATCAGTGATATTTAAGAAGTTTCTGGTCAAGAGCAATCAAGATCCTCTTACATTTTTAGTAACATATAATTGTTTATTGTTTGTCTAGTGTTTAACTCTAGAGAACTACTGAAGGTTTTACACTTCCACCTTGCACTCTTTGAGACTCTTTTGGAAAGTTTTTTATCAAGGATCTGGATTATTACCCTTAGGGGTTGAACATTTAAAGGAGTTGTAGAGGTTAAAAGTACCATGCTATAGCGACTACTGTGGGGAATCAGATATAAGTAAATTAGTAGAGAGAGCGAGAGAGAGAAAGAGAAACAAAGGAAGAGACAGAGGGA